>CM050519.1:28327974-28927974 GCA_027563665.1 Antrozous pallidus
TTTTTTCAAATAAATTAGTACATCTAGTAACTGGTGAATCCAGGGCCAGAGTACAAAATATTTTTAGACTTATTATTAGTTAGATATTTAGACTACAAATAATAGGAATGTGAATCCAACATGACTTAAAGAGCAACAAAACTGATTAAGTATTTAAGAAGTCAAAACTGAAGCAACATACAAGGTTAGTTGTTTCCTTACCACCATATTAAATTCAGGTACTTTTTATGTTTCATCATCTATTATTGTCCTTTGATTTACCCTTAGAATATTAGCATTTCTAGACATCATATGAAAACATGATAATGTTGAGGACAAGAAAAGGGAAATCTTTCTGTGGACTTGAAGGAAGATTTTAGATAAGCCCAACTGGCTAACATGCATATTTCTAATATAGATACTGGAAGTGAAGTTAAATTACTTTTACACTAATAATAACTATCCTTGGAGTTGGTGGCTAAGAGTTCTATCCTGTCACATATGTGCATGAGGAAGAGGTATATATCTGAGTAAATTGGGTGTTTGGGGTTTTGTTTTGTTTTTTGTTTTTTTGAAGAAAGTATAAGTTATGGATAAATAACTCAAAATGTCAACCTAATTTTTGGAATTTACTCTGCAACCATAAATAAATATGATTTTTAAATTAATGCACAACAAGTGAATCAGGTATATGTGTGATTTTCTTTAAATTGAATAACATTTGATGATTGGAGTTCTTTGTTTTTCTATTGAAGCTATGTAAATTATGACAAATTCAGCTACTTAAAACACACTGATTTATTATCTTATAGTTTTATATATCATTTCATAATTTATAAATCACATTAAATAATTATTCAAAATCTTGTTTTGGTACATTGGGTATTTGATGTGTTATAAAGTGATTGAGTGGCCATAATTGCATTTACTGATGTAGTGAGAAAACATTAGTTTAATGATGGGGATACCTGAGTTCTAATCCAGGTTATGGCTTAAAAAAGTTTTTTAACATTTTTTTAAATCCTCACCCAAGGATGTTTTCTCTTGCTTTTTCTTTATTGATGAATGTATTACATCTCTATCCTTATCCCCTCATTGCCCCCTGCTCATGCCCTCACCCCCCTGATGTCTGTGTTCACGGGTTATGCTTATATGCATGCATACAAGTCCTTTGTTGATCCCTCTCCCTTATCCCCTGCCCTCCCTTACCTTTCCTCTGAAAAGCATTGATCAGACAGTCAAATTTCTACTGCTTTTTAGAGAGAGTGGAAAGGAAGAAAAGAGGGTAGTGAGAAACATTGATGTGAGAGAGACATATCAATTGGTTCCTTCCCTCATGTTTGTGCTGTGCCTGGGCCAGGGATCAAACCCGCAATGCTTCAACCACTGAGCAACACTTTTTTTGTTTGTTTGTTTTTAAAATATATTTTTTATTTATTTCAAAAAAGAAGGGAGAGTGAGATAGAAACATCAATTATGAAAGGGAATCATTGATGGGCTGCCTCCTGCATGCCCCCTACTGGGGACAGAGCCCACAACTTGGGCATGTGCCCTGATGGGAATCTAACTCTGACCTTCTGGTTCATAGGTCAATGCTCAATCACTGAGTCACTCCGGCTGGGCACAGATGTTTTAACATTTTGCAAACCGATTAATTCTAGTAGGACTCAGTTATCCCATGTGGTGATGTGGCGGCCATACAACATTACCACATATGGACCGTTTTAATTATAGCACTTATAAATATTAACATAGAAAATTTGAAAAAAGAAAGCAATCTCATATAGGTAGTCATATTATAGTGGTTGAACTATATAGGATTCCATTTTTAATTATAATAATATGAATTTAGAGCTACATAGCTTATTTGGGCTCCAATATAAAATATGTTATTAGTTGTGGAATCATTAATTTAAGCTTGCTAAATCAGCAAATTCTTTCTTGGCAATCAATTTTCCTAAGTACCTAATAATGTTTAGAATTGTAGTGTCCCTATGTAAAACAGCCATAAGAAAAATCATCCCCAAACCTGCTTATTCTGTCTTACACTAGATTTAACTGTGAAGAAACAAGTTGAAAAAAGCTAAGAAGCATGTTTAAAGACAAGCAAATTTATAAACTGAACATGCAAAATGGGAATGGAAAAATATGGAAAGGGAAGATTTGAGAATGTAAAAAAGAATGATTTACAAAAGCAGTTTTTCACAAAAACTCACACAGACATGCATGCATATTTTTCCTATCACACTAGACCAGCAATTTCAAAGGTTTTTTTTTTAAATCAGTTTTCTATTGCTAAATGAAACATATTTAAGATACACTGAAAATTTTATTTTATTCAAGAATAATATAGCTATATGATGAGTACCATAGTTTTGTAGAATTATGAAATTCTATCAGTACCCCAAAAACTCTGGATCATTAAGTGGGGAATTGTATTGTTTGGGGTTAAAAATGGGTAAAAGTCTTATAGTAGATGCACTAGGATCTTGTTAATAAATTACAAAGATCAAAATAGGATGAAGTTTGAATAAGTTGATTCCTGGGGTAAAGACTCATGTAATATTTTTGATTTGACTGCATAAAATAAAATAATACACTTTTAAAAGTAGAGATGTGTATATCTATTTCAGAAAATAGTAAATGTTCAATTTCTGTTATGGTTATAGTTTACATTACCTTTACTGGATTTCTTACTGAGTTGCTTAGTACTTCATGCTATTAAAAGGTAATGTGAAAAGTTCCTTTTAAAACTGCCTTGTATCAGAAAATTGGGCTAGAATACCTCATCTTTGTCAGTTGGTAGTGTTTTTGGAAGCAGAATTCTCTAAAAGTCTTTTCTGAACTAGACAACAATTTCAACCGAACTACTTTGATCCCTTGTGATGGCTTTTGTTGGATACATTAAAAAAAAAAATATATATATATATATATATATATATATATATATAGAGAGAGAGAGAGAGAGAGAGAGAGAGAGAGAGAGAGACTTTAGAAAGGAAGGGAGAGGGAGAGAGAGATAGAAACATCAACGATGAGAGAGAATCATGGATTGGCTGCCTCCTGCACACCCCCTACTGAGGACTGAGCCCACATCCCAACCACGAGCTCTTGACTGGAATCAAACCCGGGACCCTATAATCCACAGATGGATATTCTATCCACTGAGCAAAACCAGCTAGGGCAATTGGATTCATTTTTATTGGAAAAACTATCTTCAAAGAAAGGTAACATGAATAATTTTTAGTGTACAGGTGAAAATTTATTGTTTGTAATCAAATTTAGCATAAGACCTCACAGCAGCTTTATATCTTCAGACTCTTGGGTCTTTAATAATAACTCCTGTGTTTATGGTCCTTCACATTTCTTCTGACAGGAAAAATTATTCCTATCCTTCAAGACCTCATCCTAATTCTTATTATAATTATACAAAAAAATAAAATAAAAAATAAAAGAAACAGTTATTTCTGTGTGATTACATATTCATTTCAAATAAGTCTCTTCTCTGAGAATTTATTCAGAACTACAGATAGAGTATTTGCCCTCTGAGACATCACGACAGTTAATGTTCATTTCCACTCTGACACCACACTGTCTCTGAATTATTAGATCATATGTCATGAAAAAGCTTTCAAGTTTAATTAATTGTTGCTATTGAATAGAAAATACTAAATATTGATATAAAAAGAGTTAAGGCAAAAACATTTTTAAGAGGTTAAGCTCTACTTAATAATATTCTAAGATTTTCATTACAATGAGGCACAAGTCTTCTAAGCCTTTTTAATTCCGGCTCTAGACTTTGACCAGCTATTGCAAATATATACTAACCATTCTGTATGTTTCTCTGTATGTCAGCATACAACTTAACCTTTCCTGGTATTGTTTTTAAATTGTTCTTAAAATTACCCGTTGAATTATTTAGCAATTACCCGTACTAAGGGGACATGTAAATGGTTCTTTAGTTTGTCTGTACCTTATATAAATATGTTAGAGTCAATTTGGAATCACAGTGTAAAATAAAAATTTCACAAAACCTGTCTGCAAGTTGCAAAAACAGCTATTGACAGAGTGCACGATATAACGAATATGACCATTTTTGGTATATTTTTACATTGTCTAAGAAAATTGTGTGCAAACTTATTCTGTCAGGCATTATGCTTTAGAAGAAAATAGAGTTATCTGAGTTTGAGGCTGCTTAAGCATGGTCTCTGAATACAGGAAGCTGGAGTAGGACAAAAACACTGTAATAGCAGAAAAAAATCCAGTCATTGTTTTATATCTAGGCTTTGAATAATCTTAGCAAATATTGTCAGACTAAAATGTCAGGATTTAAGATATTTTATTGTGGTCAGCTGTTTGGGGTCATTGAAATGATTACAGCCCTTTTCCAATTTAGACTTCCCATTATAATAGAACGACATTTCAATATATTTTTTGAAAACTTTTATATGCGGTATTCAGAATTAGTGTATTGCTCCAGTCACTTACATGTACTTTACTAAAAATCAAATTACTGCTGCACAGAAAGCCTTTAAATATATCAGTTAAGGCTTCTGCATTGTGATGATAGAATTTCAATAAAGCATAGTGAATTGAACAACTATCTTGAACCATGATTTCCCTAAAACCAATTCATTAAAATAATCACATATCTATACAAATAAGAAGCACTGATTGGTAGGTCAATTATTTATTGTATATTAAAAGAAACTGAATTACTTTGGAAAATCATAAATTATTGAAAATTTATTTAATATTTGAATGTTTATTATATAAGAGAGATATCATTGGGACAGTAGCTTTACAGTGTTCATATTATTACTATAGGTGAAGGCAGAAAAGGTGTGAGTATCCAAACTCAAATTTAAAATGCTATTCAGGCCTCTGATTCAATAAATAGTAATTTAATCAAAATAATTACATTGAAAAAAGTGGAACTAAAAAGGCACCCTTGCTTTAATTAATTTACTGAACAATACACAATTTTTTACAAAATCAAGCCAAAGTATATTAATATTACTTATATTTTATTTTAAAATCATCTTTTTATAAAACTCTGTAAAACCAGGTCTTCTTTTTGAGCACAATTTCTAGTATGTGTTTCATCCAGTAACAAAAAAATAGAATCTTAAAGTCATTTTTAACTCCTTTTGCTTCTACACTCCTCTGTCACTTTATTTCTTATGTTTCAGTAATAACCAAGAATGTTAGGACTAAAAAGCATGGTAGTTCTGATGGAAAGACAGTATATAAATATCCAGGAAGGGGATATCAAACACACTGGCTACATTGGGAGCAAGAGATGAGAGGAATCCAGCATAGAGCAGATATTCTATAGCATACAGTGTTCAGTCAGGGAGGTACAGGGTATACCTGATGGTCCAGATGGATTCTACCAGGCAGTGCCTTCCAGCAGGCAGCTTCAGAGCAGGCAGTACTGAGACCCAAACTAGAACAAGGACTCACAGACAGTAGGCATCAAAAAAGATAAGGCTGCAGGAATCATAGCCCAGATTTGTGGCAGAACAGCAAGGGCAGGAGTTCAGAATCTAATTGGGCTGATGACAGTTATTTCAGTACTTATGATCCTAGTAATCTGAGCAAAGTATGATTTAATGCAGGATTAATCAAGAATCTGTCTACAGATGAGATCTGAGTTGATCCTTTTCGCATTGAAAATATATTCAGGGCCTGGCCAGTTTGGCTCAGTGGATAGAGCGTCAGCCTGTGGACTGAAGGGTTCCAGGTTTGATTCTGGCCAAGAGCACATTCAGGTTGCAGGCTTGATCCCCAGTAAGGGGGCGTGCAAGAGGCAGCCAATCAATGGTCCTCTCTCATCACTGATGTTTCTCTCTCTTTCTCCCTTCCTCTCTGAAAGCAATAAAAACATTAAAAAAAAAAAGATAGTATCTTTTTAGATTCTTCTTCCTTCATCCATGTCTTCTGCTGAAAACTTTCAATTCCACTCCTGTTGTCACTCTCTTAAAAAATGTTGTGTTTTTTATTTATTTTCTTTTAATTTGAAAACCTGTATTAATGACCCCTTTGGTGACTATCTTACTTTAACTATATCCCTTATTTGATCCAAACCAGGTAATGTTGTTTCATTAATCTGCATGAATAAGGCAAAATTCAGTAATTTTTAGTGGCTCTGATTTGTGTAGCAATTTAGGTGCAAATGTTTCTTTGTGATGTTTAAGATTCATTACATTAGAAACTCAACTTACTGCTCAAGACTAATTGAACATTGTCACAATAGAATTAGTGTTTCCTTGTATTGTAAAGAAGGCCAAGACCCATAGATACAGAAAAATTCTGTCTCATTTCTCCATCTGCACATTTGCTGCCAACATCCAATGGCTCCCAGTCCACAACAGGCAGCACTCATAGGCCTGTGCTTAGCTAGGACCACATGGTTGCTTAATGAGAGACAGTGAGGAAATGAACAATCCTCAGGGCTTTGTTAAGCTTTGATTCCTTTCTTTGTTTAAGGGAAGGGGAAAACTTTCTTTCACACTAACCAATCTCCTTCCTAATTCTTCAGGGATGTGTTGGGACCCCCACCTAATAAATCCCTTTCCTGGAACTACCTGTGTTCCATATCTTTATCATACCTAATCCTTCCCCCAGGTTTTCCCAAACTAAACTCCTCCCCTTAATGGTTGCCATTTTAGTGTTTACTGAACATACCTCCTGGTTGAAGGACCTATCCCTGGGTCATATTGGGTTGCACTGCATATGGCTAACCAGAGAAATTTCCCCTTCACTGGTTCTCCCTCTCCTTATAATCTACTAGAGGCCTGGTGCACAGATTCATGCACAGGTGGGGTCAAGCAGGTCCACCCCTGATTAGGGCCAGTCAAGATGGTAGGGGGAGGGGACAAAGGAGGTTGGTCTGCCAGTCCCATCTCCAATTGGGGTGGGGAGGCCTATCAGAGGCCAGGCAAGCCAGAGGGATGAGGGCCCTTGGAGGTTTTCCAGAGACTCTGCCCCCAATTGAGGAAGGTTGAGCCAATCAGGGGCAGGACCAGATGGGTGGATGGGCCACAGGAGGTTGGCCAGCTGGCTGCATTCCCAGTCAGGCCAGTCATTCTGTTTGCTGGCTTTTTATATATATAGACTAGAGGCCTGAAGCATGAAGATACATGCAAGAATGGGCCTTCCTTCCCCTGGCTACAAGCAACACCTTTGTTCCAGCCAGAGCCACCTTTCACCTTCCCCTGGCTAGGGTGGGGCAGGATGCCTGCATCATCATCATAGCAATGACACAAGTGTCCTGCCCTGCCATGTCCCCTGCGGCTTGGTGCCTGTGTATGAAAATTAACCCACCATCTTTGTTGGGTTAATTTGCATACTAACTCCTCATTGACTGGTAGACATCACCAAGGTACAGTCAATTTGCATATTACTCTTTTATTAGTGTAGATTGGAATTGGCCTGGTGTTTTCTAGGGAGAGTTGAAGGCCAGTTCTTCCTCAATCCTCAGGGAACAGAGGATGGATGTTAATCCCCTTGACCAGGCAATGTGTTACCCTGAGTGTCTGGAAGCTGTTGCTTCCTAGTTAGTTAGGTTTCATGTCTGAATTTGTTTGCTCCCTCCCTTTGTTAATAACCAATTAACAAACGACAATAATACCAAGAAAATCCTTGTTGATTTATTTGGCTTTGAATGCTTTTGTTTGAAAGTATACAAATAATTTATATATACATATATTTTATATATACACTCATATATATGTAGACATTAAGTTGGAGCTGCCAGTTACTGATTCCTATAACTTTGAGCTGGATTTGTTTCTAGAATGACATCTGAAGTCAGATTTTTCAGGTTCGGTTGCTTGCCCAGAATTAGTTGTTTATTAAATTTTAAATTTATACTCATACTGTTTTATACTTAGATTTCCATATGTTGTGCCATTCTGTCACTGAATACAATATATTGAGTACAAAGTGTCATATATTCATCTAATTTCCATAATTTTTGTTATGCTTTATTAGCCTGGTTGCCTAAAATTTAAGACTTCATATAATTAAAACAGTAAAATATTTTAGTAAATTAGGAAACAAAATTGAAAATTCATAAAATACATCTACTTATAATTTTTACAATGTTTAAATAATGAAAAAGTCTTTTTATAAAAGGAAGAATTTATGCTAACAAATAGAACAGGTTTTATTAGTTAATATTTAGTGTCCACTGGAAAAAAAATATAACCTGCACATAAGCTTCTCTAAGTAGGTCCAAAACATACATTTTAGTGAATAATATGTAGAAAGTACTCAGTATTGAAGAAATACATGGGGGGAAAGGAAGTAAACAAGAAAATGCACAGAATATAAAATATAAAGTTCTTTAATGTTAACTGTAATTATAACACTAGAGGTCTGGCACATGAAATTCATGCATGGGAGGCAGGGGATATCTCTCAGCCCAACCTGCACCCTCTCCAATCTGGAACTCCTCAAGGGATGTCCAATTGCCCATTTAAGCCAGATCCCAGTAGGATCAGGCCTAAACAGGCAGTCAGACATCGTTCTCACAATCCAGGACTGCTGGCTCCAAATTGCTCACCTGCCTGCCTTCCTGATTGCCCCTAACCACTTCTGCCTGCCAGCCTGATTATCCCCTAACCACTACCCTGCCATCCTATTTGCCCCTAACTTACCTCCTCTGCCGGCCTGTATCCCTAACTGTCCTCCCTGCAGGTTTGATTGCCCCAAGTGTCCTCTCTTTCAGGTCTGGTCCCTCCCAATAGCCCTCCCCTGCTGGCCTGATGGTCCACAACTACCCTCCCTGGAACCTCCCAACAGCCCTCCCCTACTGGCTATCTTGTGGTGGCCATCTTGTGTCCACATGAGGGCAGGATCTTTGACCACATGGAGGCAGACCACTTGTGTGTTAGAGTGATGGTCAATCTACAAATCACTCTTTTATTAGATAGGATAGAGGCCTAGTGCATGGGTGAGGGCCAATTGGTTTGCCCTGAAGAGTTTCCCAGATCAGGGTGGGAGTTGCCTTGAGGTGTGGGGTGGCCTGCGCAAGGGGCCTTTGGTGGTTTGCAGACCAGCCACTCCCACAACGGCCCAAGGGGAGGCCCTGGCATCTGGGGTTAATTTATGTTCTATAATTGAAACTTTGTAGCCTGACACGAAGCCAAGCCTTCTTCTTGCTCCATAGAGACAGCCATTTCTGTTGGGACATTTACCTTCAATAATTGAAACTTCGTAGCCTAGAGTGGAGGCCTTGGCTGGCTAGGGCAGTAGAAGCTTGATTTCCCCCATCGCCCGGATAACCCTAGCCTCTGCTCTATCCAGCTGTGTGGCTGCCACCATTTCTGTTTAGGTTATGTATCTTTTATAATTGGAACTTTGTAGCATTGAGTGGAGGCCTAGGCAGGCAAGCTCAGGCAGAAAGCTTGGCTTCCTCCATTGCTGAGGAAACCCAAGCATTCCTCCTGCTCTCAGTGTCAGGAGCCATTTTTGTTGGGGTTTATTTGCATAATCTGCTCCTGATTGGCAGGTGGGCATGGCTGTGGGCGTGGCTTGATAGGAGGTACAGTAAAGTTGCATGCTACTCTTTTATTAGATAGGATTTTAGTCACACGGTGACCTTTATTTCTACCAATATGCCATGCTTTGTGTTCTAAGTATTTTAACCAATGTTTACATTTTAATCTAAAAATATGTTGTGCAAAAATCTCAAAGAACTTCCAAAATATAAATTCAGAAAAATATTCCCTTTTATACTGAAATTAACCAAAAGTTTTTAGGGAAAACATTATTGTATAAATATGATTATCCTTTCATAAAAATGTATAACATAGTTTATCCCAGAGAGGCAACAATATATTGAAACCTACTAACTAGAGGTGGGCAACAAACAAATATATTATATATAAAAAAACGATAAATCAGCATTTCTATCAGTCAAATAAAATCCACAATGTAGCTTTAAAGCCAAGAATGAAATTTTTAAGATTTAAAATTTCATGGAAATTTGATAAATTTAGACATTTAAAAATCATTTTTACTACCTTTTAAAAAGTCTTTATTGGCCAAATGTAAATAATGTCTCAATTGTCACAATTCATTTGAATCTTTTTTGCTTGTATTTTACAAGACTCATCCATTTTCTCAACTAGCAAGTCACCACTAAGGCAAGAGACTCAATTGAGATAACAAGAGACTGATTTCAAAATAAAAATCTAATCAGGCTTTGGATGCCATAAAGCAGAGAGCCTAATGTAGTGGAAACTATCTAATTTTAAAGACAAAAAGTCTAATTTGTACTTCAATAGTTTCACAGGATTTTCATCTTTTTTTAATGTTGTTACCTATTTGTAAGGTATTTTCATTAATTTTGAGAAACTATTTGCTCCTAATCACTTAAAAATAATAGTTCTAGAAAGTTACATACAAATCAACACAAGTTATGAATTGTTACTTGTGTGTTGATGTTATCTACACTAATACAAGAAAATACGCAAATTAATTGTACTTCCGCAACACCCACCAGCCAATCAAGAGTGAGTATGCAAATTAACACAATGAAGATGGCAGGTTAATTTTTATATGCAGATGCAGAGCAAAGACTGAAGTCTGAAGACTGAAGACTGAAGAAGACTGAAGACGACTGAAGACTGAAGAGGCTTGGCTTCTCCACTGTGGCCAGAGCAAAGTCCTGGGTTCCAGGTGCTAGAGGAAAACCAGTGCCAGCAGCCAGGGGAAGGAAAGCCTGTTGCATGAATCTTCATGCAACAGGCCTTTAGTATCTACTAATAATATTTTTAGCTCTAACTTTTATACTTATGATCCACTTTGAGTTAATTTTTATGTAAGGTGTAAGCTAAGATTCCAAAATCATTCTTTTGCATGTAGATGTACAGTTTCCCAGCATCATTTGTTGAAAAGACTGTTATTTACCTATTGAAGTGTTCTAACACTCTGGTCAAAATCAATTGACACAAATATGAGGGTTAACTTCTCAACTCTCAATTTTATTTTATTGATCCATGTCTGTTTTGATGCTAGTACCACACTGTCTGGATTAGTGTGGATTAGTTTTGAGATTCAGGAGTGTGAGTCCTCCAACTTTGTTCTATATTTTCAGAGTTGATTTAGCTATTCAGGGTTCATATATATTTTTATATGCAATTTTAGGATCACATTATCTCTCAACTAAAAAAAAAAACAGTGGCAATTTTTACAGGGATTTTGTGAAACTGTATAAATTTAGGGAGTATTGATATTTTAACACTATCAAATATTCTAATTAAAAAAATGAGTTGTCCTTCCATTTATTTAGGTCTTGAATTTTTTTCAACATTTTTTATAGTTTTTAGTGTATATGCCCTGTGTTTGTTTTATTTTTCTGTTTTATTAATTTTGATATTTTTATAAATAAAATTATTTTCATTTTGTTAATTGTTGGTATATAGAATTACAACTGGTTGCTACTGTCTGCAGCAAGCCTTTCTATACTTATAAAAAATACATGTCAGAACAAAATGTACAACACACAGGAAGTCAAATCATGTTTCAGGAGTTGTAGAGAAAGTACCAATTTCTTATTTATCCAAGATCTTCATATTTTCTTAATTGCATTTTCTTTTAAATCCTATAGAAAATACATACTCATATGCATATATTCAATTGCTAAAAGAACAAAAATGATACAATTTAATGATTCCAAGCAATTTTTATTTACTTATATTAAAAAAAAAACACCCTCTTTGTGTATGATTTGATACTATAGCGCCAGTGCACAAAATTTGTGCACTCAGGCGCCTGCGCCATCTTGCAGTCTGGGAGCCCTTGGAGGATGTCCAACTGATGGCTTAGGCCCTCTCCCCATGTGCAGTGGGACTCAACCAGCAGTCAGACATCCTTTGTACTGGTGCTGAGGTGGGAGAGGCTCCCACCACTGCCACTGTAATCACCAGCCATAAGCCCGGATTTTGGTTGAGCAGCGCTCCCCCTGTGGGAGTACATGACCACCAGAGGGCAGCTCTTGCATTGAGGGTCTGCCCCCTGGTGGTCAGTGCACATCACAATGACTGGTTGTTCAGCCATTTGGTCAATTTGCATGTTAGCCTTTTATTATATAGGATATTTTTTTTCCACCATGCCTTTATTTCTAAATATATCTGTTCAGTGCCAAATTCATCTATCATCCCAATATATGTCAATACTCATTTATTTAATTTCCTAGGTCTGATGGAAATATTAGACTTTGGTTCCTATAATTGTTAAACTGTTTTTACTTCATGATGGAGACTAGCCATGCTGAGGTTAATTTAAAAACATTTCCAGTTGTGCCTGTGTGTGTGCATGTGTATAGTCTGATATAAGTATTTCGTCATCTCATCTTTTCTAAGGGACATAGAATCCTGGTCATTATTTGGCAGCTGTTTTTTCCGGGGATTTTTACTTTAAATCTGTGTATGATTTTTAATTATAGCTTTACCACTCAATGAACCTCGCAATGGCAACATTTTAGCATCTATCCACCATGGCAGATGGCAAATTAATGAGGCTTGCTCTACTTGCATAATGATATCTTCCCTACATAACACTTCTGCAATCCATGGGGAGGTCAAAGAGCAAGTTTCATTTATCTTCTTTGTTCCATTTGGTCCTTAAAAAATCATAAGACAGATTATTAGAGAATGTACATTTTACACCTTTTTATTATACTCATTAATGTTTGTTTCATACATGTGACTGATATGATTTTAAAAAAATCCCTTTCAGTGCCTGATATTTGTTTTAACATCTTGAAGTTTTATATGTAGTGTTGACTTCATGACAATCACTTTCACAACATTAAATAGGCTTTCTTCCTAAAGTAGCAGAAAATTAATTATTTGCAAAATATGTGTGCATAATACATATGCATATTTCATATACATACATTTAAAAATACATAAATATGTTATTTTGACAGTGGTTTATTTAAAACATATCATATTAATGACTGATAAGTACCTAATCTTCTCTCAGGGCCCTGCAAGCTTTCATGTTAAAGACCAATCCATTAGAACTCATTTTCGACAGAAGATAGAGTAAAATTTATCTTTATAGTCATTGACTATTCTCAGAAGCAAAATCATCATTAACTTAAATGAGTTCATGAGAGAAGGGGCCTTATCTAGCTTGTCCATCACAATTCTTGGCATAGAGTAGCTGCTCATTACAAAATGAAATAAAGTAATTTCCTTAATACTCACTGTACCTTGATATTTTTCCATCTTTTTCAAATACAGGTAAAGGGATAATTTTGTACAGGGAATGGCCATGAAAGGAGTACAAAATTAGCTTGAAGTTTTTTTTTAAATATTGAATAAACATATCTTAAATCAGAATTACATATTTTAGATATTTTTAAGTACTATATAATAAAAATAACTGTTACCAAGTAATGGTTTGATTGCATAACACAATAAAATATGCTGATTCATTTGTTGCTATTTAATGTCAATATTATACTTTCCCCCTTTTTATCATATATAATGTAAGGAATATAAACTATTTGTATTTATTTATTCACTATGAACCTCTTTGCACTGCATTTTTAAAATATTTATTTGATGTTCATGTCTATTACTTTTCTCCTCTTTATAATTGAGCTTTGTGAAATAATTGTCTAATTTCTTGGCTTTTTTCCTTTTGTGAGCCCAAGCACGCATAACTTTAGAGAAACTGTGCTTTCTAAATCCACCAGGGGCCTTACCAGTTACCATTAAGCATGGGTATACCCTGATTGACCCACGTAGTGGTATTTTGACTATTTCTCAATGTTGCTTTCAATATTTCAGATTTGGGTGGGGTTCCACATTCAGCTATTGAGAGGAACTACAGTTATGTTAACTAAAGAAAACTAATTTTCCTCACTCTGTGCCCAGACCTGGCCAATTGTTGCATAGCATTCTGCTTGCAAATTGATTGTTTCAGAAAATGACTGAATTTATAAAATTAAATTTAAGGAGAGATTTACCGGATTCTTCTAGGACAGAAGTTACTTCACTATTCAGAGAGAATCAGATTACACATTTCTTCTGAATGTGTTTATGTGGAGATATGCATTTTGGAACTGCCACAGCCATTAAGGCAGCTGTCATTCAAAATAAATACATACATACATACATATATACATTCATAAATATCAGCACATGGAAGAGTGTACACTGTGGGACAGAGCAGAACAACAGAAGCCTAGTGGAGAGAACAACAAAGTTCCATTATTAAGTAAAATATATTCGGGCAGTTTAATTGTAGAGTGTTTACAATAGAACTGGAAACTATATCATACCTCAGCTTAATCAAAACGACATTTAATCCTCTATTAACTTTTTTTTTTCTCACACCCAAAAACAACTGATCTTTTATTCCTTGAAACAACTCTATATTGCTTATAAACTTGTGTAATTGCACTTGCCATCGACCTAGCTATTTATTATGTATTTCTTTGTCTTGTTAGAATTTGAATCTTTTAGGACAGAGGCTATGGCTTATTTATTTATGTATACCCACCTTGTGCAACCTGAGAAACAATCACTATTTGCTGGAAGATTTAATGAATAAAAACACCAAATAATTTTAAAAATCGTGAATATTTTCATTAAATAGGATTCAGCCCTCAGAAAATGAAAATTAAATTTAGATTATTTCTATAGTTACTAATTAATCTGTTTTCTAACTCATTTAAAAATATGTGACAGGGGTTCAATCTATAAATATTATAGATGATTGATATATTTTATTTGTGCTATGCTTTGAAGAAACTTTCAGACAAAATTAATTTATTTTTTCTATAAAAAGTACTTTTGCTGTTTCTCTTCTTATAAGTTTTAGTTATATAATGCCAATATTATTTAAAAAATAATATATTTTTTCTCTATCTGAAGGCAAAAAGAAGAAAATGATAATGCTGTAAAAAGAAAAAATATATATATAAAGTTTTAATACAGTGTTTTCCCAGATGCTGAAGTCCCTGATCCTCTTAAAAACTAAGAAATTAACTAGTTTTAGTATTGTTGGAAAGCCTACTACACCTTTTTTAAAACAGTAATAAGTCTGCACATAACACATAATTTTTTATGCAATTTTATCAACTAAGCATGTTGATACCAGAGAGAGAGACAGAGAGGGATAGACAGATGAAACAAATCCGGTTTTGTTACAGAAGACTGGAGAAAAACCAAGCAAGTCCCAGAAAAATGGAGTTACACTGTTTATTACGCCATTGATTTCAGTGGAATGGCCTCCAAAAATCTGAGCAGCAACATGGAGGAAGCCCTCCCCTTTTATGTCTTTCCAGCCCTTTGTTTCTCAAATAAGGGAATTTCCTGCCCCCCTTTGCAAGTTCTTAAAGAGCCCCATGTGCTGGAGCCTTGCAATTGAGACTACAACTAAAGGCCTGGCGTGGCACTAGCTCTGATAACTCCATCTGGGGATGGTTTTTGGCCT
Organism: Antrozous pallidus; assembly: GCA_027563665.1. Classification (NCBI taxonomy): domain Eukaryota; kingdom Metazoa; phylum Chordata; class Mammalia; order Chiroptera; family Vespertilionidae; genus Antrozous; species Antrozous pallidus. The sequence continues at coordinate 28,343,422 of CM050519.1, forward strand.
CTCTAAAATGGGAGTATACAGGTCTTGCAGGACCAGACAATTAAAGGGGCAGTGGCTACACTATAAGCTAATAAGAATGTGCATTAGGTTAATGGCACAGATTCAGATTGCTAGAACCCAACAATGTCACATTTTCCCCATAAGTTTCAGGTGGGTGAAACAAAATCAATAAAATGGTTGTTTGCTGGCAATTTTGGAATCACTATAACTTTTTTAAAAATTTCCAATAATTAGATTTCTAATGCTTGAATTATAGATTCAGAGATTTTTTTTGACTGGTCCATTTATGAAAATTGTCAAAGTCACTATTAAAAAAAAAAGTGTAATCTGTCCTCAGAGATAAAGCCATGGTGGAAACCAGTCGCAACTAAATAAACATTCCTATGTTGTCAGACATCTTTTGGAATTGCGTATTTATTATGTTCACTTCCAATTCTCAAGTAGTTATTTCTGGACATTCTCCATGTCAACAGGAAGAAAATTGATATAAAGTCAATTTTCTATTTCTCTCTGAATAGGTGATTATGAAAGGAAGTAGAGTGAGCTACTATATATAGTTCAAAGAAAGCTTACATTTATTCTATTTATTAATTATTTTTTCAATTGAATTTATTATGTGACATTGGTTAATAAAATTCTGTTGTTTTCAGGTATATAATTCTAGAGAATCCTGGCTGGTATCCCAGAATAATGCATTACCTTGTTCAGTTCAACACAATCTAAAATTGCCCTTAGTATAAAGGCTAAGAAACCTGCTTTGCCAGCAATTGGCCCTGGAGTGTATGAATCTGTCTGGTCTGTAAAGGATAGATTTATGTGGGCTAAACTCATAGCTAGGGGGAATATTTCCTTTAGAGTGAGAAATAAGGCTGGCAGGAGAACCAGAAGAATTTTCTATGATTATGCTTGTCTTTCCCTATAGAAATTCTAGAGGGAAATTAAGTCACACCTGAGCTGTAAGCATATTTATACATAAAGCACTGTTTTAAATGCTTTACCTACATTATCTAACTTAGCCTTCCCCGTAAACCTATAAGGAAACTATTCTTGGTAACCTCATTTCACAGATGAGGAAACTAAAAATTAGAGAGGTTATGTTCCCAGTAAAACAGCTGGAAAATTGGAAGAGCCAGAATTTAAATTTAAGCAATCAGATTCAGGAATTAGTGCTTTTATTCAACATGCTAAAATGCCTTTCTTGAAAGAAAGCATGAATTCACTTTTGCTTTTATCTGTCTAATCTAATGATATTAATTTCTCTATACTAAAGATATATTTGGAACTAGAACCAATCTTTGGATCAGACGCATAAATAATTATTCAGAAGAATGTCTAACTTGAGATTTTGATTCTCCATTTTCTAATTTTTCATAACAGATATATTAATTTTAGAATTTAAGTATAAATATATAAATATATTAAATCAAATTATATTTTAATTTCAATTTTAAAGACTTGGAAGGCTATCTCTGGTGAGTTTGTATATCTTTTCTTTGACTCAGTGCACACTCATTTTATGCTTCAATTTTATATAGTTATATTAATTGTAAATTATTAGAAAAAATATCTTGCAGAATTCTCCTGGAGACTGCTAACTCAAAATCTTTTCAACTGTTTCCATTTTGCAAGGAAAGATGGAATAAATCATTTTTTATTCTTAATCTGCATTAGGGAAATAGAATGATGCATAGGAGAGCATTTATTTATTGTCAGTTTTCTCTCTTTTTATATTCTATACTAATTGTTAAACCAAAATGATAAACAACTAGTTTCAGCCTTATTCAGTATTATAACCTCTAAGGGATATTATGCTTGAGGTCTTTTAATTTTGCAATTAACAAAGAAAATTTTGACCTTCTCTGATATTGTATCTAATTGCCAAAAATTCTAATTTGAAACATGATCTCTAAGGATTCTTATACCTATGCCCCCACACACACCAAAAGAGGATCTTTTACCACTACTCTGACTTATTGTATGTTGAGAGAGTTGTGAGGTAAAATAATAGATCTATATTGACTCATGCTTTCACAGATAGTACCTCATTATTCTCTCTTTTATTAAAACAGGAGGTGTTATTTTAAAATTAAGTGCTGATCAGTTAAAGTATAGAAATAATGAAGAAACAAATAATAAACATATGGTTTTAGGCCTTAAAATATTCAGTATTCTATAATCTAATATTATTATGGCCTTCTAAATTGCCATTAGAGACTTATACAGGCCCAATACTACATTCAACTTATAAATGCAAAAAATTGAGTTTAGGATATATTGTAATTGATTAAAAGCCATAAATATCTAAAGTGAGGAATCAGGAATTAAATGTATATGTACATACACACACACACATATCATATATATATATATATATATATTTATATATATATCTTCTTGATCCCTCTCCCATGGCCTCAAGATTACACCTGTTCAATGTAATACAAAGAAGTACACTTGTCAGGGGCAAAATATCCAAAACCTCTGAAATTTTCAATTTTAGATTTATCACAAGTGACATTTACTTTAAAATTATAAAAAAGTTTCTTAAGTTCATTTTATATATAATACAGAAGTGAATATGCAAATATAATAGGAATATTACATATATAATTTACATGTGTTTTTGCAAGTCAAGGGAACATACTCTACTATTCCTATGATCTACCTATTTAGGAAAGCACTCACAAACAAGAAAGGTGAAACCTACTTTTGGAAAATAAAGGTCCCTGACAGTTGTTTCCTGCACTCCTGGCATTCAATGACTATGGCAGGAAGAATTAACAGGGTTTGTCTAAAATCCTGGGTTAGATTGGAAAAGTCTTAAGAGATAGCACACTTACAGCAAATTTTTGAGATGAGAAAAATATCAGTAAGGTATTTTGGTCTTTAAAAATCACATAATGGCCAAGACCGGTTTGGCTCAGTGGATAGAGCATCAGACTGCAGACTGCAGGGTCCCGGGTTCGATTCCGGCAAGGGCATGTACCTTGGCTGCGGGCACTTCCCCAGTAGGGGGCGTGCAAGAGGCAGCTGATCGATGTCTCTCATCGATGTTTCTGACTTTCTATCCCTCTCCCTTCTGCTCTGTAAAAAATCAATAAAATATATTTTTTAAAAAATCACATAATGAATTTAAAGTGTATAGATTAAGTATTACCTAGCTTGGACTGTGATAATAGATTTTATTTTAAAATAGTATTATTGCCCGACTGGTATGACTCAGTGGTTGAGCATTCTCCTATGAACCAGGAGGTCAGAAATAGATTCTGAATCAGTGCATAGGCTTGATGCCCTGTATGGAGCATGCAGGAAGCATGCATGATTCTCTCTCATCATTGATGTTCCTATCCCTCTCCTTCTCCCTTCCTCTCTCAAATATCAATAAAAAATATTTTTTAAAAATAATAGTTTTCATTTTGTTAATTAGTTGTTTGATAAAGTAGACCCAACCCCTTTAGCATCACATAATCAACAGAAAAATAATTATATCACTGATTGTTGTGGATCAAGATGTTTATATAATAGGGAAGTTGAACTCTACTCCTTAAACTGATTGCAAACCTTTCATCATCTGCCACAAAGTGGGAAACCAAAGTGCTGTTTACCTTCATAAAACTAGAATATGCATTTGGTTTTTATGAAGAAGAAAAATAAATATATATACATAGAAGTGATAATGAATGAATTCATTTAGCTTAAGGGAAGAGATTCTGCATGCCAATTTTGCCTGCTCTGAGTTTTTATGTTTATATGCATGATATTCAGGAGACTTTTAAAAATATATCTACTCAAGATAAGTTTTTATGAGTATGATTAAATACACAGTAATCTATTCATTATCTTAATTATTTGCATGGAATGCAAATTATAGTCTGAAGCTGTTCAATCTATACATCTTTGGAAAAGTCATGCAGAGAATCAACATTAAACAAGTATTTGCTTTCAATTAGAAATGTGTGACTTTCTTAGAGTCAATCATTTGAAAATAAAATTTGCAAACTAATTGTAAATTACAAAGTCCTCTTCCAGTTACACTGTTTCTTTGTCCTTATATTTTTATGTTAATATTAACTTTTCATCTCTAGATGGTGCTCTAAGTACCTGCATTGCAGTCAGGCATTTTAACACCAGTATAAAAGGCAAAAGAAACAAAGGCTTAAAAATAAAGTTATCTAAAACCAAATAAATTGACTTAGAAAAATTCTTGGAACATTTGCTTTAGGCCAGGAAAGCATATGTTGTCAGGTGATTAAGCCCATGACAAAGATGTTTGATTGCTGTCCTTATTAGAATTAGGAAAACAGACACCACAGAGACATGTTTTAAATCTAGTCACCAAATTCAGAATTGCTATTTCCCCAACTTTTATTTCTTTGTTGTCATCCATGCAAACGAGTGCTGAGTACTTGGTTGTACAAACAGCTATACCCAAATAAGTTACTTAACCACAAATCATTGTATTCAAATGCTATATTTTAGGACTAAAGTCATATATTTTAATATGTTTTTATTAATATTTTGAGAGAGAGGAAGGGAGAGGGAGAGAGAGCCGTAGAGACATCAATGAGAGAGAAACATCTGCTGCCTCCTGGGGATTGAGCGCACAACCTGAGTATGTGCCTTAACCCAGAATCTAACAAGTGATTTCTTGGTGCATGGGACTATACTCAATCCACTGAGCCACATTGTCTGGGCAGGACTAAAGCCATATTTAAAGGAATAGGTGAAAATTGTTAATTAAGGTTTTATTTAACTATCAGTGATTGGCAAACTATAGCCTGATAGCCAGACCTAGCCTCCTGTCTGTGTTTGTGTGTCTTGTGAGTCAGAATGGTTTTTTCATGCTTATATTTTTAAGTAAAAAACAATGTAATATGTTAAGATACTTGGAAATTTTACAAAAATTCAAATTTTAATGTCTATAAATAAAATTCTACTGGAACACTGCCATGCTCAATTGTTTAAGCACTGTCTATAGCTAGTTTTGTACTATAACCACGGTCTAGTACAAATGAACTGCAAAATCTAGAATATTTACTATTTGTCCTTTACAGGAAAAGTTAGCTCAGTTCTGTACTAAATGAAAGCTGCTAACTGTTGTACGATCTATTTAAATGGTAACATTGTTATTGGGAATTAAACCAAATTAACCAGGTAAACTGAGCTGTAATCTTGCACCCTAAGTTAAAATAATAATCAAACCAATAGAATTTTTTTTAATTTTTAAATTTAGTATTTCAGAGAAGCTCTCATTAAGGAAATTCTGAATTTTATATCTAACCATAAACAAAATACTATATTCAGAGATTAAAAATTCAGCCAACATCATTATTTTGCATCACGTAGCCAGGAAAATTTCAAAGCAAATTTGACAGAATTTAAGCCAACTTAAATGTTGTTAATCTGCTATCAGTGTAATGGGGAATGTATACGCTATACATATATAAGGGTACCCTTATTAATCTTAGTAGATGTTAAACCCAGCTTGTCACTCTAACCTGATTTTTATCTCAAAACTAGAGCTTGTATGTTAAAAGATTTTAGTGTACTTTATAATTCAGGAGTTTTAGTTCTTGTGTGAAACTAAGGAGCAGCCTGACTTTTAAGGTCCTAGCTAGTGCTCACTGCTCAGACATAGGAATTCAACAACATGGTCAACTCAAGGACACTGACCATAATAATCCATATAAGTACCAGCATGAACCCCACCTGCACATCCTCAATCCCTTCCCCGATCTCTTTGTTGTTCTTTCCCTCTCCATCCTACAAAAACCTCCACCTGCACTGAGATCTTAGGATGGGTTTTTGAGGATCAGGCAAAGATCCAATCTTCTTGATATGCTGGCACGTAGAATAAACCTCTTCCCTTTTTTCACAAGCACCTGCCTCAAGAGTGGCCTTCATTGTAACAGGCAAAAAAATCTGGGTTTTGTTTCATCTGTATATTATTCTTCACTTGTTCCCACTGTGACACTTGCATATTAATAAGAATTTTGGTCTTCCTAGGTATGTTAGTTTTTATCAATCATACTAACAAAATACTGTTTTTAAAGAATTATGGGAACATTCTTACAATTTCTATACCTCAAAGCCTTACCATCTTCCTCTTTGTGTTTCCTGTAGCCTTCACTCTTATAATTGGGTTTTAAGGCAAAAGAAACACAATTCAAAACTACTTTAAGAGGAAAAAAGAATTTGTTGGAAAAGCATTAACTCATTTCAGACAGTAGAAATAAAAATGAATGGAAAGATTATACTCCCAAAGACATTGTCTTTACTTGGTATTTTGTGCTTTCTTTTTATGCTAATGAATACAGTTTAGGAGTGGCTAAGACATTAGAAGTACTAAGAAGAAAAGATACTCTTCTCCAAACAAATTCTTGTAAAGTAAGGTCTGTGCAGTATAGTGAATGGTGAAGCAATTATATGAATAAAAGATACATTGTACTTGCCATTGTTTAAATTCCCACTTCATTTTGTTAAGAGAGATTATTATATTGGGATTGGATTTATCTAAATTATAGAAACACAAATTTAAAATTATCACATTAGACAATAAACTATTGAGGATACTTTTATTTGCACATCTCTTCAAATTATCTGAGACAGATTTTGGAAGGAACATCTACCTCCATTTGATTTGTGGTATAATTCTGTTCCTATTACTAGAAAGTTTTACAATACAATAATATGTAGAAATACAATGAATGGAAAAAATTCAGCTCATTTCTAAATCATGCGAATAACCAGAATACCAGATTTCTTGTGTTCAAGATATTTCCTTTGGCTAAAGGGCCAATTTAGGGTGCCACACAATCAATGTGATCAACTGGGCAATAATTAATTGGCAATAAACATGACTCCTAACACAAACAGCCATGAACTGATTTGATGAGTACAGAAATGACCACAATCTGATCTAAACAACATGCTATCAAGTGGGAATGCATGACCACCTTTTTGTAAGCAGTCTATTAATTATTCTCATTAAAAATGTATCCTGGAATATATTAATGCAGTTTTTTTCCATGCACTTTTTACTAAGTAGTTCTGATTTAACCCTTACCATTATGAAAAATAAAGTTCAATTCCTTTTCTTTATAACAGCATTTCTAGTAGTTGAACCTAATATATTACGTATTCTTCTTTTGTAGAATAAAAACCTAAATTTCTAGGTTAATTTTATTATGATATGATTTCATTGACCATTCTCATTATGTGCTGTACAAATTCCTGTTTATGTGTCTCTTTTAGTATGTGGAACCTAGGAACTAAAGTGTAGATAGGGTTATCAACATCTCATTTTAGATACCGTAATTCTATTGATACTGTATGTTTGGCAGCTACATTAAACTTTGTCTACACACTAAACATAGTGCCTACTAAATTCCTAACCTATGTTTTATACATGTTTCAATTAAATACTGACTTACCTGTCCTCATCCCACATTATTTTAACTGTATAAACAGCTATATTAAGAAAGTAGAGTAACCTCTCTATAGAATATGTTGCCGACATTTTACATATTCCTTCAACATAATTCTATTTTTTATGTGTAAAAATCCCAGCCAAAAACCTTACTGAAAAGTGTGTATACTACTCTACCTATCTATACTAGTAGTCGTCCCAAACCACATTGTAATCATTGTGTTCATTGAAGGCCAAAGACACTTTAAAGTGGATTAAAGAGTTGGATGTAATACCTGAAACTAAAAAAGACTAGAAAAAAAATAAGAAAAAAAAAAACTTCAGAGCGTTGGCTTGTTATTGATTTATCAGATATGACATCAGAATAAGAGGTAACAAAAACAAATACAGACAAGTGATGCTTGTCAAACAAAAATTTCTTCACAGCAAAGGAAACAATCACCAGAGTGAAAAGACAACATACAAAATAGGAGAAAATATTTTCAAACATATATCTAATAAGGAGATGATATTTAAAATATGAAGAAACTTCTACAATGCAGTAGCAAAACCAAAAAACTAAGTTTAAAATCTGCAAAGAACTTGAAAAGACTTTTCTACAAAGGAAACATACAAATTGCCAATGGAATGATCAACATCACTAACTATGAGGGAATGAAAATCAAAACCACAATGAACTAACACCTCAAACCTGTTAGGATGACCTTATTAAAAACAAACAAAAGAGAAAGTATCACCTTGTTATAGTAATAGTAATAAGGATAAAATACAATATAGAATAAATATTAAAGTGTGGAATTAAAGTTTGATATCTGAAAGTGTGAAATGTAATGTAAACAAATTGATAAGAACCTTTAAGTAGCTTGTACCCCATATGTAAGACCAGATAGCAAAGCTCCTGGGACCTACTGATCAGACACACTGAAGACCCCCATCTGAGCACATAAAAAGAGGAACACAAGCTGTGGTTTTAACTTGTCAACTTCTGGGAATCTGAGAAGGAATTATTTATCTTCTAGCTTTCTCCTGACAGGTACGTGAGAACACTGTCTCATTTTCCATTTCCCAGGTAGCTATGTCCTTCTACAATCCCTAAAATTTCTCACACTACCTCTTCTGCCTTGGAGGACCCTAATTTCACCTGTGCATTCAAAAGATTTTATCTTATCCTTGAAGTGCCCCCATAATAATTTTCTCATGTTCCCTCTGTGACTTTCACAGGCATAACGATCCTATATGCTGTTTTCAGAGTTACATGAACTCTGGGCAGGAACTCTCGCGTGGGTAGACAGATGTTGGGACTGGTCTTCTGCACCTCACAGCGGACCCTGTTTGCCTTGCATCGGAAGACAAATAGACACTAGGAGGCATCAGTAGGAAAGCCTCTGGAGACATTTTTATTGTATCAAAAATAAGTGACTACAATTGTTTTCAATAACATAATTTCACATAATTGTCATTTTCAATAACACATTATCTAAAAATGTGCCATTTTCTGGGGATTACTTAGGTGTCTTCAAAGTGCTTCTGTTTGACAGAAGTAAACAGTAGCTATAGTTTTCAGAGTTTAGCTCTCTAGGGGAAACTTTTCTAAAATATTATACTATTATTCTACACACACAAAATGTTCTAATAGTTATAATTTGCATAAAATTTACACCTTGTTATATGTCTTAAGAATTCTTAATTCCAAGTCAACTGGATCTTGAGTGTAGAATTATAAGGTAGGTAACAAAATTCCTTAGTTTTGCCTCAATTCTAAAAGTGCCTTTAATTGTAGGGTTATTCATTCTGATCAACTAAACACATGCAATCTTGTTTTTATTTCATTTCTTTTGAGATTGAATGTATTTTCAGACTTTTGTGTGTCAGCTATAAAGTACTGGCTGAGAGAAGAAAAAACAACAACACTGTACTCATTGCCAACAGGCTGGGCTCTGAACCTAGATCAACTGATCATTAGCTAAATAATGTTAATAAAAATTATCCTAATAGCTTTATTCTGAATGAAGGACCATATTCCCATCCTTGGTAATTCTGTACTTCAGTTTCCTTGTCTGCAAAATGAGTTGGCTGAATTTGACTATTCCTAAAATTTAATAAGAGTTCACCTGGAAGTGATTATGAATTTTATTCAGCATTCTACAAAGGTTAGTTTTGATTTGATCACTTTACATAAGATTAAATATCAAAATTTAAACAGAGCAAGTACAAACCATTCAAATGTTAAACCATTCAAATGTTACAACAAAAGTTGAAAGCTAAAAGCAAAAGCCTCTTCTATACTAGGAAGGAAAAGCTGTTTGTTTTTCATTTAATAAAGGTAATGGAATACCTTTAAACCCTAATGCTTGGTATTAAAAATTAATTCTCTGTCTCTGTTGGATCTAATCAGTTACTTAATATAAAAGTTTGGATTGAATGAAGTTTCTTTCATTGGTACAGCAGCTACAAGTATCAAACACTATTGCTTAAATATCCTTTCATGGCATCCACACATTACAATACGAAGTGTGGAGGGAGACAGGAGGAGCCTAGGAGAGCCAATGTGGGCTGAGGAATATGTCCGGGCTCAGTACTGACACTAGCTCATTGCTTAACAGAAAACCGCAACTGTGACAGTCAAAACATTTGCTCAAAGGCACAAATCAAGTAATTGGAAAAGTGTGCTTTGATTAGGGTTAGGCATTCAACCCCATTATTCTTGTTTCTTCCACTTAAAGATTTTGGATCTCAGATATACATACAATTCTAATTCCATTTCTATAGCTCAAGTAATTAAAATTATTTTTAAATGGAAGGGAAAATGCATTCAATATCAATAACTAATGTGCCGAGGTCTTATTTTAAGCCACCTACCCTATTAGAACGAATATCAAAAATCTACTTCCATTTAAAACATTAAAATGTGGATTTAAATGAGGTGATAAGGATCTATAATATGTAAAACAATTATCAATATAAGTCTTAACATGTAATTCCTGGCCATTTCAGAACAGAGCCTGAATTCATTTACTACACACATTGATTTCACGAATTATTATTCTGACTAAAGAACAACTTAAATATATCATAGAGGAGCATGACCAAACATTCAAAATACTGTCAGGGACCATCTTTTTCACCCCAAGTAGGAGCCATATCTCTGGTACTTTTGACTGGCATTTTGCAATGTGCTTGTGAATGAAACAGGGAGAAAATGGCGTACCTCACATTCAAATGCCCACGCAGAAATAATAATGAAAGCAGTGTTTCATGGGTCATTGGAGAAGGCATCCCATCGAATGTTTGTTCCTGAGGATGATATGAATGGAGTGAATAATCTTCTGCATCACATAATCCTGACTAGAGTAAGAACTGATGGATGGTGGCTGATTTATTACAAAAAAAAAAATCTGAACAATGGAGAGTGGAAGACAGAAGGGAAAAAAAAATCAAACAGAAATTATTCCAGAATCTTTCCTATTGTGATTAGTTCAAAGCCCCCAGTTCCTCAATTTAGCTATGAGAGTACATCTACATTTATATCACCTCCTGTGTCCTTCATTGTAAAAGAATAATGGAATTACAGGGCAAAGTCAGACAAATGTTAAGAGAGACAGGGTTTTGTTTTTGTTTTTCCATGAATAAGTTATTTTTCCTAAACTCCCTAAAACAGATGGCTATCTGTTCTAGGATGAAATATTAGTAATGAAGGAAATTTCTCAGCCTTGCTCAGAGCACCCAGTCTGTGCTGGCAGGCAGGCACCAGAAACAAAATGCCCCTTTTAAAGCAATGTTTTCAAGGAACCTTGAATTTGAGAGGTATATTGGTAAATAGTACTGAGTCTTACTATTTCCTCTCCCCACCACATGAAAATTGCTTCCCAGCCTCACTTCTTATCAGTATAAATTGAATTTACTTATAAATCCTTCTATGTCTCAGAGATCACCAAGAAAAATAACATTTATTTCAATTTTCATGTATGTATAATACTTGTATATGAAAGTAATATAGCTGTTAATGATCCTATCTAATAAATGAGTAATATGATAATTAATCATCAATCCACTACACCCACAAGTCATGCCCATAAACCATGCCCACTAGTGAATCAGGAGCAGTTATGCAAATTAACCCCAACCAAGATGGCTGAGGCCATGGAGAGAGCAGGAGGGGGCTTGGGTTTTCCCAGTGATGGAGAAAGCCAAGCTTTCTACACACCCTGGCTGGCCCAGTCCTCCACTGAAGGCTACAAAGTTTTAATAATAGAAGATAAATAAACTCCAACAGAAATGGCTGCAATCATGGAGCAAGCAGAAGGCTTGGCTTTGCTCCAGGCTACAAAGTTTCAATTGTAGAAGATAAATAAATCCCAGGTATCATGGCCTCCACTTGGGTCACTGGGGGTCGTGGTCAGCCTGCAAACCACGACAGGCCTCTTGCCCATTACCGTCCTTTTTTACTGGTTTATTTCATATAGCAGGATGTCTTTAAGCTTCATCTGATAAGTATCTGATAAGCTTTTCTTCTTTCTCTTCTTTTTTTTTAATCTTCACTTATTCAAGGATATGTTTATTGATTTTTAGAAAGAAAGGAAGGGAGAATGAGGGAGAGAAACATCAATCAGTTGCCTCCCTTGCTCATCTGACCAGAGGTTGAACCTGCAACATAGATATGTACCCTGACAAAGAACTGGGCCTGCAACCAATGCAGACACCCAGCCAGGGCAGGTTTTTTTAAGGGTTAAATGATTTTTTTATTCTATACATATACCTATTTCTCTTTAACCATTTATCTGTTGTTGTTTCACCCTTTTGGCTATCCTATATGATAAAGCAGTAATATTCAAAATAACCATCACTCCAACACACAAGTTGGCTGCCCCCATGTGGTCAAAGATCTTGCCTCCATGTGGACACAAGATGGCCACCACAAGATGGCCAGCAGGGGAGGGTAGTTGGAAGGGACTAGGCCTGCAAGGGAGGGCAGTTGGGGACAATCAAGCCTACAGAGCAGGGCAGTTAGGGGTGATCAGGAGGAAAGTTGGGGGTAAACAGGCTGGCAGAGGAGCAGTTAGACATCAATCAGGCTGGCAGGGTAGTGGTTAGAGAGTGATCAGGCTGGCAGGCAGAAGTGGTTAGGGGCAATAAGCAAGGAAGGCAGGCGAGCTGTTGGGAGCCAGTAGTCCTGGATTGTGACAGGGATGTCCTACTGCCCATTTACACCTGATCCTGGTGGATTGGGCCTAAACGGGCAGTAGAACATCCCTTGAGGGGTCCCAGATTGGAGAGGGTGCAGGCTGGGCTGAGGGACACCCCACCTCTATGCATAAATTTTGTGCACCAGGCCTGTAGTATTTTTACTAAGAAGTGATAAGGAAAAATGTGCAATGTAAGTTTGAGGTTAGTAAATATTGTTTGTACATCCCTGAGAGAGAGTCATGTATTTTGGCACAATAATCATTTGAAGTACAGGAAGGATTTTGCTAGATAACACTTTCTTAATCAATAAACATATATGCACACAAACAGGTATAATCATGATTTTAGGGGGTAAATTAGTTCAATGGGATCTTAAAATTTGATAGTGTATTCATCCTTAAGAGTGAAGTACCCCTGAGTATATTACATTTATTCAAACTACATATAGTGACTTTTATATGAACAATTAATGTTATCAGTTGTTTTTAAATATGCATTTACTAACAAAGTGTTTATAATTCAACTTTTATGCTTTGAGCAGAGCTTCTAGGAACTGAGAACATGGAAAAATAAAACAATAATGTGAGTGAAATACAAGCTACAAAGGGGGAGTTTGGCTAGGTTTTATGATATAAAGAAAAATGGAGCAAGATATGAGCATTTGATCCAATTAAGTGAACCACAATGATTTCCTGTAGCATGATATTCTTATTTTATAATTCTTAGGTTTGTGTATAATGAAAATATTGTATTGCTCTCCCACAGGAGGTCTACACTCCACTTCTGTAGCTGCTGTCCTCTGAGAAGTTTCAGCACATTGTGCAAGTCCCATATGAAAGGCTGGCATAAAATAGCCATCACAGCAATTAAGGGTGTGAGGCACAGGTATGCTCTTGTGGTGTTGAGGAAAACAGACATCAACCTCACCAAGAAGACTGGAACTCACTGAGGATGAGTGGAACGTGTGGTCACAATTATGGAGAACCCACCCAGTAAAAGATCCCAGACAGGTTCTGGGACAGACAGGAGGACCTGAAGGAGGGAAAATGCAAGCAGGTCTCGAACAGTGGTCTGAACAACATCTGGGGCCTTTGTATTCGAGTCCAGCACACTGAGGCCAGAGGCCCACTGTGGGGTGTCCAAGAAGAAATAAATCTGTAGGCTATGTCTCTTAATAAAGAGTTTATACACACACACACACACACACACAATGTGTAGCAACATGATAAATTGAGTTTGGCTTAAGTTCATGATTTATGGAAACACAGTGGGCTGACTGAAAACCAGAAAAAACAGGCTTTTTAAGTGACCACGGGTGAACCTGAATGACAGCTTTGACAGCACTGTGCCATCCGCAATATTCTGTTGTGTTTTATCTCTGCATTTATTTTGTATGCAGGAAGTTAGACTAATCTCTCTGAGAGAATCAGCAATGTGACAAAAATATAACTATGACCCATCTAAACATTTCACTATGGTTTTTCAAATGCCCTATTTTACTTTCTTTCTCCTGGTCCAGTATTAACCTAGTTAATGGTGAAGTGAGTAAAGTGGTAATAAGTGTATAAGTATTTTTTTAAATACTGAGTGATGTTTTTATTAAGTATCATCCTGGCTTTCTCTATTGTAGATTAAACAATTGGAAATGTGCTCATCTTTAACAGACATTATATTTCCTGGCTTTTAACTCATTTCTAGTATTTGTAAACTCCTCTACAACCTCATTAAATAAGTAAAAATATTTTGTTCAAAGATGTATCGCATAATTCTAAACTCTGTGATTTACTTTATTGAGATGTCAGACATGTAAGAAAAAAATTGACCAAACTATGTGTTTGAGACTTTTATTTGTAATAACTGTCCCATTAAATATTTTCATCATATGAACAAAACATTTTATTTATTTATTTATTTATTTCTTGGGTTGAATAATTTAGTCAGAGACAAGTACAACCTCTTGATCATGGCTAGCCACATGCTACACTTTAGCATAGCTATAAGGATAAAGTTTTAAAAAATATACTTAAGACTTATGCTTTTCTAAAGGTCATGATTAATTGAGAAAGACAAAGAAGAATCAAGAACAAAATTCCATAGATACCAAGATTGAGAGGTCATCAAAGACAATTAATTAGGGTACTGTATGAAACATAAAGAATCAGCAAAATACCATGCTTTTTATTATTATCGAAGATTCTCAAATTTGAGTAATGTGATGCTAGACTTTTATCATTTTTTCAGTTATTTCAGCTGTTCATTTATAGTTGTCATATGATATATACAAGGTGCAAATTTGTAACAGCTTTACCCTGCACTTACTCAAATGGAAATTACGACCAAATGTAATCCCTTATTTTGCATGATTAAGCCGCTTTGTGTAAGATATTTCAAAATTCTAAATCTCATTATTTCTTAGCAAGGCAAATTGAAACATTTAACTTCATTTCATATAATGTTGAACCAAACAGAATGAATAAAACTAAGGAATCTTTTTCATATTTCATGCAAAATGTATTTTATTCTGACCGGGAGAGTGGAAACATGGCACAAAATGAGTCAACTGTTCTAATTTCAGTTCTTGATAGGTCCACGTTCAGCCAATATCCCCCACCTTTGTCTGACTGAGGAACGATAGTAAGACATGTCTTGCTCTAGGTTTTCCTTTCCTTTTATGTCATTGTCATCAATATAATTGGTTAGAAATAACTGGTAGGACTCAAGTAATAAGTAAGAAAGGATGTGATAGAGTTCCTTGAGTGTTCTTAGAAAATCATTGCTTTATTTCTGTGTTCCAACCAGGTTCTGGTTTGAAAAAGTGTGTGGCCTCTGTTTTAAAATTTTACAGACTAGGGAGAAATATGAATGAAATAATAATAACAATAAAAATAATGATTCACAATGAAATCATGAATAAGCTATGGAAATATTACTTTGTCATTAAACCTAGAAAAAGATAAAGAGTTCAGTGATTTTTCTCTGAATTTTATCTATAAATTACCACTTATTGGACTGACTGTGAGTACATTTTGTAGAAAAATACCTAGGAATAAAGGGGTTCATTTATAAGAAAATGTATGACATAATTGAGAAGAAAGGTTTATAGACCATGAAGGAAAGAGTTTATAATAAACTAGTGGCCCGGTACATGAAATTCATGTGGGAGGGGGGGAGGGTGAAGGGTGGGGGAGTGGTGGTTCCCTTAGCCTAGCCTGCATCCTCTCCAATCAAGGACCCATTGTGGGATGTCCAACTGCCAGTTTAGGCCCATGGGATTGGGATTAAACTGACAGTCAGATATCCCTCTCATAATCTGGGACTACTGGCTCTTAACCATTCACCTGCCTGCCTGCTTGATTGCCCTTAACCTTTCTGCCAGCATGCCTGATCACTCCTAACTGCTTCTGCCTGCCTGCCTGATTGCCCCCCAACTGCCCTCCCATGCTGGCCTGGTTGCCCCCAACTACTGGCCAATTTGGTTCAGATTGGTTAGTTTCTATGCCAGTCTGCATCAAAAACTTCACCTCCTAAGCAGCCATTGGCTCCTCACAGTTCACCAAGATTTGGTTCTGATTGGTAAGTTTCTATGCCTGTTAGTGTCTCTGGGCCTATCAACAGGGCCTGATCAGAAAGGCATTACTGATCACCAGCCCCAGTGGAGGCCTAGAGAGAAATGGCGCTATGGCTACTGGTCAGGCCCAGAGAGAAAGAGAGAGGCAAGTGTTGATTAACAGTTGCCACAGAGGCTTCAGACCAGACCCTGCTTCCCTCTTCAGACCTCTCTCTGGGCCTGATCTGAGGCCCCCTTGGCAGTCAGTGCTGGGTTGCCACAACAATCCAGCACTAACTGGAGGACTGGTTGAGCCTTCAGGTCATTGTGGATGTGCTGGACCCAGGGATTTTATATATTAGGATAGCTGACATTTTTAAGGACTAAGAATTTTTGTTAGTTATTGCTGTTTCTGAGCAGCAGAGGGTTAAATATTTCTAGACTCTCGCTGCTGGTGGACATATTTTAAGGTAACATTTCACTTTGTTTCTTCTTCATTATACCTATTTTAGGACTCCACTTACTCTTCTAAACTTGGCCTTGACACTGCTCTCATTGTGCATGTGTACTTGTTCAGAGGAGAAGCGTGTTTTAGACCCCCTCTTCTTAAATCTTGATCACTCTGAAATTCACTGCCTTATAAGTAAATGTAGCAGAAGTAACACTAATGCCTGACTTCTGAGATGAGGTCATTTAATACTTGGAACCCTGTGCAAAGGAACGTGTCTGGAACCCTCCCGTCAGTGAGGAAGTGTACACAGCCCATGCAGAGAGAAGACACACAGAGACTAGGTAGAGAGATGCCTTGGCACTCACAAACTGGCCCAGCCCCTTTCTCTTCCAGCACTGACTGCAGCCTCACTGCCCCAAATGAAAACAATACTCTCATGTTGAGTCTTTCTGATTCTTCACCCATAGATTTTTGGATTTTAAGCTCCCACTTTTGGATACGGATAATAGAATTAGTCTTTACAAATATACCTTTTGAAACATGGAGAAATCTAATGCCAGGATAGAGATGAAATGGATTTCCATTTTAATTCCTCAGGATTTTAACTTTTTTCTTTCAATATGTTAAGCTAGTTTCTTTGCCAATAGCTTTAATTGCTTCAGTGGTGAAAATGAAACTACTCATCAATTAGATTTAATTTGGCTTTAACGAATGATGTTAAATACGTCATGCATTGACTTTGTGGTTTTCTTTATTTTTACAGATAGTCCAGTGCCAGAGCTGAAAATGTATTGAGTGAAGCGATACTCTTACAGTATTACAACTTAATATACCAATGTATTATATTAACTTATCACAAAGGAAAATAAACATATGTACTGCAGACTATAATAACAGATGCTATTCTAAGATATAAGAAGATACTGAATGAGACAGGAAGAGAGAAAAAATGACGGTGCAGTAGACCAATGCGTCCCGAGCCTCGTCCCAGAACAGACGAAGGGAGCGGCTGAGGGTCATGCAGGGAGTGTTTGTTGGCGAGCTGGGGGACAGCTGTGCTCTGGGAGAAGGTGGGGGACTGCTAGACGGGCCTCTCCTGACAGAGCAGTCCCTGGTGCTGCTCGGTTCACTCCTGGAGCCACCTGCTCGGAAGTGGACCATAACATCTTGAAGGGGAAGGGCCTGAAGATCTGTGGCTGTGGCACCTGCCGGCTGGTACAGACTCATGGGTTCCAAGGAGCTCTGCACTCTGCCATAGAAAGGTCGGATTTCCCCTGGGATTGGTTTAGGTCCCTGCTACCCACAGAGAGAGAGATTGTCGAATGGAGAGGAAAGAGGCTCACAAATGGAGGGGAGAGAGGTGCCCAAATGGAGGGGAGAGGGGCACATGGAAGGAAGGAAGGCACACACATGGAGGGAGCAGGAAGAGCTGGGGAAAACTATGCCTGATAAAGATTTTCGCTTCTGTTTTCCCTCAGCTTGCTTGATATTAGTTGTTGTTTGTAGTTTGCATTAATCTCCAGGTGTTTGTTGCTGGCATTTGTTTGGATTAGTGGCTGTCTTATGGGAGTTTTCTCCCTATATTTAGTTTGTTTCCCTTTGCTTTCTTATACTTTTTCTTTTCTTTCTTACCTTCTTTTTCTTCTTTTTTTTCTTTTGTTCCCAATTTCATTTTGTCACTCCTCTCTTTGTGTGTGTGTGTGTGTGTGTGTGTGTGTGTGTGTTTTCTTTTCTCTCTTCTTTCTCACTTATCCCCTAATTTACCTTTTTCTGGTGATCACCTTTATTTGTAGTTTCCAATACACTGAATACATTCCTGTTCAGTGCCTGGTGCATTGCACCTGGTTGGGTTGTATTTTCTGCCTTTAAATCAACACAGGAGAGAGAGAACTATATAACCAGACACTCAGAGAAGAGAGACGATCAGGAGACAAAGAAACAGCCCGCATATGAAACAAAAACAAGCCTCACCAGAAAAGGAAGTAAACAAAATGGATTCAAGCAACATGTCAGAGAAAGAATTCAGAGAGATGGTCATAAGGTGGCTGAAAAGAATGGAAGACAAATTTGACAATATGAGTAAAAACTAAGAGGAAGGAAATGAAGAAGAGTCAAGAAGAGATGAAAAGTGACATTGCAGCAGTAAATAACTCAATAGAAAGCATAAAGAGTAGACTAGAAGAAGCAGAGGACTGCATCAGCGACTAGAATAGAAGGTAGAAAAAATACCTCCAAGTAGAGCAGCTTCAAGAAAAAAAATTAAAAAGCAGGAGGAGAACTAAAGAGAACTTTGGGACAACATGAAACAAAACAACATCCACATAATTGAGCTTCAAGAAGGACAGGAAACTAAGCAAGGAATAGAAAACCTGTTTTAACAAGTAATGATAGAGAACTTCCCTAATATAGGAAATAAAAAAACTCACACAAATCCAAGAAGCTCACAGAGTCCCAAGCAAAATGAACCCCAAAAGACCAATGTCAAGGCACATTATAATTAAATTGGCAAACATCAATGACAAAGTAAGAATCTTAAAAGCCGCTAGAGACAGAAAGTCACCTACAAAGGAACTCCCATCAGACTAGCAACTGACTTCTCAATAGTTTTCTCAACTGATTTCTCATCAAGCCAGAAGGGATTAGAATGAAATATACAAATTCATTCTAGGATTCCTAGAATACTGCACCCAGCAAGTCTATCAATCAAAACTGAAGGTCAAATCAGGAACTTCACAGACAAAAAAAGGACTAAGGGAATTCATAACCACCAAACCAGCAATGCAAGATATGCTAAAGGGTCTGCTGTAAAAAGAAATAGGAAGCAAAGAAGGAGCACAGGGGTAAAGAACAAAAATGGTGACAAACAAGTACATACCAATAATAACTATAAATGTAAATGGATTAAATGCTCCAATCAAAAGACATAGGGTAACAGACTGGATAAGAAAACATGACCCATAAATATGCTGTCTACAAGAAACCCACCTTCTAAAAAAAGACGCACATGGACTGAGGTTGAAAGAATGGAAGAAGATTCTTCAGCCAAATGGAAATGGAAAAAAAGCTGAGGTAGCAATACTTATATCTGACAAATTAGATCTCAAAGAGAAGGACATAACAAGAGATAGGGAAGGCCACTTCATAAAACTAAGGGGAGCAATTCAACAAAAGAAATAACTCTGTAAACATATATTCACCCAATACAGCAGCACCCAAATACATTTAAAAAAATCTCCTGGAGGATATCAAGGGGGAGATTGACAGCAATACAATCATAGTAGGAGACTTTAATACCCCACTATCACCATTGCACAAATCCTCTAAACAAAAAATCAGTAAAGAGACATCAATCCTCAATGATTCACTAGACCAGATGATCTTCAGATCATTTCACCCCAAAGCCACACAATATACATTCTTATCAAGTGCACATGGGTCATTTTCAAAGATAGACATATGTTGGCTCATAGACAAGGTCTCTCCAAATTCAAGAAGACAGAAATCATATCACACATATTCTCAGATCACAGTGGCATAAAGTTGGAAATCGACTACAATAAAAACAATCCAAAGAAATCAAACACTTGGATACTAAAAATCATGCTATTAAACAATGACTGGGTTAAAAGAGAGATCAAAGAAGAAATGGAAAACATCATAGTAACAAATGACAATGATAACACAACAATCCAAAATCTATGGGACAAAGCGAAAGCACTTTTGAGAGGGAAGTTTATACCTCTACAATCCTTCTGCAAAAAACAAGAAACAATGGTAATAAATTATCTAACCCAACAACTCAAAGAGTTAGAAAGAGAACAACAAGAAAAACCCAGTGTAAACAGAAGGAAGGAAATAGTAAAGATCAGAGCAGAGGTAAATGACATAGAGACCAAAGAAAAAATACAAAAGATCAACAAAAACAAGAGGTGGTTCTTTGAAAGAATAAACAAGATTGATGAAACTCTAGCCAGACTCACCAAGAAGCAAAGAGAGATGACCCTAATAAATAAAATCAGAAATGAAAGAGGTAAAATAACAACAGACCCCAACGAAATACAAAGGATTGTTAAAAAATACTATGAACAACTCTATTCCAACAATCTGGACAATATGGAGAAAATGGATATATTGCTAGAAAAATATAACCTCCCAAAACTCAATCAAGAAGTATCTAAACAAGGGGAGAGGAACCAAGATGGCAGCATAGGTAAACACCTATTGTGCTGCCCTGCACAACAATTCTAAAACTACAACATAACAACAAGACAAACATCATCCAGAATTACCGGAAAGCTGGCTGAGTGAAAATTCCACAAATAAAAGTAAAGGTGGGACACTGAAACTCAGAAGAGCAGCTGAGTACAGCCTTGAAGATATGTGCGGAATCAGAGGTTAGGAGCCTGGGCGGGTGGGCTGTAGGGCTGGCAGCAGTAATTCTGCCTGGATTTCTCCAACGGGGAGGGCGGAGACTCCCCACTGCACAGATTGCCCAGTGCCAGGCGAGATCCGAGGTCCGGGGTACGAATGCTAAAAACCAGATGGGAAAGAGCTCTCTGAGATTGAGGAGAGTACGCGTAGCTTAGAACAGCAGTTTGCATGCATAATGTGTGCAACAGCACAGATGTGCGACGTGCTCCCTCATATGGAAGATCACCGGACAGCTTTGTTCTACAACCCTGGGCAAGATGTTGGGTGCGCAGACTCATTTGGGAAGCAGCAGCGTTGTCTGGCAATGGGTGGAGACCAGCGGCGGCTTTCCCTTGCAGGTGCCTGCAGCCATTATCACCCAACACAGAAACCCGCACGCTGCATAGGACATAGCTGACGCTGAGACTCCACCCACCCAACCTGAACACAGCTCCCCTCCACAACCAATTGGCCTGGAGGGCAAACCCTCCTGGGGCTAATAACAACAAACTGGACTTAAGTTTAAAAATACTGTATAACCCATAAAGGATTGCAGTAAGAGTATCCGCCTCAGGTAAATGGGGAGGCTGAGCCACTGTCCCTTAGAGGACATCTACCACGCAAAGCTAATTGACCAACTCACGAAAGTAGCCACCATGCAGAGACATGAAAAGAAATCAGATGTGAAAGAAATGGAGGGAAAAAAATGAGTGGACATAGAATTCAAAACCATGGTTATAAGGTTTTTCAAGAGGCTCCTAGAAAAGGCCAATGAACTTAATGAGAACTACTTTCCTCATAAAGAGCAACGAGGAAATGAACAAGACCTATGAGGATATGAATGAGACCCTCAAGGATATGAATAAGGACCAACTAGAAATCAAGCATACACTGACTGAAATAAAAAATATTACACAAAGTCCTTAAAGAAGTCCAGAGGGCCACAAGAACCAAGTCAAAGATTTGAAAGATTTGAAATACAAAGAAGCAAAATCCACTTGGCTGGAAAAGCAATAAACAAAAAGAATCCAGATAATTGAAGATAGTCTAAGGGTCCTCTGGGATAACCTCAAGCATGCCAACATCTGAATTTTGGTAGTGCCAGAAAAAGAGAGAGAACAAGGTAATGAAAACCTACTTTAAGAAATAGTGGCTGAAAACTTCCCCCACCTGGTGAAAGAAACTGACTTGAAAGTCCAAGAAGTGCACAGAGCCCCAAAATATAAGAATCTAAAGAGACCACACCAAGACACATCATAATTAAAATGCCAAGAGCAAAAGATAAAGAGAGAATATTAAAAGCAGCAAGAGAAAAACACTTAGTTACCTATAAGGGAGCACCCATATGATTGTCAGCGGATTTCTCAACAGAAACAATCCAGGCCAGACGGGAGGGGCAAGAAATATTCAGAGTGATGAGTAGCAAGTATCTACAACCAAGCTTACTCTATCCAGCAAAGCTATCATTCAGAATTGAAGATCAGATAAAGTGCTTCACAGATAAGAAAAAGCTAAAGGAGTTCATCACCACCAAACCAATATTATATGAAATGCTGAAAGACATTCATGAAGAAGAACAAGAGGAAGAACAAGAGGAAGAAGAAGAAGAAGAAGAAGAAGAAGAAGAAGAAGAAGAAGAAGAAGAAGAAGAAGAAGAAGAAGAAGAAGGTAAAAATATAAATTATGAACAACAAATACACATCTATCAACAAATGAATCTAAAAATCAAGGGAATTAATAATCTGATGAACAGGATAAACTGGTGAATATAACAGAATCATGGACATAAAGAGAGGATGGACTGAAAATCCTTGGGGAGAAAAGGGGTGTAGGAAGTGCAGCAAGAGACTGGACAAAAATCTTGCAACAATGGAAGAGGACAGTGTGGAGGGGGAGGTGAGGGCAGAGGGAGGGATGTGGAGCTATGGGGGGATAAAAAAGGGGGAACAATGTAATTAATAAACTGAACAATAAAGATTAAAAAATAGTTTAAAAATAAATAAAAAAAAAGAAGTATTTAAACAGCTGAATAGATCAATAACTATGGAAGAAATTGAAGCAGTCATCAAAAAGCTTCCAGCGAACAAAAGCACAGGGCCAGACAGCTTCACAGAGAGTTTTTTCAAACATTCAAGGAAGAACTAAAACCTATCCGTCTCAGACTATTCAAGAAAATCAAGAGGATGGAGCGCTTCCAAGTTCCTTCTATGAAGCCAGCATCACCCTAATACCAAAACCAGATAAAGATGACACAATGAAAGAGAATTACAGGCCAATATCACTCATAAATATTGATGCCAACATCCTTAATAAAATTCTAGCAAATCATATCCAGCAGTACATCAGAAAGATCATACACCATGACCAAGTAGGATTTAGTCCAGGAATGCAAGGATGGTACAATATTGCAAATCAATCAATGTCATACATCACATAAACAAATTGAGAGATAAAAATCACACAGTCATATCAATTGATACAGAAAAAGCATTTAACAAAATCCAATACCATTTCTTGATAAAAACTTTTAACAAGGTGGGAATGGAAGGATTATACCTCAACATAATAAAACCTATATATGATAAACCCACAGCAAACATTATACTCATTGGTCAAAAACTACAACCATTTCCCCTAAGAACAGGAACAAGACAGGGATGCTCACTCTCACCATTCCTGTTCGACATAGTACTGGAAGTATTGGCCATTGCAATTGGACAACAAGAAGAAATAAAAGGCACCCAAATAGGAAAAAAAGAAACAAAGCTATCCCTATTTGCAGATGACATGATATTATACATAAAAAACCCAAAGACTCCATAAAAAACTAATAGACTTAATAAATGAGTTCAGCAACATAGCAAGATAAAAAATTAGTGACAAGAAATCTATGGCATTTCTATATACCAATAGTGAACTTATAGAAAAAGAGGCTAAAAAAGCAATCCCATTTTCCATTGCACCAAAAGAAAATCAAGATATCTACGAATAAACTTAACTAAGGAAGTAAAAGACCTATATGCAGAAAACTACAGGACACTGAAAAAAGAGATAGAGGAAGAACTAAATAGGTGGAAGAACATATCATGTTCATGGATTGGGAGAAACAACATCCTTAAAATGTCCATACTACCCAAAGGAATCTATACATTTAATGCACTCCCCATTAAAATACCAATAGCATATTTCACAGATCTTGAAAGAACTCTCCAAAAATTCATCTGGAATAAGAAAAGACTCCAAATAGCCACAGCAATCCTGAGAAAGAAGTACAAAGTAGGTGGTATATCAATAGCAGATTTCAAGCTGTATTACAAAGCCTCAAAACAGCCAGATACTGGCACAAGAACAGACATATAGACCAATAGAATAGAATAGAGAATCCAGATATTGTCCCAAACCACCATGCTCAATTAATATTTGAGAAAGGAGGCATGAACATAAAATGGAGTCAAGAAAGTCTCTTCAATAAATGGTGTTCAGAAAATTGGACAGGTACATGCAAAAAAATGAAACTAGACCACCAACTTACACCATGCACAAAAATAAACTCAAAATGGATACAGGACTTACACATAAGACATAAGACGGGAAACCATAAAAATACTAGAGGAATCACTAGGCAGAGAAACTCAGACATATGCCGAAAGAACTTCTTCACTGATACTGCTCCTAGGGCAATGGAAGCTAAAGAGAAAATAAACAAATGGGACTACATCAAAATAAAAAAAACTTTTGCACAGCCAAAGAAACCATCAACAAAACAACAAGAAAACCCACTGTATGGAAGAACATATTTGCAAATGTTATCACTGATAAAGGTTTTAATCTCAAGCATCTAAGGGCAACTTATACAACTTAATAAAAGGAAGACAAATGATCCAATAAAAAAAAATGGCAACAGACCTAAATAGAATCTTTTCTAAAGAAGACAAAAGGAAGCCCCAGAGAAATATGAAATCCTGCTCAAAGTAACTATTTATCTGAGAGATGCAAATCAAAACAGCAATACGGTACCATCTCACACCTGTCAGAATGGCTTTCATCAAGAAATAAGCAAATGACAAGTCTCGGCGAGGATGCAGAGAAAGAGGAATCTCCCCAGTGCACTGCTGGTGGGAATGCAGACTGGGGCAGCCACTGTGGAGAACAGTATGGAGTTTCCTCAAAAAAACTAAAAATGGAACTCCCATTTGACCCAGTGATCCCACTTCTAGGAATATATCCCAAGAAACTAGAAGCATGAATTAGAAAGATATATGCACCTCTATGTTCACAGCAGCACAATTTACCATAGCTAAGATTTGGAAACAGCCTAAGTGCCCATCAGCAGATGAGTGGATTAAAAAACTGTGATACATCTACACAATGGAATACTATGCTGTGGTAAAAAAGAAGCAGCTCCTACCACTTGCAAAAACATGGATGTAGCTGGACAGCATTATGCTGAGTGAAATTAGCCTGGCAGAGAAAGATAAATATCACATGATCTCACTCATTTGTGGAATATAATGAATGGCATAGACTGATGAACAAGTATGGATTCAGAGACAGAGAAACATCTATCAGAATGTCAATCATCAGGGTAAGTGGGGGGTGACGGAAGTAGGGAGAAAGTCAATATATTTGACCTCTAGAACTAAGGTAAGTAATTTGTATTTTTACCTCCCTGACAAAGTTTATATAAAGTCATAAAAAAAATATGCAGCTTGTTTGAATTTGAATTGACATGGCCTAGAGCATATCATCTCCTATGGACACCAGTCCTTAGGCTAGCTCCCCTTCCCCAATCCCCTGTGACACCATAATTTCCTTTCATGATATTATTCTACAATATCATTATAATTTTTGATATTTGACAATAGCATACTGTAAAATTATCCCAAAGAAACTTACAAACTAATTCTTTGAATGGTTGGCAGCAATTTAAAAAAGGGCCAGAAAAGGAATTAATCCCTTTCAGAAGGAATTAAGGCACTGGGAAGGCACTTGAGCATTCTATACTGGCCCCTCATGCTTTTTTTGCCAAGAGGGACCCTCTTCTCACAATCCAAGTACACACAGCTGTTGCCTGAGCTTTCAGTTCAAGCTGAGATTGAAGCCTTAGGGAGGCTGGCACCATGGATCTTTCTCTCACCCAATGGTATGAGCTGGGCCCTCCCTGGAGAAGAAACCTGAGACCCCTGAGATATGTGATCAGTAATGGGACCCCCACCAGCAGGCGAGGGGATCCCAAGGCAGGCACCATGCATGGAAGCCACGGGGCCATAGACTACCAAGGAGACAGAACTGAACCTCACATCACCCTGCTTGGCCCCAGAGGATGGCTGGTTAGCCAGAGACGGGTAAGATTCCTCAGGGAAAGAACAACCTAAGACAGACACAGTTGCAAAGGGGCCCTCAGGAGACAACTGGAAGGTCAACAGAGGTAGGGCACAGACCCTCACCCCGGATTACCTTGCAGGGGCCTGAACTCTCACCCCTCTGAGGGAGGTCTCCTACCCCCATGGCTGTTTCACCTCCCATGCAGAGTTCAGATTGGGACCCAGGCTGCAGACAGAGACTCGGCCAGCAATAACTGCTCTATATCTAAATTCAATCTATTACCAGGAATGCTCAGGACCTACTCAAGAATGCAAATATTCCCTTTCCACTAATATTTACAGGGCAAACTAAGATTATTGTTTGAGCATTAAATTTGACCGTAAAATAATGATCAAGTTTTCAGATTAATTTAAATTGGCCAATTGAAATAAGTGAATACTCAAGAAAATTTAACTGTACTGGACAAAAAGCTGTTCCTATAATATTAACTAAAATTTCTATTAGTAGTTCATTTCATCATAAAGTTGCCTAACATTCAAAGAACCTAAAGCAGTCATATTTTTGTGCAAAAGCTAAAATTTAAAGTTACCAAGACTGCAATATAAAATTTCCAAAAGTCCCCATTATTAAAAAACAGGGGGGGGGGATAGTGAGACAATATTTTGTAAGGAAAAATATCCTGTAAGTAAATTACTCCTTGAAAATTCTTACTTCAGTAAATTAACTCCCATTTGTAATGCTAACAGCAGTACACCCATAAAAAACACACATGATGTCAAAATAAGCCAAAGAAAAATCATTTGGGCAAAAATAAAAAGAATCCCAAGTCTAATTTACAGAAAAGATTCCTTTAATAACTTTTGGCTCATAATATAATTAAAAGAATCCCAAGTCTAATTTACAGATAAGATTCCTTTAATAACTTTTGGCTGAGAATATGTTTGTATATTTTCAGAAAACAACTCCAAGACCATATGGATTCCTGCAACAAAGAGGAACTCAGAGGTTTGTTCAAACCACAAAGAGTCTAGAGATGGAAGACAGTGACTACACCTTGCCATGCTAGCAGTCAGCCACAGTATGTTGCTGCAGACTGCCCAAGACCAAACCAGAGAGGGTGGAATCTGCATTGCCACCATTTGTCCACCAACCAGATACCATTGCTGACATGTACACATAAGGAACTATTGGACATTGAAACTAAGACTCAAATATTTTTTTATTCTTATCTGTTTATTTCTAGTATGCAGATTCTAGAAAAGAAACTGGGGGGAAATGGATACAGAGGCAAAGAAGCATTGAACAGACTATCAAACAACAATGGGAAGGCAGTGGATGTTGGGGGTGGGGGCTGTAAGAGATCAACTGATGGACTTGTATGCATGCTTATAAGCATAACCAAGATATAAGAGACTGGGGAGGAGGGTAGGTGAGGGCATGGGCTGGGGAGTAGGGGAGGCTAGGGGCAGGTCAATGGTGAAAAAAAAAAGGAAACATATATACTACTATTTGTAATACTTTAAACAATAACAAAATAAGATATTAATAATATGGGCCTCATAGCCAGTTTTGAAGGGAAAGATTATTTATATATAGTATTATGTTATCAATTTAACATACAACTTAATGTTATTACATCTAAAAATAGCACATATTGTATTTATTATATACCACTGATATACAATATATATTATGCAATATATATTACTATATATTATTATGTTATAGTATTGTATATGGTATGTATTCTATTCTATATTGTATATTACAAATATGTAATTATTATGTCATATAGAATCCATATATATATATATATATATATTTTACATATGTATTTATTAACAACAGTGAGGAGCCTTGTAGAACCACAGGGTGAGAAAGCATAACTGCTTTAGAAGTCACACTAAAACAAGATTAGAAGATTCAGAAAGAGTTGGCAAGCCTTTCAAGACAAATTTCACCTACTTGACAAATTGTTCTACAGAAGGTTTCTCGCATTTTAATGATTTGATTTTAACTGTTATTGAAGTTAATAGTAACATGCAGTGTGCAATTTACATGAATTTGCATTAATTTATTTACTTTAACTGCCATTTTAAGACAAGCACATTTAGCTTGACATTTCATGTTCAGCCAAGCCCAATGAGTTTACAAATTGAACGTAAAAAACTGGTGAGTTCTATTCACCTCTCTGGGTTCACCAAGTTTTGAAAGTGTTGTCATGTTTTACAAAGAAACCTGGTGATGTGCTCAAAAGAAACGACAAAACCCTATAAGTTCTAAGGAACTTGTTATAAAACCTGAATGTCTAAACTAAATTGAAATAGTGCATCTAGGTCTCAGCTAATCCAAAAACAATGAAATATTTCATTTAGAAACATAAGCAAGGTCTAGACCAACTGAATTTTTTTTTTTCTTTCTAAAATTGAACTACCAAATAGCTGAGTTTGCCTGCTAGTAGATTTGAAATGAAATCTCACTTTAACATTTGCTGAGACTTAGAGTATGAATTTTTAAAAGACATAAGAGCAGAAAAAGGAATATTTCTTAATCCTATGATTAATTATTAAAGGGAACTTTAAAACATTTGTTCAAGGGCTTAAACATCAGTTCACTTTTGGAGTAAAGGTGGCTCAATATTCTTAGATACTCTTTTCTTTAAAAGCTAGGTTTTATTTCTCCTCCCATTAAAAATGAGGCAAACGTACCAATAGATCACCATTGAAATAATGTACCAGTGTATGCAGGTCTAGCTTTTTCAGTACCTACCAGGTTCTGTTTCCTGTATTATGGAAGATTTCTATTTAGAGCCCTGAGTTGTCATGAAAGCAGCACACTTATTGGAGGGACTGCTAGGTAAGTCCTAAAAAAAGGTTCTACCTAAACTAGCAACAAGATAACCCTGCAAAGGCACTTGGGATGTGAATACAGAGGTTCTCATATCCCCAGAGCAGCCCAAAATCAAAGTAAATAACTTAAATGACCATAGGTTTCACCACATGGAAGAATACTAGCTTCCAAAGTCCTGCCTAAATCCTGACCACAGTTCATTGGTTCATCCACAAAATTTGGATTTTTTTATGCAGCATATATAGAACAGAGCACACTATTAATCTTATTTGATTCCTATAAGTAAATGAAATATTTGAATTTCTAGTAATGGGTGTTTTCAACATGTCTCCAAGGTAATTTCATTAGTTATATAATGTTTGCACTGAAAATGTGCATTTCTTTCAAGGAAACAATAATGCTATTCACCAATCAATTTTTTCCCAGACTACCTCACATCTCAAAAGTAGTCCTGCCATAAAACATCTAAAATAAAAGCCCAGAATTTAAAATCAACTTACATTCCAAAAAACAAAACCATGAAACAGCAATAAAAATATATAGACTGAACAAGTTATATAAGTCATTGTTGAGAAATTCTTTCAGAGGTTATGAAAACAAGTCACCCTTACTCTCACATGTGTCCTTTCACAAGACTAACAGTCGTAGTCAGCTTTTTATAATTGGTTCTGATTTTTGTGATATAAATGGTCAATTTCTGCACCATAGATTCAACCAGTCATGCACTCAATAGCAAACAGAAAGCATCATGTAGTGCTGTTTTTAAATGTTTTATTACAAACACTTGGCAACAGTTTTTAAGAATATAAACCATCTTGATATTTATTCTTTTGAAAAGGAACCATCTAAATCTTTGAGAATACTGCCCTGAGAACTTTAATATCTTAACAGAGAAATTATCTTAAAACCTTTTTACTTATTTCTAAAGTGAAATTACTTGATAAACTATAAAAAGCATGTTAATATAATAAATGTGAGACAAAGGAATCAGGAGAACACAAATACATTTAACTGAAATAATGAATAAATTGTTATATATAATATTCATTCACAGTTAGGTTAATAACAAAATGTCTAAATCATTCTGTTTATTATTATTATATTTTAATTTATCTCAATAAAAAGAATAACTTTCTTGCTATCTACAAGTTCAAGTCACAATAATTAAAAATCATTCCTTTTCCTTATCTGTAAAACTAACATTTTTACATTTATAGATAGATTCTACCCCTTCAAATTATTTTATAGCATTTTTCAAGTGATACATATTGAATGTCTTTGTGTCTTTCACTTTAATCTACAAGCTATGCTTCAATCACTTTTACAATACCCCTGGGAAGAGGTGCTTAAAATATTACCTCGCTAATTCCTGAGGCATGTCTTTCTCTTCCAATATCGCTCTGAATGGTGAAATGTTCTTCATTATATTTAGCAAAAATTCAATTCCTTTATAAATCTTTATTACATTTATTGGGATGACATCTACACTAATAAAAGAGAAAGATGCTAATTGACTATGCCTCCACTATGCCCATAGCCAATCCGGAGTGGTATGCAAATAAACCCAACTAAGGTGGCAGGTAAATTTGCATATGCAGGCATGGAGTAGCTGGGCAGGGCGGGAAGCCTGCTATGAGTGGGAGGGCAGGGGGCAGAGGGAGCTACAGGAGTAGCGCTCTGGCCAGGAGTGAAGACTTGCATACTCCTTGGCAGCCGGGAATGAAGCCAGGGGAAAGAAGGCCTGTTCTTGCATGAATCTGTGCAATGGGACTCTAGTTTATAATAAAGAAAAAAATATATAAACAAAATTCAAAAATTTAAGATGTTAATTTTTGTATTATTTATAATTATAAACACACAAACTCTAGAAAAAATGTAGAATAATCAAATGTTGATTAAACATGAAAAAAAAATTTTAACACAGAACAGCTGCAAATAGTGGTGGCATCTAAGATGGCACCTTGGTTGGAGAAAGTTATCAAGAAATATTGTGAAAGATGGATAGGTTCGAAAATAATCATAAATTCTGAGATTATGGTTTTGCATTGGTCATTTACATAAACAGTGACATCAGCAAGAGAATATTGTAACTTTAAGCAAAGCAGAAATAATGATCTAGATGCCCACAGTTTCAGTTAATTCTGGGGAGTGTTGTGAAGTGTCAGTAGATAATAGCAATGATGAGAGATAGTGGGTTCATGAGCAGGTTATTATGAGACTCAAATGCGTGTGGGAAATAATGAATTTAAACTTTTAGTAAGGGAATATGTGAATGTCAAATCACACATACACAAAACTTATTTGTTTGGGAAAACAAATGAACTTAGTTGATATAATTGGAGTGGAAGCAGTTTCCAGGAACTGAGAAAGATTTCTTTCAGTGGAGGCAAGGATCAGAAGAGTCAGGATTTTGAAAACTTTAAGTTGGAGGCAGAAGTAGTTACTATGGAATGGATATTCTAAAATGTACATTGTTACCATTGGTATAGAAAGAAGCAATGCAACTATCATTTTGGCAATAAAAGCCACAGAATATTTTGTGAATAAAATTATAAAAATAAGAGAGGACTAGGGTCTTCCATTCCTGATTAGTAGTCTGAATTGAATGAATGCTCACATGTTTGGCACTAAACCGGAATCAAATTCCAAGAGAAGCATCGTCCAATTACGAACCAATATTAATAAATGGTTTCATGCTGGCTATATTTTTATGTTTTTTTTCTTATGCATAAATATAGAAAGCTATTGTCTTGAGACATGTATCTTCTCCAAAAGTCCTTATATACATTCTCTATTTATTCAGGGACATACTTATGACCTTGAGATGAAATTGGGATGCAAAGAAAAGGAAACAGTGTTCAGTTTCATACTTCAAAATTAGGCCCTTGAAACTCATGTCAAATCCTGTAGAGATATCTCATAGCAATTTTATTTTCCATATAAACACATATATGGGAAGCAAAGTCATATCCGTTGTCACATTTGGCATATGATGAGGAACAACATTACCTTGTTTTTTGTTTGTTTGTTTGTTTGTTTTTGTGTGTGTTTTATTAACCCCCTTCGACCTCTATATAACTCCCTTAAATCAACATCATCTAATTCCATCTTCCTGTTTTATAGGGACCTTGTCCTTTTCAATGGTCTGTTCATAAGTAGGATGCTCTTTTATTACATTTACTATCTGTTTCCATGAGTTTTGTTAGTTACCTTACATTCTGAAATGGGATTCAATTTAAACAGTAGCTGTAGGATCATCCTACTTATGAAAACTCCATCCTTAATCCCTTTAAATGAGAATCAATATTTTTTTAACAATTAGAAGGGTAGTGGTGAGGAAAAATCAATATTTGATGAAACTAGATGGTTATAAGACCTGCCTTAATCCAAGGTCATGGTCTAATTTTAAAAATCTATATATTATTTTTTAGAAACATGAGGGATTATATTTCTCCCTGGTTGTACATTCTTATTATTCATTCCTTCTTAGTCCCTTTTGTTACTTCTATTCTTCCTCATGTTTGGTGTGTAGTTCATTGTGCATGAGTACTAAAATTTATATGAGCAAGCTTATGATGTTAGAGGTTTTGTTTAACTATTCCAAACAATGTCATAATGCATACTATTGACCATATCCCATTTCATAAAATTTAATATATCTATAATAAAATTACTAGAAATTGAATTGTCAAAGGAAATGTACCTTTACATTTTTGATATTTTCTACATAGGGTGCAGTTTGTGCTAATTCACACTCCCACTAATTTCTCAAAGTCTTTGCCAGAATAGTATTTAATAGAACATTTTGCTTTTTGCCAATTTGATAGAGAAATTAGGGTTTTGATTTTAGTTTTAATTTATATTACCATGAGTGTAATTGATCATCTTTTCATGTGTTTAATATTCATTTTTGTTACTTTCCATACATATTTCTAGTCATGTCTTTTACTCTACTTTATAATGTGTTTTGGAATATTTCTTACTCAGTTTTCACAGGTTATTTATACAGTAAAGTCCATTGATGTTACTTGTATACATTTTAAAACACTTTTATCAGTTTTTTCAGAACTTTGGAATTTTCATTAATAACTAAGAAAAGTATCCTGTATAATAAAGAGGTAATATGCAAATTGGCCATCATTCCAACACACAAGATGACTATCCCCATGTGGTTAAAGATGGCTGTCCCTGTGTGGACACAAGATGGCCACAACAAGATGGACAGCAGGGGAAGGAAGTTGGGGGTGATAAGGCCAGCAGGGGAGGGCAGTTGAGAGGGACCAGGCCTAAAAGTGAGGACAGTTGGGGGCAATCAGGCCTACAGGGGAAGACAGTAGGCGGGGACAGAGGGTTGCAGGGAGGTCAACTAGGGATAACCAGGCCTGAAGGAGAGGGCAGTTGGATGGAACAGGCCAGAGGAGAGGGCAGTTAGGGGTTACCGGGATGGCAGGGGATGGCAGTTTGGAGTGACCGAGTTGGCACAGGAGTGCAGTGAGGGGGGACCAGGCCTGCAGGGGAGGGCAGTGAGGGGACACAGGATTTCAGGGGAGGGCAGCTGAGGGAAACCAGACCTGCAGAGAAGAACAGTTGAAGAAGGACCAAGCCTGCAGGAGAGGGCAGATAGGGGTTAGCAGGCCAGCAGAGGAGGGCAGTTGGGAGGGACAAGGACTGCAAGGGAAGGTAGTTGAGAGGGACCAGGACTGCAGGGGAGGGCAGTTAAGGGTGACCTTGCCAATAGTGGGTGGCATTTAGGTGCAATCAGGCTGGCAGGGGTTCAATTAGGCATATATCAGGTTGGCAGTGGAGTGGTTAGGGGCAATCAGGCAGGCAGGCAGGCGAGTGGTTGGGAGCAAGCAGTCTTGATTGTGAGAGGGATCCCAGATTGGAGAAGATACAGGCTGGGCTGAGGAACACCTCCCCCATGCCCATGCATGAATTTCGTGCACCCAGCCTGTAGTTATTTTATAAATTATAAAGATTATTTATTTTATAAATATATTGACTTATTTTTAATAATATTATTAGGTCTGATATTCTTTTTAAATTAAATACTTGAGCTGTCTAAAATCTGTTTTTGTGTGAAGTGTTACTTTGAGATTAAATTTTCCTTCTCCCTGATGCCCAAAATTGTTACTTATATACCTGAAAATATTTCCTGAATGATCCATCTTTCTTTTAATGGCTCTTCTTAATTAAATGATTATTCCTAATCAACAGTGGCTTTTCAGTCCTTTTCTAGTAGGGAACATCAGGAAAACAAGACAAATAAAACAAAAACAAACAAACAAACAAAAAAAGAACAAACACATAATGTCAGTATCTTATAATCCATTTCAGCCATGAACAAATTGACTAAACTCTTCCAGCACCAGTTTTCTCTACTTAAAAATGTAGGTTGTGTCAGTTATCATTGTTTTCTAACATTATGAAATCTAAGTTAAAGACCATTCTTGTAAGCACATTTTTTAAAGTATATTTTATTGAATTTTTACAGAGAGGAAGGGAGAGGAATAGAGAGTTGGAAACATTGATCAGAGAGAAACATAAATCAGAGAGAAACATCGATCAGCTGCCTCCTGCACAGCCCCCACCGGGGATGTGACTGCAACCAAGGTACATGCCCTTGACCAGAATAGAACCCAGGACTTTTCAGTCCATGAGTCAACACTGTATCCACTGAGCCAAACCAGTTTCTTATACTTTGCATATTATAACCTTTATGAGTGCAAAGTACTATTTTTCACTAATTATATTATCAATATTCTCACCAATGTGGTCCAGGTTCTGAATAAGCAATCTCGTCCTTATCTGAGAATTCATTAGAAATGTTAATATAGTGGCCCTGACCCAAAATAATCCAAGTAAAATCTGAGAACTATTGTTATACAACATTAAACTGAGTTAATTGATAGAAAGGTACATATGGTTCAAGGAAAAATATTCTAGTACAACTTGTAACAACATACCTAAAATGTTTTACCTGCTTCAAAATTTTGCTTAGGGCTACTGTGTTTACATCAATGTTTTGACAAGGAGGGATTTTTCATTATGATGGAAAATGAACTGGATAGGAATTAGAAGTTGAAACTACGTCTGTCTTTCCAATAGTATTGATAGCCAAATAGTAAGTGAGTCCCTGACTTAGCCATTAATCTTATCTAATTTATGGGGTAGGCATTATTAGTCTATTCTTAGTGACATGTCTAAATTTGTTCTTGAGTTCTATTTTTTTTTCTGATTTCTGTGGTCCCTTTAACTCTGAGAAATACATTTTACATGTTAAAGTTGAGAATTTGTGTAGTTTAAAATGCATTCACTGTAGCAGTAGATGTTTATATTAAATTAGCAACAGAACAATTTTAAACAATATAAATTGTATCGTCTTCTCCTTCCCACCTTATTACTGTGATACAGTAACCTTTAAATTGCAGCTTTGGAGTTATGATAATGTAGGTGGTGGTGTCAGCTATATAACAATGTTTACTGTCAATTATCCCCCTCAAGGAGAAAACTCTATATTGGTAAATGAGTAAAAGGTTAAAAGTAGAAGTCAAAATTTAAGTACCTGGCTCAGTTATACTAATAAAACTATATACTCAGTTGGCTTTTGAGTAATAGGTAGGAATAGATGTAACTAAAAATCCAACATCTTAAATTATCAGGTTGAAGTACCCCCCAGATCCCTAGTCTGACTGCTTCTTGAAAACCTGCATTTGTATTAAATAAAATCAAGAAATATATTTTACATATTGTTGTACAAGCCAGAATCAGGGATAGGGAAATTCCTGCTAAGTCTGAAATATAATTTTAACCAGTTAAAAGATTATAATCATAGAAATAATTAGATAGCTTGTTTTGTGTGCAAATATTTTTAAAAAGGTATTAGATATGAGAACCTAATTGGAAATGCACGAAATAAACTTTTATATATACTGCTGTATTATAACACTTAGAATATTATATAGACTACTAGAGGCCCGGTGTACGAAATTCATGCATGGGAGGGGGTGATTGGGATGTCCCTCAGCCCAGCCTGTACCCTCTCCATTTCTGGACCCCTCGAGGGATGTCTGACTGCCCATTTAGGCCCTATCCCAGTAGGATCAGGCCTAAACGGGCAATCGGACATCCTTCTCACAATCCAGGACTGCAAGCTCCAAACTGCTTGCCTGCTTGCCTCCCTGATTGCCCCTAACTGCTTCTGCCTGCCAGCCTGATCACAGCCCTAACCACTACCCTGCCAGCCTAATTGATGTCTAACTGCTCCCCTGCCAGCCTGTTTGCCCCCAACTTCCCTCCTCTGCCAGCCTGGTCACCCCTAACTGCCCTCCCCTGCAGGCTTGATCGCCCCCAAATGGCCTCTCCTGCTGGCCTGATGGCCCACAACTGCCCTCCCTTTGGCCTAGAACCTCCCACTGTCCTCCCCTGCTGGCCATTGTGTGGTGGCCATCTTGTGTCCACATGAGGGTAGGAGCTTTGATCACATAGGGGCAGCCCTCTTGTGTGTTGCAGTGATGGTCAATCTGCATATTACTCTTTTATTAGATAGAGACCTGTTGCATGGCAAGGACTGGCTGGTTTGCCCTGAAAGGTGTCCTGGATCAGGGTGGGGATTCTCTTGGGTGTGGGGCAGCCTGGGAGAGGGGCCTGTGGTGGTTTGCAGGCCAGCCACGCTACCCAGCGACCCAAGCAGAGGCCCTGGCATCTGGGATTAATTTATGTTCTATAATTGAAACTTTGTAGCATTGAGTGGAGGCCTGGGCCAGCAACAGCAGGCAGAAAGCTTGGCTTCTTCTGTTGCTGGGGAAACCCAAGCCTCCCTCCTGCTCTAAGTGGTGGCAGCCATCTTGGTTGGGGTTTATTTGCATAATTTGCTCCTGATTGGCTGATGGGTGTGGCTGTGGGCATGGCTTGATCAGAGTATGGTCAATTTGTATATTACTCTTTTATCAGATAGGATAACGGACACCAATTAAATAATATATAATCTATTATTAATTTTTGTGACATTCATTTATCTATAAGGTTTTAACTAATGATAGAAATGAAGGGTCAAAAGATGTTAGTGCTGACATGTACCTAAATAATTAACTATGACAATAGCAATACAAAATGATGATAGAAGAAAATTGACCTATATGTTTTTCTGTTTCTAGTATCTTCATCTGGTTTTGAAATAAGTATAATGCTGTCCTCATAAAATCAGCTTGGGAGTCTTCCCTCTTATTGAATTTTTTTGAATCATTTGAGAAGACTAGGTATTAGTGCTTCTTTGACTATTTGGTAAAATCCACCTATTGTGGGGGGATTTTCTCTCTTTTCCACACCCAGTGTGGAAAGAAGAGTGGGTCCAGTTACTGAGTAGAGAAGCTGGGGATTGAAAAATAGTAGAAAGAATAGAGGACACAGAAGTAGAAATAAAAGCTGGGGCTGCATGGAACCTCTGCTCTCTAATGGAGAGATAAGAATCCCAACCTAAATGCAGCATGTTTATTTATACTAAAATAAAAAGTGGTTTCACATGAAAAAACTTAAAATCAAAGGAGCTTAAGTGGGTCCAGGCCCTAATTGTTCCCTCATCCCCTTTGGTTGAATCTACATTTCAAAGGCCCTCCCTCTGACACCAGAAGCAAGTTAAGAGTCAGTACTGATAATGGATCCAGATTTTTTGGTGGATGTGTTTCCAAGATGTGGCACTGCCTGGTACCTCAGATTCAGCTGACACTGATTTAAAAAATGCTCAAGTGTCTTCCCTGGGAACCCTCTACAGTTTGAGAAGACTAGGTATTAGTTCTTTTTTGACTATTTGGTAAAATCCACCTATAAAGCTTTCTGGTCTAGGACTTTTGTTTGTTGGGAGTTGTCTTTGTTTTGGGGGAATTTTTTACTGCTCAATTTCACTAGTTGTAATTTGTCTATTCAGATTCTTACTGATTCAATTTGGGAAGATAGTATTTTTCTAGGAATTTATCCATTTCATGTAGTATGTCCAATTTTTTGGCATATAGATGTTTGTAATATTTTTACAATATTTATTTTATTATTTTTGGGTGTCAGTTGTTCTCTTTCATTTCTGATTTTATTTATTTTGGGTCTCTGTCTTTTTTTTTTCTTGATGATTTTGATTAAAGGTTTGTCAATCTTTATCTTTTCAAAAGACCAGTTCTTGGTTTCATTGATCTTTTGTATTTTTTTAGACTCTATTTCATTTATTTGTACTCTGATTTTTATTATTTCCTTCCTTCAACTTACTTTGGTTGATGTTTATTCTTTTATTCTTTTATTTTATTTTTATATTTTACAGAGAAGAAGGGAGAGGGATAGAGTCAGGAACATCAGTGAGAGAGAAACATTGATCAGCTGCCCCTTGCACACACTCCACTGAGGATGTGCCCGCAACCAGGGTACATGCCCTTAACTGGAATCAAACCTGGGACCCTTCAGTCATCTATATGGTCAATGCTCTATCCACTCAGCCAAACCAGTTAGGGAGGGTGGTGTTTATGTTTATTTTTCAGGTTCCTTTAAGTGTAAAGCTAGATTGTTTATTTGAGATATTTCCTGTTCCTTGAGATAGGCCTATCATACTATGAATTTTTCTCTCAGAACTGTTTTTGCTGTGTTCTATAGATTTTGGGTTGTTGTGCTCTCATTTTCATTTGTTTCACAGTATCTTTTGATTTCTTCCTTTATCTCCTTGTTAAGACTACAGTCATTTTTTAGTAACATAATGTTTGGTCTCTATGCCTTTGTGTGCTTTTCATTTTTTTTTCTTTTGATTGATGTCCAGTTTTATACCACTGTGATTAGAAAAGATACTTAATATGATTCCAACTTTCTTAAATTTATTGAGACTTGTTTTGTAGCCTAACATGGTCTATCCTAGAAAATGTTCCATGTGTACTTGAAAAAAAAAATTACATTCTGCTCTTTTGGCTGTGAAATGCTTTGAGGAAATAAATTAAATACTTTGACTATAGTGTGCCATTTAACTTTGTTGTTTCCTTGTTTATTTTCTGTCTATCAGATTTATACATTAATGTTAATGAGGTCTTACAATCCCCTAGTATTGCTGTATTATTGTCAATCTCTCCCTTTCTGTCCATCAGAATTTGCTTTACATAATTAGGTGCTTCTATGTTGGGTACATAAATATATACAGAGTTTATATCTTTTTGTTGGTTTATTTTTCTTTATTATTTTGTAGTATTCTTCATTGTCCTTGCAAAGAAGAAAATCATAGGCCCATATCCCTGGTGAATATAAATACTAAAATTCTCAACAAAAAATTATCAAACTGGACCCAGCAAATAGTAAAATGTACTATAAACCTTGGTAAAAGGTGATTTATTCCTGGAATGTAAGGAGGGTACAATATCCACAAGTCAATAAATGATACATCACATAAACAATACAAAGGATAAAAATTACATGATCATATCAATAAATGCAGAAAAAGCATTTGATAAAATCTTGTACTCATATGATAAAAAATCTTAGAAAATTGGAAAATAAAGGAAACAATATCTCAATGTAATAAAGGCCATATATGACAAACCTACAGTGAACATCATACACAATGAGCAAAAACTAGGTTTCCTCTAAGATTATAAAAAAGGCAGGGATGTATACTTTCAACACTCTTACTCAAAATTATATTGGAGGATCTAGTCACAGCAATCATACAATAAGAGGAAATAAAAAACATGCAAATTGAAAAGAAAGAAGGAAAACTGTCATTATTTGCAGATGGCATGATATTGTTAAGAACCCTGAAGATACTACCAAAAAACTATTAGAACTAATCAAAGAATTCAGTAAAGCAGAATGATACAAAACAAATATTCAGAAATCAGGTGTATTTTTAGACACCAATAATGAACTATCAGAAGGGGAAACTAAGAAAACAATTCTATTTATAATAGTATTAAAAAATAATGTGGTAATATGTGTGTGTGTGTATATATATATATATATATGTGTGTGTGTGTGCGTATATATATATATGTTATTTTTTTAATACTATTATAAATAGAATTGTTTTCTTAGTTGAATTTAAGAATTGAATTTAACTAAGGAAGTAAAAAACCTGTACCTAAAAAATTATAAGATGCTGAAGAAAAAATTTGAAGAAGATACAAATAAGTGGGAGCATCCTATCTAATAAACGAGTAATATGCAAATTTGACCATACCTTCACTACATTACCAGCCAATCAGAAGCGGGGAGCAGGGCCGAGCACAACATGCAGGGAGGAGAGAGGCAAAGGGGCTAGAGCACATCATCTGTGCCCCGCCCCTGGCCAGCCCAGCGCAATGTCCAGGCCCCGCCCCCAGCCGGCCAAGCACAGCATCCATGCAACACCCCAAGCCAGCAGGCCCAGCCGTGCAGGCAAGGAGAGAGGCAAAGGAGCTGGCCGGGGGCTTTCCCACAGGCATACTACAAGCATAAAATCACTGCCACAGAAGCCACCCCCGCCCCCACATACACACACACTCCCAAGCAGTATGGTTCAAAGGGGCAACTCCTGAGGCACTGCTCCCATGGCAATAAATGAGAGCCATACCAGGCAGGGAAGTCAGACCTGAAAGCCCAAGCACCTGATTACCTAATAGGGCATCATGTGCCAAGGCCCTGAGGAGGCTCTAGGACAAGCATCTCCCCAGAGGCTGTGTGGAAGGAGAAGAGGAACCTCTGTCTAGAGGCCAGGGTGAAGGACGCTGGCGTCTTTGCAGGCCGGGCTGAGGGACACCACCACCCCTCGGCACCCCCTCCTGTGCATGAATTTTGTGCACCAGGCCTCTAGTATAATATATTTGTGGATAGGAAGAATTAACATAATTAAAATGTAAAATGTCCATACTACCCAAAGTAATCTGTAGATTCAATGGAATTCCTATCAAGATACCAATAGTATAATTCACAGAATTTAGAAAAATATTCCAAAAATAAAGACCCCAGCCCTAACTAGTTTGGCTCAGTGGGTAGAGTGTCAGCATGCAGAATAAAAGGTCCTTGGTTTGACTCCAGTCAAGGGCATGTACCTTGGTTGTGGGCACATGCCCAGTAGGGGGTGTGTAGGAGGCAGGTGACTGATGTTTCTCTCTCATCAATGTTTCTAACTCTCTATCCTTCTACCTTCCTCTCTGTAAAAAATCAATAAATTTTGTTAAAAAAAACAAAAAAGACCCCAAATAGCCATAGCAATGTTGAGGGAAAAACAAAAAAATGAAGGAATCACATTATCTATTATCAAATTATACTACTGGGACATAGTAATCAAAACAGTATGCTACTGGCATAAAAACAGATGTATAGATTAATGGAACAGAATAGAAACCTTGCCAAATTGACAAGGAGGCAAAACATACAATTGAGGTAAATATAGTCTATTAAATAAACAGTGTTGGGAAAATAAGACATGCAAAAAAAAAAAAAAGGAAAATAGACCATCTTCTTAATCCAAACACAAAAATCAACTCAAAATGGATTAAAGACTTAAATATTAGACTTGAAACCATAAAAAAAAAAACTAGAAGAAAACATAGGCAGTAAATTCTCAATCATTTCTCACA
Organism: Antrozous pallidus; assembly: GCA_027563665.1. Classification (NCBI taxonomy): domain Eukaryota; kingdom Metazoa; phylum Chordata; class Mammalia; order Chiroptera; family Vespertilionidae; genus Antrozous; species Antrozous pallidus. The sequence goes on from CM050519.1 coordinate 28,385,193, forward strand.
GATTTTTTTTTTCTTCTGATGTGTCTCCTTGGACAAACAAAACAAAACAAAATCGGACTACATCAAATTAAAAGTTTTTACACAGAAAAGAAAATCAAATGAAAATATTGCCCCCTAAATTCTGGGACATATTTGCCCGTGATATATCTAATATGGTTAATATCCAAGATTTATAAAGAACTTATACAACTTAACACCAGGAAGACAAACAACCTAATTAAAAATGGGCAAAGGAATTGAAAAGATACTTCTTCAAAGAGGACATACAGATGACTAATAAGCATATAGAAAGATGCTCAATGTCACTTATTATCAGAACAATACAAGTGAAACTACAGTGATATAACACTCACATCTGTCAGAATGGCTATCATCAACATATCAGCAAGGAACAAGTGTTGACAAGGATATGAAGAAAAGAGAATCCTCCCGCATTGCTGGTGGGCATGCAGATTGGTGCAGCCACTGTGGAAAATGGTATTTATTACCTCAAAATTTTAAAAATGGAACTGCCTTATGATTCAGTGTTTTCACTTCTGGAATTTATCCAAAGAAGCCAGAAACATTAATTTGAAAGGATATATGCACCCCTATGTTCATTGAAGATTTATTATAATATCCAAGATTTGGAAGCAGCTCAAGTGCCCACCATGACATGAATGGATAAAAAACAATGGTACATTTACACAATGGAGTATTATCCTATCTAATAAAAGAGTAATATGCAAAATGACTGTACCTTCGCCACACCCAATCAACCACACCCACAAGCCACATCCACTATCCAATCAGGAGTGATATACAAATTAATACCCAACTAAGATGGCTGCTGGCCATAGTAGAGTGATCTCTGGGTTCCCAAGACTTTGGAAGAGGCTTTTTTCCCCCAGTCTTGGGGTGGCCTTAGGCCGGGACTGGGGCTTGGGTGAGGCCAGTCAAGGGATTGAACCCATGGCAGAGCCAGCCACTGGGTTTCCAAGGCTGGGGGAAAAGGCCTCTTCCAAGAGGCTTCTTACCCCCAGTCTTGGGGTGGGCTATGGCCAGGGCTGGGGCTGAGGTTGGGACAGGGCCAGCCAGTGGATCTGACCCACGGTAGGGTTCCCAAGGCTGGGAGGAAAGGTCCTCTCCCAAGTGTCTTTTCCCCCTGGCCTTGGGGCAGGGTTGAGCCAGGGTTGGGTTGGGCCCAACCAGTGATCAGCTGGATTGCAGGGCAACCACTGGCTAGAGTCCCAGTGATCAGCCAGATCACAGGGCGATCACTGGCTGGGGTTCCCTGGCTGAGGTCCCCTGCCCAAGGACCAGCCATGGGTGGGCTGGGGCTGGGACAGAGCCAGCCAGCGATCGGCCCCATCACAGGGCAATTGCTGGCTGGGGTCCTCTGGCTGAGGTCCCCTGCCCAAGGATGAAAGCCTCTGCCAGAGGCTTTAGACCTTGGGCAGGCTGGGAGTGAGCCATCTTTAGGACATCCCCTGAGGGCTCCCAGTATGTGAGAGGGGGAAGGTTGGGCTGAGGGCCTTCCTACACCCAGTGCACAATTTTTGTGCATTGGGACCCTACTCCTAATATATAAAAACCCAGGGTCTGTAATGTCCAAAATGACCAAAGACTCAACTGAAAATTGAAAGTTAATTCTGTAGTCAGTGCTGGGTTGCTTTCGTTACCCAGCACTGACTGCCACCAGAGCAGGTGCAGCAAGGGGGTTCCAGATTAGGTCCAGAGAGAGGCCCAGAGAAAGAGACAGGGTCTGATCCACAGTCTATGTAGCAGCTATTGATCAGCCATTGCCTCTCTGTTTCTCTCTGGGCCTCCACAGGGGCTGTTGATCAGCCACACCTCTCTGATCAGGCCCATTGATAGGCCCAGAGATGCTGACTGGCATAGAAATTAATCAATCAGAACCAAATCTGGGTGAACTGTGAGGAGCCAATAGCTGCCTAAAAGGCATAGCTTTTAACACTGACTGGCATAGAAACTGATCAATCAGTTAGGGAGATCAGGATGGCAGGGGAGGGCAGTTGGGGGGGAGATGGGGCAAGCAGGGGAGGGCCATTGAAGGTGAGGTCAGGCCAGCAGGGGAGGGCACTTAGGGACAATCAGGCAGGCAGACAGAGAGGTTAGGGGTAATCAGGCAGGCAGGTGAGTGGTTAGGAGCCAGCAGTCCTAAATTGTGAGAGAGATGTCTGACTGCCAGTTTAGGCCCAATTCACCAGTCAGACATCCTGATTAGAGGTTGGGCTGAGGGAACACCCCCACTCCATGCATGAATTTCGTGCACTGGGTCACCAGTTCAGCCATAAAAAAGAAAGAAATTTTAATTTTGGGGACAGTATGGATGGACCTGGAGAGTCTTATGCTAAGTGCAATAAGCAATCAGAGTTATATGAGTTCACTTATACATTGAATCTAATGAACAAGATAAATTAACAAGCAAAATAATAAACAGACCTATAGATATAGAGAACAAACTAACAGCTATCCTATGGCTTGGGGGCTGGGTGAAAAAGGCAAAGGAATTAAGCAAAGAAGGAAAAACTCATAGATACAACAGTAGGCTTATTACCAGGGAGAGAGGGGGATGAAGGAAACAGAGGCCAAAGAGGAGATAAATGATGATCGAAGGAGATTTGATTTAGGGTGCGTTGAACACAAATACAACATACAGATGAACTATTATAATATTGTGTACCTGAAACTTACATACTTTTATTAATGTCACTCAAAAAATTCAATAAAAAATGATGTTATAGAGAGAAGAAAAAAGAGTAAAAGCAACAGATTTATTTTTCTGCAAAGTTTCACATTATGTTGAAACTTAAAAACTGTTTTAAACTAGGAAATACTTATACTGAGGCAAAACTGACTTGAAAGATGAGCTTATTAATGCTCTCAACAAAAGTAAATTAAATTGGAAGCTGATCCAAGGAATATAAATTCTTAATTTAAATAAAACAACCTTGTCCCTGACCAGGACAAGTACTGTCCCATTTTATTTAGAAGATACATGAGTAGGAGTTTTAAGTCCAAAATTAATGTCATGACTGCTTTGGAAAAATATAAGGAAAGTATGGAAAATTTTCCTAGAAGATTGTTTCAGCTGCTGAGAAGGAGGGAAAAAGAGTAGGTCACTGATCAGAAAATAAGATTCTTACACAAACTGAAATTGTAGTGTGAGAACAGACTCATTGGTCATTTACGAGTTTAAAAAATTTCTTCCAACATTTTTAGATTTATCAGTAATTCTTAACAGTTTTCCAATGTGACTCCCTTTTTGGAGCCTACCTAGAAGTAATTGATATCCTGTGTTCTATTGATTAAAGAACTATAATAGTAGAAACTTCTAACTAAATTAAAGAAAATATATCAAAGGTTTTTATTAATCTCTTGTATCAAGCGCAATACAAAACAGTGAAGTTTTTTATTTTTAAACAGAATTCTGCACCTCAAGGAGTAATCCATACAAATAATTTAATGTATTTGCATGCTTGACTCTTAGAAGCATAAAGTGTCAATAAAATCTATTACTCAAATTTTCATTTGTCTTTGACTGTAACAACTGAAATTAATTTGATACCAGAGTGCAGGAAACCATCTTCACATTTTATTTTATGTAATTTTGTCTTAATGTTTAATTAATCTTTTAAAATATATAGAAATAGGATGAAAAAATGACATGCTAATTCTCTTTAAAAGTAAAATTCAAAGAAACTTGTACTTGGTGTGTAATTGTCTTATTTAACTAAATATAGGTGATAACATTTTTGTTTAATTTTAAAGCCAAGAAAACTCACTTTAACAAAAATACCCAAACAAAATAAAACAGAAAGCTATCAGAGGTTTTTTATTCTCTTTTGTTTCTTTCATTATATTTCAGTTGGATAAAAAATATAAATAACTAATTTAGTTTCATCTTCTCTTGAGATAACCATTTCCATATTGCAAAAATAAAACAAACAAAAAACAACAAAAATCCTGCAACACTTGTTATTTAAAGGTTTCAAGTTTATATTTTAGATTTTAAAGAAAAAGAGAGCATTTGTTTGATATCAGATCATTAAACCATTACACACATTCCTGTGATATGCTCTTTAATGGACATTAGCAAACATTTTGGGTTTAATGACTAGACTTACCTTTTGGAGAAAAATAAAACATACTGTTTCATAAAATAATTTAACGAATTTGGATTAGAGAGAAATTTACTTCTAAATAATTATATTATTTTGTTTTCTAGTTGCTGATTCTCTTTATTAACTGTTGTGTTAACAAATAATTTTATATCTATAATGTTGCCATCACTCATTACTAACATATTTTAGATGAAAAAAACACAAACAGACCTCATTTAGGGTTTATATTTCTTTTTGTCATTCTTCTTAACATTGATATTATAGCTAAATGGGGTGGGGCAGTTTACTAGCAATAAGGTACCTTTCATTCATCATAGCGGAGTTTCTAAAACATAAACAAAAAATAGCTCATTTCTCAAGATATTTAGAACAGTCCTCATTTCTCAACTATTTTGTTTCTCAAACATTTTGCATGGAAAGATCTCTTAATTTATGTTTTCCATGGAAATAAAGTCTAGTGTTTGCAATGGGCATCATAGTCACATGTATGTTTGTTAATTCATTCTGATATATGGCTTTTTTAAAAAAAGTTTGCATAGGGTTAGCCCAAACTACACTTGGCAGTGATATCATAAGCAGAAAGATAGACCCTAATCTGGACTGAGCACCAGGTGACACAGAAGTCATCTCCAGTTACTCTGGCTTGGCAAATGAGCAACATCACAGATGCTTTTGAGACTATAAGAGTATTCCATGGCAGCTGATACTCCTGTACATGGACTTCAAGTCATGTCCATTCTCTATAAAAATCCATAAATATGTTCATAATCCATTCACTTGTGATGCCACTGTTGCCATGCATAATACAGAGTATTATCATACACAGAATATGCTAAAAAAAAGTCAAGTCTGGTTTCAGAGATGGTATGTCTTTTGAGCCATAAATAAGCAGGTATTAGTCACACAAAGTTGGGAGGTGTTGAGTGAGGGAACAGCCTTAACAAAGAGTTACAGATTTCAAAAAATTAGCCTAGGGAATTTGTTAGGCTTCAAGACCATGAATGGTGAGATGACACTGACAATAGAGGCAGGAAAGTCTCTGTTAGTTTAATGAACTGGAGAAGATAAGAAATAATTGCAATGACATATCTGGAATATGCAAGAAACAGATTTGTTTTCAAGGTGTTTAACTCAGCATTTATGAAGAAAATCTATCTGATGAAAACAATAATGAAGGCAACAAAAAATTAAGAGATTTGTATAGTCATTCAATTAAGAAAAGTAACAATCCTGTTCTAAAGATACTGTGAATTTGGAAGATTTTTAAGACTGATTGGCTTCTGTGAATATAACAGTGTGAAGAGTCTAACACAAGTGTCATTTTTTTTAACGCGGGTAACAGAATTGATAGTGGTATCTCTTATTAAAATTCAAGGTAGAGACAAGTTAAGAAGAAAAATGAAAATTAATTTCATAAATGTTGATTATAAAATTCCCATGGAAAATCCATATAGAAATATTCAGAAGCCAATACGATAAATGTGCCTGTGGTTCAGGAAATAGTTATGGGCTCGAATATAGAGTTGAAACATCAATAGAGTATAGGGAGTAGTTGAAACAAATGACAATGTGTGTAATAACTTGAGAAAGTACATTCCATAAGAAGAAGAATGAGCTAAAAATAAAAACCTGAGCAACAGCATTATTTAATGTGCCCCAAGAGAAAAGAATCTGCTCAAGATTAACAAAGAGATTAATCAAAGAAATCCCAAGAGAGGATGGACCATGAGGCAACACGATAACATTGGGAAAACAGACTGTATTACATGAGCATTAACTGCTAGAGCAAAAGACACACAAAAATATCCTTACAAATAGCATGTGCTTCACAATGTTAGAATGTCACTAGATAATAAATTGATGGAAATTCATTTGATTGGCAGAAGAGTTAATGAAAAGTAAGGAAAGGTGAGAACATACTAGTCCCATGATGGCAACCCTATGACACTTGTGTCAGCACTGACATGCATAGCCATTTTCGATGAAACGCGGCCAAATGCGGTCCCATACAGAGAAGTATGGGGTTGCATGCCGAGAAGGATGAAACATTTGCTGTAGTGCAGTGTAGACACTCTGTGCCAGAGGTCTGTAGGCCAAAAAAACAGAACTCCAGCACAGAGTGTCTAGTTCTCGGACTCACTGTTAGGCTGTTAGGGGATCTTTGACCTCACTTTCAGCTGATGGAGCAAGGAGCAGGAGAATGCCGTTGGGGACACATCTCTGGGGGCCCTGTGATTGTCACTACCAGCAACCACATTACCACAGCAACCATGATCCAATCTACTGTTCTGGGATGTCATGGATTTCTAACTCACCATCATTACTGAGATAAGTGAGGGGGAGGCTGGAAGAGGTGAGGGCCTGTGCTATGGGTGCCCTTCCCTCCCCCCATTAAAAATGGGAGCACCCATCTTAATTTATATAAGGAATGCCATTTTGCAGCATAGTGCAGACTCCATTTTATCACTATTGCTGTTGTGCATCCTTACTAACCCCTATTTCTGCTTATTAACCCTGTCCTTTCCTAAAAGACAGTTACATGTGCCATCTTGTGGTGAGTTAGGCAATTTAACCCCTAATTTCCTGCAGGGCTAACATGCTATCTATAATTCTATCTTGTCACTGCCCCACTGATGGAGAAGCCAAATAGTAAAAAAAAAACAAGGTTAAGTAAAGGAAGTGGTAGTAGCAGTAGCCGACCTTTTCAAGAGACATGGACTGAGATGTATGGCATTATACAAAAAAAAAAAAAAAAAAAAAGGCAAATCATTTTGCGTTCTATGTACTGAAATGGTAGTAAGCAGAACATGGAATATTAATAGACATTTTGAAACTAATCATTCCCAGCTCTTGAAAAAAAGTGAGGATGGAGGGAACACCAAGATGGCGGCATAAGCAAACACCTATTGTTCTGCCCCGCACAACGATTTAAGAACTGCAACATAACAGCAGAACAGACAAGCACCCAGAATCGCCAGAAAGCTGGCTGAATGAAAACTCCTCTAATAGGAGCAGAGGTGGGACACTGAGACTCAGACCGTCGGGAGCGCAGCATTTTAGACGGAAACAGGTTAGGAGCCACCCTGGTTGCGGGCGCGGGCTACGGCTGGAGTAGCGACCGAAAGGATTTCTCCGACAGTAAAGGGTGGAGGTGTCCCACTGCCGAGATTTCCCGAACCAGGCGAGGTCCGAGATCAGGGGTACGAGGAGAAGTCCCTCTGCAGAGATTCCCCAGAACCGGGCGAGGTCCGAGGTCCGGGGGACGCACCCTGGAAGCGGGGCGCGGCAGAGGCTCCTGAACTGCGAGTTTCCGCAAAAGGGTCGCGCAAACCCGCGACTTGCCCCCTGGAAACTTGTCTCCTGGTTCCGGAAACCAACTATTTTACAGCCCTGGGCTAGACTTTGGGTGTGCAGGCACATTTGGGGAAAGGCAGAGTTGTCTGGCAAGGGGAAGAGACTAGAGGCTTTCTCTTGGAGGTGTCTGCAGCCATTCCCATCCAACAGAGACCCGTGCTCGCACGGGCGCTGCAAAGGACCCAGCTGCCACTGCCACTGCTCAGAGACTCCGCCCATCCAACCTGAACACAGTCTCCCTTCACAGCCAATTGGCCTGGAGGTCAAACCCTCCTAGGGCTAACAACAACAAACTGGGTTTAAATTAAAAAACACTGAATACAACCCATAAAGGATTGCAGTAAGAGTACCCAACTCAGGTAACTGGGGAGGCTGAGCCACTGTCCATTTGAGGATATCTACCACATAAAGCAGCCACCATGCAGAGACATGGAAAGAAATCAGGTGTGAAAGAAATGGAGGAGAAAAGACGACAAGACATAGAGTTCAAAACCATGGTTATAAGGCTATTCAAGAGGCGCCTACAAAAGGCTGATCAACTTAATGAGAATTACCAGGAAATAAACAAGACCAACCAGGAAATGAATGAGAATTACAAGGAAATGAATGATACTTACAAGGAAATTAATGAGACCCTCAGAGAAATGAACAAGACCTCTGAGGATACGAACCAGACCCTCACAGATAAAAAAAAGGACCAACTAGAAATCAAGCATACACAGACTGAAATAATAAATATTACACAAAGTCCTAAAAGCAGTCCAGAGGGCCACAAGAACCAAGTCAAAGATTTGAAATACAAAGAAGCAAAATCCACTCAGCTGGAAAAGCAAGAAACAAAAAGAATTCAGATAATTGAAGATAGCGTAAGGGGCCTCTGGGACAACCTCAAGCAAGCCAACATCCGAATTATTGGGGTGCCAGAAAAAGAGAGAGAGCAAGTTAATGAAAACCTACTTGAAGAAATAGTGACTGAAAACTTTCCCCACCTGGTGAAAGAAACTGACTTAAAAGCCTAAGAAGTACACAGAACCCCAAAATATAGGAATCTAAAGAGGACCACACCAAGACATATCATAATTAAAATGCCAAGAGCAAAAGATAAAGAGAGAATATTAAAAGCAGCAAGAGAAAAACAGTTGGTTACCTACAGGGGAGCACCCATACGATTGTCAGTGGATTTCTCAACAGAAACGATGCAGGCCAGACGCGAGTGGCAAGAAATATTCAAAATAATGAAGAGCAAGAGGCTACAACCAAGATTACTCTATCCAGCAAAGCTATCATTCAGAATTGAGGATCAGATAAAGTGCTTCGCAGATAAGAAAAAGCTAAAGGAATTCATCACCACCAAACCAATATTATATGAAATGCTGAAAGATATTCTCTAAGAAGAGGAAAAAGAAAAAGGTAAAAATATAAATTATTAACAACAAATACACATCTATCAACAAATGAACATAAAAATTGAGTGAACTGATAGGCTGATGAACAAGATAAACTGGTGACTATAACAGAAACATGGACATAGAGAGGGAATGGACTGACAATTCTTGGGGAGAAAAGTGTTGTTGGAAGTACAGCAAGAGACTGGACAAAAATCTTGCAACAATGGGAGAGGACATTGGGGAGGGGGAGGTGAGGGCGGAGGGTGAGATAGGTACAGGCTGGAGGGAAGATATAGGGGGATAAAAACGGGGAAACAATGTAATTAATAAACTGAACAATAAAAAAATAATTAAAAAAATAAAATAAAATTGTTTAAAAAAAAAGTGAGGATGAAAGGAAGGAATACATTTGCAGGCAGCTACACCTTTATAAGCGCCAATCTAATTCCATCCTTAAATTTATAAAAGGCTCTACAAATTTAACATCTGCAAATTTGAGCATTGCTCACTCCATAGCTCAGCATGGAAAAGCACTCAGTGAGGGAAAATTTATTAAATACATTCTCCTAAGATGTGCACCAGTTCTATTTCATGATATGCAGAATAAAGATGCAATTATTAAGAGACTATCTGAGTTACCGCTCAGTAGAAATATCATAAAAAAACAAATAATAGACTGAACACAAACATACCACATTAATTACAGAGAGACATAAGTAATTGGAAATATTTTTCGATCTCTCTTGATGAAAGTACTGATGTCACATCACATGCTCAGGTGGCCGTTATTGGTTGATATTCTGATGGTCTCACAATGAGAAAAGAGTTGATAAAGTTAGTATCACTGCCAACAAGTACTTCAGGAAGTGAAATATGTAAGGTTGTTATACAAACATTCCATGACCATAAGTATTGATATCTCTGAAGTTTTGTCAGTGATGACAAATGAGGCACCAAACATGGTGGGGCAAAAAGTCGGATTTGTCAAATTGTTTATGGAAGCTATTGGACATCAGATTGTGTCTTTTCACTGTATTATCCATCAGGAGGTTTTATTTGCCAAGGCAGGACTCACCAACTCAAATGACTTAATGTCAGTTGTTACAAAAATAGTTCATTTAATAGATGCTCGCACCCTTTGCAGCGAGAATTTTCTGCACTTTTACTGGAGGTTGATTCCACCTACAGTGGACTGCTGATGTACAGTAATGTAAGATGGCTGAGCCGAGGCAAAGTTCTGGGGTGCTTTGTGGAGTGCTTTGAGGAAATTAAGTTATTTATTGCAGATAAGGATCTGGGAAACTTTTCTCAGCTCAATGATGATAAGTGGGTCAACACTCTGATATTTTTTATAGATCTCTCTCTTCATATTAATGAACTGAACTTAAAGTTACAAGGCTTTGGCAAAAGTATTGATGTTATGTTTGGATACATAAAAGCTTTTGAAAGTAAACTTAAAATTTTCAAGCAAGATGTAGAAACTAAAACTTACAAGTATTTTCCTGGAGTAACAAAGTATTTTGAGAAGGTCAGTGCAACTGTACAAAATGAAATGGAACACTTGCATGTAAAGTACCAGCATGTTTTAGACTCCTTACTTGTCCAATTCAGTGATAGATTTAATCAATTTAGAAGCCTAGAACAAACCATAAAGATAACTAAGTATCCTGATGTAGTAGTCTACAGTAGTTTGTAATTAAATGGTTTCCAATGGATGCAAATTGATGATTTGGAGATGCAACTTGCAGAATTTCAAGCAGTATCTGGGCTCAGGTGTTTGTTGACTTGAGGTCAAAGGTTGAGAATCTGGAAAGGTGCCGCTTGGAGAATCAAGAGGAGTGCCACTATGAACAGGAAATTTGGAGTGCCTGGAACCAATTACCAGACACTTTTAGCACCCTGAAAAACATAGCAATGGCTTTACTCATAATTTTCCCTCCATGTACTTTTGTGAGACCTTATTCTCAGCATTAAATATCAAAACCAACAAAAGAAACAGATTGACAGATGAAGTTAGTAGTGCTTTCTTGGGCTTGAAGTGTACAAAATACCAACCTTCCATTGAAGGTTTAGCCAATGAAATTCAGCAACAAATAAGTCACTAATAGGCAGGTTAGTTAAAAAATTTCCTCTCCCCCTCACTTATCTTAGTTCAGGGCACCCCACACAAGTTAAATAATATCAAGACCAACAAAAGAAACTGACTGACAGATGAACAAAGAAGTCACTAAGCAGGTAAGTTAAATAATTAGTTTTTGGTTTATTAAGTGCAATTATATATTACAATTATATATTTTTGTTATTTACACTATAAATATCACACAATTATGTTTTTTTCCTCGAAGTGACACACCACCTGAGTTATGCTAGGTTTTTTGGCGAATGTTGACACACCCAAGTTCAAAAGTTTGCCCATCACTGTACTAGTCTTTCTAAAAATTTGTATAAATTGGAGCAGAGATAGATTGGACATTACATTTAATATAAGGTCAAAACAAGAAAATAAGTTATGAAGGGATGAATCAAGAGTGAGTAAGCATAGAGCAGGGGGAGATCAGAAATATGCAAGACAAACAAGGAGATCCAAATATAGAACAATTTCATGAGATTTCTGAAAATAAGAAAGACGACTTTCTTTCAGCCATATTGAAGGTTTTTATTTTCCTTTCTATTGAATTTTTTGAGGTTATACTAGTTAACAAAATTATACAAGTTTAAGGTGCACACTTCCAGAACACATACCATATACACTATATAATATATTCACCATCCCAAGTCAAGTCTCCTTCCTTCACCATTTATCCCCCTTTTACCTACCTTTACCCCACCCCTGACCCTTTCCACACTAAAATCACCACACTGCTGTTTCCATGAGTTTTTTTTTTCTCTTCTTTTGATCAATCTCTTCATCCACCCTCCCACTCAGCCTCCCAACTCTCCTACCCCTGACAATTGTCAGCCTGTTCTTTATGAGTCTGTCTCTATTTTTCTAATTAGTTCAATTTGTTCATTAGATTCCACATATGAGTGAAATCGTATGGTTTGAAGTGAACATATTCTCAAGATTTTATTGTGCTGTTGTAATTGAGTCTTGATTGCTATTGTTAAATTTTCAGTTAGCAATAGCAATAGTGTGTGTGTGTGTGTGTGTGTGTGTGTGTGTGTGTATGTGTGTGTGTGTTCAACCCTCAGGCTGTCTGATCATGGAGCTCAACCCCTACTGCTGCATATGAGCTGCTTTGTAGGTGCTGACCACACAATGTGTAATTTACCGCAGTAGGGTTTGGTGCCAGCCAAGATCTCCCTTTGGATATGTTGTTTGTGAAATTTACTGGACCCTGCTCTGATGTTGACTGAAGCTGGCCACTGGGTGTGTTGATTCTGGGCTGCTTGGGAGGGACTCTGGTACAAGCCCGTATAAGACACTGGCCCTGGACAAGCTGTGTGCCTGCCTCTGCTGGGCCTGGATGCCCACATGAGGGACCAAGCTGTGCACCAAGGCAGGATTTTACAAGCTGTGGGGGTAGTCAGCAAAAGTCCCAAGGCATTCCCAGATCTGCCTCCACCTCCCTTTGCCTGCTAGCTGCCTGTTAGTCTCGGTCACTGAAAGAGCCTCTGGCTGGGCTCAAGTTGCATGAAGGAGGTCACAGTGAAGGAAAGAGTGGTGTCCACCAATTTGATACAGGTTCAAACTTGGTGCCTGTATTTGGTCTGAGGCCACTCACAAATGTCTGATTTACCGAGTCTACCTGTCACCCACTAGGTGCTCACACACACTTGTGTTGGGGCAGGGTCTCTGGGAATCATCAGGGTGAGGCCAGCAGCGTTCATCAGGCCCAAATAGACCAACACTTGGCCACATGAAGGGAGGGTTCTGCTCCAATCAGGTGTGCAAGGGAACAATCTTTCCTGCGCCAGAGTCACACTAGTCAGTTGGTCCTGGATTTTGCCTGGAGAGGAAAGAGACCCTAGGATTAGGGTGAGTAAGGCCTTCAGAGCCAGAGCCGGAGCCCTGAGGCAGATCTGCTGGAAGCCCAGAGGGTGTGTCTAGCAGATTTTCTGTGAGGGGGAAGAGCCAATCAGGTTCAAAGGAAAGTGGGAAAATGGACCTCACCCCAAAGCCACACAACTCAGTCACTTACACCCCCTGAGTCTGTCTAGATCTCTACATCACAGCCAGGCAGCTGACTCCTCAGCAGTGTGTAAGCTACACAGGGTGGGGTGAGAAGATGGGTTTATTGCTCCCCACTAGCTGCTACCATAAGGAGGGCGGTGGTGCTCCACCCACAAAAGATGGTGGCTGCCATATAGAAGAATGAAGCAGCAGAGGGAGTCTGGTGGCTGTCCCTCCGCTCTTTCCCCAGGGCCACAAACTTCAGACTCTCCTCACAGGACTCTAGTCTGTTCTGTCCTCCCTCTGCTATAATCAGGGTGAGTGGCTACAAATAAAATTTTGGGCCCTTTAAGAGTGCACTTCTATCCCTAGATGACTCCTATCTTTCCTTGGCAGAAAGAAAACCCCCTTTTCACATCCAAATGTTACATGTGTGACACTTCCCAGCTCTGGTGCTGTGGGCTGGGGAGCGGGTTCAGACCCCATGTTTCTCAGGGGTAACCTTGTTGATACACAGCCAGCCCTTTTCTGTGTCTCTACCCTTCCTGTTAGTGTCAGCCCTTCCTACTTTTGTCTCTACTCTTCCTACTAGTATTGATGTGACTTCTTTTATAAATCTTTGGTTATAAAAGTTCTCTTCAGCTAGTCTGCTGTTGGTTATTCAAGACAATTTTTCCATACTTTAGATGTAATTCATCTTCGGTCCTGGGAGGAGAAGAGTGTAGTTTTCACCTTGAAGCTCCTGCATTGAGCATCTGCCCCTTGGTGGTCAGCATGTCATAGCGACTGGACTTTCCCCATTCTGTCAATTTACATATTAGCCTTTTATTATATAGGATATTTTTCTTATAATGTTATACATCTATACAGAAATTTTTAGAGGCAAATTTATCTATTGTATAATCATTTAGAGTTCTGATTTTAGTCAATACATCCAAACATCCAATCTAATAAATGAGTGATATGCAATTAATCATACCTCCACTACACCCACAAGCCATGCCCACCAGCCATGCCCATCAGCCAATCAGGAGTGAATATGCCAATATACCCAACCAAGATTGCTGTGCCCACAAAGAACAGGAAGGAGGATTGGGTTTCCCCAGCAATGGAGGAAGCCAAGCTGTCCACCTGCCCTTGCCGGAACAAACATCCACTCAATGCTGCAACGTTTCAATTATAGAAGATAAATAAATCCCAACAAAAATGATGGCAAATACAGGAGAGAGCAGGAGGCTTGAGTTGCACCCAGAGATGGAGGAAGCCAAGCTTTCCACTTGCCCTGGCTGACTTAGGCCTTCACTTAAGGCTACAGTTTCAATTATAGAAGATAAATAAGTCCCAAAAGAAATGGTTGCTGCCACAGAGCAAGCAAAAGGCTTGGCTTCGCTCCAGGCTACAAGTTTCAATTGTAAAAGATAAATAAATCCCAGATACCAGGGCCTCTGCTTGGGTTGCCCAGGGGGCATGGCTGGCCTGCAAATTACCACAGGTCCCTCACCCAGGCCTCCCCACACCTCAAGGTAACTCCCACTTTGATCTGGGACACCCTTCAGGGCAAACCAGCTGGAACCCACCCATGCAGCAGGCCTCTATTCTATCTAATAAAAGAATAATATGCATATTGACTATCACTCTAACACACAAGATGGCTGTCCCGATGTGGTCAAAGATTATATCCCCATGTGGATGCAAGATGACCACCACAAGATGGCCAGCAGGGGAGGGCAGTTGGGAGGAACCAGGCCTGCAAGGGAGGGGAGTTGGGCGCAATCAAGCCTGCAGGGGAGGGCAGTTATGGGTGACCACGCCAGCAGAGGAGGAAAGTTGGGCGTGAATGGGCCTACAAGGAAGGGCAGTTGTAGGGGACCTAGGCCTGCAGGGGAGAGCATTGTGGGGGACTAGACCTGCAGGGAAGGGCAGTTAGGGGTGACCAAGCCTGCAGGAGAGGGCAGTTAAGGGCAAACAGGCTGGCAGGGTAGGAGTTAGGCATCAGTCAGGCTGGCAGACAGAAGCAATTAGGGGCAATTAGGAAGGGAGGCAGGCAAGCAGTTGGGAGCCAGCAGTTCTGGCTTCCTCTATTGCTGGGGATATTTGACTGCCCGTTTAGGCTGGATACTACCAGGATGGGGCCTAAACGGGCAGTCAGACATCTCTCGAGGGGGTCCAGATTGGAGAAGGTGCAGGTTAGGCTGAGGGACACTCCTCCTTCCCATGCATGAATTTTGTGCACTGGGCCTCTAGTAGAAATATAATGAAACAAAATTTATATTTAATTCTAATAATACTAAGCAATTTTTTAAAAAATGTGGAATGAAAAGAGGAGAGCCATAAAAATATGTTGGCGAAAAAAGAAACATCTTATTTATTGGAATTTAAAACCTAGTGAGATATTTTGCCTCAAAAAAATTTGTAAGATATCACATGAGTTCATATAAATATCTAACAGATCGGCTGATGTGTTCTATTTAAGTTTAATTAGCAGCTTCACATCCCTCAGTCTTTCCACTACTGACTGCACCAACACCTGTTCTACTCAATTCAGAAATAAAACATACATCGGGTTTCTTAGTGGATTGTAAACATGTTCAAATGCAGTCCAGGTTGAGGATGTATGGATGGTGCAAATTGCTTTTTAATATTTGTAAACATATAAACCTCCCCTTAGCCCTCCTTCTCACACAACTTCATATTAACCTAATGATCTGACTATAACAAATTGTCGAATTGCATTTTGCTGCCAAACTGTTTTACAGTTAAGCTGTTGCTTTGTGCTTGCTCCTTTTTGTTCAGCCAAATAATTTGCTTCTCAGTTCCATGGCACAGAAAAAAGTGATACACAGGGATTTGGAGCACAGCAAGACAAATACCATCAATTTATTTCCAGTGTATTCAAATTTGCATATTTTGTGTTTAGTGGTAGAATTACAGCTTTATTGGGAAAACATAATACAGATTTGTTTTATTGTTGCTTGCCATTTAAAAACAAAATTTGTAAATATAACATGGAAATTAATGATAATAAATATTGAGTAACATTTCTCTGTTTGGGAAATGCTTTATAACTCTTAATTCCAGTGTTAGATGAACAGCCTATAATTATATAATAATAATGTTTGTCATCTATGTACTTCAAGTTTAATTTTTAAATTTGATTTAAGTGGCATTTGATCACAAAAAGAATATAGAGCTCCTCCTCTGAGAAGGCACACTACTGTAAATCACAGTCACAATGATGCAGTTGCACAATAAAGCATAGGGAATGACAATTACTTGACTGTTTTAACAAGCTTTGTTTTATGAGTTTCTCATTCTTACAAATCACTAAAGCCATTCATTTATTCTGTATTTCACTTAACATTTTAATTTCCTCTAGTTTTAACCACCTAAGATATTGCGGAAATAAATTATGTTTCAGTTAGCTATTCTTATTTATCCTTATAATTCTCATAACCTAGATTTGTGTTCATATACAGTTTTTAGTTTATTAACACTTTAGAAAACTATATTGTCTGTGAATTTTCTCCTATATTTATGACAAGATGGACTTGACTGGTTACAACTCCATAGGCTTGGTGACTTCTGAAAAAGCTGGAAGCAGAAGAAACAGTATCAGTTTTCAGGAGGTCTTGTTGCATGTTACTTATTTCTTAGATAAATACATTTTTAATGAAGGGTTAATTTCTTCTTGCCATGGTTTGATAAGACATTCATTGTTTTCAAGGAGCTAATTCTTTAAAAGTTTCTCAACCAGTGCTAAAAGTTAATGTAATTTATTTAAAATGGTGTTTTGCCTTTAAAATATTTTGTATTATACTAGGTGTACCGGTTAATAATAGCAGATTTTGTAATCAAAGAAAACACAATAATTTCAAGAGAAAAATCAAAAGTGCTTTATTCAAAGTAATGCCAATCGCTAGCTACACATTTCCCTATCTTTCAGGTAAGTGATGGATACCATCCCAATAGAACTTTTCTTGTTTTGAAGTAAACCATTCAGAGACCCAATTTTCTACTTCTTCATCTGTTTTGAAGTGCTGCTACTCAGAAAGTGCATGTGCCATCGGTCAGAACAAGTGGTAATCTGAAGGAGAAAGTTTTGGTGAATATGGCAAGTGGGTTAATACTTCCCAGGCAAGATATTTTAATGTTCCTTTAAGTTTTTTTTGAAGTGTGTGATGGTATGTCATCATTAAGCAAAATTACTTTTCTGTGTCTTCTGAAACCTTCTGGTCATTTTGTTGTGGGGCGACTTCCACCACCAGTTGCAAATGACCACAGAGGCATTTACATTGATAATACTGTAAGCAAGCAAGGATTTATTGAGCTGGCCAGGACAGTCACAAGGGCACCACGCCAGTGGAGACCAAACACTCAAAGCTGTGCTGTCCCAGCTGAAGGCAGTCCTTTTAAAGGGTCTGAACCATAAATTTTCATTGTTTTAAATTCCAAGAACATCTGTCAAGGTCACATCAAGGGAGTTGCCAGTGGACTATGCTTGACCCTGTTGCCTGCTGCTTATCTCTAACCATACATTTTAATAGATGTGGGGAAATGGTCCTATCTCGGAAAAGCAGATGGTACAGCTCAACTTCTGGTGCTGACCAGTCACTCCTCTGAGTTCTGGTCTGATCTTCAAAGGGGCTTTTGCAGCCTGCAAGGTCTCAATCTGGAAGCTGAAGTAACTACCCTATTGTTTTAAGCAAGCAAGCAGGATCAAAATTCAAACAGCAGTTTTATCCTAGATGAATGCTACCATATTTCAATTTCACGACCAAAACATGGTTCAAATTGATTATTTGTTATTGGTAGTGATCAGTATTAGTAGTTTCACCTGGTTTTAGAGCTCATAATACACCACACCTTGCTGATACCACAAAATGCAGAGCATTGTCTTCTTTCAGAAGCGATTTGGCCTTGAAGTCAATGTTCATGGTTGACATGGATCAACCCATGATTTTGTGCATTTGGGACTCTCAAAATAAATCCATTTTTCATCACCAGTCACAATTTGATGCAAAAAAATACTTTCATTCATGCCTTTGAAGCAATATTTTACTGATGAGTTTCCATTTATCTTTTGTTCAGTTGATGTGGCACCCATTTTTTTTTCCTTTAAAATCTTTCCCATTGTTTGTAAATAATCAGAAATTGTTTGCTGAACAACATTTAATCTTTCTGCAAGTTGTTTCTGAGTTTGACAAACATTTTCATCCAATAATGCTTGTAATTGTTGGTCTTCCAACTTTTTTGGTTGACCTGGATGTGGTTTTTTGTTTTTTGTTTTTTGGGTTTTTTTGTTTTTTTTTGTTTTGGTTTTTTTGTTTGTTTGTTTTTGGTGTGTTTTTTTTTTTTTTTTGTCTTTCACATTGAAATAATCACTTTTAAAGTATTTAAACCAATGTCCACAAGTATCTTGAGATGGAGCATGTTCACCATAAGCTTACCAAAATATTCAGCAGCACTTTTCTTCAAAATAAAGTAATGAATTATAACTTTCCACAAATGCTCTTTTTTTTGGCATAGAATTTGACATTTTTAAGTATAAAACTATCTATGTTGTTAACACCTTCAGCAAATTTGACATATAAAGTTTTGAAGCTTGTTGTCAATACAACAAAATAGCATACATTTCAAATTGCATATGTATCAACATATGTGTAACTTCATCTATTGAAAAAAATCCACATTATTAACCAGTACACCTAGAAATAATGTGAATAAAATATATGAACAAAATATTTCATGGAAATATGAGAAATAATCTTAGTAGTTATGCTTTTTTTCTTACTTTTTTTAAGAGGCCAAAAGGAAGTTTATGTCTTTCAGAGCTCTTATCAACGTTACAACATTATTGGTCTTAACAAATATCTCTTTGGACACTTTTATTTTATTTTATTAAACTATATTAATGATAGTATTACAAATGTCTCGTTTTCTATCCTGTTGAGCCCCTTCACCTCACTTTCACCTCCTCCCCAGGCTTTCTCCAGCCCTATTGTTTGTACATGAACTATTTATATCCTATATAATAAAAGGGCAATATGCAAAGTGAACCTAACAGTGGAATGACTGGTCATTATGATGGGCACTGACTATCAGAGGGCAGCTGGTGGGGTGATCAATCAGAGGGTTCCTCCCTGAAGAGGGAGGCCCAGGACACCCTCTGTGAGTGATCAATCGAAGAGCTCCATAGAACTGGGGAACTGGGGGTGTGGTGGAGAACAAGGGCATCACCAGGACAAGGCAGGTGTAGGCAAGGGGCGGGGCTGCAGGTGGCCCCAGTAACCAGGGATGGGAGGCAGAAGGGGCTGCAAGGGCTCTGGCAGCCAGGACTGCAAAGGCCTACCATTGCATGAATTTCATGCATTGGGCCTCTAGTATGCACATAAGTTCTTTGTTTAATCTCTTCCTGTCCCCCACCCCTTATGAAATACATCAGTCTGTTGCAGGTTACAATGCATATAGATTTCATTATCTTAGAAAGAAAATGAGATTTTGATCTTTAAGTTTTCAAAACTATTTTCTAATATATGATTCTATAGATCAGTATATATAAAATGAATATAACTCTAAAAAGTAAGACTTGACAAGAAATGAGGATGGAGAACAATGTTAAAGCAAGATAATGAAAGACTTTATGTATTATATTGAAGGGTTTGAACTTTATTTGAAAGAGAGTACCCACTGAGGTAATTATATAGATTAATCATATGATAGTTTTTATTTTATTTTATTATTACTTTTAAAAATATATTTTATTAAATTTTTACAGAAAGGAAGGGAAAGGGATAGAAAGTTAGAAACATTGATCAGCTGCCTCCTGCACATCTCCTACTAGGGATGTGCCCACAATCAAGGTACATGCCCTTGACTGGAATCGAACGTGAGACTCTTCAGTCCTTAGACTGATGCTCTATCCACTGAGCCAAACTGGTTTCGGCTAGGTTTTATTTTAAACAATGGACTTTTGCATCAGCGAAAAATTGAATTAAGAATTAAAAAACCTCAAGGCAGTAGGACAATTTATAAGGCTTTTTCTGAAACTCAGATATGAGATGACAGGGCCATGTCAGAAGTAGACAAAAAAGAAAGCAGTATGGGAGAAATTTTAGTGATATATAATTGGCAGGTTTTTACATATTTTTCCACCCCCGCAAAGAAAATTTGAATTCATTTTTTTAAATTTATTATTATTATTATTTTTTAGAGAGCAAGGAAGGTAGAGGGTTAGAGAGATAGAAACATCATTGAAAGAAATAACATCAGCACTATTGATCAGCTGCCTCCTGCATGTCTCCTACTGTGGACTGATCCTCCATCCTGGGCATGTGCTCTGACCAGAAACCTCCAGGTTCATGGGTGGACACTTAACCCATGAGCAGGGTGACATGATATTTTATAGCAAAATTGTATGTGAGGAATAAGATGTGCAGGTGTGAAGGATAGCAACTAATATTATGGTTTTAGCAATATTATTGTGAATGATGGTGTTTCTCATGGATTACAGTGTAAATGAAGAGGAAAATATTAAGGCATTTTCTTATTGATAGAATAAAGAATAAAAACAAAGTGAGTTCTGATTTCTGGTCCAACAACCTCAAACTTTTCCACATGTTTTTATATGTTTTAGAGAACCTTAAGTGTTATATGACTATTGGAATTATATCATTGGCAGAAAATATTCTGTCAGTGATTGAGAATTTTTTTTAAAAGGCCAGATAATAGATATTTTAGATATTTTTTCTAGTCCAGATGGTCTTTTTATAACTACAGAAATCTGCTGTGTGTAGAGCTAAAGCATCAATAGGTAGTATACCAGTAGAAGGGTGTGGCTGTGTTTCAATACAATTTTGTTCTGAAATAAAATTGTATTAAGCTACAGTCTGCTGATATCTGTGCTGTATAATTGATTGGTCATAGACTCATAGAGACTTGAGTTTTTTGGGGGGAATGATAAAAAGTATTTGGTTGTTAAGAGATCTCTATTCTAATCTAGGATTATCATTATATAAACTCATTATAATATCATAAAGAGAGGTCAGCTTTTTCAAAGCAGAATAAGAGATGTAGTAGGGAAGAAAGGGGTTGTGTTCAATTTGCCACTAAAAATATGTAACCATTACATTTCTTAATCTTAGAAAATAGTCTGTCAGATCCCATGAGGAGTATTAAAGCCTTAGTTCACAATTCTTAGGAAGGATGAAGAGAATAATCCTCTACAAACAGCTAATTTAGGAACATGAAAATAATGTATTCTTAGAATAGATCATTTAGAAACGTTCAATTCTTTCATTTGAATGAGATGAGGGAAGTCACCTGTGAATGACCCAAAGAAATGTGTCTAAAATTTATGAAAATTGAAGTTATTTTTCATTACTGTAAGAGCTGTTGGTGTACTTTACCATTATATGGAAAGATTTACCACATAGTTATCATTAAAATTAAGTATTGAGTACTTAGCATTCTCTTCTACACAGAGCCATTATACATTGAAAAGAAATATGAGGAAGCTAAGGTATCTCTTCCACACACTTTTTCATGATTTTTTTTTCTTGCCAGATAAATGATTCATTGGCCCTTCTCTATTTGGCTTTTGGCTTTTTTCTGATTCCTATTCAGAGAAATGAATAATGTGTCAAAGTGTAAGTTGCATATGAACTGTACCCAAAGAGAATAGTTATTATTAACATTCAATTGTTAAATTTTGTATTGTATTTATTTAATTGGAAAGGGAAGGAGATATTTAGAATTTGGCTCATATCCATGATTGAATTTTTTTTAACTTAGTGCTCTAATATTCTAGTCATTTTCTCAGGCATAAAAATGTGCATTTTTTAAATGCAAATAAAACATCCCCATTAAAATAATCAATGTGAGTTTTCTTTAAACCTAATTAAAATATTTTATATATGTAATCACCTACAGTGTTTTAAGAAAAAATATATATTTGAAATGATTGTAAAATTCTTTTCAGTCTTTACTGATAATGCTATTTTAAAGATATGAAAAGTAACAACTTTAGATTTTTTTCTTTTGTATGACTTAGCAAGTAAGATAAAATTCATCACCAAAAAATAAAATGCTATAATGTCTTCATTTATCACTTGTGAGGGTAAGGTGTATCCTACTGCTATTAAATGTTTAATGTAGCTGTTGGCAGGTATATATAATGAGCTATGTTTCATGTCCGTGAGACTGCTAATATACTATTTCTCATTCACCTACTGCAAAGTATAGAAAATTTTTGCTACTCTTTGATAACTCATTATAACATTATTTCCTTATAGTTAAGATTATTCATGTTATATAGTGGCTTTAACATTAGTTCAGTTTTATTTGCTTTGAATAAAATTGACATGTTCATTTGTTAGGGAATATAAAATTCAGCATCTGGGAGATTTTACTGGATATGAAAAGAGCTTTGTTATTAAAGGTCAACTGCATTGGAGAGTTACTTCTTATTTGAGAAAACTTTATAGGACTTATTTAAATCTAGGAATTCCCTCTAATGAAGTTATTATACGCTGTGTTATGCCTTATTAAGTTTACTTCATTTTAGTTTTATCATCTTTTGATCATCTACTTCATTGAATTCCTTCAAATAAATGCTATTTCACCAATTCAACTTGTACTGAGATGGAATTAATAAAATAAATATTGAAATTAAAATTGGCAAGTACTAATACATAAACTTTTATGGTAGTGAAATATTTTGTAGTATATGCTTCAGATTAGAGATTCTCAAATTCTATACATATAAGTATAAACTATATTATTTTTTTAATCTAAGGTATCACCCCAAAAGGTTTTTATTCATGACATTCAATAAAACATGCTGTCTTATATAACCTTCCATGTGATTCTGAAGCAAACAGTAAACCAATTGAACAGAGAAGCATACCTATATTAATAGATATAGGGAACTCATTGTGAATGTTAAGGTCATAGCTATAAAATCTCTGCAGAAAAACAGGGAGCAAGGTGTTGCATAAAATTTGCTGAACCTAAGGATAATTTTGAGACAGACACATACATCTTTTTTCTCAGAAATGTATATCAGTGTGGGTGATATTAAAACACTGAGGTTATTACTTTCTAAAACACTCATTACCAGAAAAATATAAAAAAAAAACATAGTGGGTTGTCCTTTAAAGGATATAAAAGAAAATAATGAGTGGGTTTTAAAAGTAAACATAGTATACATCAAGAATTAACACAATTTCCAGACTTATTTTATAGTGAAAACACATAATAATTACTTGTGGCACTTGTTAAAAATTCAGTCTTGATTCCACATTAAAAACTTTTGATCTACTAACTCTATGTTCAGCAAAAGGACTTGCATGTTGCAGCTTCATTCTAGAATGTGGTCCTGAATCAGTTAATGTGTGCACTCCATTCTGAGAACACTGCTCAGAATAACAAGACTGAGAAAATAATCCATAAAATAAAACTGGTTTGAACTTTACCAGAATAAAATTAGGACTCTGTCCACACCAAGAATTAATTCATTTTTTCCTCATAAGACATTTAGATTTACCTAGCTTATCCTATTAGGAAGAACTTTCTATCTGCTTCTCATATATATAAAATGAATGATAGATAATAATTTCTTAAAATATAAGTATCATTAAAATTCATAATAATTTAGTTAAGGCCTAGTAGAAGGGGAAATAAAATAAAACTATAAACTGAGCCTACTTAGAAAGAAAAAACATACCATATATGATCTAAGTTAATGTCCTTTTGGTTTCAATTAATATAGTCCATCAGTATACTGAAGAATGAGGAGGTGTATTATAACTCAACAAGGTATATTAAAGAAATCAAGGGAGGGGGGCGGGGAAAGGCCAGGTCACACTAGGAAATTAAGAATTATGTTCTGAATTCCTCAGTTTTATATATGGAATCATGTTATCTCACACTCCCATATCAGTTTCCATATTTACTTCTTATTTTTCTATTCCTGAATATTAGCTTTTTCCTTCCTGTCCCCATGAGTGAATTGAAAAATATCCATTTGCTGCTCATGGGCTATCAATTCTCTTGTCTTTCCATTTTTATGCTCTTAAGAATGAGTTAATCACAAATGTATTTTTAAAATATATCTTTAGTTTTCATTTTTACAAAATGTAAGTGAAATATTTCCACAAACAGAACACGGAAGAGTGATGAGGTAACTTTAAGCAAATCAAATATATATATAATTTCCAAAAGGAAAGAAGAGAAGGAAGTTAGAGGGGGAAAAATGGAGGTAATATTTGTCAAAAGTTTCCAAACATGATAAAATTTACAAATATGAGCAAGTCAATGAAAATCAAGATCTAGAAACATAAAAAAATACATTAGATGAGCATATCATAATCAAAATGGTCATAACTAGTAGAAAAAAATAATACTATAAATTGTCTTTACTTTGTAGTTACCATTTTCTATATATTTTTGTCTTTATTGTTCAGTTTACTAATTACATTATTCCCTCTTTTTTATCCCCCTATAGCTCCCCTCCACCCTGTACCCATCCCATCCTCACCTCGCCCTACCCACTGTCCTCTTCCATTGTTGCAAGATTTTTGTCCAGTCTCTTGCTGCACTTCCCACACCTCTTTTCTCCCCAAGAATTGTCAGTCCATTCCCTCTCAAAGTCCATGATTCTGTTATATTCACCAGTTTATACTGTTCATCAGATTATTAATTCCCTTGATTTTTACATTCATTTGTTGATAGATGTGTATTTGTGGTTCATAATTTATATTTTTACCTTTTTCTTCTTCCTCTTCTTAAAGAATATCTTTCAGCATTTCATATAGTATTGGTTTGGTGGTGATGAACTCCTTTAGCATTTTCTTATCTGCGAAACACTTTATCTGATCTTCAATTCTGAATGATAACTTTGCTGGATAGAGTAATCTTGGTTATAGATTCTTGCTATTAATCACTTTGAATATTTCTTGCCACTCCCATCTGGCCTGCTTCATTTCTGTTGAGAAATCTGCTGACAATCGTGTGGGTGCTCCCCTGTAGGTAACCAACTGTTTTTCTCTTGCTGCTTTTAATATTCTCTCTTTATCTTTTGTTCTTGGCATTTTAATTATGATGTCTCTTAGTGTGGTCCTCTTTAGATTCCTATATTTTGGGGTTCTGTGTACTTCTTTGGCTTTTAAATCAGTTTCTTTCACCAGGTGGGGGAAGTTTTCAGTCACTATTTCTTCAAGTAGGTTTTCATTATCTTGTTCTCTCTCTTTTTCTGGCACTCCCATAATTCGGATGTTGGCATGCTTGAGGTTGTCCCAGAGGCCCCTTACACTATCTTCAATTATCTGGATTCTTTTTGTTTCTTGCTTTTCCAGCCGAGTGGATTTTACTTCTTTGCATTTCAAACTTTTGACTTGGTTCTTGCGGCCCCCTGGACTGCTTTTAGAACTTTGTGTAATATTTTTTATTTCAGTCAGTGTATGCTTGATTTCTAGTTGGTCCTTTTTCATATCCATGAGGGTCTCATTCATTTCCTCATAGGTGTTGTTCATTCCCTCATTGGTCTTGTTCATTTCCTCATAGGTCTTCTTCATTTCCTTGTAGTTCTCATTAATTTCATCGGCCTTTTCTAGGAGCCTCTTGAAAAGCCTTATAACCATGGTTTTGAACTCTATGTCTAGTCATCTTTTTTCCTCCATTTCTTTCACACCTGATTTCTTTCCATATCTCTACATGGTGGCTTCTTTACTGAGTTGGTCGATTAGCTGTATGTGGTAGATGTCCTCTAAGGGACAGTGGCTCAGCCTCCCCAGTTACCTGAGGTGGATACTCTTACTGTAATCTTTTATGGGTTGTACAGTATTTTTGAATTTAAGCCCAGCTTGTTGTTGTTAGCCCTAGGAGGGTTTGACCTCCCGGCCAATTGGCTGTGAAGGGAGACTGTGTTCAGATTGGATGGGTGGAGTCTCTGGGCTGAGCATGCAGCATCAACGTCAGTGTCAGCGTCAGCTTCGCCCTATGCGGTGCACGGGTCTCAGTGTTGGATGGTAATGGCTGCAGGCACCTCCAAGAGTAAGCCGCCGCTGGTCTTCCCCCCATTGCCAGACAACTCTGCCTCTCTCCAAATGAGTCTGCACACCCAAAATCTCCCCCATGGTTGTAAAACAAAGCTGTCTGGTGGTCTCCCGTATGAGGGAGCACATCGCGCGTTTGTACTGTAGTGCACTTTATGCGCAAACTGCTGTTCCAAGCTATGCGCACTCTCCTCAGACTCGGAGAGCTCTGCCACACCCGGCTTTTAGTGTGTGTACCCCAGACCTCGGACCTCGCCTGGCACTGGGGAATCTGTGCAGTGGTATGTCTCTTCCCCGTTGCAGAAATCCAGCCGGCCCCATGGCTCTGAACCTCTGGATCCGCACGTATCTTCAAGGCTGCGCTATGCCACTCTTCTGGGTCTCAGTGTCCCACCTTTACTTTTATTTGTGGAACGTTCACTCAGACAGCTTTCTGGTGATTCTGGATGATGTTTGTTTTGTTGTTATGTTGTAGTTTTGGAATTGTTGTGCGGGGCAGCACAATAGGTGTTGCGGGGCACCTATTGTGCTGTCCCACACAACAATTCCAAAACTACAACAAAACAGCCATCTTGGCTCCTCCTCATTTTCTATATTTCTTCTTTCTTTGTATAGATCTCCATTTCCACCAGTGGAACTGATAAATAAATAATGGTTTAGTCATACAATTAAATTCGACTGAAAATGTCTGAAGTACAAATATAAATCACAACATGGATAGATGTCATGCGAATAGTATTAAACAAAGAAAGCTGATATAAAAGAACATAAGTTGTCTCATCCTATTTACATTAAATTAAAACAAAAATAAGCATAATGTTGATGAGACAAAAGGAAGCTAGCTAGAAAGGGACAGGAACTATGGGGGGAAGGAAGTAAAACCAGGGACACCAACTAGGTGACGTTAAAAAGACAACCCGATTGTGCAGGAATAGAAGGGTGAAAGCAGAAGGGAGCTTTAAAATGTATGGATGTTGCTAAGACAGGCAGCTTGCAAATAACCAATCACAAGGCAGCAAGGTGCATAAACCAATTTCAAGAATGTGGCTAAGGCAAAAGCCTTTGAAAGGCCCAATCAGAAACTATCAAGGCTATATCTACCCCCTCTAGCCCAGACAAAAATCATGCACTTATTCTCCTCCCGCTCTCTCTCTAGTGCACTGGGCTCTCCTATGGCAGTAGATATACTCCCCTGTGCCGATGAGGCTATGGCCATGTGGGACTCTACACATGGACTAACAGACTTTAATCAGCGTGGATGCTAACTATAGCCCACTGCCACATAAAACAAAATCTCTGGACACTGGCCTCCTTTTTACTCTCCTGGAACCCCAGCTGCACCCTTTCCAAGATTAGTTTCTCTCAATACACTTTGCTTCCACTTCCACTTTGCTTAGCAGTTTCTGTCAGTTAATCAATTCTTTGGTTTTGTGAGACACCGAACTCCGACTTAAACCCCACATTTTGGTTTCAACATTGCTATCAACTTAAGGTGATGACAGTGCAAAGGAGAATAGCAAAGTGATTACCATAAATGTTAAGACAGTAGCTACCAGGGCAGGGGTATAGGTGAAAGAAAGGACAGTAATTAGGATATGGAACAAGGTTGAAGGGAGTTCTATTCCTCAAACTGTATGTTTCTCTCAAACATTTTCATTTTGTGAGAAATTACTGAGTTGCCCTTTTGTTTCACCTGGAAAGTGACAAGTACATTTCTGTAAGTGCATTGTTTTTATTAATAAACTAGAGGCCTGGTGCATGAATTTTTGCTAGGGTGAGGCCCCTCAGGGTGGCCTGTGGAGATTGGACCCCGGCTTGTGCCCCCAGCTTCACAGCCCCACAGCCCCACCTGGCACCCTGCCATGACCTGGAGTCACCCCCTCACCTGCTCTACCATCCTGCTTGCACGGAGATTGATCGGGCTGGGCCCCCCATCCAGCTCCCTTAGCTCCTGGGATCCAGGCAGCAACCCCGCCCCTGACCTTTGCTTCTGGTTGCTGTCTGTGGGGTGATTGGCAGGGGGATTGGGCCCCTGCTTGCACCAGCCTTGGTCTAGAGGCATCTGCTTACCTGTTCCACCATCCTGCCATGGTCCTGCTCTCTTCGGGATCTCCACTGCCACCTGCTGCCAGCGCTGCATCACTGATGTCTGCCATGTTCTGTGCCACCGCCTGGTGATCAGCCCACATCATAGCAAGCAGTCGAAATCTGGTCTCCCTGTCAAATTCCTGGTCGAATGACCACTGGAGGGGACAATATTCATATTAGGCTTTTATTATATAGGATGTTTAAAAAGAAATGATTTAATAGTCCTAAATTTGTAAATAAGAAAAAAAAATGAATACATTGTCAAACTATGTGATTCCTAGTTACTTTAAATAGAATGGAATAATGACTTTTGGACTTGAGGTTTAAAAACATAGATTTATATGTCAAAACGTATGGTCTCTGTGTGTTATTCTGTTTTATCTTTAAGATGACAATACAAGCTTTTAAAAAAATAAGACATCATAGAAGTTATTATGAGGATTAAATGGAATAATGCTGATTTCAACTCAGAAATATGTCAAGGCTACTCTCTCCAGTAATAAAACCTGCAGTCAAGGCACTGTCACCTTATACAAGAATAACTGCTAAGTCTGGATTTTGTTGTTTCAAGTGCATTCTCAAGCTTACTTTTCCTTTTATAGAACACATTGATAGCATTCCTACCTTCATTTAGCATTTTGCTTGAAAACCTTCCACTATAGGATGAAGTTTTCTTAGATGACACAAAAGTGGTTTCAAATTCTATACTTCACTCACTCTCCATTTTCATTTTCTATAAATCTCTCTCTCAAAAAAAAAACTTATTTTCCCCAAACAAAAACTTTGCATAATTCCCCATCCTTCTTTCTAACTCCATATATTTGAACAAATTCATCTCTGTGGCTGAATTGTGCCCTCCCATTGTCTGAAAAATGTTTATTCATTGTTCCAGATGCTGTTAAAATTATCCTCTTCTATTAAATCTTAAGGGTTTTCCCTGACATATTCCATATGTCTAAGCTCTGAGTTTCTCCTGTATTTCATCAATATCTCCGTAACTCCAGGAGAAATTTGGCATGATCCATTGTCTATACTTAGATTACTACTTAGGCAAGTTTTAGGACTTTGCTGGCATTATCATAGAAGTGTTTCTTTTTTTCTTCCCTAACAGGTACAAGAAAAAGTGAAAAGAAAGAGATAAAAGCTGGAAAGTATCAACAAAGGAAAAAACAAAACATGTATCTATTCAGATAAGTCAGAGTATTTTTCTTCCCTTTATTTAGCTATACTCCCAAAATGTGTGCTGCATCAAGGTGTTCTAAATGAAAATAAAGATTGATGGACAGCTGTGGTTTCGCTACTAAATGTTAAGGAATCTAAGGAGGACATCACATGAAAAAATAGAAATGAAAGTATAGTCAACGCAAATTAGACTGTTTTTGCAATGTTAGCCATAGCCCACATTGTCATAAACTTACATATCAGTAGTCAATGTTTGTTAGTCATATCCAGGTATTGTTGTTTTTCCCCCTCCCAAGAATATTATATACCATTGTTGCCTAACTAACAGTCTCATTTCCTCCTAGAATGCTAGACATTTCACTCATTAAAAAAATCTGCATAATGAGTAATGCTCTGGAGAACTGGAACACATTCTCCCATGAATAAATTGTGTTCCTCCCAAACAGACCATACACAGGTTTGCCCTTGTTAAAAGGAGCTCTATCACCAACCTTTAATTTGGAGTGTGAAATTTGGGAACCCTTTAATAGATGTCGGTTTTTGGAAGTGAATGTCTTTCATGATCCCAGCACTTCTTTCTCTCACAATTAGCATTTACCTGGGCCTTTCAGAGCAGCTCAGTTTCAGCTGACTTGAAAGATAATTGCTTAGCCACCTAAATACTCATCTGAGACATGTAAAGTAAATTTTGGATGCCCTATGACATCCCAAATGATGAGACACAATTCTCCACGGGTCTCTCATGTTTCTGTACAGCTTACAAGAGAGGCATTTACTGTTCTTTTTCCTAGACAATCTTTTTAAGGACATTTGTATTACCCTAAATTTTTACTCTTTATTTTTAAATAGACTATTTTTAGAGATGTTTTAGGTTTATAGAAAATTGAGCAGCTAATACATATTTCCAATATTCCATTTCCTTCCCATCACAGTTTCCCATTATTAACTTTTTGCATAAGTATGTTATTATGTTACAATAATGGACCAACATTAGTCCATTATTATTATCTAAAGGCCATGGTTTACATTATAGTTCATTTTTTTCTGATATACAATTTTGTGGGTTTTAATTAATGCGTAATGTTGTATGTCCACCATTAGAGTATCATGCAGAATAGTTTCACTGCCTTAAAAATCTGTTTAACGATTTATATTTTCCTCCTTACGCCAAAACCTCGGCAGCCACTGGTCTTTTTATTTCTCTGTAGTTTTGCCTTTTATTAAAAACTGTTATATATGTATAGTTATACAGTATGTGGCAGTGAAAATAAGAAACATCTAGTCTTTGGTCTCTATTCCTCATATAGAGCTTCTAAACCTTGGGATTTTCTGATGATGGAGATTATTGGAGCATTTTATGTTACTCATAATGATACCCTTTAAATCATACTTTATTTTCACAAAATGACTTTTGGTGGTCTGCTAGATAGCTTCAGAATTGGGGCTGGTTGCCAGATGAACCAACCATGTGATTAGAATGTTGGGATTTTAAGATCCCTTCCTGGACCTCCAAGGAGGAAAGAGAAGCTAAAGATTGAGTTGGACAATGATATAATCAGTCATGTCCATGAGACATCACCTTCATACAAACCCTTAAAGGATGGGATTTAGAGAGCTTCTGGGTTGGTGAACACATTGAGATTCTGGGAGGGTGACATGCCCAGAGAAGGCATGAAAGTTTTGTGTCTTTTCCCCCATACCTTGTCCTATGAATATCTTCAATTTTGCTATTCCTGAGCAGTATCCTTTACAATAAGCCAGCACTGGTAAGTAAAATGTTTCCCTGAGTTTTGTGAGGCATTCTAGTAAATTACTAGATATTCATAGGGGGTTGTGGGAACTCTGAATTTATAAAGCGCTGATTGGAAGTACAGGTGGCAACCTGTGACTTTATAACTGGTTTCTGAAGTCATATTCTGCTATATCCAGGTAGCTAATGCTGGAAGTGATTTGAATTGTAAGATACCCAGTTTGTATCTGGAGAATTAAAGAATTGTTTGATATGAGAAAACCCCCCATATTTGGTGTGAGAATTATGGTGAGTAAAATACAATCCAGATAGCCTTTTTAGAATGGCTTCTTTCACTCAGTAATATGCATTTTAAAAGTCTACCATGTCTTTCTTCCTCCCTCCCTTCCATCCTTCCTTTTGTTTCTCCCTCCCTCCCTTCCTACTTTCTTTCCTTTCATTTTTTTTCATGTAGATGTTCAGTTATTCTACTATCCTTTGCTGAAAATATTATTCTCCCTCCATTACATTAACTTTCTTCCTTTTTCAAAATTCAGTTAACTATATTTGTGTAGGTCTATTTATACTTTTCCATTGATATAAGGTAGCTTTTTTATCCACCAGTGTCATACTGTCTTGATTACTGGAGCTATTTACTAAG
Source organism: Antrozous pallidus (assembly GCA_027563665.1). Taxonomy (NCBI): domain Eukaryota; kingdom Metazoa; phylum Chordata; class Mammalia; order Chiroptera; family Vespertilionidae; genus Antrozous; species Antrozous pallidus. The sequence goes on from CM050519.1 coordinate 28,416,888, forward strand.
TCTTGAAGTTGAATCAATCAATTCTCAAACTTCGTTCTTCTTAAGTATTGTTTTGATTAAGTTTTGTTTTGTGTTTTTTTTTTTTTGTCCTCTGATGAGAAATGGGATGCAATTCATATTCTTTATTCTATAGATAAGGTATATCTTTTTCTTTCTTTTGTTTTTCTTAAGTTTGAATATGACATACCTAGGTGGTATTATTGTTATTGGTCTTCAGTGAGCTTGATGAATATGTGATTCGTTATTCATCAATAAATAGCTTTGGAAACTACTCAGTGTTTGTACTTCAAATATTCCTTTTACTTCTTGGTGAGCTCATCAAAGTATTTTTAATTTGTCAGAGCATTTTTATTTCCAGCATTCCTTTTCAACATACTCTTAAGTTTCAGTCTTTCTGTTAATACCCACCTATTGTTTCATGTTGTCCACTTTTTTCATTAATGTCCATAGCATATTTCTAATAGTTATTGAAAATTGCTGGTTTGATAATTTCAAAATCTTTTTCATCTGAGTTAGATCTCTTTTTTTCTTTGTCTCTACAGTTTATCCTTGTTTTATGGCATACCAGGTAGTATTTATTTGGTTGTTGAAATACAGACTGATATATTGAGTAACATGAACTCACATAAATACACTTTTATTATGAGAGATTATGTTTATTTGGGTACCACTTACACTCTGCTTACTCTTTGCTATAGTTGTAGGTGCCTGAAACTTCAATTTTATCCATTGTTTTTGTTTTCCTCTCTCTCCTTGTCTTTAGATTTTCCTAGAAACTTTTTTCTTAAATAGCATCTGCACTTTGCAATCTATCAGCTGTAATGCTCTATTATTATACAGAAGCCTTGTTGATGTGGCAGTAAAGTGTGGGGAAGGGAAAATGTTCTGCACTCCTATAATTAATTCTGTCTTTTAGGAGGCTTATGCTCAAGAGTTGTTACCTTCACAAGTGCTCCTCAGCCTTTAGTTTTCTTCTTAGGTGAGAAAGAAAGGCTAAAGCACTCCAAAGTTGGGTACTTATCTTCCTCCATTTTCAGTGAAGTAGTTCCCTTTGAAGGAATTATGGGCAAAAGTCTTTGAGTATATTGAAAAATTTTGGGGTTTTTCTGTACCTGCTGATGCATGCAATTTTTAAAAAAATCTTTACCTTGACAATCTGTTAGGGTTCCAGGGTAAAAAATTATGGAATGTATGGGTCCACCTAAGGCTGGACCTCCAGAAAATTTTAATTCTTAAACTTTTCTACACTCAGTCTCTAGTAGGTTATCAATTACAGTTTACGTTTTCCTGCAAGTTTCTGGCTCCAGTAGCTTCTGCTCTTGGAAAGGTATGATTCTCTCGCAAAGATATGATTCTCTGTATTGCAGTTTTTAGTGTATAGGTTTGCCCTATAACATCAAGTATCTGATGGATCTTAAGAGTTGTTGCACTTTTAGTTTGTTCATCTGTTGTCTTTTTGTGATAATGGAAGAAATAACTTCCAAGCTATTTACATGCTGGAGCAGAAAATATAACTGAACAATTTTTAAAGGTATTTGTATAACAAACAGCTTTGGAAAATAATGTCCCCTCCAAAATAAGCAGGCTTATTATAGCATTTGAAGATATAATGCCTCCCTCCATATTAAATAGCAGGTGTGTTTGCTCTTCAGAATTGAAAAGATAATATCTCTCCTCAGAACAAAGCACAGGCTTGTAAGCTGCTCATTATAAAAGATCGAGATCTCCTATGTACAGGGATGTTTTGCAATGCAACCCACTATGTTTGCAGGTGTCATTTGGCCCTCTTACTGTCATTCTGTGAGAATTCTGTTTGCTCCAGTTCTTTAACCAAAGAACAGTAAGACAACATAGCAGAGTATTCATGAACCATATTAAAATGAGTTCACTTCATTTGGAACCTAAAATAAAATATGACTTAGTTTTATAAGCCCTTTGCTTTCATTTCTTCAAGTACTGAGTGCCTACTAAAACATTAATTCATATACATCTTCTCTAAGTGACTAGAGTAAATTTAGAAAAACAAAAAGATAAATAAAATATTTAAAATGTAACAACTTAGTAAGCTGATTATTCTGATTATCTGATTTATTCTCTGAATTTCAAAAAACAAATGTATCCAAAATTTGCATTTTGAATTAAATATTTGCTCATTGTCAGCCGTAAGGATGGACTGCTGCAACAAATGAGACAATGTTGAGCTACAGGCATCAAAGATAGTGAAGAGAATCAGTTGGAGGGCTATGAAGTTGTGAAGCAGAGTTAAGGTATTTAGAGTTTTACAAACTTATGTCAATCAAACAAAACTTTGGCCTTTCCTGGAGAACTAAAACATTGGAAATTAAATTGTCATAATCCATCGATACAAAAAAAATTGAAATATTTATAGACATATGCAATGAATACCATTGCAATTTGCTTATCAAAGGCCAGTGTCTAAATGTGAGTTGAATAGATTCTTAACAGAATTCTGAACTTATTTTTCCCTGTAAAATTAAGGTTCTGGCATTATTGCCCACTTTTCATGATGTCTATATATAGTCTTATGGTCACTCATTTTGAAAATATAAAATGTTAACATTCTTTTGTTAATAAAACATCAATGCTTATTATCACTAATTCAACCTTAAAACTCATATTTTAGATGCTTAAACATCTGCAATTAATATAAAAAACTAATGTTTCTTTTTTAAACAACTCATGAAGATCAAGCATGTCAGTGAAATTAGTTTCTTACTAAGAGTCTTCCAATTGTAATTTTCTGTCTTGATAGCAGAGTGGGATGATGTTATGAAACTAATTTTATAGAATTCTACATAAAATCTCCATTTTTAAAATGATTTTTCTCAGTTACATGGAATGATCTCATTGAATCTGATAGTCCTCATAAAAATTTAAATGTGAAATATCAGCACTGATATATTTTTCTATATTTCCCAATAAGATTTTTCAGTGAATCGCTGTTGGGAAATCTCTGTGCTCACAACTTTAAATAATTACCCACATGGGTTACTGACAGTTTTTATTTGGGGGAGGGGGGGGAAGAGAACTAAAAAGTTTGACAAAATTTCAGGCAATCTTTTCTAACAAATGTTTTCATTCTATTATCATTTTTATAAAATAATAAAAATACTCACTGAAGTCAAAGTGGAAAATTATTGTGATAATGTACAATATAATCAATTTATAGTTTAAGTGTTAAGATGAGAATTTGGACTTAGAGTTGATCAGAGGAACAAGTTAAAATTTTGGGAACTATTTGGATGGAATGAATACATTTTGTATGTGAGAAGGACATGAATTGGAGGGGGTTCAGAGTCAAAAAGCTATAGACTGAATGTTTGTATCCCCCTAAAATTCACTCAAAATTTTGTTCCCTTAAAACCTAATCCCCATGACACATGAGGGAACAGCTAGAAATAGTGCTGTGTATGAAACATGGAGCAAGCTTTCACCAAACACTGAATGTTGAGCTTCTCAGCCTCCAGACTGTGAAAAAATACATTTGTGTTGTTTATATGCTACTGATTCTATGGTATTCTGTTAGAAAATCCTGAACCTATTAAGACACATTTAATTCAGCATTTTTTAAGTTAAAATGCATTAAAGTTCTAATGTAATTTGGAATCCATTAGGCTGACGGTACCTCAATGCCAAAGGCATGCAAATTGTATCTGAGCCTGCATGCAAAGCCATTATTTATCAGCCATGTTTTAGATGGTCAGGAAATTATGTTTAAGCACTTACATCCTAACATGAGGACATGTTATTTATACATAGGTGTTTTACTGCAATTTAATTATAGGAAATTTAGTTATAGGAAATTGGATGGGGATTTGTAGTTAAGATATAAAATGTTTAAGTTTTCCCATTTAAATCAAAAATAGACTTTTATTGGTGTAATGCTAGACAAAGATTTCTTTATTCTGAAAATATATTATTTCATGACTTGGATCTTCATAAATTCCTATGTATGTAATTATTTGCACTGTACCAGAGTTTATAAATGCCTATAGCATTTTCAAAGAGGAAAGATTTCCACCAAAACATAGAGTTTTGCTCATGAAAAATAATTTCTTTTATCCAATTTCTCTATTTCTTAAAAATTAATTTCAATCAGTATTTTAGGTGATGATATTCAGTGAAAGATTTATACTGACCATGACAGCTTAATATTACCTTAAGTTCAATTAAATTTTAGACAAGTTTCACCTTGGCTGGTGTGGCTGTTAGTTGGAGCATCATCCTCTATACCAAAAGGTTGAGAGTTTGATTCCCAGTCAGGGCACATACCTAGGTAGGGGGTTTAATCCTAGGTCTGGGGACACATGGGAAGCAACTGATTGGTGTGTCTCTCTCACAATGATTATTCTCTGTCTCCCTCCCTTCTCCATAGTCAATAAACAAATAATTAGGTAAGTAAGTAAATAAATAAATAAATAATCTTAGACAAGTTTCTTCTTAGTTATATTTCTCGGATCTTGTTACCAGCAAGATGATGGGACTTCAGTTCCTATCTTCTTAAAGGAAATATTTTGATCAAGAGACAAAGTGTAGAAAGGCAAGCAAGAATTTATTGACCACAGCAAAAATATACTTAGGATGATAGTTAAACAAGGAAGAACATAGAAGTAGCAGGAGAGCCTAGGCTGGGCTGCTTTGGCTCACTGGGGAGTCAAAGAAAAGGTGGCTTTGGAGACAAGTTCAGGGGGTCAGCCCAGGACAAGCTGCCACTGCTTATTGCTCCCCTAGTTGCAAGTCTTGAGGGGTCCCTTAAAGGTTAGAGGATAAGGATACCTGCCTGTGAGGGTGGGAGAGAGTAAAGGAATGGCACAGGCATGCTCCCTGGAGGGGAATATTCATCAGCTTTATGGTGATATAACAAGATGAGATTTGTTCTCTTAATTTGTCTGTCCTTGGGCATGGTTTGCAAATAGCATTAATCGGATTTCTGTTATCTGTCTCCCTGAATAGGGTGATTTAAGCCCTTTATCCTCTGGTTGGGAAGGAGAAGTATAAACCACTCACTGTTAAGTGTCCTTGGTTTAGGCCCTAAACTTTAGGGAAGATAGCTGCAAACTGCTATTTAATATCTTAGTTTCCCTATTCTGCTGGTCCTAGAATTTTCCTAGTTTTTATTATGTTATAACAATCTCCTCTTTTTAGACAATTTGTAGCTGTAAATCCTTTTTTATCCACTTTGAGATGTAAATCTACTATAACCAAGTATGTTTTTCTCAAGGACTTGAGAGCCATCCTTTTGTGATATAATCATCAAGGAAGCTATCACCCCTATTTCTCAGCCTCTGTGCAGAGGTACTACAATTAGCAAAAACGATGGCCTAATCACATTCAACCCCTTCCTTATAATGTTCTGCAATACTTTTTCAGTGTCTCATCCCAGTGCTAAAATTCTTCTGCCTTTTGTTTGAAATGGATTGAGTTTAATCTGTCACTCCTAATAAAATAGTCTTAAATAAATTCTTATTATTTTAAACAAGTGTCCATTACAAATCATTCTTTTATAATATAGTGCAAGGCCAGCACATATACCTATCCTTTAAAAAATAAATGTATATTTGACAAAATGAGGCAGGTTAGTAAGAAGCTAGAAAAATTCTTTGACAAGTGGAATGAGGAAACTAGGTCAGATAGTTAAATTGCCAAGCAAATTTTCAATCAGATAATAAATCACAAGGTCTTATCTTCCCTAACCAAGGACACTTACCCTCTTTCCCTGAAAGTAAGATATCCCCTGAAAATAAGACCTACTTCCAGTTTTGCCTCTCGATGTAATATAAGGCATCTCCCCGAAAATAAGACTTCCCCGATAATATTTTTATTCTTGAAACTGAAAAAACCTGGGCCACACAAGCAATTATAAGGAAGTGGGTTGATTTAATGCTGGCACTTGTTATGCTAGGGAGCCAAAGAGGTCTGCTAGTCTGGGATGTAGCCAGCACTCACCGAGCTAAAGACATGAAGAAATTGCTTCACGGAAAAAAAAAAAAATAGATCAAATAATGATTCCCATAGGAATGATGGCCTATCTCCAGACTCTTGATATTGCAATAAACAAGCCATTCAAGGAAAATTTGCGCATAGAAATTAATGACTACATTGAAAATAGAATGGAGAGAAATCAGTGTGGAAACTTTGTGAAACCTAAACTGCAAGAGGTTGTGACTTGGGTGAATTCACAGGAGAAAAATCACTGATAGTTGCGTTGCAAATGCACTATGAGCAGGCTACCTTGACAAGAAGTATTCATTTAAGGACAGTGCTATTGCTAAACATGAGAGATTTGGTCCCCTGATTCTGAAAGAAATGGAGTCACAAGAAATTCACCAGGAAATTCAGGGTTTGTATTGTTATGATGATGTTCCAGAAGATGATGACATGAATGTCATTGAATAAATCTTACTTTGTGTTCATACTGGTAAATATCAGTATCAGTAAATGTACCATAGATTGTTGTACATGGAAATAATGGTAGTAACAAGAAATTCTTGATACCGTAGGATTCAGTTTGTCTGGTTATGCTGGTTTGTGATGACAACTGCTACCATACCGTGTACAGGTAATAAATTTCTTTTCTTTTGTTCAACAATAAATGTGTACCATATTTTTCTTCATGGAAAAATAAGACATCTCCTGAAAATAAGACCTAGAGCATATTTGGGAGCAAAAATTAATATAAGACACTGTCTTATTTTCAGGGAAACAGGGGAGGAGCAATTGGTCTACACACCCTGTGCTGAGGCAGACCTGTCTGTTTTGGTATCTCTTCAGGGACATTCTTTGAAGGTGAAACTGAGCAGAAAATTATTCTGACCTCTCAATATGTTCATCTTGATGAATCAGCATATTAAAGGACACGCCTGGAAAGCTAATAGTCTATTGATATCCTCCCCTGATTCCTCTCCAAAATCCATGCCTTTAAAAAACAAATAAAAACCATTAGGACAGTGATGGGCAAACTTTTGAGCTTGGGTGTGTCAACATTCATCAAAAAACCTAGCATAACTTGGTTGGTGTGCCACTTCAAGAAAAAAACACATAATTTTGCGATATTTATAGTTTAAATAACAAAAATGTATAATTCTAATATATAACTGTATTTAATAAACCAAAAGCTAATTATTTAACTTACCTGCTTTGTGACTTCTTTGATCATCTGTCAATCGGTTTCTTTTGTTGATCTTGATATTACTTAATTTGTGCGGGGTGCCCTGAACTAAAATAAGTGAGGGGGAGGGGGAATTCTTTAACTAACCTGCCTATAAGCAACTCTTTTGTTGCTGAATTCATTGGCTACACCATCAATTGAAGGTTGGTATTTTGTACACTTCAAGCCCAAGAAAACATTTCTAACTTCATCTGTCAATCTGTTTCTTATGTTGGTTTTGATATTATTTAACACTGAGAATAAGGTCTCACAAAAATATGTAGAGGGAAAGCCATTCCTATATTTTTCAGAGTGCTAAAAGTGTCTGGTAATCAGTTCCAGGCACTCCAAATTTCCTATTCATAGTGGCACTCCTCTTGATTCTCCAAGCGGCACCTTTCCAGATTCTCAACCTTTGACCTCAAGTCAACAAACACCTGAGCTCAGATGCTGTCTTGAAATTCTGCAAGTTGCATCTCGAAATCATCAATTTGCATCCATTGGAAACCATTTAATTACAAACTACTGTAGACTACTACATCAGGATACTTAGTTATCTTTATGGTTTGTTCTAGGCTTCTAAATTGATTAAATCTATTACTGAACTGGTCAAGTAAGGAGTCTAAAACATGCTGGCACTTTATATGCAAGTGTTCCATTTCATTTAGTACAGCTGCACTGGTCTTCTCATAATACTTTGTTACACCAAGAAAATACTTGTAAGTTTTAGTTTCTACATCTCGCTTGAAAATTTTAAGTTTACTTTCAAAAGCTTTTATGTATCCAAACATAACATCAATACTTTTGCCAAAGCCTTCTAACTTTAAGCTCAGTTCATTAATATGAACAGAGAGATCTATAAAAAATATCAGAGTGTTGACCCACTTATCATCACTGAGCTTAGAAAAGTTTCTCAGATCCTTATCTTCAAGAAATACCTTAATTTCGTCAAAGCACTCCTCAAAACGCTCAAGAACTTTGCCTCAGCTCAGCCATCTTACATTATTATACATTAGCAGTCCACTGTAGGTGGAATCAACCTCCAGTAAAAATGCAGAGTTGGTGAATCATGCCTTGGCACATAAAACCTCCTGATAGATAATAAATACAGTGAAAAGTCCCAATCAGATGTTCAATAGCTTCCATAAATAATTTGATAAATCTGACTTTTTCCTCCACTGTGTTTGGTCCCCCATCTGTCATCACTGACACAAGTTTAGAGATATCAATCTTAGGTCATGGAATGTTTGTATAACAACCTTACATATTTCATTTCCTAATGTACTTGTTGGCACTGATACTAACTTTATCAACTCTTTTCTCATTGTGAGACCATCAGAACATCAACCAATAATGGCCAACTGAGCATGTGATGTGACATCAGTACTTTCATCAAGAGAGATCGAAAAATATTTCCAATTACTTATGTCTCTTTGTAATTGATGTGGTATGTTTGTGTTCAGTCTATTATTTGTTTTTTATGATATTTCTACTGAGAGGTAACTCAGATAGTCTCTTAATAATTGTATCTTTATTCTGCATATCATGAAATAGAACTGGTGCACATCTTAGGAGAATGTATTTAATAAATTTTCCCTCACTGAGTGCTTTTCCATGCTGAGCTATGGAGTGAGCAATGCTCAAACTTGCAGATGTTAAATTTGTAGAGCCTTTTATAATTTTAAGAATGGAATTAGATTGGCGCTTATAAAGGTGTAGCTGCCTGGAAATGTATTCCTTCCTTTCATCCTCACTTTTTTTCAAGAGCTGGGAATGATTAGTTTCAAAATGTCTATTTATATTCCATATTCTGCTTACTACCATTTCAGTACATAGAACAAAAAAAAAGATTTGCCTTTTTTTTTTTCTATAATGCCATACATCTCAGTCCATGTCTCTTGAAAGGGTCGGCTACTGCTACTACCACTTTCTTTACTTAACCTTGGTTTTTTACTGTTTGGCTTCTCCATCAGTGGGGCAGTGACAAAATATAGAATTATAAATAGCCTGTTAGCCCTGAAGGAAATTAGGGCTTAACTAGCCTAACTGACCACAAGATGGCACATGTAACTGTATTTTAGGAAAAGGTAGGGTTAATATGCAGAAATAGGGGTTAGTAAGGATGCACAACAGCAAAATGGCATTCCTTATGTAAATTAAGATGGGTGCTACTATTTCTCATGGCAGGGAAATGGCACCCATAGCACAGGCCCTCACCTCTCCCAGCCTCCCCCTCACTTATCTCAGTAATGATGGTCAATTCGATATCCATGACACCCCAGAACAGTAGATTGGATGATGGTTGCTGTGGTTATGTGGTTTCTGGTACTGGCGATCACAGGGCCCCCAGAGATGCACCCCTCTTGGCATTCTGCTGCTCCCTGCTCCACCGGCTAAAAATGAGGTCAAAGATCCCCTAACGGCCTAACAGGAAGTCCCAGAACTAGATGCTCTGTGCCGGAGTTCTGTAGTTTTGGCCTACAGACCTCTGGCACAGAGAGTCTAAACTACACTACAACAAATGTTTCATCCTTGGCTACTACACCTGGACATGCAGTAGCTGAGAATGAAAAGTCCCTCTCGGCGTGTGGCCCCGTACTTCTCTGTATGCGACCGAATACAGCTGTGTGTCATTGAAAATGGCTACACATGTCAGTGCTGACATGGGTATCATAGTTTCGCCATCATGGGACTAGTATGTTCTCACATTTCCTTACTTTTCATTAATTCTTCTGCCATTCAAACTGAATTTCCATCAATTTATTACTCAGTGACATTCTGACATTGTGAAGCACATGCTATTTTTAAGGACCCTGTTCACTGATGGGAGCAGTTTTGTGGAGGATGGTGTCAGGTATGCTGAGGCAGCTATGGTTATACAAGAAAAAGTCATATGGGCACAGTCCTGAGGACATGGTACTTGAGCACAGAAGGCAGAACTCATAGCCCTCACCCAGCCCTTATGGTGGGGAAAGGACAAGAAAATATGTATCTACACAGATAGTAATTATGCCTTTGCCTCAGTACATATACATCGAGCATTATATCAGGAGAGGGGCCTCCTAACCTCTGGGGAGAAGGATATTAAAAATGCTCCAGAGATAATAAGTCTTTTTTTAACCATTTGGGGCAGTCATCCACTGCAAAGGGCATCGAAAGGACAATTCCCCTGTGACAAAGGGGAACTAATTTGCTGACAAAATGGCGAAAGAGACTGCAAAAAGACCAGTAGGGCCCCTAGAAGTGCTGGCATCCATACCTACTCAAAATCTGAAGCCCAACCCCAGGTACACCCCAGAGTAAGAGGATATAGCCAGGAGAAGCCAGATTTGTGCACAAGTGAACCCAGGACCTCCTATAACTGCCCCGCCAGGATCCCAGTTTTGAGGTTCAAGCAATGGTGAACGATGGGATGTCGACTTTACTGAATTGCCCAGTGAATTGGAAGGATACCGGTATCTCCTAGTATTTATGGACACTTTCTCCGGTTGGCCAGAGGCATACTCGACCAGGGCTGAAACAACACAGGTAGTAGTTAAGAAACTCCTCTCTGAAATTCTCCCTCGGTTTGGCCTACCTTTATTCACGGGGTCCGACAATGGCCCCATCGCTAAGGTAACCCAATCTTTAGTTAAGGCCCTTAAGGTCACATAGAAATTACATTGTGTTTATAGACCTTAGAGTTCTAGAAAGGTAGAGAGAATAAATCAGTCACTTAAGGAAACCCTAACTAACTAAAATTAGAGACTGGCAAGACCTGGGTAAGTCTCCTCCCCTTTGCCCTAATCAGGCTCGCTGCACCCCTTATGTAAAAGGGCTGACTCTTTTTGACATCATCTTTGGCTGTCTGCCATCTCTTCTCCCACAGCTAAGGGAGGAAGAGCTCGCTGTGTTACTTAATAGAAGTCTTTGCAGGCACTCCAGAGCAGTACAGCGGCTGCAAGGCGAATTGTCAGGGCAGCACACCAGGAAGCCCACCCACCAGACCCAGATAGCCCACCTGTGTGTGCTCCTGGCGACCTGGACTGGGCAAAGAGGCAGGAAGAATACAGGCTGTAGAACTCACGGTCCTCCACACCCATTGCCAGCAAGTTCCCGTGGAAGGAGAGGAGGAATCTGAATCAATGATTTGATTCACCGTGAAGACCAGTAGGAAATGTTCTGGGCTGCAAACATGGCACAGCTCCTGCGTTGCCAGGAGGCAGAGTGGGTCACCGAACAATGGGTCGGTTGGAGGTTGGAGGGAGGTGGTGGGTCACACTCCAGCTAAGCATGCCCAGGCACTGCACCTGTGCCCTGAGTTCCTTGGAAACGGCTGAAATAACTTTTGTAACCTTTGGGTTGTCATTGTAACTGTCCTGACTCCCTCTTGTGGTTTCTGAGTATAAATTTGCTGTAACACTGCAGTTCGGCCTTTACCGCAGTGAAGTGCTGCAACTGTAGTCGCTGGCCAGCTTACTAAAGGCTCATAAATGTTGATTTCTGTCCCTGGTAGTCATCTCTTGTGGTACACCCACAGCAGGGGCTTCTGAATCTGCTTGCTCTTTAAATCTTCTGGTCCTTGGAGCTCATTCTTTGGTGTCCCGAGACAAGATCATGGGCAAACACCTCACCTCACTTTTTTAGTTATCACTATGATCTTGCCTCTTCTATCTTAAGCCCTTCCTTTGTTTCAGTCCTCAGATTTAATCATTATACTCTCAAAATCACCTTCACTCTTATCATGAAATCTTTAATGCAGGAAGTCAAGAACCCACACATTCTAGACCTGGCTCAGGCAGACCTGCCTCAGTCCCAGGCCCTTTCACACACACGCACCAAAAACCTGGGGAATATTTCTTTTATTTTGGTTGTGGAGTTCCTAAATGCAATTACATTTTTGCCACTATGTAACACCTACTAACCTGTGGTCATAAGGTGAATGATAGAACATGATATTTTTTTTTTAGTTTTCTTTTTTCTTTCTTTCTTTCTTTCTTTCTTTCTTTCTTTCTTTCTTTCTTTCTTTCTTTCTTTCTTTCTTTTTTCTTTTTAAAATCAGAGAAAGAGAAACAGATGATGATGAGACAGAATCATCAGTAAGGGCTCCCTCTAATAGGGATGGAGCTGGCAACCCAGGAATGTGCCCTGACTGGGAATCTAACCACTGCCTCCTGGTTCATGGGTCATGCACAACCACGGATCCACATTGGCCAGGCAAGCCATGATGTTTTTAAAAGAATCTCAAGAACAAATTACTTTGTGAAAAATACAGTGAGTATTAAGTGAAGCTGGTATTTTGGGCAAAATACAAATGTAGGATACTACATTATCAACAAAGATTTGCTCTTAGAGAAACTATATAATTCTTTTTGTTGTCGTTTGGCTGGTTTGTTGTTTTGTTTATGTTTTTTGTATTTTTTTAAATTCTAGGCGAGGTTTAGTTTGTTTAATAAAACCTATTTTGGAAAATGTTACTTAATATTTTAAGGAAGCAATCTTTTTGTACAAGTTATGATCTTTATTTTGAAAACATGGGGGAAAATAAAGGATAAATAAAATTTTGTAATATATTTTTAAATCTAAGAGAATATTGCTTAATCCAAAATTCTTGTAATTATTCAAATTTGTAAGGGATATTGGTCAATTGTAGTAACTTTAATTACACCAAAACAATAATAGTTTTAAAAAATGGCCCTTTAGGGAGAACCAAGATGGTGGCATAGGTGAACACCTATTGTTTTGCCCCGCGCAACAACTCAGAGACTACAACATAACAACAAGGCAAACATCGCCCAGAATCATCAGAAAGCTGGCTGAGTGAAAACTCCACGAATAAAGGTAAAGGTGGGACACTGAGACTCAGAAGAGTGGTGGGAGTGCAGCCTTGAAGAGGGAAACAGGTTAGGAGCCGTCCTGGTCGTACACATGGGCTGGGGCTGGAGCAGCAACCCAGGCTGGATTTCGCCAACGGGGAGGGCGGAGACGTCCCACTACACGGATTCCCCAGCGCCAGGCGAGGTCCGAGATCCGGGGTACGTGGAGACGTCCCACTGCACAGATTCTCCAGTGCCAGGCGAGGTCCGAGGTCCGGGGGACGCACCCTGGAAGCCGGGCACGGCGGAGGACTCCTAGTCTGCCAAGAAACCAAATAGCTGGGAAAAGAAGTTTACCGCAAGTAAACTGTGCGACAGCACAGACACTCGACTTGCTCCCTGGAGATTTGTCTCCTGGTCCTGGAAACCACCTGTTTTACGACCCTGGGCAAGATTTTGGTTGTGCAGACTCATTTGGAGAGAGGCAGAGTTGTCTGGCAAGGGGAAGAGACTAGCGGCTTTCTCTGGGAGGTGCCTGCAACCATCCCCATCCAACAGAGACCCAAACACGCGAGCACCATAGGACATAGCTGACACTGAAGCTGCCTGCGCAGCTCAGAGACTCTGCCCATCCAACCTGAACACAGCCTCCCTTCCCAGCCAATTGGCCTGGAGGTCAAACCCTCCTAGGGCTAACAACAACAAGCTGGGTTTAAATTCAAAAATACTGTACAACCCATAAAGGATTGCAGTAAGAGTACCCACTTCAAGTAACTGGGGAGGCTGTGCCACTGACCCTTAGAGGACATCTACCACATAAAGCGGCCACCATGCAGAGATATGGAAAGAAATCAGGTGTGAAAGAAATGGAGGAAAAAAGACGACTAGACATAGAGTTCAAAACCATGGTTATAAGGCTTTTAAGAGGCTCCTAGAAAAGGCCGATGAACTTAATGAGAACTATGAGGAAATAAAGAATAACAACCAGGAAATGAATGAGACTTACAAGGAAATGAATGAGAGCCTCAAGGAAATGAACAAGAGTTCTGAGAACATGAATGAGACCCTCACAGATATGAAAAAGGACCAACTAGAAATCAAGCATACACAGACTGAAATAAAAAATATTACACAAAGTCCTAAAAGCAGTCCAGAGGGCCACAAGAACCAAGTCAAAGATTTGAAATACAAAGAAGCAAAATCCACTCGGCTGGAAAAGCAAGAAACAAAAAGAATTCAGATAATTGAAGATAGTGTAAGGGGCCTCTGGGACAACCTCAAGCATGCCAACATCCGAATTATAGGGGTGCCAGAAAAAGAGAGAGAGCAAGCTAATGAAAACCTACTTGAAGAAATAGTGGCTGAAAACTTCCCCCACCTGGTGAAAGAAACTGACTTAAAAGCCCAAGAAGTACACAGAACCCCAAAATATAGGAATCTAAAGAGGACCACACCAAAACATATCATAATCAAAATGCCAAGAGCAAAAGATAAAGAGAGAATATTAAAAGCAGCAAGAGAAAAACAGTTGGTTACCTACAGGGGAGCACCCATACGATTGTCAGCAGATTTCTCAACAGAAACAATGCAGGCCAGACGGGAGTGGCAAGAAATATTCAAAATAATGAATAGCGAGAATCTACAACCAAGATTACTCTATCCAGCAAAGCTATCATTCAGAATTAAAGATCAGATAAAGTGCTTTGCAGATAAGAAAAAGCTAAAGGAGTTCATCACCACCAAACCAATATTATATGAAATGCTGAAAGATATTCTTTAAGAAGAGGAAGAAGAAAAAGGTAAAAATATAAATTATGAACAACAAATACACATCTATCAATGAATGAACATAAAAATCAAGCGAATTGATAGGCCAATGAACAGTATAAACTGGTGACTATAACAGAAACATGGACATAGAGAGGGAATGGACTGACAATTCTTGGGGAGAAAAGGGTTGTGGGAAGTACAGCAAGAGACTGGACAAAAATCTTGCAACAATGGGAGAGGACAGTGGGGAGGGGGAGGTGAGGGTGGAGGGTGGGATAGGTACAGGGTGGAGGGGAGATATAGGGAGATAAAAAAATGGGAAACAATGTAATTAATAAACTGAACAATAAAGATAAAAAAATAAATTTCTTTATTAATTAAAAAAAAATGGCCCTTTACACCCTTCTACTTTTTTCTTATAATACTGTGGTGTGTGTTTTTTTTCTCTAATTCAGGCTGCTCATATCTCTTTATAATCATATTAATTTCAGATAATATATAATTGATAATATTTATACCAGTGAGTTGATTAAAGTTTTTATTTTAACTTCTGGGAAAAATTATGATATTTTGCTATAAAATTTTATATATTGAAAAATAAAAATATGATTATTATGTAGACTTATTTAATCATTTAAATATAAAATTTCAACATAAATGTTATTAGTACTATCATACTTACAATTTGTAGTACGGAAAATAATAAGCTAAAATTTGTTATCTTTTTATAAGCTTTTTTAAAGTTTAGACAAACCTTTTTGATTAAGCTTAAATGAAGAATATTTTCAATGCCATAAAAAATGTTTAAAATGCTTACAGTTTTACTAAAATTTCCACAGATATAATACATAAAATAGAGTGATTTGCTTTAACAGAACACTTTCAAGTGAAATAAGATTTTAAAGCAGAGTATAGCTAGAGTAGTTATTAAAAGACATTGAGGCTAATCCAAATAGGAATTTATGTTCTTGAGTGCTTTGCTGAAATCCTTTCATTCCTGTTGAGGCAAGATTGAGTCTGTGCTTTTCCAGTTTGTGCGTCAGGTAAAACATAGCAGGGGGTGAAATAAATTCATCTTTCTGTCTACAAGTAAACTGAAAGCAATTTTTGTCTTCCCATGTGGTCACTTGAGGTGCTTGTCATGTTCAAGCTAATGGTATCAGGCACCCTCAGGTTGTTTAAGTATTCATGAAGTAATTAAATTCTCATTAACATATAAATAAAAGAAAACTGAAAACAAGTTAGCAGGCACCTAACATCTGTTCTAATGCTTTTAAGTATTAAAATTTGCCACACACAGAAGGAAAGTGCATTCTGTTCTGGGAAGTATTTTGCATAGATTATTTATAGAAACTGTAATTAAACTGATTTGGCATATTAAAGAAAGTTAACAGCAGAGCTTTATTTAGATAGTTTGTTGGTCTCTGTCACCTAAATAAGGAATTGAAAATTGATATGGGAAATGTAAAATTAGGTTTTGTTTGTTTTGCATTTCAGATAAAGTTATAAAAGTAATTGAAATGTTATTTCCATCAGGAAATAAGGTGGTTAAATTTTACTGTATTCAGGCATATATCCAATTTTGCAGCTGCAATCAAAAAGTTCTTTTTATTGTCAGTTATAAAATGGTATGGATTCTTACTCAAAAATTTCACTTAACCCCATAAACTTACCTTACATACATATAAAGATGATTTTCTTGTTAGCACTTTATACATATGGATTTATCAAATGTTAAAATAAAAAATCTACTGAAGAGAATCTTGTGTTTTATTATTAAACTTTTTACTTCATTCAACTGTTCACTTTTAATAGAGTCTTTTATATTATGGATTATATTTTACTACAGGCCCGGTGCATGAAATTCATGCACAGGAGGGAGGGGTCAGGGATGTCCCTCAGCACAGCCTGTACCCTCTCCAATCTGGGACCCCATTTAGTCGGACAGTTGGACACCCCTCTCACAATCTAGGACTGCTGGCTACAAATTGATCTCCTGCCTGCCTCCCTGATTGTCCCCTAAGTGCTTCTGCCTGCCAGCCTGATCACCCTCTAACCACTCCCCTGCCAGTCTGATTGATGCCTAACTGCTCCACTGCCAGCCTGTTTGCCCTCAACTTCTCTCCTCTGCCAGCCTGGTCACCCCTAAAAGCCCTTCCCTGCAGGCTTGATCCCCACCAACTGCCCTCCCTTGCATGCCTGGTCCCTCCCCTACTGGCCTTCTTGTAGTGTCCATCTTGTGTTCACATGGGGGTAGGATCTTTGACCACATGGGGGCAGCCCTCTTGTGTGTTGGAGTGATGGTCAATCTGCAAATTACTCTTTTAGTAGATAGGTTAGAGGCCTGGTGAATGGGTAGGGACCAGCTTGTTTGCCCTGAAAAGTGTCCCAGATCAGGGTGAGGGTTCCCTTGGGGCATGGTGCAGTTGTGGTTTGCAGGCCAGACATGCCCCCACAGAGACCCAGTTGGAGGCCCTGGGATCTAATTTATGTTCTACAATTGAAACTTTGTAGCCTGGAGTAGAGCCAAGCCTTCTGCTCACTCTGTGGTGCCAGCCATTTCTATTGGGATATTTACCTTCTATAATTGAAACATTGTAGCCTGGAGTGGAGGCCTACACCAGTCAGAGCTGCAGAAGCTTGGCTTCCTCCATCGCTAGGGTTACCCTAGCCTCTGCTCTCTCCAGCTCTCTGGCTGACGCCATTTCTGTTGGGATTATGTATCTTCTATAATTGAAACTTTTGTAGCATTGAGTGGAGGTGTAGGCTGGCAAAGGCAGGCGGAATGCTTGTCTTCCTTCATTGCCAGGGAAACCCAAGCCTCCCTCCTGCTCTCAGTGGCTACAGCCATCTTGATTGGGGTTTATTTGCATAATTTCCTCCTGGTTGGCCGATGCATGTGGCTGTGGGTGTGGCTTGATCTGAGGTATGGTCAATTTGCATATCACTCTTTTATTAGATAAGATAAATGCAAGTTGCCCAAACCTTTTGCTATTTCACAACCAAATTTGTCATTTGAATAAAATGAATTCAGTATGTTATCTGGGATTATTAAAATCTATCTTTGTTAAAAGTAAGGACACAAAATAAAAATAATGTGAACAAAGTTAAAATGAAAATTACAGTGGAAGAAAAGAAATTATTCTTCTAACTTCTAACTTCTCTCTGGAGTTTCTGTTATATATAGATTGACAAAAAACAAACAAACAAACAAACAAACAAAAAAACAACTGAAACTTATTAAAATGTATACCTGATTTATATATGAGAGATACAAGGCAAAAATGAGTAACTCCTCAAGGTGGTTTAGAACTCAGTCTTAACTCTCTTCTTCATTTAAAGAAAAAAAAAGGGAGAAAGGTGTGGGAGAGGCCAGTTATGGGAAGATAACCGAAAACATGATAAATAACAGTGAGATTTATTATGTACCTTCTCCATTGATAAAGTTACAAAATTGTCTACAGAGATTAAGCTTTGTCTTTCCTGGTAGAGGGGGAAAGAAGGACACTTTTGTAAATCTGTGTCCTTTTGGGTAAATCAGAGAAGAAAGATAGCTCTTTTTTGTATCTCTTTCAACTCAATTGTGTTCAGCACAAAGCAATTCTTGTGTGAAAGTGGCTTTCCTCTAGAATTTGGTAACCATTAAAGGAATATAAGTTGAATTTTGTGCATGATGAGAGTAAGTGCAAGATAAAAAAAAAAATCACAAAACCAAAATCATAGACTAAATTTTAAAGAATTTTATGCCATGCTTCAATTTGTTATTTTCTCTTTTTCAATATAGGGGAGAAATAGGCTAAAATGTGTAACTAAGTAAATTTTATGGTCTGGGAAAGGTTAGTGTGGTATATTAGCATATTTTATGTCTAGAAATATTCATAATTAAATAATTTCTATTGATTTTAAAAGATCAAAATATCATGTAATTTTTTAAAATCTCACTATGAACTATTGGAAACATTAATCACATTTTCAATGAAACATTGTCTTTATTTAAAAAATTTAATTCCCTTTCTTCAAATAATTTTTGTTCATCAAAGTCCTTGAAAAGATGTAAGATCAATTAACCATTAAAAGTTGTCAATTTAAAGCATTTTATTTGCCATTAAAAAGAACACCTTTAAGATGACTTAACATGCAATCCCCTGTTTTATTTTCTGTGTAATCACAACTACTCATTATTCATGGCCCAGGAAAAATATTACCTCATCCTCAAAAGCCTCTCCTAACTTATTCCCAGCAGCATTTGTCACAATTTTCAAAAATATTTACTTCATTTACTAATGAGTACTTTATAAAGTCTTCCATATAGTTTGCATTTTCAAAGGCTGCTGTAACAAATTACCATAAACTTAGTGTTAAAAAAAAAAAAAAGAAAGAAATGTGTTCCCTCAAGTTCTGGAGGCAAGAAGATAGAAATCAAGGTGCCCAAAGACATGCTCCCTCTGAGGGCTCTAGAGGAGACCCCGTCAGCTTCTGGTGGCTCCAGGTGTTTCTTGTCTTGTGGTTCGATCACTCCCAGCTCTGCCTTTGCTTCAATATACTTATCTTCCCTGCTTCTGTCTTTTCTTCTTAAAAAAAAGATTGTCATTGGATTTAAAGCACACACAGTTAATCCACGATGAGCTAATGTTGAGACTTACATCAGTGAAGACTCCTTTTCTAAATGAACTTTATTTTGCTAGTATCTCAAGTGAGGAATTGGACATGTCTTTAGGAGACACCATTCAAGGCACTGTGCCTATTTAGTGTATTATATCTCTGCCTTTCACAATCAAAATACTACTTTTTTCTGAGTTCTGTAAAGGTAAAATTCTTTCATTGGCAATGCCTTTGTCCTCTATCCTGTGTAGCTTATCAGGGTTCTTTGCACATATAAGTAATTTAATGTAGATATTTTAATTGAAACATTCATTAAGGGCTTGCATTAATTTCTGTCAGATATGTTTAATTAAATATACTAATGTTGCTTCTGTTAGAAAAATAATCAATTAGATTTTTGATATTTGGATATCAAGTGTTCAAATGTATAATTACAAATATTAAAGTAATTTTGGATGGAAACATTAGTGCAAAATTCAAATGACTGCTATTTTCAAATTTTATAATCTTGCAGCTGTTGTGAATTTTCCTCACTATTTTCACATTAAAACATTTAGAATAATGCTATGAAGATTTTGTGTATCTATATATAAAAGCCTAAGTGATGACCCTTACTATGGAACAATCAGAAGAACTGGAATGACTGGTTGCTATGATGCACACTAATCACCAGGGGGCAGATAATCAATACAGGAGCTGCCCCCAGCCTGCAGGCCCCAATTACCAATGGGGAACCAGGGATGGGTGGCAGTGGGAAGGTGCAGAGTCAGGGATGTGGGGAGACGAAGAACTGTGTGGTGGTGATGCACTGGTAGTAAGGGAAGGAGGAGGCAGGGAGGTGAAGAGGCAGGGAACTTCATTGGCCTTGATTGCAGACCAGGCCAGGGACACCACCCATGCACAAATTTTGTGCACCATGCCTCTAGTCCTATCAAATAAAAAAGTAGTATGCAAATTAACCATCACTCCACTATGCCCACCAGCCACACCCACCAGCCAATCAGGACCAAAAATGCAAATTAACCCAACCAACATGGCTGTGGCCACGGAGCGAGCAGAGGCTTGGGTTTCTCTGGCAATGGAGGAAGCCAAGTTTTCCACACATCTTGGCCAACCCAGGCCAATACTCAAGGCTACAAAGTTTTAATTATAGAAGATAAATAAATCTCAACAGAAATGGTTGCAGCCATAGAGTGAGCTGGAGACTTGGCTCTGCTCAAGGCTACAAAGTTTCAGTTATAGAAGATAAATAAATCTCAGATAGAAGGGCCTCTGCTTGGGGGCCATGGCTGCCCTGCAAACCACCACAGCCCTTTGCTCAGGCTGTCCCATGCCCCAAGGGAACCCCCACCCTGGTCTGGGACACCCTTCATGGTAAACCAGCTGGCCCCCACCCATGCACCAGGTCTCTATCCTATCTAATAAAAGAGTAATATTAATGCAAGCAAACTTACCTTCACTCCAATACACAAGATGGCTGCTCCCATGTGGTCAAAGATCCTGCCTCCATGTGGACACAAGATGGCCACCACAAAATAGCCAACAGTGGAGGGCAGTTGGGAGGGATCAGGTCTGCAAGGGAGGGAAGTTGGGGGTGATCAAGCCTGCAGGGGAGGGCAGTTAGGGGTGACCAAGCCTGAAGGGGAGGGCAGTTAGGAGTAATCAGGCCTGCAGGGGGAACAGTTAGCTGTCGATCAGCAGTTAGTCAGCAGTTAGGCTGGCAGGTGGTGATCAGGCTGGCAAGCAAAAGGGTTTAGGGGCAATAAGGAAGGCCAGCAGGCAAGCAGTTGGGAGCCAGTAATCCTGAATTGTGAAACAGATGTCAGACTGCCTGTTTAGGCCTGATCTTACCTGGATTGGACCTAAATGGGCAGTCGGACATCCCTGGAGGTATTCCAGATTGAAGAGTGTGAAGGCTGGGATGAGGGACACTCCCCGCCCCCCATGCACGAATTTCATCCACTGGGCCTCTAGTATAGTTATAAAATTTAATAGCACCATAAAAGGGCTTCAATGTCAAAATCTGACAGTCACAAAACTGCTATATCACTTCATTAAAAAAAGGAAAAGTGTGATACAATGACACAATGTAATGTTATAATACATGTGTTCCTTTTCTTGATATTCTGTGACCTAATAGCATGATGTTAGTTATGCCCCATAGAATAAAAAGAAATCAATAAGGAATTTAACATTTCAACTAGCTAGGCGCTATTTACTGTAAGCACTAAGTGAAACACTGGAGATCATACTTCTGTACTTCAAACAATATTATTAATAGGTAAGCATGTATTGTAGAAGGTAGTCTATAAATGTGCCATTACAAATTTTATGTTTATGCATACATTTTATGATATAGAAAATGATATTTTCCCAAATAGTATAGATCTCACTAACACTAGATAGTTAAGAATGAAAGCTTCTGTACATATATCCACCACATCAACAGTAGTGTATGCCTCCTAGACATCCTCATTGGTTATCTAACATATGCTAACCATGGTTTCACATATTTGTAGGCTTTGGCATGCTAAAACAATGATTCTGCTTTATCTATTTAACTATGAGACAAAGTTAACCATATTCAGGGAGCAAAAGTTTAATAAGCACATAAAGAAACACTTTAAACCCCCACAGCAAGTTGAAAAAGCTTCTAAGACATGATATAATCCTAACAGGAGAATGGGTTATGTACATACATATAGTGTATGTGGGAAGAGTTTGGAGTCTGGTGAAATATATTAAGATACGAAGGCCTGGTGCAGGAATTCATTCATAGATGGGGTCCGGCCAGACCACCCTGATTGGGGTGGGGGAGGCAATCTGGGGAGGGTTCAGCCTGGGGGAGGAGCTGCAGGCAGTTGACCAGCCAGCCTCATCCCCTGGCTAAATTCCTGATCGAGGTGACAATTTGCATATTAGCCTTTTATTACATAGGACGTGGGACCTATCTGATTCTCAAATCTGTAATAACCACTAGACCCTCAAATAGGAATTTATGGCTGTTTTTCCAGTTTATGGTTTAGGACTACTCAAAGCTGTTCTGCCACTTCAGGTGTTCTGTCAGTGCAAATCATTACCCAAACTGTAATGAGCAAACTGAATCACATTGAATTTTGAAAAAATAAAATGATTGTATATCTAACCTTACTTTTTTTTTTTAAATTTGTCCTCACACGAGGATATTTTTCCACTGATTTTAGAGATAGTGAAGGGAGAGGGAAAGAGAGAGAGAAATATCCATGTGAGAGAAATACATTGTTTGGTTCCTCCTGCACATGCCCAGACCAGGGCCCATGCCAGGTAGGAGATTGCCACTAAGGTACATGCCCTTGACCAAAATTGAACCCAGGACCCTGTAGTCCACAGGCCTCATGCTCTATCCACTAAGCCAAATCGGCTAGGGCTTACCTTACTTTTATATTATAAACATAATGCTATAAAATTCAATTATTTTTCCATCCTCTTTGACTTTCTACCATTATAGATAATTAAAATTACACAGTTGCCTGCAAGTTCTTCACTAGAGGAAGTAAAGGAAAAGTACATTTTGGTTATGTTCTGCTGTGGGTTTCCTCATGTATGTGTATTATCAATGAGATCACTACCCTAGGTATTGATTGTGTTACTTGAGCATAACTGAACATAAGGAAAATTGGTAGTTCAAGTTTTGACAAGTGATTTTTTTCAGGGGGAGGATGGCTTATTTTAAAATTTAACAAAATTAACATCAAATTCAAAATCAGGTGGATACTTTGACAAACTAAATGAGGAGCTTAAGTCTATAAAATAAATTTAGATATGGAGAACTGTTTCTGAAAAGTCCAAAATTTAGCCTTATTCTTAGTCACTTAGGCTTTTTAAAAACATGAATAGTTGGGGTAAACTAACTTTAAAGATAACTCCTGCTGTTACATGGGGAATCATTTGTCAGTGCTTTGCAATTGAAATATATATTTTAAGTACTGACGTACAGGGTGTCCCCCAAACTGTATACACATTGGAACAGGTGAAAGCTCAACTTTGAAAATGAAATGTATTTTAATAAACACTGTCCTTATAATTATTCAAAGTGTGTGTACACATTTTTGTGGACACCTACATTTAGATTTTTAATTTTTTTAAGCTCTACTCCAAGTTTTCAGCTATTTAGTTTTAAAAATACATCATTTGCATCTCTGATGACCTTAAAGGATAATGAGGCTCAGATACAGATCATTTCCTGAACTAGGCTGATCTCTCCCAGAACTGGTTATCTTCTCACCCACATAGTCATAAAGGATACTGCCACATCTCCACTACAAAAATCTTGCCAGTACTTTTAGACAATTGCTTACCATCTATTTAAAAACCTTGTACCACCAGAGGCAAAGCACATAAAACTGAAAGTAAACTTGTTTCTAGTCTAATTATCCTAAATAAACTCTTATAAAACCATATGGGGGAAAAAGTAATGTATAGAAAGTCATTTCCTTATTTTCTGACCTGTCAGGCAAAATATCACTATGTTTCAATAAAAACAAAATATTCAATGATAAAATAGCTACCTGTTTAAATTAAAATTACTACCCTGGAGTCTTTTAACATCAATACATAAAAAAAAATTAAAAAAAACTTGCAAACTCAAGATGATGCTTGACATGACAGCTATGGTTCAAAAATGTCTGTTTATAGTAAGAAACTAAAATCATGTCACTGCAAAATTCACTATTTGACAGTGGGATTAAAGATTTTAGTATTTTGGTCACTTGAAGCTGCTACTAAATATAAAATAAGCTTTAAAAAGGGGGGAAAGACAGTGAGGAACAGAAGGGTAGTTAATATAAGGACATCATATACAAGTAAAGCATAGTTTGAAAGAGAACTGAAGAGTAGTTAATAAAAGGACATCATCATTTTCTACTAGAGATCTGAATATACAAGAACAGTTTACCACCATCCCTTCCATTTTGAGAGAGATCTTCTAATTAGAAATAATTCGTTTAAGGTAATGTGAGTGGTGTTGCCCAACAGCAGCATCAATTTCCTAGGCTAGTCTTCAACCAAAGTAAATAAGAAATCTCACAAGGAATAATCATACATGAGAACGGGATAAAAAAAGTAAGGGGTTTCTTTCATGCACAGGCATTTCAGACAAAAACCTTCAACTTTAACCATCAGGAACCAGCTGGTGTTGCCCAGTGGTTGAGCGTTGACCCATGCACCAAGAGATCGATCGTCAGTTCATGGTTCAATCCCCAGTAGATGTTTCTTTCTCTCCTCTCCCTTTCTCTCTAAAATCAAAATAGAAATATTTAAAAAAAATAAAAATAAAATGAAGATAACCATCAAGTTTAACGTATTCCAGCATACTCTAAACCCTATGTTTTGCTTTACAACACTGGTCTAAAATTAACAATAAGTTTTATGGTGAGGTGTTCTGTTTTGTTTTGTCTGCAACGATATACACCCTGAAAAACTATTTTACATCACATGATTTTAAATGAGATAAACATAAAAATGAACCATTCAATCAATACATAACTTTAAAACTACATTATTTATTTTGATAACAATGGTGTTAATCTTTTGGTCAATAATCTTGTGAGCTGATGAGCTGATTCTCATTCTCCTATCTGACAGGCAGATCGCTGTGCTCAGCTGTTCTGACTGAGGCATGGAGCCTCCATTCTTCACGTGGTGAGACAGCAAAGCACAGACAACTAAGTGATCAGCCTTCTCTAAGGGATGTTGGATTCCAGGCACATTTCACAAAGTCCTGGGTAACACTGATCTTCTGTTTGCACAGTGCCATTGCACTGAAGGCATGCAGTTAGGGGTCTTTGCTTCTTTCTCACATTCTGCTCTTCTTGGTAGGAGTCTTTGACTTGAGGTGGTCACCAATGGTGGACTTGGGAACATGATAACATGATTGAGAACCTCATTGCAAGAAGTGCAAAGAGTTTTCCTCCATCTTCCAGCAGGTGGTGCTGTCATGCCAAATCTCCCTTCTAACTTAATAAGGTTTAGAGAAAAATAAGTCATCAGATGTATGCTATTAAGTTATGACTGGGTTACTAGAGAGATCAAGGAAGAGATAGAAAACATCATGGTAACAAATGACAACAATAGCACAACAATCCAAAATATATGGGACACAGTGAAAGCAGTTCTGAGAGGGAAGTTCATAGCTCTACAATCCTACCGCAAAAAAAAAAAACTAGAAACAGCGGCAATAAATTATCTAACCCAACAACTCAAAGAGTTAGAAAGAAAGCAACAAGAAAGGCCCAGTTTAAGCAGAAGGAAGGAAATAGTAAAGATCAGAGCAGAAATAAATGACATAGAGACCAAAGAAACAATACAGAAGATCAACAAAACCAAGAGCTGGTTCTTTGAAAGGATAAACAAGATTGATGAACCTCTAGCCAGACTCACCAAGAAGCAAAGAGAGAGGACTCTAATAAATAAAATCAGAAATGAAAGAGGTGAAATAATAACAGACCCCATTGAAATACAAAGGATTGTTAAAAAATACTATGAACAATTCTACTCCAACAAACTGGACAACCTGGAGGAAATGGATATATTTCTAGAAAAATATAACCTCCCAAAACTCAATCAAGAAGAATCTAAACAACTCAATAGACCAATAACTGTGGAAGAAATTGAAGCAGTCATCATAAAGCTTCCAGCAAACAAAAGCCCAGGGCCAGACGGCTACACAGAGGAGTTTTACCAAACATTCAAGGAAGAACTAAAACATATACTCCTCAGACTATTCCAGAAAATTCAAGAGGATGGAACACTTCCAAACTCCTTCTATGAAGCTAGCATCACCTTAATACTAAAACCAGATAAAGATGACACAATGAAAGAGTATTACAGGCCAATATCCCTCATGAATATAGATGCCAAAACCCTCAATAAAATTCTAGCAAATCGGATCCAGCAGTACATCAGAAAGATCATACACCATGACCAAGTAGGATTTATCCCAGGAATGCAAGGATGGTACAATATCCGCAAATCAATAAATGTGATACATCACATAAACAAATTGAGAGATAAAAATCACATAGTCATATCAATTGATGCAGAAAAAGCATTTGACAAAATCCTTTCTTGATAAAAACTCTCAACAAGGTAGGAATAGTAGGATCATACCTCAACATAATAAAAGCCATATATGATAAACCCACAGCAAACATCATACTCAATGGGCAAAAACTACAACCATTTCCCCTAAGAACAGGAACAAGACAGGGTTGCCCACTCTCACCACTCCTGTTCAACATAGTACTGGAAGTATTAGCCATTGCAATTAGACAAGAAGAAGAAATAAAAGGCATCCAAATTGGAAAAGAAGAAGTAAAACTATCCTTATTTGCAGGTGACATGATATTGTACATAAAAAACCCAAAAGACTCCATAAAAAAGTTAGTAGACTTAATAAATGAGTTCAGCAACGTAGCAGGCTACAAAATTAACACCAAGAAATCTATGGCATTTCTATACACTAATAGTGAACATATAGAGAGACTTAAAAAGCAATCCCATTTACCATCACACCAAAAAAATTAAGATACCTAGGAATAAACTTAACTAAGGAGGTAAAATACCTATTCGTGGAAAACTACAGGACACTAAAAAAAGAGATAGAGGAGGATGTAAACAGGTGGAAGAACATGTCATGTTCATGGATTGGGAGAATTAACATAATTAAAATGTCCATACTACCCAAAGCAATCTATAAATTTAATGCAATCCCCATTAAAATACCAATGGCATATTTCACAGACATAGAAAGAACTCTACAAAAATTCATCTGGAATAAAAAAAAAGGCCCCGAATAGCCACAGCAATCCTGAGAAAGAAGCACAAAGTCGGTGTGATTTCCATACCAGATTTCAAGCTGTATTACAAAGCTACTGTTCTCAAAACAGCCTGGTACTGGCACAAAAACATACATATAGATCAATGGAATAGAATAGAGAATCCAGATATCAACCCAAACCACTATGCTCAATTAATATTTGACAAAGCAGGCATGAACATAAAATGGAGTCAAGAAAGTATCTTCAATAAATGGTGTTGGGAAAATTGGACAGATACATGCAAAAAAAATGAAACTAGAGCACCAACTTACACCATACACAAAAATAAACTCAAAATGGATACAGGACTTAAACGTAAGACAGGAAACCATAAAAACCTTAGAGGAATCTACAGGAAAAAAAAATCTCAGACATATGCCAAAAGAACTTCTTTGATGATACTGCTCCTAGGGCAATGGAAGCTATAGACAAAATAAACAAATGGGACTACATCAAAATAAAAAGCTTTTGCACAGCTAAATAAACCATCAACAAAACAACAAGAAAACCCAGTGTATGGGAGAACATATTTGCAAATGTTATCAGTGATAAAGGTTTAATCTCAAGCATCTACAGTCAACTCACGCTACTCAATAAAAGGAGGACAAATGATCCAATAAAAAATGGGCAACAGACCTAAATAGAATCTTCATGAAAGAAGACAAAGGGAAGGCCCAGACACATATGAAAACTTGCTCAAAGTCACTAATTATCCGAGAGATGCAAATCAAAATGACTATGCAGTACCATCTCACACCAGTCAGAATGGCTTACATCAACAAATCAACAAATGACAAGTGTTGGTGAGGATGCGGAGAAAAAGAAACTCTCTTGTGCTGCTGGTGGGATTGTAGACTAGTGCAGCCACTGTGGAGAACAGTATGGAGTTTCCTCAAAAAACTAAAAATGGAGCTCCCATTCGACCCAGTGATCCCACTTCTAGGAATATACCCCAAGAAACTAGAAACAGGAATTAGCAAGGATATACATACCCCTATGTTCATAGCAGTATAATTAACCATAGCTAAGATTTGGAAACAGCCTAAGTGCCCATCAGTGGATGATTGGATCAAAAAACTTTGGTACATTTACACAATGGAATACTATACAGCAGAAAGAAAGAAGGAACTTGTACCCTTTGCAACAACATGGATGGAACTGGAGAGTATTATGCTTAGTGAAATTAGCCAGGCAGAGAAAGACAAATACCATATGATCTCACTCATTTGAGGAATACAATCAATGACATAGACTGATGAACAAGAATGGATCCAGAGACTGAGAAAAGTCCATCAGAATGTCAAACGTCAGGGTAAGTGGAAGGTGATGGGAGTAAGGGGAAAAGTCAATATATTTGAACTCTTGAACTAAGGTAAGTAATTTGTGTTTTTACATCCCTGACAAAGTTTATATCAAGTTATATATTTAAAAAAGGCAGCTAGTTTGAGATTGAATTGACATGGCCTAGAACTTGTCATATCCTATGGACACCAGTCCTTAGGCTAGGCCCTCCTTAACCTCCCGTGACACCATAATACCCTTACATGATATTATTCCACAATGTCATTATAATATTTGATATTTGACAACAGCATATTATACAATTATCCCAAATAAACTTACAAACTAATTCTTTGAATGTTGGGCAGCAACTTAAAAAATGATAGGAAAGGAATTAACCCCTTTCAGAAGGAATTAAGGCACTGGGAAGGCATCCGAGTATTCTATATTGGCCCTTCTTGCCCTTTCTGCCAAGAGGGACCTTCTTCTTACTATCCAAATACACACAGCTGATGCCTGAGTTTTCAGTTCAAGCTGTGGCTGAAGCCTCTGGGCAGCTGGCACCATGGATCTGTATCTCGACCAATTGTGTGAGCTGGGCCCTCTCTGGAAAAGAAACCTGGGTCCCCTGAGATATGTGATCAGTACCGGGACCCCGCCAGCAGGCGAGGGGACCCCAAGGCAGGTGCTGGACGTGGAGGCCATGGGGGCATAGACTACAAAGGAGACAGAATAGAACCTCACATCACCCTGTTTGGCCCCGGAGGATGGCTGGTTAGCCAGAGACGGGTAAGATTCCTCAGGGAAGGAACAACCCAAGACAGGCACAGTCGCAGAGGGGCCAACAGGAGAGAACTAAAAGATCAACAGAGGCACAGACCCTCACCCACAAACCTTGCAGGGGCTTGAATTCTCACCCCTCCTGAGGGAGGTCTCCTACCCCCACGGCTGCTTCGCCTCCCATGCACAACTCATACTGGGACCCAGGTGGCAGACAGAGACTTGGCCAGTAATAGCTGCTCTATATCTAAATTTA
Organism: Antrozous pallidus; assembly: GCA_027563665.1. Taxonomy (NCBI): domain Eukaryota; kingdom Metazoa; phylum Chordata; class Mammalia; order Chiroptera; family Vespertilionidae; genus Antrozous; species Antrozous pallidus. Next base: position 28,446,396 of record CM050519.1, read on the forward strand.
GTCTATTGCCAGGAATGCTCAGGACCTACTCAAAATTGCAAAAATTCCTTTCCACTAGTATTTAGAGGGTAAACTAAGATTTCTGCTTGAGTATTAAAATTGACAGGAAAATAATAATCGAGTTTTCAGATTAATTTAAATTGGCCAAGTGAAATAAGTGAATACTCAAGAAAATTTTATGGTGATAGACAAAAAGCTTTTTCTAAAACATTAACTAAAAAATCTATTAGTAGTTCATCTCACTGTAAAATTGCCTAACATCCAAAGAACCTAAATCAGTCATATTTTTGTGCAAAAAAAAAAATTTTAAATTACCAAGACTGCAATATAAAATTGCCAAAAGCCCCCATTAATCAAAAAAGGGGAGGGGGCCGTGGGGTAATATCATGTAATGAAAAAAATATCGAGTAAGTAAAATACATCTAGAAAATTCTTACTCCAGTAAAGTAAATTCAATTTGTAAAATCAACTGCAGGACACCCATGAAAAAACACACATGGTGTCAAAATAAGCCAAAGGAAAATCATTTAGGCAAAAATTAAAAAGAATCCCAAGTCTATTTTGCAGAGAGGATCCCTTTGTTAATTTTTGGTCGAGAATGTGTTTGTGTGTTTTCAGACAACAACTCCAAGACCATGTGGGTTACTGCGACTGTGAGGAACTGCCGGATCTGTTCCAGTCACGAGGATGGTCCAGAGATGGGGGACACTGACGACACCTTGCCATGCTAGCAGTCGGCAGCTGTGTATGGCTGCAGGCGGCCCAGGACCAAACCAGAGAGGATGGATCTTGCATTGACATGATGTGTTCACCGTCTGAATACCACTGCTGACATGTACACATAAAGAATTATTTGACACTGAAACTGGGACTGAGAACAGTTGGACATTGAAACTGAGACTGAAACATTTTTTGTTCTTATACATTTATTTCTAGTATGCAGAGGCAAGATATTTTTGAAGAAAAGAAACAGGGGAGAGTGATTGATATAGAGGCAGGGTGGCCTTGAACAGGCTGTAAAGCTACAGGGGGAAGGCTTGGGTGGATGGGAGGTCGATGCTTGGGGGAGATCAACTGAAGGACTTGTATGCATGCATATGAGCATAACCAATGAATGAAAGACACTGGGGCCGGGAGGGTGGAGGGTGGGGACATGCGCTAAGGGGTAGGGGAGGCTGGGGGGAGGATAAGGGGGAGGGGGGAAGGAAAACATGTACTACTATTAATTATATGTTATACTACATAAAATCAATAAAATATATTAAAAAATAAAAAAATTAAAATTAAAAAAAAATTTTTAAAGTCATCAGAAGTTTTCAAGTTTAAAAGGTTACTGGATTCATTCATTTATTTATTATGCATGTATTTTATATATATATATATATATATATATATATATATATATATATACATATATCTTTATAATTAGTAGGAGTCTCCAGCACAAAACCAGAGACACATGAAATCCTGGCACTTTTTGTCATTTTTCAACAAGTGGTGGTGGGCCAATATGTCTGGGCATGCATCCTGTTTACTGGGAAGCCATGCCTTTAGGTAGGATCCCCTCAGTCACAAGGAAAAGTGGCCTAGATCCAGCAGGAAGGAAACGAGGACAAAGAGAAAAAGGAGCAAGGACGTGAGGGAGAAGGGGGACTCTGCTGCTACCACTGCCATTGCCTGCTGTAGCCCCCTTTCCTCTATCTTTTTGACTCTCCTTAAAAAATTCCCATAGTTGGCCCAGTCAGTCATTTGATGAGACCAAGGGAGAGTTTTGTGGATAAAAATCTCAACTTTGAAAGTGAAGAATTATCAATGGCTTCTTTTCCTAGACAAGTGGTTCTCTGCCCTCTGAGGATATTTGGCAATGTCTGGAGATGTTCTAATTATAATGTTTCCGGAGATATTATAGGTATCTGCTGGTAAATATTCTTCAATGCAAAGGAAAGTTCCTAACAACAAATAAGCCAGCATATAATGCCAATAGTGCTAACATGGAGATATCAACCCTGTTTTACACAATCACATCCTCTCTGAAAATAGACAATTTATATAAAATATATGCACAGTTGTAATTTTTTAACTTTAAGGGCAACAAGTAAGACATTCTTTATTCATTATGTATGTATACATTTTTGTCTAGTGCTGCTGAAAAAGGGGTGTAGTCAAATGATTACAATAGTACTCTTTTCAAAAGTCTTTTCAGAGAAGCAGTGTCTTAATTTGCAACAAATTAGTGAGTATTTACTACACATCTATTAAGTATAAGCATTCCTGGAGCAACTAAATATGCCTAAGTGAAAGTTTTCTTTAACCAAAAGGCCTTAAAACCAGTGAGACCTGCACCAATAAGAGCTACAATTAAGGTTTGTAAGTTCTTTGAAAGAAGAAGGGAGGAAAGGGTTAATTCTTGCTGGGAGGTTGTGGGAAGGCCTTATTTAAGCAGGAGAGTCAATCATGCTGGGAAATAATGTGAACATAATCAAGGAATAGAACTTATTGACAAATGCAGTAATCTTAATTCCATGATAAAGATGAGTTAATTCTGAAAATCTTTACTCATTTAATATGCTTCATATGAGAAGTGAGGACTAAGAAGAGATTTAAAGACTTTTTTAAAAAGGTAAATTGTCATCTGGGTATTGGAGATTGTCTTCAAGCATATGGTTGCATGTGAAAATATTCATGGAAAATGGCAAACTTGGACATGCATAGAAATGGAATATTTGAATTTCAGATTAGTTGTTTTACATGTTGTGCACTAATAAATATTCATTTTGGATTTTCTTTGGAAGAGAAAATTAAAAGCATTTTCCTAATCAACTATATACATATATATATATATATATATATATATATATATTCTTCAAACTAGTATCTTCTTGTAGGGAAAAATTTTATTTAATCATAGATTAATGAGATTTGTTTGGTTCTATACATATATAATGATTTTTTAGAGCTTTGAAGGCTTTTTGTTAAGATGTTTTTCTTACTTTATATAGTAAAAAAAAAAAGATACATCTAAATTCATTCCATTATGCAAATTATTTTTCCATGTGGTAAATTTTCAAAAAATACAGGACAAAAGGAAAGTGTTCTCTTTTGGTTCTATTAAAGGCCCATAGAATCACATTAGCAACTTTACCAAAGGTCCATAAAAGCAAATTTTAATTATCTTGAACATACTCAGCAACTGCCATGATACTTTATATATTATGCTTGAGTATTTAAGCTAAACAAATACGCAAACAGAAAAATCACTCGTGATGTCCATTAGGTTATTTTTAAATGGAAGAATCTATAAACTAATTTTACCCTTAAGAAAAATTTAAAGGCATACTTGTTTATTTTGCATTACGTTAGTTAAAACAAAAAATCGCTTATCAATTTTAATTTGCACATTAATGTTTAAACTATTGCATTTGTTGTTTTAACAGCTTCCTATTTTCAAAAAGAATCGAATATGATATTTGATTTTAAAGAGCTATTAAACGCTGGCTGGTGTGGCTCAGTTGGTTGGTGTTGTTCCAATGCACAGAAAGGCTGCTGGTTCAATTTCCAACCAGGGCACATGCCTGGGTTGCGGGCTCAATTCCTGGTAGGAGGCGTGAGAGAGATAGCTAATAGATCTTTCCCTCTCACATAGATGTTTCTCTTTCTCTCCTTCTCCCTTTTTCTCTCTATAAAAATCAATTAAAAAAGTGATAGTTACAGAAGCCCCTTTTTTTCCCATGATAAAAGTTAACAATTCTTCCCAAATTAATGCATATACACATACAATAAAAATTTAATCAAAAGTGATGCTAAATAAAAATTTAATCATATTAACATAAAAATGTTACTATAATCACATATTACATAAGTTACAATTTACATATTTTAAACGTTATTAAATAAAATACATTATTTTAATAATAATTGTATTTACCTAACATTAATTTCATACTGATTTAAATTATTTTAATACAAACCATTTGGCAAGGTTAGAAAATAGTCATTCCTGAATGTTTATATAACTTTTCTAGTCCCAATAGAAAAATATTCACCTAAAATGTCATTTTCTGGAAGAGTCAGGGTAATATTTTCTCAAATACATGTGCTTTGTGTCACCTAAGACATTTCTATATATGGCTGGCAGAGTGAGCTCTTTCTTAGTCTATCTATTCATTCTTGATATTCAATGATAAACACCCAACATGGCAATTGAATTAGCCAAATATAAATGTCACCATTTCATGACAGAAATAAATAAATGTACCCACAATATGAACATTGGTTTTACATATACACTGTGTCTAACATTGACCTTATAGACAAACTGTTTTTTCAGGATACCAGGTGAACATTTGTACTTATAAGCATAGAATACAGAGTTAGAGTTTCTGCAAAGATAAACTGTAACAAGAAAAAAATCAACATCTTTAGGAGCAGACTGATTCTGTTATGATAGTAGGCTCTTCTTCAGCAAACTTTTGCAACTGCAAAGGTGAGGTAGTAAGTAGTGTAATAAATGAACCTTAATGTTTTAAAATAATTAACTTATAACCAAATAGAAATGAGAGACCTGTGTGTACAAGCCTCAATTGAGAAGATCAATTGTCATTGCAGTATTTTAATACTAGACTTAAGAATGGCAATTTAAATTAAATGGATAATAATAACAAAGCAGATAAATAGGAAAAAAGGTTTGAACTTTTAGCCTTAGTGACACGCTATTAGAATCGGAAGAACTCTTGTAATAAATGCCTCATCATGTTCTATTAATGGAGGCTCACCGATGCTTCCCCTTCTGTATTACTACAGGTCTTGTTGCTGGAGTAATGGATCTCACGAGAGCTTTACATGCTCTTCATTTTCAGGCATGTTGAGTTTCCAGCAGTGTAGCTCATAGGTCACTCAATGTTGAAAGGCTTCATTTCAGACTAGAGCTTCTAAGCTGACAGAATAACTGAATATTTATGGACTGGAAAGCAGTATAAAATGGGAATATTATTTTCCTTTTTTATTATGCATAGCAATACTAAGCAATAAAATATATTTTCTCTTTGTTGCTAATTCTATACTTCCCATGACAAGCAACATTTTATTTATTGTCATCTAAAATATACTGTATGTATGCATAAACATAAACACATACAAACATGTATACACACATATAATACACACACATATATGGAATATTAGGAATATTTGTGATTTGTTCTTATTTGAATCTTTTTATTTGAATAAGGTAAAATGGATCTATGAAATTCCTACCATAGATCTGTTTTTCTCTTGCCCCCAAAAAGTTTTTCTCTTTTCTACTCTCTGAAATCAATAAAAAAAATATAAAAATAGAAATCACTCCAACGTAGTTGTACCATTTTACACTTCCACCAGCAATGTCTGAGGATCATTTTCCTTTTAATATTTGAAATTTGTCCATTATCTTTTAGCCTGTTAATAAGTGGCTATATTTTTGCCTCATTATGATTTAAAATTTTTAATTTTTCTGACAACTAATGCTGTTGAGCACTTTTTCGTATTGGTCCTTGCCATTTTAATATATTTTTTGTAAAAAAAAGTTTTTTTCTGCATGTTCTTATTAGTTTATCTTCTATAACTGAGTTGCAATAGTTCTTAATCTGTTTCAACTGTAAGTACTTTTCCAGTGTTTAGAATATCTATGCATTTCATTAGTGTTTTCTTTTGTGTTTTTAATAAGAAAAGTTTTTTATTTTATTTTATTTTGATTAAGTCTAATTTATCCTTTTTTAAAAAAATTGTTTCATGTGTATCTCTTTCTTTGGTCTAAGAAGTATTTACCTACCTACAGATCATAAAGATATGTTTTTATATATCTTATAAAATATTATACTTTTGGTTTTTACATTTATTACACTGATCCATCTAACATTGATTTTTATTTATTTATTTATTTATTTGGTCATGGTGTGAGGTAGAAGTTTATTCCTTTTTTTTTTTCTTCATGCCAATGTTCAATTATTCTAGCACTGTTTGGTGAACAGATTATGTATGTCCCCATTGAATTTCATTGGCATCCTTGAAAATCATTTGATCATCTATATGTAGGTTTGTTTCTGTACTCACTATTTTGCTCTACTGATAAATTTGTATATTATCTTGGCAAAACCATACTATATGGATTACTGTAGTATTGTAATAAATCTTGGATTCTTTCAATATTATTATTCTTTTTTTAAGTTCTTTAGCTATACTTGATATTTTATCCTTCCAAATAAGTTTCAAAATCATCTTATCAATTTCTAAAAAGAAAACTATTACAGCTTATATTGTGCCCAAGGTCACATGTATGCTGTCATTCAATTTGGGTAAGTCTATATTTTAACAATATTGAGTCTTCTAATCCATATTATATAGTACATTACTTCCAACCTTCTGGAGGATTATTTGTTAATAGCAAAAGCATAGAATTGAATTTCTAGAAATATTTTGTAAGATAAAGTTATTAATTCAAAAAATGAACTCCACAAACCTATTTGTACAAGAATATTTATTGAAATATTATCCCTTATATGTATAACCTGGCACTAGTTGAAATCAATAGTAGGTATTTAAGTTTATTTCAAACATTGATATTATAGAATAATTTCACATCATTAAAATGATGATATATGTTAATTTTAAATGCAGATATAGTGTTACTATATATGGTAAAATCAGAAGTAAAACAATATGTATACCATGTAAATTATGAACTAATTTTTACAAGCATACCTATAACCATGTATAGAAGAACTAACAAAATAGAATATTTTTTGATGCTGACTTTCTATTTTTCTATTTTATGCTTTTTATTTTATAAAAATTTTCAAATTAAGTATTTTTACTTTGCAAGAAGCTACATTAATATAATAGTTTTTAGTCCCATGTTTACAATTTATTTTGCTATAAATTCCTGAGGATGATAAACATACCTCCCACAGACATTCCAGTTTCATTTTGCTGACTGAACTCCATACATTTAGGTATAATTGGTGACATGCAGTTTTATATTTATATATCTGCACAATTTTCTTTTCTTTGTATTTTTTAAATAACTTTATCCCCAAATTCTAATATTTAGATAAGCATGCTTCCTTTGAGACACTATCCATTCCCTCATTACCCAGAATAAATTGCTTCCATTGCCTTTCATGTTATGGAAGAGTCATATGATGTGGGTTATGTCTAGGAATCACAAACATTTTTTGAGGTTCCATTGAGATATGATGTGATATAGTAGCAGCATAGCTAACACAATTTTGTCCTTTACTTGTTGGACCACTAAGTACTCTGGATATAGAATGGGATAAATAGTTTTATTAATATAAGTTTGAATTTTGTTAGGAGTTACCACAAATGGATAAGGAAAGAAATAGAATTGGTAATATCAATGAGAGAAGTTTTAATATTGGCTCATGGAAATGAGTATAAAAGGAAGTGAAAAAGGAGAAGGTTTACTAGTATATAGAAATATTAGAAGGGTCAAAAGTGAGGAAGGTATAGTTTGATAAAAGAAGAGACAAAGAGAAACCTGATGTTATGGTTAGAGCAAGATAACTACTATTTAAAATTTTGGAGATGAAGCCTTATAGTTGATGCGGACAATTAGCTTGTATATATGGCAGAATGTGGATGAATTAAATTGAGCACAAACATTTTCATGTAATAAGCATTTAAGAATTTGGATGAAGATAATCTGTGTGAATATTGCAGTCATTCAGATTATATCAGTACCAGAAGCCTGGTGCACAAAGATTCATGCAAGAATGGGCTTTCCTTCCCCTGGCTGCTGACAGCGCTTTTACTGTGTCGGATGCCAGCTTTCTACTCTGGCCCAGAACCGCATTTCCACCTTCCCATGCTGCCTAGAAGCCTGGAGAGGCTGAAAGGTGTGGGACACCTGCATTGTCACCATGGAGATGATGCAAGAGACCCACTCTGCCCAAGCTGCTCGGCACCTGTGTATCCAAATTAACCCACCATCTTTATTGGGTTAATAGGCATACTCACTCCTGATTGGCTGGTGGGCATCATGAAGGTATGGTCAATTTGCATGTTACTCATTTATTAGGTAGACTAGGGGCCCAGTACATGAAATTTATGCACAGGGTCAGGGGAAGTCCCTTAGCCCAACCTGCACCCTCTCCAATTTGGAACACCTCAAGAAATGTCTGACTGCCCGTTTAGGCCCAATCATGGTAGGATTGGGCCTAAACAGGCAATCAGACATCCTTCTCACAATCCAGGACTACTGGCTCTAAACTGCTCACCTGCTTGTCTCCACGATTGCCCCTAACCACTTCTGCCTGCCAGCCTGATTACCCCTTAACCACTACCCTGACAGCCTAATTGATGTCTAACTGCTCCCCTACCAGCCTGTTTGCTCCCAACTTCCCTCCACTGCTGGCCTCATCACCCCTAACTGCCCTCCCCTACAGGCTTGATTGCCCACAACTGCCCTCCCTTGCAGGGCCTGGAACCTCCTAACGGTCCTCCCCTGCTGGCCATTTTGTGGTGGCCATCTTAAGTCCACATGGGGGCAGGATCTTTGACCACATGGAGAGAGCCCTCTTGTGTGTTGGAGTGATGGTCAATCTGCAAATTACTCTTTTATTAGATAGGACAGAGGACTGGTGCATGGGTGGGGGCCAGCTGGTTTGCCCTGAAGAGTGCCCCAGATCAGGGTGGGGGTCCCCTTGGGAGGAGGGGCGGCCTGGGCGAGGGGCCTGTGGAGGTTTGCAGGCTGGCCATGTCCCCTCCCCCCCGCAGAGACCCAATCGGAGGCCCTGGGATCTGGGATTAATTTATGTCTATAATTGAAACTTTGTAGCCTGGAGCAGAACCAAGCCTTCTGCTTGCTCCATGGTGGCAGCCATTTCTGTTTGAAACTTTGTAGCCTAGAGTGGAGGCCTGGGCCAGCAACATCAAGTAGAAAGTTTGGATTCTTCTATTGCCAGGGAAACCCAAGCCTCTGTTCTTTCCAGCTCAGTGACTGCCACAATTTCTGTGTCTTTTATAATTGAAACTTTATAGCATTGAGTGGAGGCCTAGGCCAGCAATGGCAGATGGAAATCTTGGCTTCCTCTGTTGCCAGGGAAGCCCAAACCTTCCTCCTGCTTTCAGTGGTAGCAGCCATCTTGGTTGGGGTTTATTTGCATAATCTGATCCTGATTGGCTGGTGGGCATGACTTGTGGTGTGGCAAAGGTACTGTCAACTTTGCATATTACTCTTTTATTAGATAGGATTAGAGGCCAATCAGCTGTGGAAGAAAGGATTCATAAGAAACCAGAAACCAGAATGGATGTTGTGGAACCAAACTGCATAGTGAGCAGTTTGTTTAAAAGACAGAAAACATTCTTACATGTGATTAGACACATCATCATCCAGAAGGAGCAGTGAGCTTGGAAGACAGTGCTTTTCCCATTATTCATAATCTCAGATTCTAAATTTTTGGGGATGAGGGAGAGTAAAATATAATTTTTTAAAAGAAAGCTGCAGAAGTGATGATACTTGTGGTTGCAATCTGAATTTTAGTAAAATAAAGATAAGATATCATTCTGAAAAAAGCATGGTAATATATGGGAGATATGATTGTTCTTATCTATGGAATAGCATTCTTAAAAACGGTGAGTATGGAAGCAGAGAAAATATCAATTAAGGATTATCTCCAGCTGCATGAAGTAGATAACAGATAAAAGTGACTTAAAGGACAGCAGTTTTGTGTGTGTGTGTGTGTGTGTGTGTGTGTGTGTGTGTGTGACTGTGTTAATATATGAAGAAAGTTAGAGCTTAGGATGTTTCATTAGCTTCCTGAGTTCACCATTTTTGCAAGATTTTTTTTATCTCCCTGCTGTGCCATATATAGTGAATGCCATGATCCTCAGGGTTACATGTTTTAAGTTGGCCTTCCATCTTATATTCCAGGTGGTGAGTAGTAGATTAATAAAGGAACAAGGAGGAAAAGGTGGTTCCTATTTCACAAGGTAAAACATGCCCAAATATTTCATTGATACTGACTCAACTCTGCCGTTTAATTTAAAAATAATTTAAGGAGAGAAGGACCAAGATGGTGGCATAGTTAAATACCTATTGTGCTGCCCCATGCAACAATTCCAAAACTACAACATAACAACAAAACAAACATCATCCAGAATCACTGGAAAGCTGGCTGAGTGAAAATTCCACAAATAAAAGTAAAGGTGGGACACTGAGACTCAGAAGAGCGGTGGAGTGCAGCCTTGAAGATACGCCGGGAGAGAGATTCAGAGCCATGTGTGCACGGACTGCAGGGCAGGCAGCAGCAATCCCGGCTGGATTTTCCCAACAGGAAGGGTGGAGATGTCCCACTGCACAGATTCTCCAGTGCCAGCTGAGGTGTGAGGTCCAGGGTACACACGCTAAAAGCCGGGCGCATTAGAGGTCTTCACGTGACTTGATCCTCATTCAGGAGACCACCAGACTGCTTTGTTTTACAACCCTGGGCGAGACTTTGGGTGTGCAGACTCATTTGAGGAGAGGCAGAGTTGTCTGGCAACGGGTGGAGACCAGGGACAGGTTTCTATTGGAGGTGTGCAGCCATTACCACCCAACACAGAGACCCGCATGCTACATAGGGCGTTGCTGAGGCTGCGTGCTCAACCTGGAGATTCCACCCATCCAACTTGAACACAGCACAGCTCACCTTCACACCCAATTGGCCTGGAGGTCAAATCTTCCTAGTGCTAACAACAATTAGCTGGGCTTAATTCCAACAATACTGTACAACCCATAAAGAACTGCAGTAAGGGTATCCACCTCAGGTAACTGGGGAGGCTGAGCCACTGTCTCTTAGAGGACATCTACCACACAAAGCTAATTGATCAACTCAGAAAAATAGCCACAATGCAGAGAAATAGAAAGAAATAAGGTGTTAAAAAATGGAGGAAAAAGATTACTAGAGATAGAGTTCAAAACCACAGTAATTAGGATATTCAAGATGTTCCTAGAAAAGGCTGATGAACTTAATGAGAACTACGAGGAAATGAACAAGACATACGAGGAAATGAAGAAGACCAACAAGGAAATGAACAAGACCTATGAGGATAGGAATGAGACCCTCAAGGATATGAAAAAGGACCAACTAGAAATTAAACATACACTGACTGAAATAAAAAATATTACACAAAGTCCTAAAAGCAGTCCAGAGGGCTGCAAGAACCAAGTCAAAGATTTGAAATACAAAGAAGCAAAATCCACTCAGCTGGAAAAGCAAGAAACAAAAAGAATCCAGATAATCAAAGATAGTGTAAGGGGCCTCTGGGATAACCTCAAGCATGCCAACATCCGAATTATGGGGGTGCCAGAAAAAGAGAGAGAGCAAGGAAATAAAAACCTACTTGAAGAAATAGTGACGGAAAACTTCCCACACCTGGTGAAAGAAACTGACTTAAAAGCCCAAGAAGTGCACAGAACCCCAGAATATAGGAATCTAAAGAGGACCACACCAAGACACATCATAATTAAAATGCCAAGAGCAAAAGATAAAGAGAGAATATTAAAAGCAGCAAGAGAATAAAAGTTAGTTACCTATAAGGGAGCACCCATATGATTGTCAGCAGATTTCTCAATAGAAACGCTGCAGGCCAGATGTGAGTGGCAAGAAATATTCAAAATAATGAGGAAGTATTCAAAATAAAGAGGAAGAAGAAAAAGATAAAAGTGTAAATACAACAGATAAAAGTGTGAATACAACAAATACACATCTATCAACAAATGAACCTAAAAATCAAGTGAATTAATAATCTGATGAACAGGATAAACTGGTGAATATACCAGAATCACGGACATAGAGAGGGAATGGACTGACAATTTTTTGGGGGAAAAGGGATGTGGGAAGTACAGCAAGAGACTGGACAAAAATCTTGCAACAATGGGAGAGGACAGTTGGGGGAGGAGGTGAGGGTGGAGGGTGTGATGGGTACAGGGTGGAGGGGAGCTATAGGGGGATAAAAAATGGGAAACAATGTAATTAATAAACTAAACAATAAAGATAAAAAAATAACATAAATCACTGACTCATCTAGCCACTTGCCCATCCACTATGTATGGAGATGCAGTACAGTGTACAGTTAAGAGAGAGTCTCTGCAGGCAGGGGGTCCAGGTTAAGGTACCATCTTCACCACTTATAAAAGTATAGAACTTGGGCCAATTATTAACTTCTCTGTGCAATGGTTGCATATGTAAACTATGATAATAAACATGATGTACTTCATAGAACTGTTATGAGTAAATAAATCAATAATTGTCAAGTCCCTAAAAGTTAATTTAAAATTAATTTATTAAAATATATTAAATTAACTTAATTAATTAATTAACTTAATTAACTTAATGTAATTTAGTTTTGTTTTCCTTTAATTTTTTTTCATTCTTCTAATAAGGCCCATTGTCATCCTAACAAAATCAGGATGACTAAAGTACCTCTATCTTACTTAGATATTTACATTATTTACATTATTATTTTAATATTTTTCCTACCAATTTTAATATTTTATTACTGAGACTGATAAATTTTTGTCCAACCATTATCCTACAAAACAAGGAACAGAACATGAGGGTACAGAAAAAACAGATGAGTTGGAGGATGGTAAAACATGACCCCTAATTTTAAACATTGTCCATAATGTAAAAAATATATAGTTTAGTAGTAATACTTACAAGTGTTATGTCAAAAATAGTCAAAGTGGTCCTAGTTTGAATTGATTACCCTCCTGAGGGATTTGAAGGGTAAGAATTATAATGGATGCTGCTGAAGGTGGAGATTAGAGAAAAAAGAATTGCCACCCTAAGCAATGAAATATTTTAATTTGATGGGAAAGACCCTAAGATAAAAATGTAGGTATCTAAGTAAGATGAAGTTAAGTGTAAGAATCTAATTTTCCGAATCCCAAACTATTATAGCTTACCTACTCAAAACCATGATATAATCATAAGAAATTATCAAAAAATTGCACAATGTTTAAATAAGAAAAAAACACACACACCAATTTAATGATATGGAACAGGTTCAGAATATATTGTTAAAATACATAAGACTATTACAAAACTATGTGTACATTGGAATTATTCTTCCCTTTTTTTAATCCTCACCCAAGGATTTTTTTTCATTGATTTTTGGGGAAAATGGAAGAGAGAGGGAAAAACAGAAACATCAATGTGAGGAAAATACATCTATCGGTTGCTTCCTCCATGAGCCCCAACCATGGTTTGCAACCAAGATACATGTCTCTGACTGGAATCAAACCCAGGACCCCTTGGTCCAAAGGCCAAAACTCTATCCACTTAGCCAAACCAGCTAGTGCTTCCCCTCTCTTTTTAATCATTAGAAGGAGATTTACCCAACTTTTGTGGGGGTAAATTTTATTTTCTCCGTATCCTTCTGTTCTTGCCATATTAAATATGAGTTATTATTTGCAATGGAAAAATTCATCATAAATACTTTTAATAATAGTAAATATGTGAGTTTAGCTGACAATTTTGAAATGTATTCTCCCATTCAGTGATCATATAATAAATACACTTCCTTTAATATATTCCTAAAAAATAGATCAGATTATTACTCCTGATATTGCACTTTTTACAACTAGGATCTGATGAAGCCTTATTTTGGGGTCAGAGATTGGAAATGTTTATAAGCCTAAGACTATCATAGGAAAATTGGTAAATCTAGCTTCTTTGTGTTAGAAACCTGAGACAACACCATTCTCACCCATTAGAAACTTGGAGTGATCATTGTACTTGCATTCTAAAGTAACCAAAAGTATTTGAATATTTATAAATAACACAAGTCAAATAATATGCTATTTTAAATTTTCTAGTGTTGTTGATACTGCATAATGTGATGTAGCCTGACAGTACAGAGTTCAGCTTCTGTTATGTTTGACGATGATCTTAAAATGTTTTATAGCAAATCATTATGCAACTTGTACATTTATCTTCATATCACAGTGACAATATATTTGTAAATAACCCAAGTACTGCATTGTATTTGCATTTATTTCCTTTGGTAAAACAATAGTTACATATTTTATTATTATAATTTTACAACCTTATTCATGCAGACACTAACAACAACAGCCACACAAAAAAACCCTAACATTTTTATAATCACACAGCTGTAAACACACTAGGAAGAGGATATGATAAGTAAGTGCTTTTGGGTATGCAATGAAGATGCTACTGAGAGACTCAGTTGTTCATTTTAGACTTTAATTTTTAGGCTTTACTAAAATCTAGATGGCAGCCAGTGAAAAGTGCTTTTTTAGCCATTGAGATGTTCATTCAACAAATAACTATTTAGGGCCTACTATGCATTATGTCGTGCTATAAGCTCCAGAAAAAGAACTATAAAGAATAAATAATTGTCTTCATGGAAATTGCGGAGTCAGCCTTAGCTCCGCCCTACGTGGCATGCAGAGTCAGAGTCTATGGGGCTCGTGGAGTCAGCTTATCTATGAGGCTCACGGGTCTCAGCGTTGGGTGGCAATGGAAATCCACCGCTGGTCTCCCTGTTGCCAGACAACTCTGCCGATCCCCAAATGAGTCTTCACAGCCAAAGTCTCACTCAGGTTTGTAAAACAAAGCAGTAGGGTGGTCTCCAAGCAAGTGAGCAAGTCGTGCGTTCTCTGCCAGGTTGTGCACCCCAGGAACTGCTGTTCCAATTTACTTGTGTACTCTCCCCAAACTCACAGGTCTCAGCGGCACCCGGGATCTTCTTTTCCCCCGACCTGGGAGCTCGCCTGGAACTGGGGGTTTGGGGCTGTGGGAGGCCTTCGCCCTCCCCGCTGGAAAAAAACAGCCAGGCTTGCTGTCTGCCACTCGTCCCTCACCTCTCGCTCAAAGATGCGCACCGCTGCTCCTCCTGAGTCACCGCGTCCCACCTTTACTTTTATCTGTGGAATTTTCACTCAGCCAGCTTTCCGGTGATTCTGGATGATGTTTGTTCTGTTGTTAAGTTGTAGTTTCAGAATCGTTGCATGGACAGCAAAATAGGTGCTTACCTATGCCACCATCTTAGTTCTCCAGAGTGTTGTATATTTAATTGAACACGTTCTATTGATGTATAAAGATATATATCTACCATTGTAGTTCACTGCCCTAAAAGTCCTCTATGATTTGCCTACTTATCCCTCCCTCCCGGCAATGACTGATTTTTAAAAACTGTATCCATAGTTTTGTCTTTTCTAGAATGTCATATATTTGAAGTCATATAGTATATTGACATTGGCTTTTATTCACCTAGTAATACTTGTTTAAGTCCTCAGTGTCTTTTGTCTTGATATTTCTTTTTTATGCTTAATAATATTCCAGTGTCTGGATGTACTACAGCTTATTTACCTTCTAAAAGACATTTGGTTGTTTTGAACATTTAGCAATTATGAATGAAACTGCTATAAACATTGCACTTGAATCAGTATACTGAATAAAGAAGACCTAATCTCACACATTGAATGGGCATAATTCAATTGGTTGAGGCCCAAACAGAACAAAAACCATGAAGGAAGGGTGAATTCTTTCTCTTTCTTCCTCAGCTGAGATGATCATTTACTCCCTCCCCCCACAGTTCTCAGGCCTTCAGTCTGTAACTTGGAATTACACCACTCTGGCTACCCTGGTTCTCAGGCCTTTGAACTTGGACTAAATTATATCCCTACCTTTTCTGGTTCTCCAGCTTATAGATAGCAGACCATGATACTTCCCAGTCTCTATAACTGCATGAACGAATTCTTATAATCTCTCTCTTTCCTCTCTCTCTCTCTCTCTCTCTCTCTCTCTCTCTCTCTCTCAATATATATATGTATATTCATTATCTATGGCTAATACAATATATATTTATTATTCTTTCTCTTTGGAGGTCCCCAACTAACATACTATAACATTGCACAGGTCCTGTGAGTATCTTATAATAAGAAAATAATCCTAACTCCTTCTTCCTATCTATTGTTTAAATGCTGTCACTTATTTCACTTATGCATAAGCAAAATTAAAATCATTGTTGTATGTTAAATAAATTTAGAATAAGAAAAGTTTTTATTTTATCTTCATTTATTCCTTATCTGATGTTCTGCCTTCATTTATATAAATCTTAGTTTCAAAACTATATGATTTGTCTTCCCTTTGAAAAACTTTCCTTGCAAGGCAGGTCTGTAGGCAACAAACCCTATCAGTATTGTTAGTTGAAAAGTATTTATTTATTTTTCACTTTTGAATTATTCGCTTTTAGGATACAGAATTCTATGATGTTGGTTTTATTGTCTTAAATTATTTTTTCTTTGATTATCAGTTTTAGAAGGTGCTCTTGTGATATCCTCAAACTCAGCAATTCTTGCCTCAGCCATGGCCAGTCTACTAATAACCCCATCACAGACATTCCTCATTTCCATTGCAATTTTTTATCTCTAACATTTCGTTTTCATTTTTTGTTGGGTCTCCCTTTCTCTTTTCTTGCATGCTTTCTACTTTATGAGTTACTGGCCTTAGCATGTTACTATAATCATAGCTATTATACATCTTAGTTTGATAATTCCAACATCCCTACCATACCTGAGTCTGGTTTTGATATTTGTCCTGTCTTTCCAAACATGTTTATTGCTTTTTAGTATGTCCTACATATGTTTTTGTTTTGTTTAGTTTTTCTGGTAGTCAGACATGATGCACTAAAAGAAACACTTGCCCTACTCATGATGCACTAAAAGAAACACTTGCCCTACATTCCATTCGAAATGTGCACAATTTGCTTTCCTGGGAAAGCTCACAATCCATCCAGCTAGACCAGTCCATGGACCCAGCCTGAAATAACTTCCCATGGAGTTCAAAATAGAACATTTCCTGGTGGAAGGGCTTGGGGAAAGGGGCTAGGGTGCTGGCAGTTGGGCTGGGTCAAAAAGAGCAAAGGGAAAAACTTCACAAGTAAGTAGCAGGGGTCTCCTGGGTCAAATTCTAGATAGCTCATAGCTGCGGGGAGGAACAACTGAAGCAGAGAATGTGCAATTGAAGATGAAGTTAAGGTTGCTAAAGCCTTGGGATTGCGTCTCTCGGCCCGAGGCTCTTAGGGCTTCCTGGGAGGCTATACCTTTGTGGAATCAGTGTGCATGGCTCACTTTCCTGTTCTGGCTTAAGCAGCCCCTCCCCGCCCAGATTTCATGCCAGAGCCCTCTTCTAAAACACCTGGCTAGGCCTCAGGTGCCACTGCATTGTGACTCAGAGAGGAACAGGACAAAGCATCCAGGAGAACAGGGTTTTGTGTGCTAAGTGGAGTGAGCCTGACTCCTTAAGGGCCAGTATGTGATGAAGGCACTCCAGCACTGTAAGTCCTCACTTGTTTCTCAGCCCCGGACCCTCCCCGCTCAGACCCCGCCACTCACTCCTGTAGAACTCCCAAGATCCCTCAAGAATAGGCTTCTGGGGAAATGTGGTTGTGCTGCCTCCAGTTTAATTGTGCCATTCCCTGAGCTGCCCCTGATGCTCCAAGATCCCAGCCCATCCTCCCCCTGGTGCTCTATTAGGACCAATACTAATATGTAAGGAGTGTGCGGGAGGCAAGGAACATTCGGTTTTCCAATGATAGGTCTCATCTTCAAGACAGCCTCAATCTCTGGACTACAGACCTTACAAGTGCTTTTCAGTTTCCTCCCTGCAGATGTGACAAGGTGGCAGGAGTAGACTGGAGATGAGTATTTCCTTCTCCCATATAGAGTACTGGAGGGGCCTTGGTTGGGTGTTTCACTCCTCCCAGGTTAGTCTCTGATAAAACCCCAGCAGGTTGGTCTCCTGGGGTGGATGAAGGTGAGGAAAGGAGGAGGGGAAGGGCACAACTGTGATAATGTCGACAATACAACTTTTAATAAAACAAAAATACAAAAAAAAAACCCAGAATGCTCAAGTGTATTTCAAAATGGTTCCTTTTCCTTCCTCCTGCTGGAAGTGAGAGGTATTTTGATATTTTTTTGTTTCTTATTCCTTCCCCTCTCCCCCTTGGTATTCACTGTAAGCAATAGGTCTAGCTCCTGGGAGTAAAACTGCTAAAGTATGGGCCCCTTTATGACTGGGTTCCTCTGAAGTTTTTAACTCTCAGACTTACCCTTAGAAGCTCAGGCAGTTCATCAGTTATACACATACCTCATTTTACTGAGCTTTTTTGTGTTTTTTTGTTTGTTTTTTTGTTTTGTTTTTTTGTGTGTTTTTGTTTTTGTTTTTTTGTGTTTTTTGTTTGTTTGTTTGTTTTGTTTTGTTTGTTTTTTTTTTAATTGAAGGCAAGACCCTCCTCTAGCAAAAAGATTAAAACTTGCTTTGTTGCATGATCTGGGACCAAACCCACAATACCTCTGAGGTGTTACCAAGTTAATTTTCCCTATCTCTGTAATTCTCCTGTTGTTCTGTAGAATTTTTGTAGCCACTGATTTGCCCAGTAATCTCACTGCTCTTAGGAATCTAAGAAAAAGTGTTAATGTTTTACTTTGCTCAGATTTTTATTTGTTGTTAGGATGCAGTGGAAACTCTTAAGCTTCTTACATTCCAGGCTGGAGACCAGAAGGTCTGGAGATTGCATTTTAATGGATGCAAGAAAATCATAAACAGGGAAACAAACTAAGCTTCTAATAGGTTAGATGATGAGTGCTATGGGGAAAATAAATCAGGATAATGAATATAGGCAGTTCTACCGATAAGGAGAAATTGCTATTCTATATTGGATAGTCAGGGAATACCTCACCTAAAAGGTGGCATTTGAGCAGTGAGAGAGAGCTTGGTGGCTATCGGGAGGAAAGAGCAAGTACAAAGACCCTCAGGTGTAGAATGTTTTTGGTGGTCTTGAGCAATAGCAAGGAGGGCTGTGATGGCATAGGTGAGCACCAGAGATGTAGGACATAAGCCACAGGCAAAGTCCTTAGAAAAAACATGCAAGTTCCTGTGAGATAGGATGCTAAAAGAGTTTTGCATTGAACAAGTTTTAAAAGTATTATGCTAGTTAATGTCCTAAATATATATTGTGAAGGGCATGTGAAAAGGGATAAAAGATTAGGGAGCTAATCCAATAATTCATGCTTCTCTGTATTATTGACTAGTGTAGTGGTGAGGTGGTGATTCTAGGTTTCAAAATCTGGGTATGTTAAACTCTGGGTATATTTTGAAGATGAAAGATGACACTATCTACATATGATTTGGTTTTGCCATAGGAGAAAAATAGAGGAATTTGGTCTAAGTCAAAAATTTGGATACAAATTTTTGACTTAGACCAAAATGAAACAGCCATTTTCTGTAATTAAGAAAACAAATGCCTGAACTGGATAGAGTATGAAGTGAGGTCTAGTCCTACATAATAAAAGAGTAATATGCAAATTGACCATCACTCCAAGACACAAGATGCCCCCCCCCATGTGGTCAAAGATGGCTGACCCCACGTGGATACAAGTTGGCCACCACAAGATGTCCTGCAGGGGAGGGCAGTTGTGGGCAGTTAGGAGTGACCAGGCCAGCAGAGAAGGGCAGTTGGGGTGGACCAGGTCGGAAAGGTAGGGCAGTTGGGGGGACCAGGACTGCAGGGGAAGGCAGTTGGAGGAGGCAGGCCTGCAGGGGAGAGCAGTTGGGAAGAACCAGACCTGCAGGGAAGGGCAGTTGGTGGGGAAATAAGCCTGCAATGGAAGGCAGTTATGGGGGGACCAAGCCTGAAGTGAAGGACAGTTGGGAGGAACCCAGGCCTACTGGGGAAGGCAGTTGTGGGAGGCCAGGCCTGCAGGGGAGAGCAGTTGGGAGGACCAGGTCAGCAGGATAGAGCAGTTTTGGGGGGGATCAGGCCTAGGGGGGAACAGTTGGTGGAGAGACCAGGCCTGCAAGGGAGGACAGTTGTGGGGGAAAGGCCTAGGCCTGCAGGGAAGGGCAGTTGTGGGGGATGAAGCCTATAGGGGCAGGCCATTGGGGATGATCAGGCCTTCAGGGGAGGTCAGTTGGGAGGGGAGACCTAGACCTGCAGGGGAGGGCAGTTAGAGGCAATTGGGCTGGCCCGGGAGCAGTTAGGTATTGATCAGTCTGGCAGGGGAGTGGTTAGGAGGTAATCAGGCTGGCAGGCAGAAGCAGTTGGGAGCCAGCAGTCCTGGATTGTGAGAGGGATATCCATTGGGATCAGGCCTAAATGAGCAGTTAGATATCCCTCAAGGGGTCCCAAATTGGAGATGGTGCAGGCTAGGTAGGGAGACACCCCCTCCTGGGCATAAATTTCATGCAGCAGGCCTCTAGTGATATATAAAACTTCAATCCATGTGATGTTTGCAACTATAAATTAGCAACACAACTGAATAGAAAGTAGCACAGAGAAGAGAGTAACCACCATTGGCTAGAGAATGATCTAAAGATTTTTCAAGCACTTTGGTATAAGATGCTTTCTGGGAATTTCAATACTATCCTGTAAAGCAAGTTCTTAATCTATATGTGTTCTCAAGGAAACAAAAAATCCAACACCTACTAGGAAATTCTAGGCAGCAAATAAAAGGAAAAACAACAACAATACTCAAAGCAGCTTTAACCAGAAAAACAAAATGTCAACTGCAGGCACTCTGTTGCACAGGTGATCTCTATAATGTATTCATATTGTATAACTATAACTTTATACCAGTGACATAAGCCAGCTACAGAAGAGCAAATACTTCATGTTTTCACGTATATGAAGTATGCAAAATTGTCTAATTCATAGAAGCAGAGAATAGAATGGTGGTTGACCAGGGATGAAGGGAGTTGAAAATGGGGAACTATTGTTCAGTGGTTATTATCTTTTTATCACTAGCAAAGTTTTCCTAGAAGTTACTCAGCAATTTTCTCTTCCCACCTCATTAGCTACAACTCTAACTGCCTGTTCCCTGACAAGGGGAATTGAACAAGGCTGATATTTATCTGATTTGCACCAATAGGTGGCCTTTCCACTTCTTAAATATTGAAATACTTATGAATTACTTGTTAAACAGCTGCTAACTCAGGCCCACCTAGTGCCCCTCTGGCCCTAACCTCAGTAGATCCTGGGAGGCCTTTTATAGTAAGGGGGCCTCCTGAACTCCTCTCCATGTTACAGCAGGCCTCCCTTTAACTGGTGGATGCCTTTGTAATACCATTGCAAAATATTTTAGAGGAGGATTAGGATCACTGTGCTTGGCTGTGTGAAACTGATGGATACAGGGAGGTCAGTGAGTTCCCTGATCAAATTCAGTTTTGCTGAAAAAGCAGAAAGGGATGGTGACTAAGCCATTTCTAATATCTGCTACAACAATTGGCAGTATAGAAGCCCTCATTATGTAGAACAGCACTAAGAATTGTCCTTTATGTGTGGCACTCCTCAAGGAATTTTTACATGGTTTAAATATTCTGAGTTGTTTTCACTTAAATAATTAAGCTAGCTAGTAACAATAGAAAGCTGCCTTACTCCTTGCACATCACTATGTATTCGATATTGTTCTTTTGACTGTTGTTGTCTTCAAAGCACAGGTACATTTACATCCATATTTCCCTGAATCAGTTAAGACAAGTCTTAAAGTCCAGATATGCTCTATTCAGAAGTTAAGGAACACAGCATAAGATACAATACAGGAATTTTTAAGAACAACAAAGACATAAAACTAAATATATCTCTCAGAATCAATCAGCTACACAAGATGTTCTATTGACTGTTCCTTTTTTCCCTTAGACTGCTGGCTACTGTTTAGTTATAGGAGTCAGTTTCATTTCACCTTAATGAGATTTCTCAGTCACTTTCCGTTCTTGAAGATCCTAGCCCCTCAAGTCTCCTTTCAATGTAAGGTGAGAAAAACAAAACAAAACAAATAAAAAAGATCACCTTTCATCCTTTGTGTAATTCTATAGGACAGACTTCCACATCAAAATAATCTTCCTGGAGGGAGGCAATTTTGCCAGGAGGAAAGCAATTTTATACATTAATATGCAGAGCAACTTATAAATCTTGTTTTCATTAAAAGAACCTTATTTCTTATTTATATTACCAAGGGACCATTTAAGTGATCCCCAAACTCTCCCTTCTCCTAAAAGATGACTTTTTCCCCAATGAACTTTGCCTCTAACCAATAGAACTTCAGAATATTTCCCCAATTGTCACCATTTATTATCAGATATTGGGTTGAGTCTTAGATGACCCTCTGTGACAAGAACCTTATAAAATGCCTCTAGAATTAGTCATTGCAGTATAGTATATATTTATATAGAAAGATAGCCCAACTAAATAAGCCACAAAGTGATACTGAATATGTTTAAGTATATAGCCAATTTTATGTAGCCTAGATATCAGAAAATGATATGTAATAGATAAAAATATCTTCCTATTTCCAACACATTTAAAAATATTTTTAATGATTTCAGAGAGAAAGGGAGAGGTAGAAAGAGATTGAAACATCAATGATGAGAGAGAACCATTGAGTGGCTGCCTCCTGCACACCCCCTACTGGAGATCAAGCCAGTAACCGATGCATGTATCCTTGGCCAGAATCAAACCCCAATCCCTTTAGTCCCCAGGCTAAAGTTCTATCCCCTGAGTCAAACCAGCTAAGGCTTCCCAAAATCTTTTGATAAATATACTGGAAGTGTCCCCAACCTGCATTTAGATAAATGAAGACAATGAAGAATTCTTTTTACAGAATTCTTCTATAAATAAAAATGTGTGAGTCCGGTTCATAAGTCTGAAATATTAAAACAACTATTTCTGATATTTTCTGATCTCTCTTGCCAACTTCATCCATTCCAACAGAATAGAAACTGTTCTATGCTCACTGTTCTTGGGAAGAATATGCTGCCCTAAAGCAGTTTCTTGTAAGTTTTGAATTGCATATGGTTCATATTTGAGGACATAGGGAAAATCAAGGGCATAAACAATAATATTTGGAGAGATACATGGAGAAAGAGAGAGTGCAATGCCCTTCAGATTGGGGAAAATAATGTCTAGATTGAAGCTTAAAGGAGAAGGGCATTTATTGGCGAAGGGTTTTAAGGTAAAATTTTTTTGAAGTCTGTTTTCCTGTCCCGTATTCCAGATCCAGGAGAGAGAAACAAACACATCAGCAGTTTTACATAATCTAATAGTAGAAGAAACATATACTTCACTTTCCAGGTAGAACTAGGCAGAGAAGGACAGAAGGGTTAGGGAACCTTCCACCCTCAAATGAATAGTTGTATGAAAAACCTAGCAGGAGAGAGAGAGAGAAAGAGAGAGAGAGAGAGAGAGAGAGAGAGAGAGAGAGAGAGAGAGAGAGAGAGAGAGAGAGAGAAAGAGAGAGAAAGAGGTGAGAGAGGGAAATTGATCAGCTGCCATGTACAGGATGAAGCTCTAATCAATCAAGCTCACCAACTAGGGCCCTAGCATATGATATGACTTTACAGAGTTTCCTAAATAGTAGCATAAGAATGATTTTTTTCAATGCGACTTTGAGTATTGAATGAAAGATGGTTCCACGGCAGCCCATATGCACTGACAACTAAGGACATGACAGAGTGATGAATGAATTGCTAAATACCATCATGGACAGATGATGATGAGAACCAGATGGCCCTCTAACTTTCAGCTGCAAGTAACAAACAACCCAACAAAACAACTGCTTAAGCAATAGCTATTCTTGAGACCTCACATAACAAAACCCCAAGAGATCTGATTAATTTAGCAGTAAAATGATGTCATGGGGGCCCTAAAGTTTTTTATATTCTTCTTAGTCAACGTCAGCTGCTGGCTTGGATTGCATCTTTTCCTCAAGGATCAGTGAACAGCTACCATAGATCTCAGCATCATAATTACTACACTGCCTCCAAAAAAAGAAGGGTACTTTCTCCTTGAAAATCTCTCCTTATTAGAAAGAAGAAAGAAAAACTTACTTAGCATGCTTAATCTAATCTTTCTATTTATATTTTAGAGGACATGTTCATTTTAGCTCAAATACGGCGAAATGTCTGAGAATTTTGATGGCGGAAATAAGGGGGTTTTGGGGGAAGGGGAATGAATGTGTTTGTCAAGTTAAAAAACAATATCAGCCATAACCACCATTCCATGTCTCTTTATCCCTTGACTATGCAGTATATACTTCTATGGCCATGACAAAAGGAAAAAGATTTGTTCATTGACATTGAATCTCTAATATTGGCAGAATTATTTCACTAAAACACAAAACCAAGTCCAAAATTTCTTTCAGTGAGCTATATGAAAATATGGTTACATCTCTTACACAATTAATTCTGTAAAATTAGACTTATATATCTAACAAGAGAGAAATATATAATCATGTGTCATATATTTTTGGAAGGCGCAAATACGCAAAGTTATCAGGTTTATTATTAGTTCCTTATGGTGCAATAGCAAACACTATCCATAAGTGTCCCAAGATGCTTTTTCTGCTTTGCCTCGACACTGGGATAACAGGGATTGAGACTCCTTTTTGTCTGAACAGGAGTGAGGCTATATCAATTGAACTTTCTCACTTTCATAGTTTGATTGCTAGGTAGAACAGGATGCTCAGTTAAATTTGAATTTCAGAAAAGCAACAAATAATATTTAAGTATTAGTATATTCCAAGTATTGAACAATGCATATTTATGTAAAATATTTGTTGTTATTCTGAAATTGAAATTTTTATTTGCTAAATATGGCAACTCTTCATTAACAGATGAGTTGACACATGCCAGGATTGCCTGAGTGTCCAAGTGCTTCTTGATACACAGATTTCCCAGATAGCAGTTTTCAGCTGCAGCACCATAAATTCAAACAATCTAGCCCAGAGGTAGCAGCAGTGCAGGTTGTTACTATACCACCTTTACAAATTACTCTAAATAAAAGGGAGAACAGTGTGTGTGGGAGGGTAAAATTTCCTACAAATGGACCATAGATAGCAGAGCATCCTATTGCCAGTATTCTGCCTTCTTGGGAAATGGAGAAAGAAGCATTTATACCTTCTCTTGTCTTTTTTTTTTTTTTTTAATATATTTTATTGATTTTTTACAGAGCGGAACAGAGAGGGATAGAAAGTCAGAAACATCGATGAGAGACATCGATCAGCTGCCTCTTGCACGCCCCCCACCAGGAATGTGCCCGCAGCCAAGGTACACGCCCTTGCCGGAATCGAACCCGGGACCCTTCAGTCCGCAGTCCGACGCTCTATCCACTGAGCCAAACCGGTCTCGGCACCTTCTCTTGTCTTACTGACCAAGCTTTACATGACTTTCCTGGCTTCCTCAATCTTTATCTTCAAGAACATGAAAGTCATTTTTTCACTTTTATGAAACTACTGGAGGCGTGCACAAAATTTGTGCATGAGAGGGGGGATGTCTCTTAACCCAGCCTGCACCCTCTCCAATCTGGAATCCCTCTCACAATCCAGGACTTCTGGCTCCCAACCACTTGCCTGCCTCTGCCTGATTGCCCCTAACCGCTTCTGCCTGCCAGCCTGATCACTCCCTAACCACTCCCCTGCCTTTCTTCTCCCCTGCTGGTTTGATTGCCCCTAACTGCCCTCCCCTGCCAGCCTCATAAACACCTATCTCTCCCTGGCAGGCCCAATTGCTCCTAACTGCCTCCCTTGTGGGCCTAGTCACCCCTAACTGCCTTCCCTTGCCAGTCTGGTCACTCCTAATTGCCCCCCCCTGCAGGCCTGGGGTCTCCCCCAATGACCCTTTCCCTGCTGGCCCAGTCACTTATAAGTGTCCTCCCCTGCTTGCCTGGGTCTTCCCAACTGCCCTCTCTTGCAGGCCTGGTCACTCCCAACTTCCCTCCTTTGCTGGCCTGGTCACTCCTAACTACTCACAACTTCCCTCCCTTGCTGGCCATCTTGTGGCAGCCATTTTGTATCCACATGGGAGCAGCCATCTTTAACCACATGAGAGTGGCCATCTTGTGTCTTGGAGTGATGGTCAATTTGCATGTTACTCTTTTATTAGATAGGATACTCTACTCTTGAGCCAAGAAGTAAGTGAGAAATATGTCTGCTCTTCTGCCATGGAGATATATATATATATTTTTTTACTTTTTATAACAGACTAAAGGCCAGTGCATGAAAATTTCTGCACTAGGGAGATAGGTCCCTCAGCCCAGGCTGCCCCCTCGCTGGAAGCTCTCAGGAGTTATCCTACTGAATGCTTAAACCCACTCCCTGTGGGCCTAAGTCTGGGCCTCTCTCTGCAGGAGGTGACCTGACCAATCAAGGGAAAGTGCTGCTCCCATCACCCTACTGCTGCTGCCACTGCCAGCCACCGCAGCCACTGTGGCTTTGTTCTGAAAGACATCCAGTCTACCTGGCCTAATTAGCATATTACCTTTTTATTAATATAGATGCAAAAAGACTCTAGTTCCTAGAACAGTGTTTGACATATGTAAGCATTTAATAATTTTTTATGGAGTGAATAAATCAATTGATTTTACATTGGGTTTGGTCATAACTAAGAGGAAATACATTTTAGAAAAATAAAGCTTGACATTCTTTGCTTTCAGAATTTACAGGCTGAGAAAACTTACAGGTAACTCCTACTAGCACCATTTTACACTTATTAATCATAACTTTGTAGAGCTGAAATTTGACAGAGTCCACTTAAATCAAGTGATCAAAATTAATGGAACCCATGATGGAAGAAAATGGAAACTGGATACAACCTAATACTAGTAGGTTGAAATAAGAATACCATGTCATTTATGTGATATTCTTGCCAAAATTGTTCAAAATGAATCTAGAATGCAATCATGAGGAAATATCAAGCTCTGGTTGAGGGGATATTCTACTAAGTAGCTGTCCCGCAATCTTTAAAATCCTGAGGAACTCTCCTGCACTGAATGGCACTAATGAGAGTCAGAGCTAAAAGCAGTGACCTTCATATGGCATTTAAAAACATATTTTTATTATTGAAAGTATTACAGATATTAGAGATATTCCCTTTTTTCCCCATTGACCCCTCAACCCCTCACCACCTTCCCTTACCACCCCCTCCCAGGCCTCCATCACACTATGTCAGTGGATTATGCATCTATGCATGTAAGTTCTTTGATGATCTCTTCCCACCAACCCCTCCCCATTTCCCCTTGAGATTTGTCACTCAGTTCCATGCTTCTCTGTCTCTGGATCTATTTTGTTCATCATTTTATTTTGTTCATTAGATTCTACATATGAGTGAGATCATGTGATGCTTGTAATTCTCTGACTGACTTATTTCCATAACTGGCTTTTTAAATTATTGGGACATTTAATGAATCTGTAATAAGATCCAGAGGGTATAGTGTAGTCCTATCTTAATATTAACTTCTTATTCTTGATCATTGTACAATGCATATATAGGAGAACGTCCTAGTTTGTTGAAATATAGCTTAATTATTAATTGAATCATTATGTCTGAAAGTTCCTGCTAAAATCATCATGAAAATACCATGCCTGAAAACTACTTTCAAATCATTCAGATAAAGCAGTTTTAGTGCTATCCTCATAACGTTTGATTTCAATTAAAATTATGAGTAAATAAAAATTAAGCAACAATAAACTCAGAAAATATCAAGTGAAGACCTTCTGGTATTTGACATTGTTTTCTAGTGAGAGTAGCACAGTTATAATGAATTAACTAAAATAGGCAGGCCAGCTGAAGTAAATGAGAAACTAGACAATTTCAGAATGGGGCTGAGACCATAGACTTTGTGAATCCCATAGAGAAAGTTTTTTGTTTTCAAAAAACTGAGGAGCCAGACCTTAGGGTGACTTCCTTCCCTTAGCCAGAGTTGGAAGGTCTCTTGAAAAATGTATTTGCTGTGACTAAGAAGAAGAACTAAAAATTACTAAAAGCTATTGATAATTTCCTGTTAAAAATAACATTTATGTGGTTTGTTATCCATGGACATTTTTTTAGAATGCATTTGCTCTGGGAATAGGAATTGGCTGGCCAAGGATTGGGCAAGAGGAAGATTAGTACTGTGTACTCTTGAATTGTATACTATCCATGCATTTCCTCTTCACAAAAGTAAATAATAGTTATCCTATCTAATAAAAGAGTAATATGTAGATTGGCCATCACTCCAACACACAAGATGGCTGCCCCCATGTGGTCAAAGATCCTGCCCCCAGATGGACACAAGATGGCCACCACAAGATGGCCAGCAGGAGAGGGCAGTTCGGAGCAATCAAGCCTGTAGGGGAGGGCAGTTAGGGGTGACCAGGCTGGCAGAGGGGGGAAATTGGGGGTGACCAGGCCTGCAGAGAAGGGCAGATGGGGGGAACTAGTCCTGCAAGGTAGGGCAGTTAGGTGTGACCAGGCCTACAGGGGAGGGCAGTTAGGGGTGACCATGCCAGCAGAGAAGAGAAGTTGGGGGAAACAGGCTAGAAGGTGAGCAGTTAGACATCAATCAGGCTGGCAGGGGAGTGGTTAGGGGGTGATCAGACTGGCAGGCAGAAGCAGTTAGGGGCAATCAGGAAGGCAGGCAGGTGAGTAGTTGGGAGTCAGCAGTATGGGATTGTAAGAGGGATGTCTGACTAAATGGGCAGTGGGACATTTCTCTAGGGGTCCCAGATTGGAGAGGGTGCAGGCTGGGCTGAGGGACAACCCCCCCGCCCCCGTGCACAAATTTTGTGCACAGGGCCTCTAGTATATACATAGTTATTATTTTTAGTGTACCTATGTTGAAATAGGGATTGCTATCCATTCTTCTGATTGATAACGAAAATGGATTCTAGGTATGGAAATGTATGGTGAGCAAAGAAGCAAATATTCACATTTCTTTTCTCAGATAATTTTAGTTTATTGAGGTCATCGATATTTCAATTGTTGATATGCTTTCTTCAATCTATTTCTGTAAGCCTTAGAACTATTATATATTACACCAAAAAGATGATACTCTGCTCTATGTAAATTTTATCTTTGTGTGTTATTTAATTTTGTTTGTTTGATTGTTTTTAGGGAATAACTATGGGTTTTTTAGAAAAATTTCAGTAACTATGTATTAGAGCCTTTAGGCAAATTCTATGATACATTACAATTTATAAACACACAAATATTTGAATTACAGACCAAATAAAGCAAAAAAAAATAATGATTTTGTTAAGAACAACTCGAAAACTGTAGAATATAATTATAAAATATTAGTAAATATAAATAAATTAAACAGTATAATCATGTTCAGCGGAATAGCTATGTTGATTTTAAATCATGTTCCAAATGCAGTATAAAATTCTTATTGGCAGTGAATTGTCTGTATATTGATTCAGATTTATAAAAATCATTTGACAGTCCATTGATCTTTTCAGGCATCCTCATATATTCTTTAAATATGAGAAATATAGCCATGTGCTTTTTGTTATTCAGAGAATCAAGATTCATAGAATCTTGTAGACCCAGCACTGTCACTGTAGAATGTCGACCCAGCACTGTCACTTAATATCTGTGTTAACAGGAGGATATTAATAACAGGGCCTAACTTATAAGGTATAGCAAGCATAAAAATACATTTCACATATAATTTTTTAAAAGTGTGCTTTGAAAATCATATCATTCTATGAATATGTATAGTGCTATAAGAAATACAATACTATGTGGAGGAATTTGTAGAAATTATAAACTAAAAAATGGTTTCTGAAAAAAGATCTCTTTTTAGTAAGAATATTTAGTTATAGTTATTAGCATGTATAAATGTGCACATCACATCAAGAATGTCTCACTCTTTTTTGTTTTCATTTAAATTCTTTTCAATTCTGATAAATAATATATTAAAAATCATAATAAGTATGACCATTTCTCTTATTAAATATAGAAGTTGATCAATTTATAAATTATTAAAATTTTTACTTTGACTCCTTTTTGTGTTATGGTAAAAAAGACATAAGCTAAAATGTAACTTTATGTTTATCTTTAAGTGTGTGTGTGAATATATATCTCCCTCTTGCTCAACTCTGTAGTGCTATGGTGTATTGACATTGTTATAAAAAAAATCTCCAGAACTTTTCATCTTGCAAAACTGAAACTATATGGCTTTAAACAACAATTCCTATAATCCTCCTCACTCAGCCTTGGTAACCACCATTATACTTTTTGTTTCTATGAATTTGACTACTGTAAATACTTTAAGTGGAATCATGTACTATTTGTCTTTTTGTAACTGGTTTATTCACTTAGTGTAATGCCCTAAAGATTAAATCCATATTATAGTGTGAGACAGAATTTCCTTTCTTATAAGGCTGAATATGAGTAAAATGTTCCATTTTATGTATACTAATATATTATATTTTGTTTTTCAATTTATTTATTGATGGATATTTGGATTTATAGTCTATTGAAGATAGTGCTGTTATGAACATGCACTTGAAAATCACTTTGAAACCCTGCTTTAAATCTTTATTAAGAAGTGAAATTTCTGTACCATATAATAGTTCTATTTTTAATTTTTGCAAAAACACCTTAATGTTTTCCACAATAGTTGCACAATTTTACAATCTTACTAACAGTGCATAAGAATTCTAATTTCTCTACAACACCAATAATTGATTTTTGAAAAAAAGTTTATTGTGGCCATCTTAATAGGTGTGATTTAATATCTCATTGTAATTTTGATTTGTCTTTCTCTAATGATGACTGATGTTGAGTATCTTTAATTTGCTGTTAGTCATTTGTATATTTGTGTATCCTCTTGAGAAATATGTATTAACTTCCTTTGCCCATTTTGTAATGGATTATTTGTTTTCTTACTGCAGTTTGGAAGTTGTTTATATAGGCATACCTCCCTTTATTGCACTTCACTATATTGTGCTTCACAGATACTGCTTTTTCTTTTTGTGTTTTTTTAATACAGATTGAAGGCTTATGGCATTCTGTATTGAACAAATTGAAAACCAGCTGGAAAAGATTTATCATTCTAGATGCCAATAAGAATATTCATGATTGATAGGAAAAGGTCAAAATGTTAACATAGCAGATGTTTGGAAGAAGTTGATTCTAACACTCCTGGATGGCTTTGAGGGATTCAATATTTCAGTGAAGGAAGTAACTGTGGTGGTTAAAATATAAATAAACCTAAAATTAGAAGTGGAGGCTCAAGATGTAATTTCTTTAATGCAATCTCATGATAAAACTTTAATGAATGAGGAATTGCTTCTTATGGTTGAACAAAGGAAGTGATTTCTTGAGATGAAAACTATTTCTGGTGAAGATGCTGTGAAAATGGTTGAAATGACATCAAAGGCTTTAGCATATTAGTTTATAAAGCAGTAGCAGGGTTTGAGGATTGACTCCTGTTGTTATAAAGTTTTCACTATAGGTAAAATGTTATCAAACAGCATCACATGCTACAGATAATTTGCTCTTGAAAAGTCAATCAGTCTGGCAAACTTTACTGTTGTCCTATTTTAAGAATCTGCCACAGCCACCAGAACTTTAGCAACCACCAACCACTCTGGTTAATCATCCACCATCAACATTGAGTCAAGACTCTGCCCCGCCCCTCCCCAACACACACACACACACACACACACACACACACACACACACACACACACCACTTAAAGCATGATTCGCTGAAGGCTCAAATGATGGTTAACATTTTTTTTTTTTTAGAAATAAAGGGTTTTTTTTTTGGTTTTTTTTGGTTTTTTTTTTTTGTTTTTTAAAAAAGGAGATTCTTTATTCAAATCAGCAAACTCAGATTCTTCAAGTCCCAGCCCAGGGGGTGGCCCTTCCTCTGCTCTCTCCTCCCCCAGCTCCTTAGCCACAGTGAGGGGAATGGAAAATGAGAAGCCAAGAAGGCCTCTGCCAGGGCAGGCTGCCTCCAGTGTGTGCCGAGCACAGTCCAGCTGTGGCAGGGTGGTGGCTGCCAGGACTCCTCCCTATAAATTAACTCTCTGCAGCCACAGCTGTGGGAGGGGGTGCATATTTGTGGAAGAAAGGCCCAAAGGCAGCATCATTGACCCATTCCATGGAATGGATTGAGATATCAGGAGAGAAGAGGTATGAAGGAAAGGCCCTAAATTTTGGTCTCAGGGAAAAAGAAGAAGCCAGATGGTCCAGTTTTTGTGGGTTTGAGGAAGGGAATGTATTAATAAGCAAAGGGGGAGAGGCCACTGTTGGGCACCCCCAGAGGAGCCATGACAGGCCAAGCCCCCACCTTGGCAGAGAGGAGCTTGAGCACTCCAGGGGGCTCTTGGGGAATATCACTGCTAAAATATATATTTATATTTATTAACCATCCAAGGAAGGCAAGAGAAGGGCTGGGAATGGATCAGATGATTTGGCATGGAATCCCAGGGTTGGTCATGCCTGCTTGAAACACCCCACGGTTGTTGCCCATCTGTAAACCAATCACGTTCTTGCCCTCTTGCAGCTGGTTGTCTGAGAAGTTCCAGGGGTTCTCCTTGGACTTCTTATGAACCCAGTTGGGATCCCCAGAGAAAAGGCTATCATCCTGGGCTTCTGCCGTCCACCCAGGTTCATCAGTGTCCGCAGCACTCAGGCCAGACCTTTCCTTCCCAGAGGTCCACCATCTGGAAGAAGTCTGTGGGGTTTGCCAGGAGCTAATTCCACCATGTCATAAATGCAAGAAGTTTCATCAAAAGGTTGATGGAACCTTGAGGATTACCTCCTAGAAATGGCTAAGGGCATTTCTCCACACCTAAAGATTTGCATAGTTGATTGCTTGCTATCAGACAGCTAAGGGTATTTTAATTTACATGTTATTGCCTCCGTCTGGCAAAGCACCTGAACAGCCATAGGCAGTTCCCCGAGTCTGACCATGGATTCTGTATACTAAACCTTGCCTTTGATGTATATCTACTTTGCCTTAGGACAATTTGTGTTAATAAAAAACAAAGGGTCCAGAGAGATAGAGGACTTGATTTCTTTAGCTAAGTCTTTACTGGCTCCCCAAAATGCCTTCCAAAATTATGTTTTATCACTGTACTCTTGATTAATTATAGCAGCCCCTTCAAGATGCTGGATCAAGACCCCTAGCAGGGTTGATGCACTAGCACTCAGCTGCTTATAGAAATGGAGAGATCTGCTCCATCTGCTTGAAGGCCATGGGGCAGGCCTGCCCTTCAGGATGCATCCCATTAATGGGCTCACACAGTACCATGCCACCATTGAGCCAGTCCCGAGAGTTCTCCCTCCAGGGCTGGGGCTGGCCCACATCCTTGCAGCACTGGGCGGTAATTCACTGGATCGGGGTCTCCTCAAGGTCTGCTTCGCACTGCTTCACAATCTTCTACTGCACCTCTCAGCTCAGCCATAGGCAGGTCCCCTGTTAGCCGTTTTGAAGGGGGATGGTGGCTGTAGGAAGTGTGGGGTGGGCAGGAGAATGAAGGGTTCCAGAGTGAATCAGAAATAAAATATTTTTAATTATTTTCTATATTTTTGGTGCAATGCTATATTTGCACATTTAATAGATTACAGTACACTGTATGCACTGGGGAATCCCGCTCCGAACTGTGGGACTCCCTTTATTTGGCTATGCTATTTACTTTATTGCATTTACATCCCTTTCTTCCCACAAATTTAAGAAGTTTTTGATATTGTTTTTGGCTGTTGCTTCATGTCCTTGACAATGTTTGGTATTGTCTCCTTTTTGGATTTTGGTCATTCTAATAGGTGTATAGTAGTATCTCATTATTTTATTTTCCATTTCCCGGATAACATAGATTTATAGAGCATCATGTCATGATTATTTGCTGTCTGTATATCTCCTTTAGTGAATCGTCTTTTAAGCTCTTTGGCCTTTAAAAAAAGTGTTTTAAATGATTTTAGAAAAAGGAAGGGAGAGAGAGAGAGAGAGAGAGAGAGAGAGAGAGAGAGAGAGAGAGAGAGAGAGAGAGGGAGAGAGAGAGAGAGAGAGAACATCAAAGTGAAAGAAACATCAAGCATTTGCCTCCTGCTGGCCCCTTACTGGGGATCAAGCCTCCAATCTGAACATGTGCCCTGACAGGAATCAAACCTGCAACCAGAAACCTTTGGATGCATTGCAAGATGCCCAGCCAACTGACTCACACCAGTCAAAGTCTATAGGGATATTTTCACTTCCATTTTGATAATAGTAACTTGTGCCCTCTCACTTTTGTTCTTAGTAAGCCTGGGTAGAAGTTTATAAAATTTAAATGATCTTTTCAAATAACTGTCTTTTGGTTTGGGAGATTTTTCTCCAGTGATTTCCTCTTTTCAATTTTATTGATTTCTGTTTTAATTTTACACCTTTTCTTCTGATTATATCAGGCTTAATTTGCTCTTCTTTTTATAGTTTCCTATGGTGAATTATTTTAAATGAATTATTTTAGATCTCCCTTCTGTTCTTATATATGCATTCAGTGATATAAATTTCCCGTTAAGCACTACTTTTGCTGCATGTCATCCATTATTTTTTTGCCATGTTTAGAATAAATTGTCAGCTGAAGTTACAAAATGACTAACTGACATTTTATCATAATTTCATTTTAGAGTTTTACATTTGTATTTTTGTCTGGGATTGTTTTTTTAGGCATGTATGATTATCCTCTAGTGCAGTAATTGGCATATCTGTTTTTTCCTGCCTTAAGATGCTCTCTTTCCCTTAATAGTAAGTCACAATATGTTGTGGATATATTTCCAGACTTTATATTCTATTCAGATATATTGCTATTTATATCTGTCAAAATTCTGCTAATTACTATGAGTTTATGATATATTTAAACATATTTAATGATATTTCTAAGTTCATTACTCTAATTAGCTACATTTTCTTGCTGTGTTTTAGTTTTTATTTTCTAGAAATTGATTATCTTTTTGAGAAAGTTTAGTGATCCACTGAAATTGCTTTTTAATATTTTGCTGAATATTTTTCAGTAAAGTTTTATGATTTTATCTCTATATGTATGTCCTGTGCATGTAATTTGTGTTCCACATCTATTCTTGTATTCTAGTGCAGTGAAAAGGATTATTTTGCTGTTACTATTGTGGCTATATTTTCCAATTCATTATTGCTATGTAAGAAGTGGATTTATTTACTACTTTTATTGATGCTTTTTCTTTGTTGTCTGAAATTGGTGTATCTGAAATAATTTAAATCATTTTTATATTTACTCTTTTTATTTAACTTCTACTCATTAAAATAAAACAAAAGTGGTATGCTGGTAAGAGGGAATTATTGTTTTGTTTGTATTTTATACTTTTAAAAGTAATACTGCCTAATAATTGTTAAAGAAGATATATTGGATTTTGTTCATGTATCTGCAATCAGTTTTTCATATGATCTGATCATACCTTTTTCCAACATTTATTAAAACTTACCTTTGGCATGTTAATATCATTAATTATTTGAGGTACAGATGTTAATATAATAAATTTTAATGTATTTCCCAATATTGCATCTTCTTATATTCCTAGATTTTAAATCATGCTTGGCACTTTATTGATTCTGTTGTTTTAGTTATTCCTTCCTTTATATATTGAGATTTACACTCATATCGAATATTTATTTTCAGTTTTTATTTGCCTGAATTCTATGCTAGGTTTTGATAGTCTGTGTGTTTGTAGAAATTCAAGAGGCAGCCCAAAAACCCATTCTATCTTGTTGAAGCGTAAACTTAGTGAATCACATAGGTATCAAACTTTATTATAGAAAGCCACCATAAATAAGCTTAAAGGTAGTCTGAACACAGATAATTCAGTATAGTTCATGTTTGTCAGAGAGTGTGAGAGTAACCACAGAAATTAAATGTGGAAGTGCCAACTCAATGGTGTCTCTATAGATCCTGGGGCCTGTAGCAAGTAGAAGAAGAAAGGAAGTTAGGTGCAAGAGTAATAGAGAAGAAACATGTTAATTCCTCAATGAGTATAAGACAGTCAAACTCCCCTATGGACTTTCCATATTCTGAATTGACAAAAGAAGAAACATTGAAATAAAATTTTTATAATTTAAAATATTTTACATTTTAATTTTATTGTAGCTAGTATATGCAGTTAAATTTAATCATAATTGTTACATATTTTATGACTACTAAGAATATTTTATCATATCCTGATTGAAATTTTTAAATTGATAAACTTAGAACCTGGCACAACCCCCATATTTTTATAGATTCAAGTGGAACACTTAGAATACTTCCTGTTTATTAAAATGGCAATCCAAATGTAATAATGCAGTCTTTTGTGAATCATAGAGATTAAAGTCATGATCAAAATTTCAAATGGACCAGCTATGGAGATGTTTGTTGCTTACCCGTTAATTTTCCCGGTTTGAATATGAAGTAGTTTGACACATTAGAAAATGACAATAGATTATAAGGAAAGTAATTGGGCAGTGATTGCAATTATAGAAGCTATTCCAGATGAATTTTTTTTCATGGGCAATTAATAAACCCCTGGGATTGGAAAGTAGTTATATGGCTGAAAAATTTTTAAAATTTTTTTATTATTATTATTAATTTGGGAAGAAGAAGTGAGAGGAGAAACATTGATTTGTTGTCCCACTTATTTTTGCATTCTTTTACGTCCTCTGACTAGAATGGAACCCACAACTTTGGTGTACTGGGACAATGTTCTAAGCAACTCAGCTACCCAGCCAGGGCTTCAAACTTAAAAATATATATATATATATATATATATATATATATATCATCTAGTCTTGCAAATATAGATCACCTGGTATTCAGACTTTGTCATCCTGCTTTAAGGATATAAGATACTTCATATTGGTGCCATAATTTGTGTTGGAGGACATTGACAACTTCATCATCTCCACAAGCCATCATCTTGGGACATGTCACTAACAACTTGATGCTTATGGACCGGGAGAAAACCAGGAGATCAGGGAGCACCTAGATTAAGTTACTTAGTGACAATAGTAAGACATGTATCAGAGTGAAGAGTGAATTCAGGAAATGTTAAACTGCACATCCTTAAATTTATTGGGAAATTAAGTATTTGGGCAATATAGGATACTTCCTCAAAGAGAAGAATATTATGCCTCATTTTCTTGTTTTATTTCAGTCTGGATCTGGTTGACCCATAAGTTGGGAAGAAGAGTAGTGAGTAATCAATAGGAGACTACTTACAAATCTCTGGGAAGCAGGGAAAAAGGGAAGCCAACAAAGGATCTGGGGACATCTTAGGGTAGCAAAGAGAGGGTGCTGTTATCCTTCTACATCAGAAGGACTAAAAGAAAAAAAAATAGTTGTACAAACGCAGAGATAGTGGCTACACCTACAGAAGATGTCAGCTTGAGAGAAGTTATGTGAACATTATTATATAAATGTACCATTCCTAGAGAAAGCAAAATACTCTTTCACTAAAAGAAATCTCCTTTTCTTGGCCACTCATTGATTGGTTCACTACACCAGATAACATTGAAAACCATTAATTTCACTCCAAAATGTTGGCCTTATATGATTCAGAACAGGATGATGTATCAGCAGATAATAATTAGGAGAAACAAACAGAAAATATCCAGTATTTGGAGCAGACATATTGATAGGTTTCTTTGGCGTTTTGAGGCAAAGTAGATGACATTTAACTGCTCTGCTTTTGCCCATTAACTGAAAACCTGGAGTACTACTTGCTGTGGTTAGACATAGGAACTAGAATAATTTTCTAGCTGCCCCACATATGTAGTAATCTTCTCTAATATTCAATACTATGTCTTGAAAGATTTCACTGGATTTGGGTTCTAATTAAATGGATCATCATGCTTATGGAGTCTGAAAATTTCTGATAAAGGAATCACATTGAAAGCTCAAAGTTTTAGGAATAAGCCCATGTCACTTACAAGAAATAAGTAAATTTCCTTTAAAAATACTCTTTCCTTGGAATAGAAAGGTTTTGCTGGGTACTAAATTATTAGCAATTGGAACCTTAGGAACCATGCAACTTTAGCAGAGATTGTGAATTGAATGTTATCTGGTCAATGTAGACATCAAGTGAGCTTATTTACTGGTACCCCATTATTGACAGCAAGTAGTATATATTGACAGATCTAAGATGAAACCAAGACTGTTTATTGTAGAGTAGACTTTCCTAGTTTACCTGTCCATGCTATCATTGAGATTTCTGTCAACCACTGTCTTTAGCCTTAAAGGCGCCCCTACGTGATGATCATAAAATAATGACATTGCTTCTCAGGATTTAAGCTTGTTGGGGGAAAATAATGAGACTGACATTATTGTCTTTTTTTCAGAATGGTATAAATCCTTTGAAGCAATTAGGTGCTGCCTCTCTAATTACCTGTGAATATATGTGGGTGTATTTGCTAGTAGTGTGTATATTTATAGTTACCAAAAAGTAGAAGTGGAAGTGTGGATGATGTTTTCCAAGAATGTATTTAATGACTCACGTAAAATTTTTGTTCATAATCTCTATGACTCTAGCCTTCGTTTGTTTGGCAATGCTCATAATCAAGTGAGAAACATTTTTACCAAGGGATATAATTACGAGCCAGATAGAGTGGCTGAGGTTCCTACCTGGCCATTTGTAACAACGCCTGCCACGAGGAAATGGGAAAAGAGAGAACGGGGAGAAAGGCTAGAGTGATTGTCATGTTTTTTAAAAGAGAAGTAGTGTGTGCTAAAAAATAGTGGCAGGAAGGAAATTAGAACTTGGAGGAGTCTCTGGTGCAATAACATCAGCATTAATATTTTGTTAAAGGCTAAAAATATGCAATAATTTCAAAAGCTCAAATAGAACTGTTTGGAAATTACTCCTAGGTTAAGAACTCAAACTGAATATATTGGCAATAGATGGGAATGTCATAATTATCAGTGGTAA
This sequence comes from Antrozous pallidus, assembly GCA_027563665.1. Taxonomy (NCBI): domain Eukaryota; kingdom Metazoa; phylum Chordata; class Mammalia; order Chiroptera; family Vespertilionidae; genus Antrozous; species Antrozous pallidus. The sequence continues at coordinate 28,485,137 of CM050519.1, forward strand.
TAATTCTACAGAATTTAGAGTTCAAATATTTACCTTTATTTCTGGTAAATAAATAATTCACATGAATTATAATTATAAATGCTTTTTCTTTTTCTAATATTTTATAGGGTATTGAGTATGGTTTAGTCTGCAAATAAGGTAAGTTTCCAAGAATATGAATTTTAAAAATATATATCTTTTGCTCTAGTGGCTAGAGTCTAGCCAATTTGGCTCAGTGGACTGAATGCCAGCCCATGGAATAAAGAGTCATGGGTTTGATTCTGGGCAAGGACACATATATCTCAGTTGCAGGCTGGATCCCTTCTTGATCCTGGTAGGAGCACATGCTGGAGGCAACCAATCCATGTATTTCTCTCACTTGGATGTGTCTCCCACTCATTTCCACTCTCTCTAAAAAAATCAATGGAAAAAATAGGTATCTTTCAGAGATCTTGTACTTAAAGCTGAGTACCTTTACAAAGAATGGCTTTGGATTGCTTATTTTTAGAGAAGGAAACATTTTGTATAGCTGTCTGTATGTATATATGTGGTTTTTAATACATGAGTCAAAATCTAACATAATATAGACATTTTAATTACATCTAGATCAAAATATTGTATTTGAATGTGTACTTATTAAACAAGGAGTAGACTTAATTTTATCTTTTTCCCCTTTTTTACCCACTCTGTCCTTGCATCAATAGCAATGTCAGGGGAGCTACATTTTCCCCATTCTATGAATTCATGAGACTATCAGTAACCATGCCTCAACTGCTACCAATTTGCCTTGACTAAAGGATAAATGGTAATCTAGTAAGGTTTTCAGTTCTAAGCATTTGAATGTAGGGTATCACAGAGTACATATACTTTGAAGCTGAGTAGTTCTGGTGACAATAGCTTCAAAGGCATTCTCAACAAGCCTTTGCAGCTGTCCTTTCTTAAGCCTTAATTATTTTGAATTTTTTCTTTAATTTGGTAAGCTGCCAAGTATTTTATTATTTTTTGTTCTCACTCAAGGATATGTTTATGGATTTTTTCTTTTTTTTTCTTTTTTGAGAGAGAGAGAGAGAGAGAGAGAGAGAGAGAGAGAGAGAGAGAGAGAGAGAGAGAGAGAAACATCCATATGAGAAACACATTGTTGCTTCCTGTAGGCACCCCAACTGGGGATTGAATCCGCAACCTAGGTATGTGCCCTGACTAGGAAATCAAACCCACAGTCTTTGGGGGTATGGGATGACACTGCAGTCATTAGGGCACAAGTATTTTTTAATCAAATTTATTATGTTTGTTTGTTACAGTCAGTTTATATAATTTAGAATCAAGGACTCCAAACTAATGTTGTTGACCTTTCTTTCACCATATGGGGTAGCAATTGTGTTCAGTTGCAAATGAAGGAAATTTACTAAAGTGGCTCATACACGCAGTTAATTCTCTTATCTAAAATAATGCTGGACCTGGAAACTTTGAGGCTCACATGATAGCTCCACAGTTACATCTTTTCAGTGAACCAGACTCCTTTGATCTTTCTGCTCCACAGTACTGGAGTCAGATTTGAATTTCTCTTCTTGTATAAGATGAACTTCATACATAATTCCTATCTTACAAAATGAAGACGAAGAACAGAAGAAAGAAATATATAGCACCTTTCATCAAAGTCATCTGTCTAGTATACAGGGTAAGGCAAAAGTAGGGTTACCATTATTCATATGGAAAATGATATGAAAATTGATAAATAATGATACAAGAATAAACTATGTTTTATGTACTCACAACTGTAAACCTACTTTTGCTTACAATGTATTTTCTAATATTTCTCATTATCCAGAACTTGGTAATGGTCATAATGCAACTCTGAGCTACAAATCAAACTTCTGTTACTAATGATTATGTGGAGAAGAGCAATTTGTCTGCTATCTTCTTCATGACTGTTTTATAATTTGTTGTGTGTATAGTTAAACTATTTGGTGTTTTAAAATTCTTACTTCATATTTTCTTAGTTACACTTTGTTGTATAAATAATATGTATAGAATCCCAATGGAAACCATGAAAGGTAGCTTCAGTTTATAATTTCTTACTTGAAACAAGTTTTGTAAGAAAGGACAACCCTACATGTAATCATTGTGTGAGAACTTGGAAATACTTGTTGATGGCTCTGTTGATTATTTTTCAGGGAGAAAACTTTTTTTCTCATTTGTATTAATAATAAAAGCTATTGGGATTTATATTTTATTAAGACATTCAATCATTTTACTATGACATTTTCTCTCTTCTTTAAATATGTTTACCTTAATATAACATTTTTTTGTGGAATATTAAAAAACATAGGAAGGCAAAATGCTGTAAATGAAAATTACAGCATCTTTTGTCTTTGAATTATCCCCTGCTCATATGCTGTATTATTATTTTTTATTTTTTAAAAATCTATACTTCTACTATGCTACATTTAAACACACAAGCACATACAAACAGGTTGACACAGGTTTGAGCAAACGTAGGTTTACAGTTGTGAATACACAAAAAAGCTTATTTTTTTATTATCATTTATTAATTGTTGTATTAACAATTGTAAACCTTCTTTTTTCCCACCCATATATATTATCTATGAAACTTCACATAATATTAACTCTGTAGGCATGGAAGGGAAGACTTCACATGTGTGTTTTTTTTCTGTATTCATTTACTGTTACAGGTAAACATGTAGACAACAGTAATCTATGCAAGTAATATATTACTATACAAATAGGACCATAACATAGTGGAAAAATTGAGGATAACTTTCCTATATAGATTATTGTATAGCTTATTCAGTGCAGGTAGTAATTGTAATTTGCCATTCTGAGGGCAGCTGTTTTCATCCAAACCCTGTTCTTATTCTTAACCTATGTAGTGTGATCTTTCTAGAAAAAACAAGGTTGTTTTGTTTGTTTGTTTGTTTGCTTGCTTGCTTGCTTTGGCCTTTGTTTGTTTTGTTAATTGAGACACTTCAGTCCACAGGCTGATGTTCTATCTATGGAGACAAACCAACTAGGACTCTTTCTTTAGCCTTTTAAACTCTTTTTTCCTGTCCCTCCAATCTAAGTTACCAGTCTGTCACTTCAATATGTTCTCATGGGTGGGTGTACCAAAGAATGTGAGTCTTCCAATTACCAGTAACAGAGAAGAAAGAAACTATTATTCTGGTGTAACATAAGGTTGGATTCTTTAAAAAAATCAGATTTTCACATTTCACAAGGTAAGAAGTATCTAATTCTACCCTATCTCTTTCATGGTATAGTAGTAACATTGGTCGCATTACAATTAAACCAGATTATAAATAGAATTAGATGCATTAAGTAGAGGAGGACAAAAACATCAAAACAAATTTTTTAAAAAGGTTCTATTTATTCTTTAGTTTTGTAGGTGTATATAATAGTTGTATGTATGTTTCTTAGAAAATGGTTTTAATAAAATTATACAAATATACAAATAAATATAGATAAAAACTAATCTATAATTACAAAAGCATAATATGCAAAGTGATCAAGTGACCGAACAGTAGAACGATCATCGAGATGATCTTCCAGATGACATTGCAATGATACAGGCAGCCAAGTTGGGTGAGATGTGGTTGATCGGGGGCCTGGCCATTGGCTCATGATCACCCTGCAGAAGGAGGCCCAGGCTACTGGCCAGAGGGATGATTGACTCAAATGGGGGATAACATGATCACCCCAAAGAGGGAGGTCCAAGCTACTGCATGCCAGTGCTGCAGCAGGTGGGACATGCCTCCCTCTGTGGGGGTGATTCATCATGAAGCCCTGGGAAGGTGGATGGGGCCTATCTCTTTAGGGTGGTTCATCATGGGGCTTCTGGACTGTGAGATGGCACAGGCTGGGCTAAGGGACACCCCCCACCCAGTGCATGAATTTTGTGCACTGGGGCTCTATATTACTAGAGGCCCAGTGCATGAAATTTGTGCATGTGTCCCTCAGCCCAGCCTGCACCCTCTCCAATATGGGACCCCAGTGGTATTGGGCCTAAATAGGCAGTTGGACATCACTCTCAGAATCCAGAACTTCTGGCTCCCAACTGCTTGCCTGCCTGCCTGCCTGATTGCCCCTAACTACTTCTGCCTGCCAGTCTGATCACCCCGTAACTACTCCCTTGCCAGCCTGATCAATGCCTAACTGCTCTGCTTCCCTGCCAGCCCAATTGCCCCCAACTGCCCTCCCCTGCTGGCATGGTCACCCCCAACTGCCCTCCCCTGCTGGTCTGGCCCCTCCCAACTGCCATGCTTTGCTGGCCTGATCTCCCACCACTGCCCTCCCCTGCTGGCAATCTTGTGGCAGCCATCTTTGACCACATGGGGGTGGACATCTTGCGTGTTGGAGTGATGGTCCATTTGCATATTACTGTTTTAGTAGATAGGATGTTTTGGCCATTTAATTTTCAACAGAGTTAAATGAATATGTGGGTAATAACTATTAGACTTTATGGAAGTATTAATGAGTGCAGTTTGAATCAATTTTTTATATCAGCCTAAAAGTAGAAATGTATAGCCTGGATACTATGCATATATTTTTCTGTTACAGTAATACATAAATTGCACTCATATTAGAGCTTAGGGTCCCATGGAAAATATCCTAAAATATTATTGATTTGAATATTTTAAATGAAAAATACATTTTTTTTATCAGCACTACAAGTTCTCAGATTGAAATTTGGATTGCAAGGCAATCAATTAGTCCAGAAAGAATATTCACCTTATTTTCCAACAAGGCTAAAATATAATTTTTATTCTCTATTAATTTTACACTTGACATAATATTTAAAATAGAACATATTTAAAAGCATCTGAGAGGTTTTATTTTCCATTAGTGAGTCAATTGTATTCTATTTGCAACTTTAACATCAAATGAGAAGGAAGAGAAAAGTGAAAAGTACTTAAAGAGCTTTTTTGCATTTCTATGTTGGCATTTTTCCTCATGATTGAGTTTTCATACTGATAACCAAGTAATGAAATTAATATTAATTTTAAAAAGACTATCCCTGAGATTTTAAAAATGTAGTTAAATAGATAAACATTTATTTTATTCATTCAAAATGTGCCTCTGTTTCTACAGGAATTTCAGAAATTCAATAAGATTAACTGAAGAGAATTTTTTGCTGAGGTTCAGTAAAGGTTATCTAAGCCTATAGATTTAGTTAGAAAATAATATACCAGATAGTCTACTTCATCTTCTAGAAAGCATAACTCAGTTTAGTGGTGAGCTTTAAGGGTAATAAAGAGCTCAATATCCCAAATTTATTCACATGTGAGTTAACTTTAACTTTAAGAATATATTCCAAGATTACATGTATTATACTTTTGTAAAAGGTGTAATTCTTTTTATAAAAAAACCCTTTATAGTAATTCACATAACTTTATTCCTATAAAATATGTGCTTTATTATATGTAAATTTAAAGAATGCATTTATAAGATCATACCAGATCTTAAACCAGAGTTGTTTTTTCAGAATGAAACATCTTGTTGAATGAGGAGGATAATCCAAGCCAGTTTCCAAAATTTTATAATAGCTTCCTTTTGTTTTAATCCTAATTTTGAGTCATTTCTTAAAGTATTAAAACCCCCCTTATTCCTTTGGTGTTGAATTGACTTAATATAAATTAGACATTTTATTGAGAAATAATGGGCATGGCATTTTTGTGCAAGTGCATTAGTTTCCATGGAGACATATTGCAAATATTCTTTCTGCTATTTCTTTTAATGGAATGTTATAAATTCTTTTTAAAGTCACTTTGTGTGACTTAGTTATATAACTGATAGAAACATACTACTGGACTTCATAATAGACAAATATTGCCTACAAGTACAGAACATAATGAAACCCTTTCCTATGAACAGTCCTCCAACTTAGAAATGCGACTTTAGTTTAAGATTTTTTTCTTTGAAATTTAGTAAGAAATACTATTTTTACAAGGAAATTCAGCTCTGGTGGCTAACTCTTTAAGACTGGCTATGAACGAATTCAGTAAAGTGAGAAATCACCTCATGACTCCTGGACTTTCATAAGATAAATAAAATAGTTTGTTATGATCCCTTGAAAACTTTATCTGAGACTCAATACTAGTTGAAATGGAAAAATCACGACTCAAGATTCTATAATGCTGTAAAGAAAGATTGGGTCATATAGGCCAGGGTTAGTGAGGGCATGATTGCAAAGCTGAACAGGAGCCTGGTTTGATTGGTGAAATCCAGCTAAGCTGTTAGGTCAAAGTTATGCTGACAGAGAGCTGCACCTCTATACCAGACAGGAATTCAGCATTATACTGTGGATTTGCCCAAAGAATTTAGTTAGACCAATGAATTGAAAATATTATATCCAGGTGCAGTTACTGAAAGATTAAGGAAAGAAACTGATCCAGATGAATAAAATGTCGTTACATAAGTATACAAACATAAATGTAGATGACATTTCCTCCCTTGGAAAGTTCCCTTGTAACTCTTTGTAGTCAATACCCCCATCTTTAGTGTAGGCCAAATACCATCATGCTTCTGTTATTCTTTACTTTTATTGTTCTATTTTTATGTATTTTGAGTTGTTTTATTTTTAGTATGTTTTTATCGAATTTAGAGAGAGGAAAGGAGAGGAAAGGAGAGACAGAAACATCATTGATGAGAGAGAATCATTGACCTACTGCCTTCTGCATGCCCTACGTTACAGATCGAACCCACAATCCTGGCATGTGCTCTGACTGGGAATTGAACTATGACCTCCTGGTTCATAGATTGGCATTCAAATACTGAGCCACACTGGCCAGGCTTAAGCTATGTAGACAGTAAAAGGTAATGGTTGAGAACTATTTTTAAATTTCATGTAGTTTTCTTTTTGAAAAGGCTATGCTTTCCCCATTAACTTTCTTAGCATTATTCTCAAAATTCAATACTTATAAAATAAAACAAATTCAGGAACACAGACAATAGAAGGGTGATACTAAGGGGAGGAGAATTGGGAGAATATGAATAGGATTTAGAGGGTCAAATATATGATGATGGAAAGAGAATATGCTTTGGATTATGAGCACACAAAGCTATATGCAAATTATGTATTCTAAAATTACTAGAGGCCCAGTGGACAAAATTTAGATTTTTATTTTTCCTTGGAATTTAGCAAGAAAAAAAAATTTAACAGGGAAATTCAACTCGGTTTAGTGGCTAACTCTAGTAGGGTCCCTAGGCCTGGCTGGTGATAGAGCCAATTGGGGGCTTATTTCCCCGGGCTGTCAGCTTCTGGCTGGGGCCTTCCTTCATTCCACGCTGCCCCCTGGTGGTCAGCACACATCACAGTGAGTGGTCAAACTCACAGTTGGGTGAACTCCAAAGGGCATTATTTGCATATTAGCCTTTTACTATATGGGATACCCTTGAAACTTATGTAATGTTATTAATCAATGTCACTCCAACAAATTTAATTAAAAATTAGCTGTCATGTGTGTGTATCTATCATTGAACTTTGTTTTCATTGACCTATATTGCTATCTTCATGCTAATTCAATACAAATTTGATTACTATAGCTTTCTATTCAAAATGGTAATAAAATAAGTTGTCTTCCAGCCTTACTCTATATTTTCAAAGATCAAATAAGTTTTGGAAAAGTGAACTACATGAAATTATATCTGTTTCTTATTTGATAGCTTCATAGCATTTCTGGTATATCTATATAGAGTGTAGGGGAGGGGGAGAGAGAGAAACACTGATGTGAGAGAGACACATCGATTAGTTGCCTCCTGTACCCACCCAAAGTGTCTGGGGAGTCAAATCTGGAACTTAAGTACATGCCCTTGACTAAGAATCAAACTGGAGACACTTTGGCACTTGGGCCAGTGCTCTTGAAATACCGACCAGGGAAGAACTTCTAGTATATTAATGTGGTTTATAAGTCTTTAAGAGGAGATAGTAAAATATTTCCAAAAATTATTCTTCTATGAAAATTATATTTCCCTCTGCACATTAACAGAGCTTATTATTTTCTGCAAATACACTTCTCAAGGTCTGCATTTGAAGTGAAGGAGCATACAAATAATGCATTTGAATCCAGCAATTGGTGTAATATCTCTATAAGATTAAGGAAACATTGACTCAAAATAAGTAGAATCTAATGCCAACTGTTGGGGTAACATCACTTTATATGTGACATATGTAAATCCAATTACTTTCAGACTAAAAGAAAAATAAAGTTGGAGGAAACAAAATGAAAATTTAAATATTGCAATAGATTCCCTGCTAATGAGCCTCCAAAGTAAACATAAACTGAGAAGCATGTGTTCCTAAAAGAAGAAATAATTGTCTTGAACTTACTGTGATATGTTTAACAGTATACTTTAAGTGGATAACTATAGGCATTATTTACAGGTAATTGTAACTATATGTGAATGTGCTTTCCATAAACTTACTTTTAAAAAATCTTTATTTTTGAAAGTATTATATATGTTCCACCCCTCTTTTTTTCTCTATTGACCTCTTCTAGTCCACCCCTACAACCCGCTTCCACCTTAAGCCTTCATCACACTACTGTCTGTGTTCATGGCTTATGCATATATGAATACAAATTCTTTGCTTGATATCTTCTTACTTACCCCCCATTCACTTCTACTTTCTCTCTAAGATTCAACAGTCTATTCCAGGTTCCCTGTGTCTGGATTTCTTTCGTTGATCAGTTTATTTTGTTCATTAAATTCCACATATGAGTGAGATTCCTGATACCGGTTTTCCTCTGACTGGATTATCTTGCTTAGAATATTATCCAGGTCCCTCCATGCTGTCTTGAAGGATAAGATATCTTTATTTTTTACTGTTGTATAGTATTTCATGCTGTAAATGTACCACAGCTTTTTTATTCACTCACCTACTGATGGTCACTTGGGCTGTTTCCAGACTTAGCTATTATAAATTGTGCTATCAAGTAACTAGGCTATAGAATATTTCAGGTCTATTATAATCTTACTAGAGACCTGGTGCAAGAAATTTGTGCACTGGGCAGGAGGGGTGGGGTGTTTATTCCTAGGCCTGAACAGCATCCTCTCCAATCTGGGATCCTTTCATAATCCAGAACCACTGGCTCCTAACTGCTCACCTGTCTGCCTGCCTGATTGCCCTAACTGCTCTCTTCTGCTGGTCTGTTCCCCCTAACTGCTCCCCTCTGCCAGCCAGATGGCCCCCAACTGCCCTCCCCTGCAACCTGATCACCCCTAATAACCTCTGCCTCAGCCCCCACCACTGTAGCTTTGTCCAGAAGGAAGTCAGACATCCAGAAGATGGTCAGTTGACCTGGTTTAATTAGCATATTACCCTTTTATTAGTATAGATAGGACCACCATGTGATATGAGATCTGTTGTCGACCAAAATGGTGATATGTGGCTAAGGGAGATTTGGATTTGAGGGAAATTCCAGATGCTTAAAGGTTATCTTCCCCCTTTACCTTATCCTATGCCCACCCTTTCGTATAAAATCTGATGTTCTCACTGAAAAGTATTGGGAGCAAATTGGTGGACAGATATTGACTTACACTGTGGTCAGGCCTCCTTGACACTCTTAAACTGTTTCACCAGGCTACATGTGGTGCTTAGTTAATAATTGGTATCTTCTTAGTTTAATTCATGTCTGATTTCTTGTTTGTCCACCACTTCACCAGAGATTGAAAAAACTGTTTATTTTTTCTCTTCTAAGAGGGTCACACCCTGTTTTAAAATTTAATTAATTCATTAATTTGTATTTTTAGCTCCCTGGTTTTTCTTTTTTTTTTTTTTATCTAGGATTTTGTAGCTTATCCAATTTGTTTTAATTCTTAGGTTTAGAATGAATAGCTCTTCAAACTTCCATATTTTAATCAATTAGCATTCTTTGACTTTCTTACCTCCTGTGGGGGTCCTGACCAGAGTACACCAGATATTAAAGGCCATGTTCCATACACATGTGCAAAGGCAACAGCACAGCTGTTTTATGGTATGTACTGTACAAGGTGCACCTTCATCTTATGTAACACTGACGTCACTATTTAGCAAGAAGCCTTTTTTGTCTGAGCGAGTAGACAAGGGTTCCACTGACTACTGGTTGCTGGATGCTTTTTTTGAAATAAATCATGAGCAGCCTACCTATGGCCACTCACATCTTTTTCCAATTCCCGGTGTCTAAAGAGACAAAGTCTCTGTCAGAGGAACTTGAACCCAACACTTCCACTTCTCTTACTCATATCCTAGTTTTTATCATCTTCAGTAATACGATTCTTACTAATTCTTTATTCCAAAGACAGTTCTCTAACCAGGAGCAATACTTCGCCAATAATTTTTTCAGTTCATAAAGGACTTGAGGTCCATGCTGTGAGATAATAGAAATATATATATATAGGTCCTGCCTCTGGTTCCTGGCATAGAGTCCCTAAAACTCTTGAAATATTCTAATTGACAAGAGCAAGCACAGGAACATATTTTATTTTAATGAGGTAACTCTTGGTGGATTCCTAGATGAGTTATGGTCACCAGAAAGTCCAAATACAATTAGAAGCTTGGAATTTTCAGCTCCTTCTCCACTTCCCAAGCAAGAAGGGATGGGCTGGAAATGGAATTAATTAATTATGCCTATCATAAGGAAGCCTCCATAAAACATGCCACTAGCATGGGGTTCAGAGAGATCCAAGGTGGTGAATTCATCCACACTGGGAAGGTGATGCACAAAATTCCAAAGGGACAGAATCTGCTATACTTGGGACCATCCCAGACCTTGCCCCATGTAGGTCTTTATCTGACTGTATGCTTTATCCTATCTTATCTAATAAAAGAGAAACATGCAAATTGACCGTCCTTCACTACACTATCAGCCAATAGGAGCAATATGCAAATTAAACCCAACCAAGATGGCAGGCAGCCCCCTCCACCCTGAGCAGGTCATGGCAGCCACTGGACTGGCGGGGGTCCTGATGGCATCTCTAGAGCCAGCAGGGGGTCTGGCCCCCACGGCTGCCACCCTGAAGCCTGGCCATGGCAAACATGGGACTGTGGGGGTGGGGGTGAATTGAAGACAAAACATGCAGGCCTGGCACCCAGCAGCCCCAAGGCCTTAGGCAGAGGCACTTGGGTATCTGAGGGGCATGGGTTGGGGCAGCAGAGACACAAACTAGCAAGAAACCTGTGGAAAGGGAGGTAAACTATCATAACTTTATCTCCCTTTCCACAAGATGAGAAAACTGCCCCTGAATTATTTAGTGCTGTGGCCAACACCTTTCTACAAACAAAGGGTAATGTGTTTATCACTCTCAAGAAGGTCTGGTCAGAATACCATCTCCAGGGAATAATGCTACTGTGGCAAATCATCTAAGAGAGGAAACAAGCTTTTATTGGTTTTTTTCTGAAGGTCAGAGAACATGCCACCCCAACATATGCTGTGTTGTTATAATGATGATCTTGAGCTATAGATGCTTGAAAAACAGCAAATGCACCTGGAGGATTTCACTGAAGTCTCCTGATCTCCCTAAAATCAGATCCCCCGAAAGGAGCTTAAATATCATAGGTCCCCTTGATGGGAGAAGTGTCATCAGGCAGAAAAGACTGACTCATGTCACAGGACAGGAGAGTAGAAGTTGACATCACACCCAAACTTTGTTACAAACTATTTCCCCCCCACCCCATTCATTTTTCCTAAATATCATTTACTCTCCTCTGAGAGGCCTATATCTCCCATCCCCTTTCCCTAGGAAGAAGACATTTAAATCTGCATTCTAAGCCACCTTGGAGAGTTATTCATTTTTCCCTGGGATATCCCACATATGCATAAGGTACACATGTTAATGAACTTTTGTTTTTCTCTTGGTGATCTGTCTTTCATTAAAAGGGCCTCTACTAAGAACTCAGAAAGGTAGAGGAAAGCTATTTTTCCTTTTCCATAATTCTATCTCGGGAAACCAAGTCCCCAGCTGAACAGTGAGGTTAGCTCAAGTACCAAGCAGTCCCAGCTGATGGGAGGGAAGCTTCTAGGGAGAAATCAATCATATTGGCATCAAAGTGGGACAGAGGCCACATACATGGTTCCTGGTGGGAGTTTAAAGTGGTTCAACATTTTTTGGAGGATGATTTGGCAAATTTGATAGAAATGTTCAAGGTACATCCAAGACTCTTCTTCTAGGAATCACATCTGCTGAGATAAAGCACAAGTACATAAGCCCTGGTCAGAACCCAGGATACTACTATGGGCTCCCCTTCCAGGATAGGAAAACCTGGCAACAACCTGCATTTTTAAGACAAGTGGCATCTATACTAATAAAATGTAATATACTAATTAGATTGAACATCTTCCACACGATCTTCTGGAGGTCCTTCTGGATGTCCTTCCAGACAAAGCCATGTTGGCAGGGCCAAGGCAGAGGAGGTTAGAGGCAATCAGGCAGGCAGGGGAGAGCAGTTAGGGGAACCAGGCCAGAAGGGGAGTGCAGTTAGGGCAAATAGATTATCAAGGTAGAGCAGTTAAGGAGATCAGGCTGGGAGGCAGGTGAGTGGTTAGGAGCCAGAGGACCCAAGTTGGAGAGAGTGCAGGCCAAGTTGAGGCAACCCCCTTTCCATGCATGAATTTCATGCACCAGGCCTTTAGTCTATAATAATAAAAGAGTAATATAAGGGGCAATCAGGTAGAAGGGTTATGGCAATGAGGCAGGCAGGCAGAGGGAGTTAGGGGTGATCAGGCAGGCAGGCAGAGGCAGTTAGGGGCAATCAGGCAGTCATGTGAGCATTTGGGGTGATGAGGCATGCAGAATGGTTAGGAGCAATCAAGCAGGCTGCCGGGCAAGCCATTAGGAGCCAGTGGTCCCAAATTGTTAAAGAGTGCAAGCAGGGCTAAAGGACTGCTCCTCCTCCCCCCCATGCATGAATTTTATGCACCGGGCCTCTAGTCCTTTAATAATCTGCTAGCTGTATATAAGTATTTCCCTGTGTTCTGTGAGCTACTGTATCAAAGTAATCAAACTTGAGGAGAAGATCGTTGGAATCTTCAATATGTAGCCACTTTGGACAGAAGTTGTGAGTAACCTAGGGACTTACTACTGGACATTAGCATCTGACATGTGTTGGCGATCGATGTCGAAAACAAGGGAATGACACAACCAGAGTCAGGAAAGATGCATAAAGAGGTGTGGTAATGGAGGACCAGCTGTAACCCACAACTGGCACCGAACTCTGCTACCTCAAGTCTTCTATTCTGTTTATCTAATCACAATCGCCAAATGGAATAAAGCAGGCTGATTGAATCACAAGGACAAATCTTTTAAAAAACATCCTCATTCCTGCTTGCCCTGACTGTGGTCATGTTGGACCCCCAATCACATACCATAAAATGTCATGAGGAATAATTTACAAAGGTCAAAGGATTGAGTCAGAACGCCCCAGACCATGCTCCCAAGAACATCCCTGCTTGCAGGGGTTCAAGGAAACGTGCCCAGAATTGTTCTTACTTAAAACCTGTATCTACAGACATGAGTGGAATAGTTTTGTGGGTCTGAGCTCTTACCCTATGGGAGCTGACACTGCCTCCAGGTAGGTCACCTAGGTGCTGCCTCAGAGAATTCCTTGGGGTGGGGAGAAATCTCACTAACTTAGTTACAGGAATATCAGAGTGAAGTGTTCTGTCTGAAAGTAAAGAAGACTCTGGAGGAGAAACAAGTTTTTACAAATATACATGTTTCTATGATTTTTAATTTTCCAATCACTGTTATTACTTCTATCCTTATCCTGGTTAATTTTATGGTCTTCTGTTTTACTCATCTTATTGCCAGATCTTTTTCTTCTTGTATTTAACTGACTTGCATAATGATGATCAAATAATTTAAATTGCTGTAGAAAAATAGCACAACTGGGATTAACTACAAATTTCCACTGCAAATTTAAAATTATACTTATTCAATTTTAAACACTCTCAAGCTAATGGTTTCTATGTTACCAATCCCAGTTCTCATTTTACATCATTTTTTAGCTGAATTCCCAGATGTTAAGCATTTCATTTCTTCTTGGGATTCTCTTTATTCTTGGAAATCTGATATTCACTAAAATTGTATTTTTCTCTCTTTCTAGGTATTTTTGAATATTTTTTTGGTGTGTGTGTGTGTGTGTGTGTGTGTGTGTGTGTGTGTGTTTTCTGCTCAACTTCACATAGCTTCCAAATATTAACTATTCATTGGATGGATTCTGGATTATCTTTCTTTCTCAATCTATATATTTTTTCTGTTTTATCTCTTTGAGTAACATGGCTATACAACTCATTCATAGCAATGCTTTCTAAGTTTATATTGTCCCTGATATCTCAACGGAGGTTCAGAATCATGTATTTGAGATCTTGATTTGGGTACCTAATAAGCTTCTTAAACTTAAAATGTACAGGTGAGAAACCTTGATACTTGTTTCATTTTCTGCTATTTTTCTCAATAGCATAATTCATTCTCTATACACTTGGATTGGGAGCCAACTTCTAGCAGTCTGTCTTTACATCTTTCCTCATCCTATTTCATATTCCCCAAAACTCCATAGGCTCTAACTTTAAAGTGTATCCTGAACCCATTTAATATCTCATCCTTTCTTTTGCTACCAGCCTAACTCACCCACCATCTGCTCATATTGTTTCCAAAGCATTTCATATGATCTCCCTCTCTTAATCATCTACTTTGCACATGACAACATAATGACCATTTTTGAAGAATACTTTAAAACACATTTTCTACCTGCTAAAAGGTTTCCTGTTAAAATCAATTGAAATGAAAAAAAAAAACTTATATTGGCCTACTGGACCCACAAATATCTAAATCCCGTCTAACCTTTCCCTTGTACTTTACTTAGAATACACTGTTATATTTCATGTTCCTCAAAAATGCAAAACTTATTTCTGCCTCTCTTTACCTCTTACCCCCCAACCCACAAGATACTGTTTATTATTAACATACTACATCCTTACAGAGCTTTTCTCATGATTCAACTAAAATAAAAACCTATTTTATTTTTGTACTTTTCTTCAGAATAATTGTTTTTAAATGATCTTTTACTACATTACTCTTGTTATCCTATAATCAGTTTATATAGTATATTCAGAAAACAGTTTATACCACAATGAAAATAATATTATGCAAAATGATTATTCTTGAAATAAAATTCTAAAGTTTATACCTCATTTCTTTAAAAAGTGAATCTTGAAAGATTTATTTGAAAATACTTAAAAAATATAAGCTAGTGTAATAGAAAACGCAGGTCTTACAGATAGAAGCAACTATCAGAATTATTCAACAAAGACACTATAAGTGTTGGCACTTGTACATTTTCTTTAGGGTGAGAAAAAAAGGGATTGGTTTATACAAGAATACCCCTATTGAGTAAAAAAACTTATTTTTCTTACCTAATCATTTCTCCATCCGAATACATGTGAGCTAAGGTAAATATAAATACATGGAGAAGAACACCGAGGTTCTATCTCTGAAATGGAAATTATGAGAGCTGTGTTACTTTAATTAAAAAAATAACTTATTTTACTATAGGCTAATCAACACATTCTGTGATTGAAGACAACTGGAGGTACTTATTTTTTAAAATAATTTTGTTGGCCTTTCAATAATATGGTATACATGTATTTTCTATAAAGCATTCAATAAATACATAAAATAAAAAAAATAATAGTTCCTGTTTCATCTAAGTCTGTGTGATTGACCAACTGTTCTAAATATGTAAAATTGGATAACAACACAAAAGCAAAAATTATATCTAGGACTCAGAAACTAGAAACAGAAACAAGAACTAGAATTAGGAACCAAAGAAGCTAAACTCCCAGACTGCTTCAAGGAATCATGATCTTGCCTCTTTCTGCTTTCCATGGTAAACCTGTGTGTGAACAAAACTCACTTGTTCTCTGTCCTTTATGCACATATAACCTGCTATGGTCACTCCATAGAATGCTGATCATCATTTCTAGCCATCAACTCAGAACAATTCCAAATTCTTAGGGGTGATCACCAGATTCTCCTATTTTGGGTCAGGTCTCTTCCCAGCCTCTTTGCTTTAACCTAAGAGTTATGTGAAGTAGAAAAAACATGGCTTTAAAGTCTGTCTTCTGCCAAGGCAGCTCTCACAGCCAGTTGATCTGGTGACACAATAGCTGCAAAAGTATAGAATGTATTTGGGTGACAGAAACAATGCTTTTAATTATAGATTTAAATTTCTAAAACATGTGTTATACAAATGAAGTAATTAAAATAATTTTATTTTCAAATCCTACATATAAATTTAGATTAATAGATTCAATTGATCTTATAAAATTGTTAATTTTATAAATTAACACCTCCCACATATAAATTTAGATTTAATAAACTCAATTGATTTTATAAAATTGTTAATTTTATTACTATTATCCTATCAATTTTTATTTTTTAAATTAATTTTGAATTTTGCATTAACACTTTTACTCTATTTAAATGTTATATCTTTTATAGATAATTTAAATGACATTTCTTTTCTCATAATAAACACTAGGATAAAGATATAATGTATGTTATTGTAACATAGAGACTCAATTATATTGTGATTCAAAAAGCGTTGATGTTAAATGTCTCTTACATTATAGTCTAGAGGTAGATAGGTGATCCAGAGCAGCACCATAGCAATTCTCCATAAAATTATCAGAACTTGGATTCTTTCTATATCATTTTTCTTTAAATTTCTATTGACATGGCCCACATTGGCATATTTAATGGTTGGTCATCAGCTCCACACTCACATCTAGCCCTTAGTAAAGATAAGTAAGATAGAGGAAGCAAGCCAGTTATTGAAGAATGTAAAACATGGGCATTGTAAGCATACTTTTTTTTCACACTTTATTGGATGAGAATTCATAGAACCTCAGAATTACAATTGACTGTTAAAGTGGCTAAAGCTTCTTTACCATTCCAATTATTTTATACAGGAATATTTTTCTTATTTTTTAAATTTTTTTTGGTCAATTGTGCTTTATTTTCAAGTAATTTTTAGAAGTATCTATAAAATGTCATTTTACTTTCTCATGTGTAGGACAAAAAACTTGCTGTACAAATAGAAATCACAAGTTTGCCTTTTGAGACTCTGCCATCTTGATAATTTTAATACCAGATTTATTTTTGTCACTTTTTAATAATTTTATTATGTGCCTTGAGATCTTGCATTTTTTCTTTATGTTTGCAATGTAAAATAATATTATAGGTATATATCTAGCTATGGATTTCATTTTACTCTTTTCTAGAGTAAAAATGAATAAGGTGAAATGAGCTTGATAAGCTGGATATGATATCAAAGTGTTTACCATTCTATGATAGTCAGGAAAAATGTTTCAAAAAGAAGCTGATACCATCCTATCTAATAAAAGAGTAATATGCAAATTGACCTTGCCTTTAATCAAGCCACACCCACAGCCATGCCCATCAACCAATCAGGAGCAAATTATGCAAATAAAATAAACCCCAACCAAGATGGCTGCCACCACTAAGAGCAGGAGGGATGCTTAGGTTTCCCCAGCAATGGAGGAATCCAAGTTTTCCACCTGCTCTTGCCAGCCTAGACCTCCACTCAATGCTACAAAGTTTCAATTATAGAAGATACATAATCCCAACAGAGATGGCAACAACCACTGAGCTGGAGAGAGAAGAGGCTAGGGTTACCAAGGCGATGGAGGAAGCCAAACTTCTGCAGCCCTAGTGCCTAGGCCTCCACTCTAGGTTACAAAGTTTCAAACAGAAATGGCTGTTGCCACAGAATGAGCAAAAGGCTTGGCTCCGCTCTAGGCTACAAAGTTTCAATTGTAGAACATAAATTAATCCCAGATCCCAAGGCCTCTGCTTGGGTCGCTGGGGGGCATGGCCAGCCTCTCAACCACCATAGGCCCCTTACCAGGCCAACCCACACCCCAAGGGAACCCCCACTCTGATCCAGGACACCCTTCAGGGAAAACCAACTGGCCTCCACTCATGCACCAGGCCTCTATCCTATCTAATAAAAGAGAAATATGCAGATTGACCATCACTCCAACACACAAGAGGGCTCCTCCCATGTGGCCAAAGATCCTGCCTCCGCGTGGCCACAAGATGGCCACCACAAGATGGCCAAGAGGGGAGGACAGTTGGGAGGTTCCAGGCCTGCAAGGGAGGGCAGTTGTGGGCCATCAGGCAAGCAGGAAAGGGCAGTTGGAAGGGACCAGGCCTGCAACGGAGGGCAGTTGGGGGGGGATCAAGCCTGCAGGGGAGGGCAGTTAGGGGTGGACCAGGCCAGCAGAAGTGGGAAGTTGGGGGCACCAGACTGGCAGGGGTGAGTTAGACATCAATTAGGCTGGCAGGGTAGTGGTTAGGGGGTGGTCAGGCTGGCATTGGAGTGGTTAGGAGCAATCAGGGAAGCAGGCAGGAGAGCAATTTGGAGCCAGCAGTCCTGGATTGTGAGAAGGATGTCCGACTGCCCGTTTAGGCCCGATCCTACTAGGATCGGGCCTAAACGGGCAGTCGGACATCCCTCGCGGGGACCCAGATTGGAGAGGGTACAGGCTGGGCTGAGGGACACCCCCTCCCCACCTCCCATGCACAAATTTTGTGCACTGGGCTTCTAGCATTTAATACAACATAGGGCTCCAAAGTTCACGTGGAATGAGGACTCACACAAAAAGAAAGGTGACATTTTAAAGAAAGATATCAGTAACTGCATAGACAAATGTCACCTAATAATAAGGGATGGGAGGTGGACATTGAAACATGACAATGGAGAAGGAGCAAGGAATGTTATTGGAGATAGTTGGTAGACAATTCAGATTTTTAAATATAATGAAGAAGCGTGTGAAGAATAGGAAACTAGTATTCAATTGTAGTTTTTTGGCAAGAGGTTTTCAGTGTGTGTGTGTGTGTGTGTGTGTGTGTGTGTGTGTGTGTGTGGTTATGAGGATCTAAATATGTTTTATATAGAAGGGATAGTCACAAATGATAGCACTAAAAGTGGTTTTAAGCCTTCACTGATATCCTAACTTACTAGAGAACAATGATCATGCCTGTCACCATTCTTTTTTCTCAGAACAAATTATAGAGCCAGATATATGGTAGATGTATAGTAAATATTTGTTAAATAAATGACTTGAAAAAATCAGAAATTTCTCATTTTTCCTGAATGATCAGTCCATTCTAAACATTGGATTGAATAGTTTTTCAAAGTTTATCTCATTTTTTAAAAATATTTGTATGGGATGTTTTTAATCATTGTTTCTAGTTAAAAAGGCATAGGAAGAAGGTTATGTAACTTCCTTTAAATCACACAGTAAGCTATACATTTTTTAAAAAAACCTGGTCTTTAATCAGTTTAGACAAATTTAAAAGGTCTAGTTTTTGAGTCTTTTGTGTGTGTGTGTGTGTGTGTGTGTGTGTGTGTGCGTTTAATCATATAAATAGTTGTTTTACTCTCTGTATCATGGTACTTATCCACTTCCAGAACTTTAATTCAACCACATAGCCAATGATATCCTTTCCAAGTGTTCATTTATCCTAATAAGTCAGAAAAACATAGTGGGTTAAGCCATGGACACTGGCTTCAGATAGAGCTTGATTTGAATTCTAGTTCTGTCTTCCACTAGCTATGTGTCAGATTTCACATTCCAAAGACTGTTCTTTATAAGTTGAATACATTTTTAGCAGCAATCTGATTAGATTGTTTTGAAGGCAAAATCATACAAAATGCTTGTCATTATTTCTATCTCATCGCAAGTACTCAATAACTCTAAATATTGTGGAGATGGCCCTGTCCTTTGAGGAAGCTGGTTGTTGTTGTAGCATTTACTGATAAAGGAAGTACATTATATTGAAAGAAAAACCATTTCATTCTTTTTCTTTTCACTTTGGAAATAACTTTAATGACTGTTTTCTACATCTGTCCTCTAAAAGTGTGATTAAATCATTTTCTTTAAATAATATCCTCCCCAAATCCTCTTTTATGTGAATATTATCCTAGAGTAAAATAACTCAAATGATCCATTTCTTTCAAGTAACTCAATAGTTGATAGCATTTCTCTCAATCCCACAAGTATAATTTACTAAAGGCCTGATGCACAAAATTTGTGCAAGAGTAGGACTTCCTTCTCCCAGCTGTTGGCACTGGCTTCCCTCTGGCACCTAGAAAGAATGCTGAATTCCCTCACAGTCCTGGCTTTGTCCAGAGGGTCTTCCAGAAGGACTTCTGGTCTAATTAGCATATTATGCTTTTATTATTATAGATTCTTAAAAGTTCCATTTATATAACAATTCTATTCTTTAACTTTTATTTTGTGGTCCACTCTCAAGCCATCACATGTCATTTCAAAATGTTGTACTAGTCTACATTCTTCAAAATACCTATTAATCAACCTTTCGATTCAACTTGTTTATTTGCTTGCCTGTTTTATTTTAATTATTCTCCATTAAAATTTAAACTTCATTGAAGAGGATATTCTGTCTTGTTATTTGTGTTTAGGATTGTGCTGGGCACACATATATCAATGTGATTAAAACTTTGTAACTTCATTTAAACAGACTTATCAACAATTTTTTTCTTTAGCTTTTATATCTTACATATGTCTGCATTTCTCTTACAGTAGGGTTTCCATAAGTGAATTCAGTTATCTAGCTAAAAGGAAAACATAAGGGCCCTATACTTTCCCCTAAATATTACATAACTGTAATTGCATCCAAACTTTACATTAGCATTTTTGCTAGACTTTACATATGGGACAGATTAAATATTCTAGAAAGAATTTTAAAAAATAATAGAATTTGATTAAAAAAGATAAGAGGCTATAATTATAAACACAGATGATATGATTAGCCCTAGGAAGATATTGGATCATCCCTTTTCTTGAGAGAGATAGAGGTGAAGAACAGGTAATCAAAAAACAATGATTTGACAGAGAATAAAAGAAGGAGTTTACAGTTTGTCATTTTCTTTAATTACATTAAACTCTAATAAGTAAATGTACTTCATACATCCCTCTATGGACTGTAAATACTTTGTGACAATGAATTGAAATGGTAACAAAAATCACAAAAGAAACTCCAATAATAACAATATTAATATTGAAAATAACTCACAGTTTGAGTGATTCCTATATGTAATACACTAGAGGCCTGGTGCACAAAATTTGTGCATGGATGGGGGGTCTTCCTCAGCCCAGGCTGCACCCTCTCCAATTTGGAATCCCTCCAAGGTTGTCCTACTGCCAGTTTACAGGTATTGAGCCTAAACCAGCAATCATACATCCCTCTCTCAGTCCAGGATTGCTGGCTCCTAACAGCTCACCTGTCTGCCTGCGTGCCTGATTGCCCATAACCATGCTGCCTGCCAGCCTGCTCCCACCAAATTTCTTCCCCACCAGCTTGATCACCCCCAACTTCCCCCCGTGCCAGTGTGCTTGCCCTTAACCACCCCTGGTGCCAGTATAGGCGTTCCCCACTGCCTCCCTGATTGCCTGATCACTTCAAACTGCCCCTCCACCTGCTGGTTTGCTCACTCCCAGCTGTTCCCCCTGCCAGCCTGATCACCCCCAAAGGCCCCCCCATCAGTCTAATAACCCAAAACTGCCATTTCCTCTTGGCCTCTAACCACCTCTACCTTAGCCCCACCTCCATGGCTTTTTTCAGAAGAATGTCCAGAAGGTTTCCTAGAAGGTCTCCCAGTCTAATTAGCATATTACCCTTTTATTAGTATAGACTAGAGGCCCAGTGCACAAAATTCGTGCACGGGGGGCAGGGGATGTCCCTTACCTAGCCTGCACCCTCTCCA
This sequence comes from Antrozous pallidus, assembly GCA_027563665.1. Classification (NCBI taxonomy): domain Eukaryota; kingdom Metazoa; phylum Chordata; class Mammalia; order Chiroptera; family Vespertilionidae; genus Antrozous; species Antrozous pallidus. Next base: position 28,506,921 of record CM050519.1, read on the forward strand.
ATCTGGGACCCCTCGAGGGATGTCTAACTGCCTGTTTAGGCCTGATTCCAGTAGGATCAGGCCTAAACGGGCAGTCGGGCATCCTTCTAACAATATAGGACTGCTGGCTCCAAACTGCTTGCTTGCCTGCCTCCCTGATTGCCCCTAACTGCTTCTTCCTGCCAGCCTAATCATCTGCTAACCACTACTCTGCCAGCCTAATTGATGTCTAACTGCTCGACTGCCAGCCTGTTTGCCCCCAACTTCTCTCCTCTGCTGTCCTGGTCACCCCAACTGCCCTCCCCTGCTGGCCTGATAACCCACAACTGCCCTCCCTTGCAGGGCCTGGAAACTCCCAATGGCCCTCCCCTGCTGGCCATCTTGTGTCCAAATGGGGGTAGGAATCTTTGACCACATGGGGGCAGCCCTCTTGTGCAGTGGGGTGATGGTGAATCTGCATATTTCTCTTTTATTAAATAGGATAGAGGCCTGGTGCATGGGTGGGGGCCAGCTGGTTTGCCCTGAAGAGTGTCCCAGATCAGGGTGGGGGTTCCCTTGGGATGAGGGGGCCTAGGCGAGGGGCCTGGGGAGGTTTGAAGGCCATTTACGCCCCCCAGAGACCAAAGTGGAGGCCCTAGTATCTGGGATTAATCTATGTCTACAATTGAAACTTTGTATCCTGGGATGGAACCAATCTCTCTGCTCACTCTGTGGCTGCAGATATTTCTGTTTGAAACTCTGTAGCCTAGAGTGGAGGCCTAGGCTGGCAACTGCAGGCTGAAAGCTTGGCTCCCTCCTTTGCCAGGAAAACTGAAGCCTCTGTTCTCTTCAGCTCAGTGGCTGCCATCATTTCTGTATCTTTTAAAATTGAAACTTTGTAACATTGAGTGGAGCCCAGGCAGGCAACTGCAGAGGGAAAGCTTGGCTTCCTCTGTTGCGGGGGAAACCCAAACCTTCCTCCTGCTCTCAGTGGTGGCAGCCATCTTGGTTGTTTTTTTGCATAATCTGCTCCTGATTGGCTGGTGGGCATGGATGTGGGCGTGGCATGTGGGTTTGGTGAAGGTACGGTCAAATTTTCTTTTTTTTTCTTTTCTTTTCTTTTCTTTTATTTTTTTCTTTATTGTTCAGTTTATTAATTACATTGTTTCCCCTTTTTTATCCCCCTATATCTCCCCTCCACCCTGTACCTATCCCACCCTCCACCCTCATCTCCCCCTCCCCAATGTCCTCTCCCATTGTTGCAAGATTTTTGTCAATCTCTTGCTGTACTTCCCACAACCCTTTTCTCCCCAAGAATTGTCAGTCCATTCCCTCTCTATGTCCATGTTTCTGTTATAGTCACCAGTTTATCTTGTTCATCAGCCTATCAATTCACTTGATTTTTATGTTCATTTGTTGATAGATGTGTATTTGTTGTTCATAATTTATATTTTTACCTTTTTCTTCTTCCTCTTCTTAAAGAATATATTTCAGCATTTCATATAATACTGGTTTTTTGGTGATGAACTCCTTTAGCTTTTTCTTATCTGCAAAGCACTTTATCTGATCCTCAATTCTGAATGATAGCTTTGCTGGATAGAGTAATCTTGATTGTAGATTCTTTCTCTTCATTATTTTGAATATTTCTTGCCACTCGCATCTGGCCTGCATCGTTTCTGTTGAGAAATCCACTGACAATCGTATGGGTGCTCCCCTGTAGGTAACCAACTGTTTTTCTCTTGCTGCTTTTAATATTCTCTCTTTATCTTTTGCTCTTGGCATTTTAATTATGATATGTCTTGGTGTGGTCCTCTTTAGATTCCTATATTTTGGGGTTCTGTGTACTTCTTGGGCTTTTAAGTCAGTTTCTTTCACCAGGTGGGGGAAGTTTTCAGTCACTATTTCTTCAAGTAGGTTTTCATTAACTTGCTCTCTCTCTTTTTCTGGGAGCCCAATAATTCGGAAGTTGGCATGCTTGAGGTTGTCCCAGAGGCCCCTTATGCTATCTTCAATTATCTGAATTCTTTTTGTTTCTTGCTTTTCCAGCTGAGTGGATTTTGCTTCTTTGTATTTCAAATCTTTGACTTGGTTCTTGTGGCCCTGTGGACTGCTTTTAGGACTTTGTGTAATATTTTTTTATTTCAGTCTGTGTAAGCTTGATTTCTAGTTGGTCCTTTTTTTTTATCTGTGAGGGTCTGGTTCATATCCTCAGAGGCCTTGTTCATTTCCTTGAGGGTCTCATTCATTTCCTTGTAATTCTCATTCATTTCCTTGTAATTCTCATTCATTTCCTGGTTGGTCTTGTTTATTTTCTGGTAATTCTCATTAAGTTGATCGGCCTTTTGTAGGAGCCTCTTGAAAAGCCTTATAACTGTGGTTTTGAACTCTATGTCTTGTTGTCTTTTCTCCTCCATTTCTTTCACACCTGCTTTCTTTCCCTGCCTCTGCATGGTGGCTGCTTTATGTGGTGGATATCCTCAAAGGGACAGTGGCTCAGCCTCCCCAGTTACCTGAGGTGGGTACTCTTACTGCAATCCTTTATGGGTTGTATTCAGTATTTTTGAATTTAAACCCAGCTTGTTGTTGTTAGCCCTAGGAGGGTTTGACCTCCAGGCCAATTGGCTGTGAAGAGAGACTGTGTTCAGGTTGGATGGGCAGTCTCTGAGCTGCGCAGGCAGCGTCAGCTTCAGCTGCGTCCTATGCGGTGCTCGCGCATGCAGGTCTCTGTTGGATGGGGATGGCTGCAGACACCTCAAAGAGAAAGCCGCTAGTCTCTTCCCCTTGCCAGACCACTCTGCCTTTCCCCAAGTGTGCCTGCACACCAAAAGTCTAGCTTAGGATTATAAAATAAATGGTTTCCGGAACCAGGAGACAAGTTTCCAGGGGGCAAGTCCCGGGTTTGCGCGACCCTTTCGTGGAAACTCGCAGTTCAGGAGCCTCTGCCGTGCCCCGCTTCCAGGGTGCATCCCCCGGACCTTGGCCAGACCTCGCCTGGAGCTGGGGGATCCGGGCAGTGGGACGGACCTTGCCTGGTGCTGGGGAATCCGGGCAGTGGGACGGACCTTGCCTGGCGCTGGGGAATCCGGGCAGTGGGACCGGGGGTGTTGCTCCATCCCCAGCCCGCGCGAGCGCGACCAGGATGGCTCCTAACCTGTTTCCGTCTGAAGGGCTGCGCTCCCGCTGCACCTGCGTCTCAGTGTCCCACCTCCACTCCAGTTAGTGGAGTTTTCATTCAGCCAGCTTTCTGGTGATTCTGGGTGCTGTCTGTTCTGCTGTTATGTTGTAGTTCCTAAATTGTTGCGCGGGGCAGAACAATAGGTGTTCAACTATGCCGCCATCTTGGTGTTCTCCCAAATTTTCATATTACTCTTTTATTAGATAGAATAGCGGCCTTGGGCATGGGTGGCGGTCAGCTGGTTTAACCTGAATAGTGTCCTGGGTCAAGGTGGGCATTCTCTTGGGGTGTAGGGCAGCCTGGGCAAGGGTCCTGTGGGGGTTTACAGGCTGGCCAGGCCCCCATAGAGTGAGTGTTTTTTTTTGAGGGGCGGGGCGGTGAGGGTGCTTGACCAGCCTGAGTGAGGAGCTGAGGGCTGTTTTCAGGCTGGCCACAGCCCCTTTCAGGTGAAGGTGTCCCTGGGATGCCTGGCCAGCCTGGGTGATGGTTGATGGCTGTTGCAGGCTGGCCAAGCCCCCCAGCAGGGACCCTCACCCCATGGGGGTGTGCTCAGCCTGGGTAAGGGGCTTTTATTCTTTTTTTTTTCAGCGCCTCCTTAAATGGGACTGAGAGCTGTTTTCAGCTGGCCACACCTCTTTCAGGGTGGGGGTCCCTGGAGTGACAGCCAGACTGAGTGAGGGGCTGACGGCTGTTTGCAGGCTGGCCGTGCCTCCCAGCAGGGACTCCATATCACCTATAAGCAGGTATCTGGGATTTATTTATCTTCTATAATTGAAACTTTGTAGTCTTGAGCAGAAGCCAGGGCTAGCAGGACAGGCAGGAAACTTGGCTTGCTCCATCACCAGAGGCAACCTAATCCTCCTGCTCACTTGAGCTCTGTGGCCACCACCCTATTTGTTGGGTTAATTTGCATACTCAATCCTGATTGGCTTGTGGGTGTAATAGAGTGATGGTTAATTTACATGTTTCTCTTTTATTAGTGTAGATTCTTCTATGAACATTAAATATGTTCTTTTATTTAGTCCTCATATTAGCCATGTGATTATTTTTCTCTTATATTTCTATGTATTTAATTAAAAATATAACACAATGACTTTTGATCTTTGTTTAATATAGGTCACTTATATTTAAATGAAGTATAATTGATAGAGATTCACTATCCTCTCAACACTAGTTAATTATTATATAGATTCCTCTTTTGATTGTTTTCCATGCCTACCTGCCCCACTTTTCACTCAATATACCTTAAGGTAAATGATTTAATAGAAATTGGAAAGTAGTTTCTTTACTTTTGAAAGCATATCAATATTATGCTTTCTACTACAATTATTGTCATCAAATTTTCAGCTTCTCTAGGTAATCAGATGTTATTAGAATGATTATGGAATAGATTTTAACAATAGAGCTTGGTTGTTGTTGTTGTTGTTTGTTTGTTTGTTTTTTCCTGATGGCTCCCTTGGAATTATCAGGAAAACTCTCTATAACTGGTTCTAATAATATGCAACTTACGATTATTCTCTTATTTATTTATTTTTCTTATTGAAACTTGCAGCTGCTTTTGAATTGATTGGAGTTTAAATTAATTTCAGAGGGAAACTCTGTTTCCTTTTATTCAGTTCAGTGTATTACCTTTAGATACTTTTGGTGGGAAAAATCAACAAAATTTCTATAAAGATTTTAATATAATTTATAGAAAATATAATGCTACCTTTTACATTTAAAATATATTTTTAATAACCATTGATTTTACTAAGCATGCTGAACTAAAGGTTTCTGAAAGGTGGCAATAATCCTGTTTATAGGGCACATATCTTCGTTTTAATCATCATTCCTATAAACTGTCACCTCCATTTCTAATGGCTCATTGATTTTTAGAAGTAATTTCTTGTTTCACATTTTTATCAAGATAGTTGTGTAAGGTAATAAAATTATGTCCCCTTAGAAGGAAAATATGAATTTGCATGTATGACTTATTTTCTTAGAAGACTGATATTGAACTGCAGGTATGAGAATTAGGAATATAAAATCTTATGATTTATATTATGGGGTCATATTTTTTTAAAATAGGTATTTTGTATTTATTGTTTTTCTGAATTCAGAGTAATTAATCATCATTAATTTCTTTTTAAAAATATATTTCAGAAAGGAAGGGAGAGAAAGATAGAAACATTAAAGATGAGAGAAAATCATTTATTGTCTGCTTACTTCATGCCCCCTATTGGGGATCAAGCCCCCAATCTGGGCATGTGCCCTTGACTGGAATTGAACCTGGGACCCTTCAGTTCACAGGCCAAATCAAACTGGCTAAAGCAAATTTCTTTACTTGAGATTCCTATTGTTTTACTACTGTAGTATGTTACGACATTGATATTCTGTAATGTTTAAAAGTTGAATTTTATTCAAGCTATAGATTTAACACTGGAATGTTATTATTTACCATTATTTATTATGTATAACATTTTAATTACCTATTTTACTTTTTAACTTTAAATTATAGAATTTAAGATTTACAATTCTGCATTGCAGAATTTCAATTGCCAGACATAAAATGTCACATTTCATACCTCCACCATGACAAACTATTAGAAATAGCTGGGAAATGGTGGTCACACAGCAGGGAGATAGCATACTCACCTTCATTCAGCATTATCACTGATACTCTGTTAGAATATTTTATCTTGTTATAAAATAATATTTGTTATTATACAGTTATCTGTTATTACAAAGAATTTTTTTGAATCTGAGATATATATGTATATGTGTGTATATATATATATATATATATATATATATATATATATATAGTTGAATCTCCTCAAAGTGCATTAACAGTATCTAGCCATACATTTGCATAATAGCTTTTCTTTTTGGTTACTCAATTGATTGCTTGAGAACACTACCTCTATTCCATTGTTCCCTGATAAAAGCCAGCTGCCCATTATGTAAAATTCATTTTATTTAATTCTTTAAAAAACATTATCTCAACTATTGGCTTTGATTTTAATCTTAAAATATCATAAGTGACATAGTCCCTGCCAATATTCTATCAGGGGTTTCTTCCTTTACATTAATATTGGTGTTTGAAGAAGGAAACATGGATGAGAGAAGAACTTATATTCCTTGTTACTTATAAAATTTTACCACTTACATTCTGTAAATAATTGCTTGACCCTTTTGGTATTAGGGACAACATATGCCAATAAAATTTCCTAATATTCTTCCAGTCAAAGTTTTGTTTGTTTAATATTATTCTGAAATGCTCCTAAGTTCACATCTTTGATAAGAAAACTGAAAACTGTATACCATCCCTGATATACAATTAATTGTGCATAAGGGACTATGGACTCTGGAAGACACATTAAAGTGGTAAATAAGTAACCTTATTTAATGAGGTTACTTCTCAAAAAGTGAGGATAGTATGGCATAAAGATAAAACAATCTAGCCAACTAATGGTGCTGCAAAGACATGGCTAAGGAGGAATAGCAGAATATCTTATTTGTAGTTAGAAGACATTATTTATTGTTAGGCAAAAAGATTTCATGAAAGTGATACCTAAAGTATGTATCAGAGTCCCTAGAATTTCAAGTTAGAGGGATGTGATAAAATAAGCTGAAAGTTTGCATAAATATTCAGGTAAGAAAAAGATAGAGCTATATTTGAAAATCAACACTGGACTTGTTGGTTTGAAACAGGAAGTGTTAGAAAGAAAGGATGAATCGAGAGCCAAGAGGACTTCAGACCACTAGGCCAAAGATCTTCTATGAGCAAATGGAAGTTACAAATGTGTTTTTTAATTGAGTAATGGCACAATTAGATATATGTTTCGGTGGTTATATTTGTAACTCATTGAAATGTTCACAGTGCGGTAGGGATTTTAAAAATTGAGTAAAGATTATGGAATAAATAGAGTTCAAGGTCTTGAATTAACAGAGGACAAAAGAATAATGGTAATGTTGTGGTAAGTTTGAATATAATGAAAATGTTATATTTTTAAAAACTGAGCAGTATTTAATAACCAAGTTTAAGGGCTAGAAGGGATTAATGGGGAAAAATGGGTACATATTTTCAATAATAAAGATTCTTTTAAAAAAAGAAATATAGGAATGTTTCAGGTTTCTTAGGATATATTCCTAGAAGTGGGATCACTGTGTCAAATGCAGTTTCATATTTAGTTTTTGATGAAACTTCATATTGTTTTTCAGAATGGCTCTAACAGTCTGCATTTCCATCAGCTGTATACTAGGGTTTTCTTTTTTTCAGATCTTCACCATTACTTGCCATTTGTTGATTTGTTGATGATAGCCATTTTGACAGGTGTGAGGTGACATCTCATTGTCCTTTTAATTCCCATCTTTCCTTGACAATCAGTGACTGAGTGTTTTTTTCATATATCTCTTGGCCATCTGTTCATCCACTGTGGAGAAGTGTCTATTTAGGTCCTTTGCCAATCTTTTTAAATTAGATTGTTTACCTTCTTTTTGTTAAGTTGTATGAGTTCCTTGTATATTTTGGATAATGACCCTTTATCATCAGATGTACCATTGTCAGATAGGTTCTCCCACACAATGGGCACCCAAAATGCCAATCAGAAAGAATATATGCACCCTTATGTTCATAGCAGCACAATTTACAGTTGGTAAGATTTGGAAATAGGCCAAGTGCCCATCAGTAGGTGAGTGACTATATTAGCTGTGGTACATTTATATAATGGAATATTATGCAGCAGTTAAAAATAAGTCTTACTCTTTGAGAAAGCATGGAGGGACCTGGAGAGTATTATGCTAAGCAAAATAAGTCAATCGGAGAAAGATAAGTATCACATGATTTCATTCATATGTAGAATTTATAAAATAAACTGACGAACAAAATACTAGATCCAGAGACATAGAAGCATGTTATAGACTGTTGAATCTCAAAGGAAAGAAGGAGGTGGGTACTTGGGTGGGAAGAGATCAACCAAAGAACTTGTATGCATATATGCATAGCCCATGGACACAGACAATAGGGTGGTGAAGACCTGGAGTGAGGGGGATGGTGGGCTAGAACAGGTCAATGGGGGAAAAAGGGGACATATCTAATACTTTCAACAATAAATATATATATTAAAAAAAAATAAAGATATGTATTTCTTTTATGAATTTTTCACAATACTTTTTGATTAAGAATTGATACAATAATTTTATATGTAATTCATTTATTGTGTATATAAAGGCAACAGAGTGAAAAGGGGTTTGGGGTATGATGGTTGGTCAACTACTCACATGTGTTCTTGAGTAAAATGCCAATTGCTTCACCCCTTCTCTGGGTTCAGTTGCTTAGCACATGCTTTTAATGCCAGAGTGAAAGCCATACTTCTGTTCAAACAGTACTGTCTCATCTCCTAATGCCTCATGTCAACACCATGGGAATGATTGCATGTGGTTCCGAAATGTGCCACAATATTTTTAATGTATGCAGTGACTACATTATTTACTTTATTTGTTAATATGTTTATTTGTATTTGTTTCAGAAAGAACTTTTTGTTCCAAAAAGTGGCTTATAATATGTTACTAACATTTAAAAAATAGTAAAAGCAAAGCTATAAATATAACAAAATTAACAAAAGGAATTAGACTAATACAAAATATGTTTTTTTTTAATGAAAACCTACCTACGTATTTGACTTAGCTAAAAATTTATTGCATACTTTTCAGTAGCCAACACAAAGAAAAGAACTGCCCATTTGCAGGATTCACAAAAAATAATTGATTAATGCCACAGAAGGAAAAATATTTTTGATCTTTAGTACAAACAGAGCTGTGTCTTAAAAAGTTTAATAAAGAAGATATAACTTTTATGCATCATTTCGATATTTAGTTAACAATACAGTCACTGAATATTGTTGTAATGTCATATACTTTCAAAGATAAAAAAAAAGATTTTTGAATTGTAATTAATGGAAGGTACTAGTTACTAAGTGGAGAAAATGTAAAAAGACTTTGGGGGCTTTTCCATTTATTCAAAATTTCCTACTCTTATCAGGGTTCCAATTAATCATACAGTTGATATTTTATATATTTCAAACCAGTGTCTCGATAAGTAATTTATTTTTCAAAGTATTTTAACTTTATAAAGTGTTATTTCCTTAGGACATAATTTTATATTCAAAGAATCTGTTTTAGTCTTGGTTTCTCATAAAGCTTATTTCAACATTAATTCATATAATATATACCTGGGATGTGCTCAGTGCTGGTGATTCAATGAGAAGCAAAAGTAGATTAGTCCTTGTCCTCAAGAGATGATAAAGGGAACACACACTCACACACACACATACACAACACACACACGCACACACACACACACACATACACTAATGAATTGCAAGTAATTTATGTGCTTTGAAGGAGAGAAATATATTTCATGGTTCTATAAGTACTTAATTAAAGAACATGAATTGGACTTATAATTGAGAAAAAAGTGTCCTTAAAAAGAATTAGTTGTGATATTGTCTGAAAGATTAAAAATAGCATAGATTACAAGAAAAACAGTTTCAAAGAGAATACCCTGCATAATGCCCCTCAAATAGGAATAATCATGTAAATTTAAAGGCCAGTAAATAGTCATTGTAACTGCAGCAACAAGAACAAAGGGAGGAATAGCAAAAGATAAAGTTAGATAAGGAATGAAAGGCCAGATCATACAAAAAAGTGGTAGAAATTTTGGTCTTAATCCTATGACTATTGGTAAGTTCTTTAAATTTTTTAAATAGTCCAATGAAAAATTAGTTTTATACTTTGGGGAAAAAAAAAGGTTCCAGAAGAGAAAATTGAGTAACAGGAAGTTATGTTTTCTTATAGGATTTTTAGTTTAATGTTTCTCAGAGATATTTAAGAATATCAAGGGATAATAGATTGACAAGAATAGAGCTCATTGTAGACAATTCAAATAATGACATTGATTTCAGGAAAGCATGAAATAAAAAAATAATTATTAAAGTGATGACTGGGATATATCACCTCAGATGGCATTATTTCTAAAGTTTTTTACATGGTAGATCCACTATATTCCTCTCATGTGTTCTACACTCATTGCAACTGCAGAGAAGGCTGAATGATAGAGCTGAAGTTTAAAATCCATCTTGAGAGAAGAATAGAAATTGATAGAGGAGAGTAGATGTGCAAAATAAGCAAACTATTTGTATGATAGCATAGCAGAATAATGGGCCTTCAGGGGACAGTGAATGATTCAAAGATTTTGATGTTCATGATATCGGTAGAAAAGCTCTCAAAAGTGAGAAAAACTATTGAATATAGTAGTTTGTTTTGTTCTTGGACAAGATATTTAAACTCTTGGCCAACAATTATACCTCTCTTGTGTATATTATTTTCTTTAACTATACATTTAGGATTTACCTAAATTATAATTGCAAAGCTAAAACTCATGCTCCACTTTAATAAATTTTAACTAACCTTGTATTTATATTACCAATTCTATGATCCAGTTCTTTTCTAATTAAATCAATTTATTCTTAATTTATTGGTAGCTAAATATTCTGCTAGTAGAGCTGGGTTGCAAAATGGGGGAGGAGGTGGTGAAGATCTGAAGAGAATAAAACATTTTAAAATGCCTTTAGTAAAAAGAAAGAAAAGACTATTTAAATAAATAGGTAAATTTTAGTTAAGACAAAGGGTACCCAGATAGGATAGTGACACCTTTCTATATAGCTCTGTTATCTTCTATTCTTCTCTATTGAATAAACTAAGTCTAACTATAGGGGAAGCAGTCATTCTGCTGCGTTTTTAATTTCCACATTCACATCCAAGGTTGAAACAATAGAAGGACATAGGGAAAAGAGAGTTGATAATACCACAAAATTGCTCATTAATGTGACAGACATTTGGCTTAGTGTTGGGAATTGAAAAGAGAAAAAGAAATGCTTTTTGTTATTGTTGTTTTTTGTTTGTTTTTGTAATGGATAGATTATATATATATATATATATATATATATATATATATATATATATATATATCCTATGACTATATATAGAGAGAGATGAAGTCAAGTGGTATAGCCATTTTAGATTACACAATTAACAGACTGAAAGATATCAGAGGGAAGGGAGGGTGGGTGTTAACTGAATAACTACGTGCATATAAGCATAGGCCATGGACACAGACAATAGTGCATTGAAGGCCTGAAGTGAGGCCAGGAATTGGTGGAAGGAGGCCAAGGGAGGGAATAGTGTCAACAATAAAAGTAAATGTAAAAAATAATTAATGACTAGATAATTGTTGAAATAGGAATGGTAAGTATGCAGGGTGATAAATCAATTAAATTGTCTTTAAAATAGTTCTGGTAGGAAAAAATGTACATTGTATAGTGATGAAAATGAAAAAAAAATATGATGAAAAAGGTGTAATGTCATTAGAAAGTGGAATGTCAAGTAAAGGAGAGAGCAAATTTTAGATGAATTACCCATTTTATCTCTCCAATCACAAAGAATATATAAAGACTCACATATGAATCTCTAGGATTGTGTATGTGAGTGTGTTTATGTGTATATTTTTGTGATGTTACTTTTCCTAGTTTGTATCAATAAGGATATTTTTGTTTCATATATTAAATATAATTTTATATGAAAAATAATTGAATTAGATCAAATTAATTATCAGAACATTAAACGTTTAGACAGAAGAGTTTTGGACTTGAAAACAACATTAAAACTAAACTGTAGCTCAGAAGAAAAAAATGGGAAGAGTTTCATTCACGTGTGTGACAATATCAAGTTGTCTAAAATCTACCTGGTATACCAGGAGAGAGATGAAGAAACATTTTTAATGTTTTATTGATTTCAGAGAGAGAGAGAAACATTAATAATGACAGAGAATCATGAATTGCCTGCTTCCTGCATGCCCCCTACAGGGGACCAAGCCTGAAACCCAGCATGTGCCCCATCAGGAATCAAAACTTGACCCCCTGGTATATGGATCTATACTCAACCACCAACCAGTCAGGAGGAAATATTTTAATAAATTATGCACAAAAAGTTTAAATATTTGGAAAAGTCTGGTAGTAGAATTGCTTTAGATTTTATTAGGTCAGTGGTTCAACAAAGTAATTAAGGGATGGGAATTTTGATCATTTTTTTCCTTGTTATCCTTAATATATTCAATTTAGACTAATTGTCCTCTTGGAGTGGGTGCCTTACCTCAAAGTATAAAATATAGATTTGAAAATATAAAACCAAAATAAAAAACTTTTTTTAACTTCATTTTTTGGTAGAGTCAAATGATATGCCCACACACAACTCAGACTGAGGGGAAAAAAAAGTAAATATACAAAGGAATTTTCATATTTTGGATGGTAGACAATATGGTAGATGGGAATATGTTAACAAATACTTATATTCCAACATGTCAAGAATTATTAGAATAACATGATAATTGAAAAAAGAGCAGAGTTTTAAATTCATTCCTGGAAGAGAAATTCAAAAACTTCAATGCAAGAGTAAAATTACAGCCTATCTTTTAAAAATAAGGATTCATTAGGGAGATAAGGAAAGCTACATCCATTCTATACTAAAGGAAAAGTTATTGTAAATTTAAATACATATGAAAAATTGTCCCCAATATTGAAATGGTAACATTAAACTAAGGCATAGTATATTTCAAGAAGTGTAGATGATGAAACCAAAGAGTTTCATAATATTTATGAATGTATACTTCCAACTATTCTCAAGATATTTTACTTCTGTTATATATGTGAGATCTCATTTGTTATTATGTTTTATTTTCTATCAATGCTATCTGTGCCTGAAATAAATGCCATGTTTAACACAATGTGCTTCCTGGACTTTTCAAAATTATAATAAAGATTAAAAAATAAATCTAAGTTATTATAGGTAATACTTAGTAGTATAAATAGGTTGCTTGCAATGTGGTGCCTATGTTAGAAGAGAGTTTATGTGTAAATGTCATTTTTTTCTAGATGGCAGTGGCTAGTTGTGCATTAAGCTAATATATGCAGCAGTAAGCCTGATGCCATTCTATATGCACTACATGCTGTCGAGGAAACCACACTTTGATAGAAATGATGGGAGAAGGCCTTTTGAAAATGTGAACTTTAATTTGATTTGGCATGTAGCAGTGTTTTAGTCTTTGGTAGGCTTGCAAAGAATTAACTTAGTATGTACATTTGCAGTAAGAATGCTTGTGAACCAAATCCCAGATTTTGGGGGCAAGGGTTGTGCATACATTTCTGCACATGCTAACACACATGTAAACACACACATGCTCAGAGATTTAATATTGAGATAAAGCATTCAAATTTACACATTCCACTCAGGCCAACTCTTACTTTTACTGCACAGCATCACCCTGTAGATTATCAGTTCCACCAAGCTTAGGTCCTTATCTTGTTGGGAATAGATTAGCCTCAAGGTTATTTTCTTTTTTTCCTCAGAAAAGCTGAAAATTTTTCTTTACTTTAAAAACACAGGAACTGTAGAAAATAGTGTTGAAGTAATTGGGATGTGTAGTAAATAGTTCAAGAAAAGAAAAACATAAATTTTAGAGCAACATGACTATTAAAGCTACGTTTTTAATCTGGAATTCTTTCTCTTGATATGATGCTTATTTTACTTTATTTTTTATTTTTAAGTTATCTTATACTATAACTATTTTAAATGTGTCCTTTACATTCAGAGCATAAAGAATTAGTTTTATGATGTGTAGCAAAGACCTACAATTTTTAAAATAGTTTGAATATTGAGGGCTATCTGTGTAGTTATTGGTCCATAAGTACTGCCCAAGAGCGTTTAAGCAGATTACCTATATATGTCATCCAAACCAAATTATGACATATGAATTTTGTTAAAAATCTATGTTGAATTAATTCTGCTGAGACAAAAAAGTGTGCTCTTTGTTTTCATTTAAGGTACACTTAATGGTTACCAAGCTGAGTTTTTCTTTAAAGACTAAATTTATTTTATTGATGGAAGGGCTGCCTCTTATGGTCATCACAGTATGATTCAATTTACCCGTGTAGGCTGGATGCCATTCTGAACAATTTCTCGGTAGGATTGAAGACTTATTCTCAAGTAGTCAGTGTCTATTTATATACCTGGGGACACACATCCAAAATTTCCAACTTTTTGAAAGAACAAGAAATTAGGAAGTAAAGTGAAAAATGATATGTATTAAGTTTTGAATGCACTGTCTTTTGAGAAAATATTAACCAAGATTTAGACTGCCTTTACTTTGAATTAAAAATGTTTGATTCAGCCCAGCTCGTGTGGCTAAGTGGCTGAGCATCAATCCCTGAACCAACTTGATTCCTAGATTCCTGATCAAGGTACATGCCTGGGTTGTGGGCTTGATCCCTATTAGAGGCAACCAATGGATGATTCTCTCATCACTGATGCTTCTCTCTTTCTCCCTCTCTTTCTTCTTCTCTGAAATCAATAAAAATATTGAAATATTTTGATTCAGTATCTATTTCTTTGAAATAAAATAGAAAATAGAATAAAATAATGATAATGAATATATTCTTTTAATGAAATGAGAATAAAAGCTATTTTATCATTAATGCTTAGTAATGTTTCCTTTGTCCTAAAAAGCAAATTCAAGTAGTCACTACTTATAGAAAATGCCTTCTAGCTAATTTATAGGTTTAAAATATTATAGTTTTCTTTTAAAGTAATATTATATAGTATAAAAAATAATAAAGTTTCATCATCATTTCCAAAAATACTTTGATATAGGGCTGGTACACCATATTTTCACTCAGTAGAAAGACTACACACATTGAATGGGACATAACAAGAAAAATATAGGCAGATATTTTAAGTGAAATACTGAAATATTCTCTTATCACTTCACCACAGAGATTAAATTTATAATTTGATCTAATGCAAAGTGAGGTCACCTTATTATCCAAGTTCACAATTTATTCTAAAAAAATCTGATTTTTGTTGGTAGATTGAACAAGCTCATAAATTATCAATAGTGACTTTTTTCCAAAAACGAACATTGTACATGAAATAGACTAAAACTGTGTGATATTAAGCAAATTCAAGAATTACTATTTCCTCTTATTTCATATGGGTATATTTTTATTAAGAATGAATACTACTTAATAAGAATATTAAGAATGACTTTGAAATGTATACTTTAGTGTTCTGTGTCCTACTTTGATTATTCAAATAACAGATCAATTTAGACAACTTATTGCAAAAACAAAATACATTGTAATTTTGGAAATAAGCCTTTGTAAACTTTTATTTGTTTGTAATTAAGATTTAATACCTATAGTTCTACCATGGGTGATAGATTTGAAATTTGTCTTTAAAAAGACTTTGATTTGAAAAAAATATATACAATAGAAGATTTAATATTGTAAGATTCAACCAGCAAATACATGTTGAAATAATTCCATGCTGTCATTTATGCCTGTAGCAGATGCATCCAAATGATAGCAGTGAAAGTCTCTGAATACTGTTTTGACATTAAAGAACAACAAATTCAGTTGCGATGTGTTAATTTATTTCTACTTTCGCTTCTTTTTTGTCTCAAACTGAAATACTGAAATTACTAAATATGCTTTCTCTTATAATTGTAAAGAAAGAGTCTTTTTCAGCATGAATGCATACTATTACTGAGTGGTATTGTTGCCACTTTTAATTTTGGACACAGCAGCCTTTACACAACTAGATTTTAATTAAAAGTGTCATGTCAGTGTCTATGAGTGTTTCTATATTAAAGAAAATACAGAGAGAACCAAGATGGCGGCATAGGTAAAATACCTATCTTGCCGTCATACTCAGCAATTTTAATACTACAACTTAATGAAAGAACCGACACCTTCCAGAATCACCAGAAAGATGGCTGAGTGAAAATTCCACAAATAAAAGTGAAAATAAGACACTGTGACTCGGAGGAGTGGCGGCGGACAGCGTTGAAAGATTCGCGTGGAGAGAGGTTTGGAGCATGCGCCAGCGGAGAGGGCGGGCGGCTGAAAACCGGCCAGTTTTCTCGAACGGGGAGACAAAGACGTCCCACTGGACTGATTCTCCAGCTCTGGGTGAAGTCCAGGGAACCAACCCACTATCCTACGGAGTGAAAACTGGACAATGGGAGGGCATGCCGAAGCTCAGGTGCTGCAGGGGTCTGCCGGCTTGTGGAGAAGGAGCTTGCGTGAACAGCTAAGCTGCGTGACCACGCAGAGAGTACTCTGCGACTTGCCGTCTGATTCAGAAAACCATCAGACTGCTTTGTTTTACGACCCTGGGTGAGACATTGGGTGTGCAGAGTCATTTGGGGAGAGTCTGAATTCCCTGGCAGCTGGTGGAGCGTGGCAGCGGCTCTCTCTCAGAGGTGCTGGCGGCCATTGCCCCCGGAACAGAGTCCCTGGGGCTGCATAAGGCAGAGCTAAGGCTGGCTGCTTGGCCCGGAGACTCTGCCCATCCAACCTGAGCACAGCTGAGCTTCACAGACAATTGGCCTGGAGGTCAACCCCTCCAAGTACTAACAAGGATTAAACTGATCTTAACTTCAGCAACACTGTGCAACCCATATCCACCTCAGGTAACTGGGGAGGCTGAGCCACTGTCCCTTAGAGGACATCTACCACACAAAGCTAATTGACCAAGTCAGGGAAGCAGCCACCATGCAGAGACATAGAAAGAAATCAGATGTGAAAGAAACAGAGGAAAAAAAACGACTGGACATGGAATTTAAAACCACGGTTATAGGACTTCTCAAGAGGCTCCAACAAAAGGTCGAGGCCTATAAGGAAATAAGCAAGACCGCAAAGGAAATGAATGAGTCCTACAAGGAAATGATCAAGACCAATGTGGAAATGAATGAGTCTTACAAGGAAATGAAGGAGACCCTCAAGGATATAAAGGAGACTCTCAAGGATATGAAAAAGGACCAACCAGAAATTAAGCATACACTGACTGAAATAAAAAATATTATACAAAGACCTAAAAGTGCTCTGGAGCAACCCAAGAACCAAGTTAAAGATTTGAAATACAAAGAGGTAAAATCCACTCAGCTGAAAAAGCAAGAAACCAAAAGAATCCAAAAAATTGAAGATAGTGTAAGGGGCCTCTGGGACATCCTCAAGCATGCCAACATCCGAATTATAGGGGTGCCAGAAAAAGAGAGAGAGCAAGATAATGAAAACCTATTTGAAGAAATAGTGACCGAAAACTCCCACACCTGGTGAAAGAAATTGACTTAGGAGTCCAAGAAGTGGACCGAACCTCAATATATAGGAACCCTAAGAGGACCACACCAAGGCACATCATAATTAAAATGCCAAGAGCAAAAGACAAAGAGAGAATATTAAAAGCAGCAAGAGAGAAACAGTTGGTTACCTATAAGGGAGCACCCATACGATTGTCAGCGGATTTCTCAACAGAAACGATGCAGGCCAGATGCGAGTGGCAAGAAATATTCAAAGTGATGAACAGCAAGAATCTACAACCAAGATTACTCTATCCAGCAAAGCTATCATGCAGAATTGAAGGTCAAATGAAGTGCTTCGCAGATAAGAAAAAGCTAAAGGAGTTCATCACCACCAAACCAATATTATATGAAATGCTGACAGATATTCTTTAAGAAGAGGAAGAAGGAAAAGGTAAAAATATAAATTATGAACAACAAATACACATCTATCAACAAATGAATCTAAAAATCAAGTGAATTAATAAGCTGATGAACAGGATAAAATGTGAATGTAACAGAGACATGGACATAGAGAGGGAATGGACTGACAACTCTTGGGGAGAAAGGGGGTGTGGGAAGTGCAGCAAGAGACTGGACAAAAATCATGCAACTATGGGAGAGGACAGTGGAGTGGGTGAGGGCAGAGGGTGGGATGGGTACCAGCGGAGGGGAACTATAGGGGGATGAAAAAGGGGGAACAATGTAATTAATAAACTGAACAATAAAGATAAAAAAACGAAAATAAGCAGGAGAATAAAAAAAAATACACCATGATTTCACCAGCACTGAACTGTACAACAGCAGTTGCTTTATTGCCAATTAATAGGTCAGGCACATGCAAACCACTTCTTTCACTGCCTTGTGTATACAGTAAGTAACTATCTTTTAGAACTTTCATGATTGATGGGGAAAATGCTATTGCAGGTTAATCACATCAAGAAGAAAATGTTAACTTGCCTTTTAAATATCACTAGAGGATGGGAAATGTTTCATCTCTGACTAGAGAGGCTGTAAACCCTTTGCTCTTCTGTGCTTTGACAGTAAGTTACACTAATAATCAATACTCATGTATTTGCCTTTGTTCACTTATATATGTGATCTCCTTTTTCCAGAAATAGTGAATTAGGTTATTTGGGGAAACTTTCCTGCCAAATATTAATTTGGAAAGTTGAGTAACATATAATTTTACAATCTTCTTTAAGAGAATATAGGCTGACAAGATAGTAAAGAAAATACTCATCCAAATTCTAATAAATATTAATGTCCAAAGAGCAAAACAGTCTGAAAGTGCTTTTGGTCTTAAGTGCGTGTCTTTACTTATCTTTTGTTAGAAAAGAAAGAGTAAAATCTCAAAAGACAAAGATCAAAGTCTCAGAAAATGGTACTCTAACGGAGGACCCAACATAATCTTAGTAAAAAAGTAAAAGTTTAGTTTTAAAAGCTTTTGTGTCCTAGGCGCAATCAAGCTTTCACTTGAGTTGAAGTGATTTCAGACTGGTTGAAGAAAATTTTGCATCTCTCAAAGAGAATAACCTCATTCATGGTTGTGAATTTTTTCAGCATTAAAAAAAAAATAATGATAGCCCAATAGGTGTGGCTCAGTCATTGAGCAATTGCCTATGAACCAGGAGATCACAGTTAGATTTCCAGATTGTGGGGTTAATCCCAAGTGGAGGGTGCAGGGAGAAGGCAATCAATGATTCTCTCTCATCATTGATGTTTCTATCTCACCCTCCCTCTCCCTTCTTTTCTCTGAAATCAATAAAATCATATTTAAAATGATAATAATAATAATATAAACACACAAGGAAGGACTATTTTTTCAAGTATTAAGTAATAAAGGTCATTTCAGCCCTGGGCAGAGTGGCTCAGTTGCTTGGGTGTCATCCTATGCTCTGAAAGGTTTCTGGTTGGATTCCAGGTCAGGGTACAAGGCCAGGTTGCATGCTTGATACCTGGTAGGGTGCCGGCAGGAGGCAGTTAATCAATGTTACACTCTCATATCAATGGTCCTCTCTTCTCCCTTCCTCTCTCTAAACACATGCAAACTATTCTTAAAAAAAAAAAAAAAAAGACTCATTTCAGACTCAACTACGGAAAAAGTGGACCTTAAATTAAGAAATTTTACTTTGAAATTTCACATATATAGAAAAGCCTATATATAGGCTTGTTTCCCCCAAAATAAGCCAGTGTCTTATATTAAATTTAGCTCCCAAAGATGTGCTGGATCTTATTTTCAGGGGGATGCCTTATTTTACCGAGAGTAGGTCTTATTTTGGGGGGATGTCTTACTTTCGGGGAAACAGGGTAAGTGATCATTCAACCATTCAAAAGGTAACTATGATGCACATTGACCAACAGGGGCAGACGCCCAATGCACAGACGTAGAAACATGGCACAGACTGATGAATCTCAGAGGGAAGGAGGAAGTGGGGAGAGAGGGGAGAGATTAACCAAAGACCTTATATGCATACTGGAGGCTCAGTGCATAGATTCCTGCACCAGTGGGGTCCCTTGGCCTGGCCTTCAGGGACCGGTCCAAAATCAGCAGTATGACATCCCCTGAGGGGTCCCAGATTGTGAGAGGGCACAGGCCAGGCTGAGGGACCCCCACCAGTGCATGAATCCATGCAGCAGGCCTCTAGTAGGTAAGTAATATCATTGAATATAAATATAATAAATATTCTAATTAAAAATAAAGGAAAATGATTGCCGTTATATATACACAAAATTGATTCAAGGGATGAAACATGACTTATAGAATATCTAACAAAGGAAAAGGAAAGCATTATATCTATATATGGTAAGCATAAAGATTCCTGACCCACAAAGGAATGACTTGTTTCTATTTGCAATGAGTGTTGCCATACTAAAGTATTTAATTCTCAGTAGCTTTAAGGTTTGCTTCAGCTGCAAATAGCCAGCCGTGCAAGATCATTGCTTCCCTGGCCAAAGATATCAGATAACTTATTGAAACAGAGATATTAAATCCATGATAGTTGAGCATGATTTGAGGTATTTTAGCTCCAGGACTGTCTATAGAGTTGCTTGAAGATAATAAGCCTATGTCATTGCTCAACTTTTTCAGATCAGTGTGGTCCATACATTCTCTTCACACACACACACACACACACATTCACACACACGCACACATACACATACTATATATATATATATATATATATATATATATATATATATATATATATATAAATTTTAATAAGATTGTCAGGATATATACATTCTTGAGACAGTTGCCTGTCTTCCACTGACAAAAAAGGTTTTCTGGGGAAACACACAGTAAGCCATTCAAATTGAGAAAGTTAAGTGCTATTGTTTGCCCTGTTGGTGGATTTAGAGGTAAGTGAACCTTAAGACAACTCCAAAAGAAATTATATATCTAGTCATTGATTTGTCTCCAGTATTGTATTGACTGTTGTGATTTTTTTCATGTTAAAGGAATTATAAACAAAAAGCCTGTAGGAAGCCAATATATTTGAGAGATTTTGACAGGCATCCCATGGAGGAGCACATGTACATTACTTTAGCCTTGTCAGACGCCAGCCTGATTTGTTCCTTTCTCACACGCGCGAGCGCACACACACACACACACACACACACACACACACACACAAAACACACATGCATGCTGATAAACTGAGAACAGTTTTCTGAAACATGATGATAGACATTGTTTCCTTTGAATGCATTCTCAGCAGTGAACACAATGCTGTGAATCTTTTACTGGCAAGGTAGCAGATTGGAAGAAAGGTTTTAATTAGTGAAAATTTCTATACATTCTCTGGACTAAACTGCATTGCATGATACAGAGAGGCTCTAGGATACATACAGTGATGAAACACATATATTAGTAGCTAACTTAGACATAATGCTTTAAAAAGAAGATTTGTGAGTGATATTATAGATTATTTCTAAGTAAAGTATCCATGAAACAAACCATATATCTTATGCCTGTAAATAAATCTAATCATATAAAAAGTGTTCTTAGAAAGAAAGAAAAAACACACACATGCCATTATCTAGGATTCTCATATATCATAGCAAGCACTTACCTCATTCATTGTAAAATAAAGTAAAAAGTTGCTAGAGGCAAAAAAACAACTTATAATTTACAGTAATAAGGCATAAGACAAACAAATGATTTATACCCAGCTCCTCTCTGAGACTAAAATGCTGATCATTGTAAATTCTATCTGTGGCTCCATAAAAGTGAAATAATTGAGCAAGAGAAAAAATTGGATGAATTATTTTTAAGTAGTCAGGAAATAGGTACCCTGAGTACACTATTGTCACAGAAATCAGCTAGACACTGACAAACAAGATTTTGGGATTATACTTACTTCTGTGGTCTTTCAGAGTCTAGTTTTAGCATTTTGGGGAAACTCACTGGACTGCTTGAAATTTTCATCATCACAGGAGAGCTGTTGGATTTCAAATGTGCCATTGAAGAAAGATTTTGGATTTTTTAATAAGTATCTTTATAGACTAAAATCTGGGAACTGAAGTTCCCAATTGTGATGAATCTTAAGCTCTTCAGACAACTCCAAAAAAATAATTAATAGATCTAGTAATTGGTTTGTCTGCAGTATTGTATAGACTATTAAAGGAATTATAAAAACAGGAAACCTATTTATATATTCTGTTTTAAAGGTATATTTTATACAGGATAGCATCTATATAAATTATGAATATTTAATTATTTGTAGGTTATAATCAATCCATTTTGCAATTCACAGTATGATTGAAGATTACCTCTGAAAATTTTTGACTAAGAAATTTGTGCCATGAAGATTTGTGTTTTTGACTATATAGTCTAGAAGTGCTTTGACTCATTCTCATGTTTTCAAACATGTTTAACTGGGACTTATATTGCAACGCAGAAAAAAAAAAACATAGCTGAAATAAAATTTACATATTCACACTTATTCATCATCTAAAATATTTTTTTAAGTCTGATACACTAGAAATTATGAGACACTCAGATGTTGATGTAACTATTGACACATCATGTTCTAATATCCAATATGATCTTAAGAACTTTTACGGTAGAAGATATTATTTATTTCCCAAGTGAGAACTCAGTAGTATTATTTTATGTACAAATGGAGTAAGCAAGCGTTATTTTTATGTTGTAACATTTAGATAATACTAGGTATATCATCTTGTACCCAATATATCCATAGGGAATGGCTGAGTGGTAAATGAAAAATACACTGTCATTTTTTAAAACTGATTTAAGAATTATTACTATAATTACAATTGAGTAAAATAAAATAAAAACTTTCTAAATAAATAATTAATGAAAGTGTTATCTAAAAAAGTGAATTAATCTTCCTATTTATTTGCTTCTTCGTATTTGGCTGATTAAAAGATTTATTTATTTATTTGGCTGATTAAAAGATTCTGAGTAAGAGTAACCAAAAAATCATATATACTAAAAGGCTAATATGCAAATCGACCAAATGGTGGGATGACCCAAAGCTATGACATGCACTGAATATGAAGGGGAAGAATTTGCCCCCTGGTGGTTATTGTTCTCCCACAAAGGGAGAGCCAGCTGCTCAGCCAGAAACCAGACTCACAGCTGGTAAGCAGTGTGGTGGTTCTGGGAGCCTCTCCCAACTCCACAGCAGTGCTAAGGATGTCCAATTGCTAAGCCATCATTCGAACATTCCCTGAGGGCTCCCAGATTGTGAGAGGGCACAGGACTGGTTGAAGGACCCCATACCTCCCAAGTGCACGATTTTTGTGCACAAGGTCTCTCTAGTGAGCATATATGTGTAGGGAAGGTGAAAAAGATGTAAATTTTAAGAGAAGTTGATATTGAGCTTGTTGAAAGCTGTAATTGGCCTGGGGAAGCCAGGTAATTGAGGGTAGGCAAAAAAAAAAAAAAAAAGTTGAGGAAGAAGAAGAAAAGAAAACTAAATTAAATATTATGAATTAAAGAAATCTTGGCTTATAATTTTGCATCTCTATGCTGTCTAATAAAAGAGGAATATGCAAATTGACCATACCTTCCCTACACCCACCAGCTATGCCCACCAGCCAATCAGAGCAAGTGCAAATTAACCTAACTAAGATGGCAGTTAATTTACATATCTGAATGTAGAAGGAAGCCAAGCACTGCAGAAGGGAGCAAAGCTTCAGAGAAGTAAGCAAGTGGGGTGGGGGAAGAAGAAAGGGAGCAAGGCAGAGGAGATGAGAGGAAAGGAGGCAGCAGAGAAGGAAGCAAGGCAGCAGAGAAGGGAGCAAGCAAGGAAACAGAGACAGGAGGGAGTGAGGCAGGGGAGACTGGAGAGAGGGATGTAGAGGAGAAGAGAGGGAGTTTTGCTCAGGCTTCAGGAGGTTCTATTCTTGAAGGAATCTTTCTGCAATGGGTCTCTGGTAAAAATTATAATTCAGTACCACAATGATAATGAAAAGATAAAAGTTTTATGAATGTACTAGAGGCCCAGTGCACAAAATTTGTGCATGGGGGGTGTCCCTCAGCTCAGCCTGCACACTCTCCAATCTGGGACCCCTTGAGGGATGTCTGACCTCCCATTTAGGCCAGATCCCAGTGGATTGTATGCCATATGTGAAGAGTGGTTATATTTGGATGGTAGATTAAGGGTAACTTTTCACTGTATGCTTGTGGATATTTTGTAGCACTCTTCTATATTTATATATGCTCCCCAAAATTCATATTTTAAAATCGAAACCCACAGTACTTTAATGGGACCTTATTTTGAAAGAATCATTGCAGATCTAACTGATTAAGATGAAGTCCCACTGGAGTCATCTAATCTGATATGAGTGATGTCATAAAAAGGGGAAAGTGAGAAGCAGAGGGCAGCAAAACAAACTCCCCATCTCCAGCTAGATTCAGTGTGTGACCTTAATTCCCTATTAGCTGGTGTGTGGGAAAGGGTATCACAGCCTTGGCTGTACACATCCTGTATATTAGCAAGAAAATCACATTTTCAGGACTAGGTCTGGCCAGCTCCTAGGAAGTATTTTCTGATCCCATGTATATTCAACCTGACATATGTGTTCATATATGCCTGAAGCTTTGGGTCATATTGTATCAATTTGATCAGATAGTTTATGTTAACAACTTTCTTTAGTCATTTTAAGTTTTCTTTGTTACATCATCTTATGTGTTCAAATATTAATGAATAACTTACATGTAATAATATTGCTCTTCATCACTATTGTGTTGGCTATATACATTAACAGCCAAAACATAAAAAGTTTAGGTATAAATAAATTATATATAAACATATAAACATTATAAATATATAATCTGCATAAGATAAACCACAAAACTCTGATGAACAAAATCAAAGAAAAAAAAAAGATATTTTATGTTCATGCACAGAAAAGTTGAATATTGTCAAGATATCAGTTCTGTTTAACTATATTTATAGATTTAATGCATGTCTAATTATAATCCTAGCAAGTTATTTGTGAATATCAACATACTAATTCTATAGTTTATTAATGTGTTTTATAGTAACCACCTGATTTTAGTCTTGAAGTCCAGAGTATGAGTTGATTGGGTCATATAAGCTCTGCATACCTGTATGAGTGACCCCCAAGAAAACCCCTAGACACCAAAATTTAGGTGTGCTACCCTTATTTGTATCACTTAAAATGTGTTGTCATATATCTGAACTGGGAGAATTAAGTGTATCCTGTGGGATAACAAATGAAACCTTGTACATTGTTTCTTCTGGCCTTTGTTTTGCTCCATATACCTTTCCTTTTGCTGATTTAATTTGTATCCTTTCCCTGTTATATACTGAGACTGCCGGGAACCAGCCATTACCTCACCAATAAGAAGGTATGGACAAGGAATCCAAAAGGCTTAGTCAATCTTGAAGCTCTGAAAGGTCAGAGCTTACCACTCCCTATCTAATTGAAATAAGGGTGGCAAGGGCAACTTCCCCACCAGATAATCGTGTAAATCCTTCCTGACAAGATAATTGGCTTATTTCCTGCCTAAGGGCAATGGGTGTATTCCCAGAACCTAAATAAAAGGAATGACAAGGAGCAGTCCTTCCACTAGAGATAGTCTGCCTCCTGGCCCCCCAATTTTTCCAAATTAGTGTTTTTCTGAGTCTTTGTTCATTGTGTGCGGCCTTCTCCAGATGCTGAACCCTGATTTGGAAACCCTGGACACGCAGAATGTGAAAAGGATTTCCACATCTAGCGCCCGACCTGGAAACGTCTGAAGGAAATTATATTTTTCGCCTACAGCAAAGGAGATGATATTTTTCACCTAAAAGAGCAAAGGAGGAAATACACGGAGGAAAGGTGTGGAAATTTCACCATACACAAAGCCCAAGGACTAACTCAGAGCCTCGGTCTGTAAGCCAGGCTAATGGGGAAGAATTAGGTTATAAAGTAATCTTTATTATAGACTTTTGGCTTGTATGCTTAAAGAATGTGGTTTCTTGTTCAAATTAAAATCTTAGTTAGTATTTGAAATCTAAAAACTGTAAGGAGAACTGAAATTCCACTGCTGAAACCGCCTCTGGTGTGGAGAATTTCAAAGGTGGCAAAAGAGGGCAGGGCTATCTGCTCTCCCACAATGAGATGCTTAAGGTATTTAAAAATTATAAAAGAACTCACAGGGAAATGCAAATTTTGGCCAAATTGGGTGTTAGTTATTACTTTAGAAAGCAAAAAAGAAAGAAAAGGTTTAAGATCTGTCTTTATCTTTTAAGAATGAAAAGAAATTCAGCCCGATCTGTTGCTGATGCTTCCCCCGAAGTAAGCAGGATGTGGGGGAAGGGAGCCACGTGGCGATCCAATATGGCAGCCACCCCCAGAAGGTCATTACAAAAGGGTCTCATCTTCGCCATATTTTTTCCAGTTTTAGTGACTTAAAACTTTTACAAAATCTAAATGCACCTGGGATTTCTGTACACTTGTAAAGGGAAAGGACAGTTTTAAAACTAAGATGCGTGCAATTGTCCAAATTGAGACATTTAGATAGAGTTTTTTAAAGCTGAACTTAACCTTTTGCTATGTACAGAATAAAAACCTGAGAGACTTTTTTAACCTAAGGAAGATGGCGGATATGAACCAACAGAAAACAACTCAAGCTAGTTCCAGGAGCAGTCTGACATTTCCATAATAAAGAGTAGTTTTTTAAAATGCTTATGAAGGATGTTAAAAGGCTAACTTAAGGCCTTTATGAAAATCAGTAAATTGTGTTACAAAAGAATTTATTCAAAGTAAATGTCTTAAAATAATTGAAATTGGATTTGAAACTCAAAAATTTGTTGAAATATAGATAATGTATTAATTATAAAGATTTAAAAGTCCAGGTAACTGGCTATGCCCTTTGTTAATGGAGGGAGAAGGGTAGTTGCCTTTCCCCCAGCACAAAGGTAGAACCAGTTTCCTGCCAGCAGCCATCTTTAAAGAATGTGGTAATTTACATTTGAAAAAATCAAAATTGGTTTTCCAGAGCCACTGGCTAATAAAAATCAAAAGTTTAAATTTGTTTCCTCATGAGAAAAACCTAGAGGACAAATTGACATTATTATTTGATAATATTTTGTATTTTTCTTAGAAATGTGAAGTATTATTAATCTAGGAACTGCTATATATTTAATTTTCCAACTTTAGAAGTACAAAGTGCAAACTAAATTGGGAGAAATTATATAGTTGTGGTAATTAAATGTCTAGCGTATATTTTGAGAAAATAAAATGCTGTGTTTTCTCTGATGACTAGGAATTCAAAATGTTATTTATTGGTCTCAATTAAAAAAGAGGATTAATTCTATAATCTGGTTAAATTTAATTGATATTCTTTAAGATAATTTAAGTATATAATCTTTGACTCATATATATAAATATGTATGTTTGATCTTTCCAAGTATATTTCAAGAAACTGAGAGTCACTTTCGGACATTTCAAGGGCCCAAAAATGTTTTCAAAAGTCTGTTCTCAAAAAAATTTTTTAATTATACCTGAAATAGCATGGAAAGTTTTAGCAAATAAAATTAATCAATGTATTTTACTTATACATATATTAAATGTTATGCAAGTTTTGCCTCTAAGAAGGACAATATAAAGTAATAACATATATAGATATAGATATATATATATCTCAAATATAGCCAAATTTTTCAACAGCAGAATTTTTAAGTAAGACAAATAAAAATCATACCTATAAGTTTACTGAATAATTTTTTTTGCCTTTTAATTAAAGGTACCTACTTAAATTACTTTATAAATTAGCTTGTTAAATTATAGTCAAGGTTTTTAGCTAAATGAAAATGACAATGCTGATTGTAAGAAATGCCTGAGAAAAGATAGTTCCATTACAGAGATGATTGGAGCTTGTCAGAATGTGGGATCAGGCACTTTTCCAGCAAGTTTAAGTGTAAAAAAACAAACAAACAAACAAACAAAAACAGAAAAAACAAAAACAAAATAAAACAAAACAAAACAGGACATTTCCTAAAGCAAATTTTGTGGACCTGTGCCACGGAGAACTTTAGGATTAATTTTAGGGAGGAGTAGAGACACCCTTAAGTGGACTAACTGTTTTGCCTGGAGTCATTGATTCAGATTATAAAGGAGAAATTACAGCTAAACTAGAATGTAATCTTGTTATGTAAATTACTCCAGGACAAAGGTTTGCTCAGATACTACTTCTACCTTAAGTTAAGCAAGGTGAGGCTATAAATAGAAAAAGAGGAATGCAAGGATTTGGAAGCTCAGACATTTACAGTATCATTGGTTAAAATTCCAACTTGAAAAACAAAAAGAGGGGATTATGGAGAATCCCCTGTGGGTAGGCTGCACCAAGCCTTAATTACTTACATTTTTTCACTTGAGTAAGATGCCTATGGAGACCCATTGGTGCCAGAATATAACAAAAGAAAATGGTCTAGTTAAATGGAAGGATCCCGAATCCGGTTTATGGAAGGGACCTGATCCATTATTAACCTTTGGCAGAGGGTATGCTTGCATATTTCCAGAGAATTTTTCCAAACCCCTGTGGATCCCTGCTAGAAATATTAAACTGCATCAGGGATCAAAAAGGGAAACTAGCCAAAATTATAAGGACCTTACGCCTGGAGCCACACCATGCAGCTGCAGACAATCAGCTACCTCAGACACAGAGAGCAGCGACTCTAAGCAATCCACTGAAGATGAAGAGCAGCAGGTGAAAAACAAACAGCCCAGAGACCACCCAGATGAAGATGGCACAGATGCCTGAGGACATCTTTCTGGCCATAATAGCAGTAATCAACTATACAGTAATATTACCTGGGGTAAAATGGGAAAGTATTTTGGATTTATGTTCCTGACCTTTCATGGGTAAGAATTCTTATGTGGGTTAATCACCTATGTACCAAACACCTTGGTTCATCCAAGAGCAACAGGGGTGGGGCAAGGAAGCATAATTGCATAGGTGTCGCTACCCAGCTTCTCTCTTTTTTTTTTATGACACTAATTCAAACCACTACTCCTTTGTGTGCAAAATTAAAGAAAGGCTTCTGCCTTGCATGGACACGAAAGGAGGGTAGACAAAAGTTATAACACATCTACTATCACTACTTGCTCCTAAAAGAGGTGCAGAAAATTCCAGTTTGAAATTGAATTGCCATAGCTTAAAGCAAAGAATATCCTTACATGATATTATTCTACAATATCATTATAATATTTTACAACAGCACATTGTACAATTATTTCAAACATACTTATAAACTAATTCTTTGAATGATTGGCAACAAGTATAAAAGGACATGAAAGGATTTAATCCCTTCCACTGTGTGGAAGGCCCCTTGGGTAGGAGGCACTTGAGCATTCTATGTTGGCCCTTTTGCCAAGAAGGGATCCTCTTCTCACAATCCAATTACCCACAGCTGTTGCCTA
The DNA here is from genome assembly GCA_027563665.1 of Antrozous pallidus. Lineage (NCBI taxonomy): Eukaryota > Metazoa > Chordata > Mammalia > Chiroptera > Vespertilionidae > Antrozous > Antrozous pallidus. The sequence continues at coordinate 28,536,170 of CM050519.1, forward strand.
AGTTTTCTGTTCATGCTGAGGTTGGTGATGACTGGGTCCATGGATCTGTCTCAAAATCTGGGTATCCCAAGGCAGGCACTGGGCGTGGAGGCACATCACCCTGCTTGGCCCCTGAGGATGGCTGGTTAGCCAGAGACGGGTAAGATTCCTCACGGGAGGAACAACCTAAGACAGGCACAGTCGCAGAGGGGCCATCAGGAGAGAACATGGGGGACAACAGAGGTGGGGCATAGAACCTCACCCCCCCAGCATTGCAGGGGCTTGAACACTCGCCCCTTCTGAGGGAGGCCTCCTGCCTCATGGCTGCTTCACTTCCCATGCCCAGCTCAGATCAGAACCCAGGTAACAGACAGAGACTTGGACCATCCCAGATCAGGACCAAGGCAACAAACAGAAACTTGGCTAACAGCTGCTACCCTATATCTAGCACCAGGGATGCTCAGGGCCTACCCAAGAATGTAAAGCAATCCTTTCCATTAATATTTACTGGGTAAACTAAGATTATTGTTAGATTATTAAATTTAACAGTAAAATAGCAGTCATCAGATTAATTTAATTTGGCTAAAGGATATAAGTGAATATTCTAGGAAATTTAATTGTACTAGATAAAAAGCTGTTTCTAAAGTATTAACTAAAATTTCCATTGGTAGTTCATATCATGGTAAAATTGCTTAACATGTGATGAATCTATTGTGCAAAAAATAAAAAATTTAAAGTTATCAAAACTGCATTATAAAATTTCCAAAAGCCTCCATTTAATTCACAAAAAAGGGGGATAGTGGAGCAATATCATGTAAGAAAATTATTCCTAAAGTACATTAATTTTTTTTTTTACTTTAAAGTGATTTTCATTTGAAAGAAAAATAAATAGGATTCCAAGTCAAAAGATTCCTTTATTAAATTTTGGTCGAGAATATGTTTGTGTATTTTTAGAAAACAACTTTGAAACCATGTGGATTCCTGCAACAGAGAGGAATTGACACATCTGCTTAACCACGAAGACAGGAGGAGAAATAGTCCAGTGATGGAGGACATTGACAATGCCTTGTCATACTGGCAGTCAAGCAGCTGTGCATCACTGCAGGTTGCCCAGGACCAAACCAGAGAGGGTCAGACCTGCATTACCACCATTTGTCCACCATCCAGATACCAAAGTGAACATGTACATATAAGGACCTGTTGAACATCGATATCAGGACTTACAACTGTTGAAAATCAATATTGGGACTTAAAACTGTTGGACGTTGAAGCTGGGTCTCTAGTCTACAGATGCAAGATTTTTTTAAGAGTAGAGAAAAAAGGGGGAGATGCTGGGAACCAGCCATTACCTCACCAATAGGAAGGTGTGGACAAGGAATCCAAAAGGCTTAGTCAATCTTGAAGCTCTGAAAGGTCAGAGCTTACCACTCCCTATCTAATTGAAATAAGGGTGGCAAGGGCGACTTCCCCACCAGATAATCGTGTAAATCCTTCCTGACAAGATAATTGGCTTATTTCCTGCCTAAGGGCAATGGGTGTATTCCCAGAACCTAAATAAAAGGAATGACAAGGCCAAGGCAAGGGGCAGTCTTTCCACTAGAGATAGGCTGCCACCTGGCCCCCCATTTTTCCAAATTAGTGTTTTTCTGAGTCTTTGTTCATTGTGTGCAGCCTTCTCCAGACGCTGAACCCTGATTTGAGAACCCTGGACACGCAGGACGTGAAAAGGATTTCCACATGAGACCATGAGTATAATAGTGTCCGAATTCTACTGGCAAATTCGGGATCCTGAGAATGGTCTACCAGTCTCCAAGTTAGCATTTAATCTTACACTGTCATAAGTTATGGGGATTAGGACACAGGCACATTTAGAGTACTGTTGCTTTCCTTATAACATAATGAGAGACCTGGTGCACAAAATTTGTGCACAGGTACAGTCCCTGGGCCTGGCCTGCAATCAGGGCCATCTTCCCCAGTTGCTTGCAACTGGCCCTACCCTCTGCCACCACCCACACCTTGTTCTCTATTTACTATCAGGTGATCAGAGCCTGCTGGTCAGGGAAAGGGACCGAGATATGGTCAGTGCACCTTATAGTGACTGGTCAAGCAGTTGTCTGGTTGTTCTGCCATTAGGGTCAATTTGCATATTACCCTTTTGTTATAAGAATAGAGTTGAGTTTTTTTTTTTAAGTTTACAAATAAAGTATCATTTTTTACACTAAAACAATGGCATCCATCTGACTTAGAATCAATTGAAGATGAAAAAGCTATTAGGTGACCATTACAGTAAAAATGAAGGAAGGGAACGGGGGGAGGGGAAAGGAAGAAGGAAGGAGAGAAGGGTATATGTAATTTGCTGCTACAGAGCATAATTTAGAACCAATATTTTTATATAAAAATGTTAAAAGTAATAAAGTGGACAATATGAAACGGCATTACTAACAAAGGCTCAGTGAATTTGATAAGGAGAATGATAAAAGGCAATGACTCACAGAGGCAAATAGTAGCTTTCATGATCCTTTAATATCTATTACAAATGGAATGTGAGACTAGAAATATTGATCATTTGGAATTTGTTCTAAGTGCTCTGACATCCACTTTGGGAAATAGGGAATTTAATATGAATGTCACACTATAAGAATAGATGTTTTGTGTCTCTTTTTTAATATAACATTTTTTACCATCTCAGAAAGAAGTAGTTCTCTTGCTAGCTGTTAACTATTCCAGTGCAAATAATCACCTCCTTCTTCTTTGAGGGAATAAACATTGTTTAATCTTTTAAATTTCCTAATTTAAATGTTAGGAAAGCAATATGGAAAGAAGGGTATTTCCATTTTCTATAAACATCAATTTGATTTCATTATCTTTTAAACAATTTATTGTTGACACTACAACAGATGTCCCCCCATTTCCATTCCTTTACCAGCCTCTACCCAGACCCCTCACCCTGGTGCGTGTTATGCATTTATGTTCTTTGGCTAATCTCTTCACCTTCTTCAATCCAGTTCCTTTCCTTTCTGACCTCCTTCAGTCTGTTTCCTACATCCATGCTTCTGGTTCTATTTTGTTTGTCAGTTTATTCTGTTCATTAGATTCCACATATAAATGAGAGCATATGGTATTTATCTTTCTCTTTCTGGTTTATTTTGCTTAACACAATAATCTTTAGGTTAATCCATGCTATTGCAAAAGGTAAGAGTTCATTCTTTTTTATGACTGCATAGTATTCCATTGTGTAAATCTAACATAGCTTTTTTATCTACTCATCTACTGATGGACATTTGGGCTATTTTCAGATTGTGGCTTTTGTAAATAATGCTGTTATAAACATAGAAATACATATATTTTTTCTGATTGGTGTTTCAGGTTTATTAGGATATATTCCCTGAAGTGGGATCACTGGGTCAAAAGGCAGTTTCATTTAAAAAAATATTTCTTGCCGAACCGGTTTGGCTCAGTGGATGGAGCATCGGCCTGCAGACTGAAGGGTCCCGGGTTTGATTCCGGTCAAGGGCATGTACCTTGGCTGCAGGCACATCCCCAGTTGGAGGTGTGCAGGAGGCAGCTGATCGATGTTTCTCTCCCATCGATGTTTCTGACTTTCTATCCCTCTCCCTTCCTCTCTGTGAAAAATCAATAAAATATATTTAAAAAAATAAAATAAAATAAAAAATAAAAAAATATTTCTTTTATTGATTTTATAGAGAGACAGATGGAGAGATAAACAGACAGAGACACAGACAGAGAGAGGGAGATGCGAATGTGAGAGAGAAACTTTAAATGGTTGCCTTCTGTATGCTCCACAACTTGTAACCTGCCCATACTTGTAACCTGAGTATGTGCCCTGACCGAGAAACAAACCTGCCACCTTTCAGGGTATGAGACAATATTCCAAGCAACTATTCCAATTGCCTTGCCCTACTGGGTGAGCCACACCCACTAGGGCAAGGATAATTCATTTTTAATTTTTTGAGGAAACTCCATCCTCTTTTCCAAAGTGGTTGCACCACTCCACGTTCCCAGCATTAGCTCGAGAGTTAACTCCCTTTTCTCCATATCCTCTGCAGCAATTTGGCTCTATCCTTACAGAAAAAGTCACTTTTTCTACTAAGAAATCATATTTGGGCAAATAAATAATTTTCATCAATTAATAAGGCTAACTGCTAATTTTTACCCAGCCAGGTTTAATTCTGACCCTGAAATAGGATTACTAAGTAGCACTTTGAACACAAACTATGTTAATATGTACTATCAAAATCCTAAGTACATCTAATTTTCCATTTTCTTGCCACTTACTTTATTTTCTCCCTAATATTTTGTTTCCTGATTTTTTGTTTTGTTTTAGCTTGTCCATCCTCTAATCTACCTACTCAACCTTTGTTTTCCTTCAATCGTCCCCACATAGAGCCTGATAAAGACCTTTAATTTTCTGAGGTGCAATCTCCATCTGGCACACAGGGATGCCATCTGGATGGCCAGTCACCACCCTAACTCAGTGTCTTCACACATCTTTTTTTTTCATTGTTCAGTTTATTAATTACATTGTTTCCCCTTTTTTATCCCCCTATATCTTCCCTCCACCCTGTACCTATCCCACCCTCCACCCTCACCTTCCCCTCCCCAATGTCCTCTCCCATTGTTGCAAGATTTTTGTCCAATCTCTTGCTGTACTTCCAACAACACTTTTCTCCCCAAGAATTGTCAGTCCATTCCCTCTCTATGTCCATGTTTCTGTTATAGTCACCAGTTTATCTTGTTCATCAGCCTATCAGTTCACTCGATTTTTATGTTCATTTGTTGATAGATGTGTATTTGTTGTTCATAATTTATATTTTTACCTTTTTCTTCTTCCTCTTCTTAAAGAATATCTTTCAGCATTTCATATAATACTGGTTTGGTGGTGATGAACTCCTTTAGCTTTTTCTTATCTGCGAAGTACTTTATCTGATCCTCAATTCTGCATGATAGCTTTGCTAGATAGAGTAATCTTGGTTGTAGATTCTTTCTCTTCATTATTTTGAATATTTCTTGCCACTGGCATCTGGCCTGCATCGTTTCTGTTGAGAAATCTGCTGACAATCATATCGGTGCTCCCCTGTAGGTAACCACTGCTGCTTTTAATATTCTCTCTTTATCTTTTGCTCTTGGCATTTTAATTATGATATGTCTTGGTGTGGTCCTCTTTAGATTCCTATATTTTGGGGTTCTCTGTACTTCTTGGGCTTTTAAGTCAGTTTCTTTCACCAGGTGGGGAAAGTTTTCAGTCAATATTTCTTCAAGTAGGTTTTCATTAACTTGCTCTCTCTCTTTTTCTGGCACCCCAATAATTCGGATGTTGGCTTGCTTGAGATTGTCCCAGAGGCCCCTTATGCTATCTTCAATTATTTGAATTCTTTTTGTTTCTTGCTTTTCCAGCTGAGTGGATTTTTGTTCTTTGTATTTCAAATCTTTGACTTGGTTCTTGTGGCCCTCTGAACTGCTTTTAGGACTTTGTGCAATATTTTTTATTTCAGTCTGTGTATGCTTGATTTCTAGTTGGTCCTTTTTTTTTATCTGTGAGGGTCTGGATTGTATCCTCAGAGGTCTTGTTCATTTCCCTGAGGGTCTCATTCATTTCCTCTTACGTATCATTCATCTCCTTGTAATTCTCATTCATTTGCTGGTTGGTCTTGTTTATTTCCTGGTAATTCTCATTAAGTTGATCGGCCTTTTGTAGGAGCCTCTTGAAAAGCCTTATAATCGTGGTTTTGAACTCTATGTCTTGTCGTCTTTTCTCCTCCATTTCTTTCACACCTGATTTCTTTCCATGTCTCTGCATGGTGGCTGCTTTATGTGGTGGCTATCCTCAAAGGGACAGTGGCTCAGTCTCCCCAGTTACCTGAGGTGGGTACTCTTACTGCAGTCCTTTATGGGTTGTATTCAGTGTTTTTTAATTTAAACCCAGCTTGTTGTTGTTAGCCCTAGGAGGGTTTGACCTCCAGGCCAATTGGCTGTGAAGGGAGACTGTGTTCTGGTTGGATGGGCGGAGTCTCTGGGCTGCCTGGCGGTGGTAGCGGCGGCTGGGTCCTATGCGGCGCTTGCGCGCGCGGGTCTGTGCTGGATGGGGATGGCTGCAGACTCCTTCAAGAGAAAGCCGCTAGTCTCTTCCCCTTGCCAGACAACTCTGCCTTTCCCCAAATGTGCCTGCACACCAAAAGTCCAGCCCAGGGCTGTAAAATAGATGGTTTCCGGAACCAGGAGACAAGTTTCCAGGGGGCAAGTCGCGGGTTTTCGCGACCCTTGGGACTATGAGCTTCTGCCGAGCCCCGCTTTCAGGGTGTGTCCCCCGGATCTCGGACCTCGCCCGGCTCGGGAAATCTGGGCCCTGTCGGAGAAATCCGGCCGGTCCCTGCTCCAGCCCCAGCCCGCGCGCGCGACCAGGGCGGCTCCTAACCTGTTTCCGTCTGCGCTCCCGCCAGTCCTGAGTCTGTGTCCCACCTGTGCTCCTATTAGTGGAGTTTACATTCAGCCAGCTTTCTGGCGATTCTGGGTGCTTGTCTGTTCTGCTGTTATGTTGTAGTTCTTAAATCGTTGCGCTGGGCAGAACAATAGGTGTATGCTTATGCCGCCATCTTGGTGTTCCGGGCCATTTGGACTTAATGACTTTTTTGTTGCTGAATTTCATTGGCTAAACCTTCAAGTGAAGGTTGGTATTTTGTACACTTCAAGCCCAAGCAAGCGCTACTTACTTCATCTGTCAATCTGTTTCTTTTGTTGGTTTTGATATTATTTAACACTGAAAATAAGGTCTCACAAATGTATGTAGAGGAAAAATTGTGAGTAAAGCCATTGCTGTATTTTTCAGGGTGCTAAAAGTGTCTGGTAATTGGTTCCAGGAACTCCAAATTTCCTGTTCATACTGGCACTCCTCTTGAATCTTCAGTTGGCACTTTTCTGTGCAGTAGCCAAGGATGAAATGTTTTTCTCAGCATGTGGCACCATACTTCTCTGTATGCAACCGCATGAGGCCGTATCATCGAAAATGGCTACACGTGTCAGTGCTGACATGCATGTCATAGGTTCACCATCACGGTACTAGATGATCTATAGAAGGACTTGAAAGCTGAATATTCATCATGTGTTCTTCCTTACCAGTATGTTATTGCTTAACCTACATTTTTTTTTTCTTCACTCAAGCAGAGCTTTTATTAGCAGTATTACTCACCATCCATTTAAAAAAATTAATTAGTATTATATAGATTATTCTTTTAAGATTAACAACTGGGCAATTTAGATATTGATAATCCATTCACTTTAATATATTTATATATTATTGGTCTATGTTCTGTGATGATTTTCAAAATCATACAAGATATTTCTTATATCTTGGTGTTTATACTCTAACTAGGGGCCTGGTACATAAAGATTAGTACACAGGGAGTGGGTCTCTCAGCCTAACCTGCACAGTCTCCAATCTGGGAGCCCTCAGGGGAGACCTCCAATCTGGGAGTTTCTGTCTGTCTTTGTAATCATATAAGTGAATTGTCTGAGACCCCCAACCCAATTTGGTTTGTTGCTCACAGAATAATAGAGGCTTTTTTGTCTTTGCTTCATTGATGGAGATTTCCTGGAAGTTTTCAGATATCTTCCCTTTAATTTTTCCTAGACACTCTGATTTTACTTATGTCTCTTACCTTTGTTTTCCTTCCATCTACCACCACTACTGTAACTTGCTCCAGGCTCACTTTGCTCTAGTGTCTAGGAGATCCATCTGCCACCAGAACTATGATTCACAGCATTCCTGGTGCTCCCCATGCTCTTGGTTTTCCCTTCCTGCTCTGTCTCTGTCCCATGGCTTCCCGTTCTTCCATGTCCTCCAAGCTGACAGCTCTCCCTCTCTGCTCTCCATCTGGCAGCTTGGGGAGCCAAGTTCCCTGAGCCACTCCACTCTCCACTGGCCCTCACACTCTGCTCTCTGTCTGGTGCCTGTGTATGCAAATTAACCCACCATCTTTGTCAGGTTAATTTGCATACTCACTCTTAATTGGCTGGTGAGCATAGTGGAGGTACGGTCAATTTACATGTTTCTCTTTTATATAGGATCACTGGAAAGAAACATGGAAAAATGGCAGCATGATTCTTTCTTTTTTTTAATATATTTTATTGATTTTTTACAGAGAGGAAAGGAGAGGAATAGAGTTAGAATCATCTATGAGAGAGAAATATTGATGAGTTGCCACCTGTACACTCCCTGCTGGGGATGTGCATACAACCAAGGTACATGCCCTTGACCGGACTCAAACCTGGGATCCTTCAGTCCACAGGCCGACTATCCACTGAGCCAAATTGGTTAGGGCAATGCTTCTTTCTTTATACTTCCAGGTAGCAGGGCATAGTATTCTCAGATTTTAATATCTATATTAAAATTTTAATATCTATATTTTAATATCTATATTTATTCATATTATCCTGAAAGTAGTCAATACTTTGACTACTTATTACTAACAGAAATAACTGCACCCCTTTTCATTTGCCCCCAGGAGAACTGATGAGAACCAGAAGTCTTTCTGACCTATCTGTGTCAGTATTATAAATAAGGAACCTCAGATGTATGAAATCATGAGTTTCTCTCGAAAGAGGATAGTTTTTTTTCACTCCTCCTGGGGGAGAAAAGGAAACTTTTGTTTTATAATATAAACCAGTTCTCCTCCCAAAGAAAAATCAAAGAATTTGAGGTTCTTATTATTTGGAAGGTAAACAGTATATACAGGGTGAAGATAAGACAAGGTTTTTCAAGTTTAAAATGAGAATTATTTTTAAATATATGAACACTTAGGAAAATAACTCTCTAAAACCCTCAGAAAGATTGTTGGTTGTTCAGTTGCTTTTTGAGAGAAGGTTTATAGCTTTTGAATAGGAAGAAATAAATAGCTACAAGTATAGCACCCATGGCATAGGAAGAGCAAATGTTTCTGGGAGAAATAAAAGCAAACATTCTCCATCACATAGCAATCCATTTCCATAGCTCTGGATGCCAGGACATGAAAGAACATTGAGGAATTTAGAGAGAAGTCTTGTGTTCCCAAAGTGATAGAACTGAATTCAATAGGAAGTATTTAGGCTGAAAAAAATTAATGTCAGGCAATTTCAAAGGAATGTATACTTAGAAAAAAGGGTGTTGTTTTGGCCATAAATTAGAATGTTTTTCAAGTTTTAAATGGCCCTTAAGTAAACCATGACTACAGGGAAGAAAGGATATATTATTTTATTTAGAAGTGAATTTGAAAAAGGTACTTAAAAATATTCTCTTATATTACTTTGAATTAATTACAAAGAATTAGAAAGAAAAAAACATTTTTTATGTCGTTTGTGTAACTGATCATGTACAGATATTTGTATTTTAAGAAGACTATAAAGTACCATAAAACATGTAAGTGAAATGCATGGACTACAAAAGTTTAAAAATCTTTAGTATGCTTCTCTAACCTACACACAGTTATGCTGCTTGACTCCACACAAATTTCCATTGCCAGAAATTTTCAGTGAAAAGGCATTTTTTAAAGATATAACACTGAGTCTTATGATCATAAGGGCATGTATTGTTTTTGTGAGCCTGTCAGATGATAAATGAGGATGTAGCTTTCAGAAATTAATTAGCTGAAAAGACTATCTACCCATTTTAGTAACTTTCCAGAGAGATAATGCATTCAATTTTATCCCCAAAATTATCTCTTTTTATAGCTATTAGTTAGCAATTTTTTAGAATTGTAAATCTGATAATGAATGAGCTAAGTATTAAGTCAGCTAAAAAACCTAATTGATATAGTTTGAGTCAAAATATCTTTATGAGAACATAATTTAAAGTTTATAAAAATTGATTATTTTTGCCTTTCTAACAATCTTTCGTTTAAATATTAATATATAATTAAAACACTATTTTATTAATTCTTTCTTCCTAAATGTCATTAATAGTCTACACTTAGTGTTTGTTAAAAAACATGAAATTTCTCTAATTCCAAATTTACCATGGATCATAATCTATCCCCTATGCACCTATTCCTATATACATTTTAATTATTCTAAAGTTATCTATATAGTAGAGGTCCAGTGCATGGATTCATGCAACGGTAAAGTTCCTCAGCCTGGCCTGCAGATTTGAGCTGAAATTGGCTCTCTGACATCCCCTGAGGGGTCCCGGATTGTGAGAGGGTTCAGACCAGGCTGAGGGACCCCTCAGGTGCATGAATCCATGCACTGGGCCTCTAGTATATAATAAATTATGTATATGATATTAAATAAAGACATTCACTGAAAAAACTTGGGCCTACCAAAATATTAAATAGCCAATAATATATAATATCAGATTTGATTGTTCTGGTGTTTGATTGTCATATAAATTTCATCACTTTTATTCATTAATTATTACTTTATTAAAGATTTATTTAGGGCCTGTTACATGTTAAGGAATAGGCAAAAGAGAGCTGTAAAGTGTGAATGATACCCCAAAAAACAATGTAGCAGCATAAATAGTATCAGTGATTGTGAAAACGGGTGGACTTATGCACTGGTCCGGCTCTATTCTTTAGTGTTAGTGCAAGACACTATGGATGATAATTGAATTATTTTTGTTAGTTTAGTTTGTTTAACTGTAAAATAAAAACCAATAGTGTTATTAATGAAACTAATAGTGTTATTAATAATGTTATTAATGAAACTAAACAAGTGAATATAGGCACAGACCTTACACCTTTCACACACACAAAAATAATTAAAAATGTACCTGAAATTAAATGCAAACTACAAAATATAAACATTTCAGAGGATAACATATTTCTTTCCCTCTCTAAAAAGCCATCTCGTCCAAATTGTTGAGTTTTGTTTTGTCTTTTTCTTTTGTAACTAAACTCTAGCAGGGTTCTGATAACAGTGATACATGACTCACAGATCCCAAAGTGATTGATTTCTGCCTATACATCTGGTAATGACTCAGTCTGAAATGAAAATACAATTTATCTGGTGTGAAAAATACAGTTGTCCCAAAAGCCTTTAAAGCATCAATGTGGATGTTCATAGGAAGTAGTGCTAGTGATTATGGTTCCAGTTTACCAGAGTTAAATTTAGTCTTTGGGGCATAATTTATTAACATACCCAATATGTTTTTAATAGTGTTCATAAACAGAACTCATGATCATCCAAGAGAAACCAAACTTTTAAGTTGAACTATATCAACTTAGAAAATTTAACGAGTAGCCTGGGGAGTTATGATTTATTGTCAGTCCACCAAAAAATGTCAGTGCCCTAGAATATGAGGAGGCAAGTGTCATCTAGCTGGATTTGTGAACTTTTCACTTTGCCATTCAGTAGACAGCAAACAGAAAATTAGTCTATAAATAATTGAACTTGCAATTTTTTGAAAATCTATCACAGCATGTTAAAAGCGATTTTGTTCTTGAATTAGCTCTCAACGAGTAGTAAATATGTCAAACAGTCTTTAAATAATGTAACATGTAGAGCAACAGATAAGGTTTAATAAGAATAAGAGAAAAAGAGACATTAGAAAACATATAGAATATATGATTTTGTTTGTTGCATTTTCCATGTGAGAAAATTGGAATATAAATCTGATTTTAAATGCCAATTAAATAGACAATTTGCATAATGATACTTTAATATTCTAGAAAATGATGTGAATTTGTAAATAAACATTTTTTAATATGACTTTTTCTATTCTGTACACAGAAGAACATATGTTTCAGCCTTTGTAAGAATTGAAATAGAATTACAAGTGAATCAGTGGCTCATTAAGATATAGGGAAAGAGAAAGGGAAAAATGTTTCAATAGAAACTCTATTATGTTGTTCTTTTAAAAGTGTTATGAACAGATATCTAAATAAAAAAATTACACTATGTATTTAGCGTTTTTGGCAAACAATCATAACACTATAACATTTTTTATTCTTTCTGTGTCAAGATACCTATAATATAGAAATCTATACTAATAAAAGTCTAGGTGGCCCTCACACCCATGTGTGACACCCTCACATCATCACAAGATGGCCACCCCCCCATTGTCACAAGATGGCCACTGCAAGATGGTCGCCCCCATGTAATCACAAGATGACCTTCTCCACATTGTCACAGGTGACCACCACATGATGGCCACCACAAGATGGCAGTTGGGGGTGACCCGGTCAGCAGGAGAGGGCAGTTAAGGGCATCCAGGCTGGCAGGACCCAGCAGTCCCATATTGGAGAGGGTGCAAGCTGGGCTGAGGGACACTCCCCCAATGCATGAATTTTGTGCACTGGGGTTCTAGTATATATATAACAACGGTGAAGTTAAAGAAATTATACTTGGCTTAAGTACTTCATAAAACAATAAAGTTTTATGGGAATCAATAATTATGGGTGTCTTATGAAACTAAAAATGATATGAAATAAAGTTCTTTATGGCAATCAACATTTACTACAGAAAACATTAATTTGTATAATTAGATTTATTATTAACTTTTAAAATGTTGTATAATTTCAAACTTAGAAAATGTTTCTTATTTCTGAACAAGTGAGAATAAGTTACTATATGATGCCTCATTACCCAAAGATACTTGATTGCATATTTGCTTAGAAATAAGACATCCTCTTACATAACTATGAATAATCATCAGATCAGAAAATTCACATCAGGGAAGTGCTTTAAGACTCTGGAATACTCTTACCCTTGTTCAGGCTTTTCATATGTTTTATTGATTCATGTCACTCTGTTGCCTATTTCACTAATCAGTCATAACCTCTTATTATCATTTCTAGAGGCCTGGTGCAAGGATTTGTGCAGGGATTGGCCCATTTTGGGAGTGCTGTTTATCGTGGTCATCCGAGCAGCTGTGGACCTGCCTTCTGAGTGGCTGCTCCCACTGTGGGAGCGCACTGACCACCAGGGGGAAGCTCCTGCATTGAGCATCTGCCTCCTGGTGGTCAGTGCTCATTATAGTTACCGGTCGACTAGTCATTCTGATCATTCCACCGTTTGATCACTGGGCTTCTATAAATATATAGATTCATTTTGATACTTGAGCTATCCCAGATTTGGAGAGTGAAAGCCCCTTCAGGGTAGTTTTTCTGTGACTTTGACATGCTTGCATGAGTCTTTGAACAGATCCGTACCTTTGGCATGTGTGTGGACAAACAGAAAGGCACACAAAATGTTTCAGATCACTTTCTGATTTTTTGCCCCAGGTTCAGAAGGAGTAGTTATTCCAGGAGAACTTGGTTCCTTTTAGGGAAAATAAAATCATTACCTGGGCAAAAATTGTGCTCTGTGTTTTCTGCTGGGCTGTCACTCACTGCTCTTAGGCTTTGTCAGTAAACAAAACCAAGAATTGCATGAATGTACACACACATATACACACATACACATATATGTAAATGCATGTATATTTATGTGATGTATATAATTTATAAATATAAAAAATTTGCATGTAGGAGTGAATATATATAGAAAAACCCCTACAAAATTGATGCCAAATCTCTAAATCCTACCCAATACCACAATGTTTATTTTAGTTTTCCTTCTTATCATATTTATCACTATTCTTTATCAGGGAGAGAACTGGCTATGATTATCTTACATCAATTTTGTTGTTGGAAAAATCTGATTTTATACCCTAATTCTCCTCTTGCCATGGGTGCCCATGCTCCTTGAACCTTCTTCAGCCTATTCATGTTCTATCCACTTCCACTCTGCATAATTCATATGTAGTTACATGATACCTAATAAATGTGGCAATAATTGAAAAGGTAAATTATGATGTATAATATGGGTTGGTAGTCACCATCCATTTTATTTTATTTTTTTAAGTTTATTGGTTGATAAAATTACATAGGTTTCAAGTATATAGTTCTATAATACACCATCTATACATAGCATTTGTGCCCAACACTCAAAGTCAAATCTTCTGTCACCATATATCTGACTCCCTTTATCCTTTAATACTCCCGATGTCCCTTCCCTCTATTAACCATCATACTGTTATCCATTTCTATGGGTTTTTGTTCATTTATTTTCAGTTTCATATTCCACATATGCGTAAAATCATATGGCTCTTGACTTTTTCTGACTTATTTAGCTTATCATGAGATTCTCAAGAATCATGTATTCACAAATCCATTTTAATATTCTAAAATACATTTCTCGATGGCAAGTTTAAAATCTATAAACTGCATTTCCAAGACATTTGCAATTGTTGTTCCTGGTGTGATTTAACTGCCACCAAATAGATGTTATTCATGCAATTTTGGCAAATGGAAAGGAAAATAATTTTGTATACACCTAATACTTTTGCAGACACATATCATGATAGAGGTATTCAGTATTTCTTAAAATATATTTTTTACTGATTTCATAGTTTCATCATGATGAGACTTCCTAGTTCTCATCATCGTACTTCCACTAGCTGACTTCTATAGACTGTGCCTATTTACTAGTAGTCATAGCACTGTAGCCAGAGATTGTAATGACAGCTTCTAGATTGAAGGACAGGTTATTGCTGCCTTGGTTACCTCCTTCTTTATAAAAATCTCAAAATCATTTCTAAATTTCAAGTTAGATTTAGTTTCTTTAAAAATTATAATGAGGTTATAATACATTTAATATTTGTTTATGTATAAATTTTTCTTTCTGCTTCGATCTAGAATAAGAATAGATATTTAACATATTCTATAGACTGATATATTCAAACACCTAAAACAGTACTTGGTCCCAAGATTGTTTAAAATGATATTGTCAGACCTAAACATATTCATTTGATATAATTTTTTAAAGTCTCCAGTGCAAGCCCAGCCTGTGTGCCTCAGAGGTTGAGTGTCAATCCACGAACTACATTGATTCCTGGATTTCCCATAGTACCCAGAGAACAAGACCAGCTATCTTCCGATCAATGTTAAATAGAAGTAAAATAACTAACGATTTTGCTCTTTCATTTTGTTTTCTAGTAATTCCCATTGCTTTGGACTCTGCTTAAGTCACACTGGTCTTCTTGATGTGTCTGAGCTATAACAGAAATTACTCTCTTTCAGTCTTTGTAATCAATCTTACTTTATCTGCAGTCATGGTCTTTGCTCAGTTATATCACACACCCTGTGATATAACCACTTTTGCTATCTCCTTAATAGTAAATATTAGGTAATTTATTACATATTTTCATAGTAATGATATCCCATACTTACCTTTCTTCATAACTATATGAAGGTTACATGAAGATAGGCATTTTTATATTTTATTTTTTAAATCCCCACCTAAGGATATTTTCCCATTGATTTTTACAGAGAATGGAAAGGAGGGCGAGAAACAGAGAGAATGAAACACTGATGTGAGAGAAACACATCGATTGGTTGCCTACCACATGCACCCTGACCAGGGCCAGGATAGAGACTGAAACTGAGGTACATGCCTTTGACTGGAATTGAAACTGAGTCTCTTCAACTGAGCCAAACTAGCTAGGGCAAAAGTAGGTATTTTTATATTTTCTGTAGTTCTATCTAATCAAATATTAATATACAAATTGACCCTACCTCCGCTACACCTACAAGCCATGCCCACAGCCATGCCCACCAGCCAATCAAAAGCAAATATGCAAATAAACCCAACCAAAATGGCTGCAGGCCATAGAGAGTAAGAGGGAGGCTAGGGTTTCCCCAGCAACAGAGGAAGCCAAGCTTTCTGCCTGCCCTTGCTGGCCGAAAGTTTGTAACCAGGCTACAAAGTTTCAATTATATAATCCCAACAGAAATGGCAGCAGCCACAGAGTGAGCAGAAGGGTTGGCTCTGCTCCAGGCTACAAAGTATCAATTGTAGAAGATACATAAATTCCAAATACCAGGGCCTCTGCTTCAGTCACCAGGGGATGTGGCCAGCCTGCAAACCAGCACAGGCCCCTCACTCAAACCAACCCATGCCCCAAGGGAACCCCCACCCTGATCCAGGACACCCTACATTCCAAACCAGCTGGCCCCCACCCATGCACCAGGCCTCTATCCTATCTAATGAAAGAGTAGTATGCAGATTGACCATCACTCCAACATACAAGATGGCTATCCCATGTGGTCAAAGATCCTGCCCCCATGTAGATACAAGATGGCCAGCAGGGGAGGGCAGTTAGGCATGACCAGGCCAGCAGAGGAGGGAAGTTGGGATTCACTGAGCCTATAGAGAAGGGCAGTTGTGAGTGATTGGACCTGTAGGGAAAGGCAGTTGGGGGGAACCAAGGCCTGCAAGGGAAGGCAGTTAGGGGTCACCCGGCCTGCAGGGAAGGGCAGTTGGGGGGGACCCAGGCCTGCAAGGAAGGGAAGTTAGGGGCAAACAGGCTGGCAGGGCACCAGTTAGGGATAAATCAGGCTGGTTGGGAGTGGTTAGGGGCAATCAGGAAAGTAGGCAGGTGAGCAGTTGGGAACCAGCAATCCTGGATTGTGAGAGGGATATCTGACTTCCCTAATATTGCAATCCTATATAATAAAAGAGCTAATATACTAATTAGACCAGACAGCAGAACAATCTTCCATAATGATTAGTAATTGGGAATTGGGGCCTCAGGGCAGCTGAGGCTGTGAGGGCTGAGGCCGTTGGGGCTGCAAGGGCTATGCCTCTTGCATGAATTTCATGCATTGGTCCTCTACTACTTAATAAGATAATTGACGATCCCAGTGGGATCGGGCCTAAACGGGCAGTCAGACATCCCTTGAGAGGTCCCATATTGGAGAGGGTGCAGGCTGGGCTGAGGGATACCCCCTCCTTCGTGCATGAATTTTGTACACCAGGCCTGTAGTGTTTTCTCTATTCCTGGATATAGAACAATGACTAGTCAATTGCAATCCTATATAATAAAGAGCTAATATACTAATTAGACCAGACAGCAGAACAATCTTCCATAATGATTAGTAACTGGGAATTGGGGCCTCAGGGCAGCTGAGGCTGTGAGGGCTGAGGCCGTTAGGGCTGCAAGGGCTATGCCTCTTGCATGAATTTCATGCATTGGTCCTCTACTACTTAATAAGATAATTGAAAATGTTCACAGAACTTGACATTTTTATCCATTTCATTATACTAATAATTGATAAACATTTAGATTGGAATAATACATGTTCTATAACCAATTTAAGTATTCTACTCTCAGAACTCAGAACTCCTTGTAACCAATTACTCATTATTGATTATTACAAATTCCAGATAAATTACAAAATAACTGTCCATGAATCTTTATAGATTGATATTATTGGACAATTCTTTTTTCAAGGTGGTCAGCAAGTACATAAACATTGCAGTGTAGTCTACTAAAA
The DNA here is from genome assembly GCA_027563665.1 of Antrozous pallidus. NCBI lineage: Eukaryota > Metazoa > Chordata > Mammalia > Chiroptera > Vespertilionidae > Antrozous > Antrozous pallidus. Next base: position 28,553,455 of record CM050519.1, read on the forward strand.
GAAATTCTGTTATTTATTATCTTTCAAGAACACTCTTATCTGAGGCCCCAATGCCCCAGTAGTCTAATCCCAGCTAGTATATACTGCAACAAAAGTAGGTGCACTTATAGCATACATCACATACTCATATGCATTATATCTACATTCAAAATTTGTTGAAATATGACCTTGCATAGACAACTTCCAAGTAATAATGGAATCCTGCTACTATATCTACCTAGACTTATGGATTAATAGATAGCATGGTATTAGCAGATTATGTATTGGTAGTCCATGATTCACCTCTGGTTTCTTAAAATAAGTGCCTCAAAAAAAGACCAGCAGAGGTTTTTGAGCAGAGAAGCTATCTGATGTAATTTTTAATAGTATCACTCTGGTTCTAGCTGGAGAAAATGGTAGAATGAGAAAGACAAATTGTCAATAATCCAGGAAAGAGATTTGAATCTTAGATCTTGATATAAAGGATTTGGAAAGAAGTGGACAGTTTTAAGATATAATTTGAAGAGATCCTGCTGAGAAATGTTTTACTCCTTTTTCTGTCCCTAGTACAATGATTCCTCAAAAGCATCATCAATATTGTTGCCCTATGACTCAGATAGTGGTTATCTATAGACTCAACGATATAAACTTCCTCTTAAAAAAAGGTAAGTTCTCAACTGACGTCAGCACTGCAACTTTAAGTGAAACAATGTATGAAAAAAACAATTTTACCATAGGCTAGTTGATATGAATAAGAGTTAAGTTCCAACAGTATCCCATTAACATTATAACAAAATGACATTGAATGAAGCAATGCTATTCAAGGCCCTGCTGTAAGTTAAATTGGCCACATCTACTGTCAGATATACAATCTTCTAACAGCTAGGCTAATGCTATGGTATGGAATTAACAGGTGGTTCAGTCTATCACTTATATTTAATATTTTTTCACTAAGAAGGATGTAATGTTATTTATCCATACTATATTAGATATTTAATCTGGTTATGTATTCAGCTTCCCTGCCCATTATACTTCACATCCTTTATCTGAAAACTTACTGAATTCCTCAACAGTGGTCACAATCTATCAAACAAAATTGCTTTTGAACATAAAAGATTATTGTGTATCAAACTGTGAGAGAATGGCAGATGACCATGGATCTCATCAGTAAAATAATTAAAGACTTAGTTTTCATGTCTTATCCCTTAATGTTTGGTATGGTTCTTTAAGTCAATGTTATTTCTTCTTGGGTATTATGTCTCTGGTCCTTGTGTCTGGATTGACACATGATAAGTAAGTAGGTCTAAGATAATCAGTCATGTTTAATAAATGGATGGCTTCAATGACTTACAGATCATGCATGACCTAGTTTTTCACTTGAAGTTAATGCTTGTTTACACATTCATGCCTTCTCCACATGTTTATTATTTTTAAAACTTATTTGTCCTATACTTATACATGGTAGTAGGTACTTTCTGAGATCTATGTGGAAAGAATAACAAGGCTAACTTATTTTCCTCTCCATAGAGAATGATTCTTGTCTACTTAATATTTGATATTTGTTAAGGAGATGATACTATTAAACAAAAATAATTTCTGGATATGAAATTATTCCAAGATAGTAATGTAAACAAATAACAAAAATAACAAGTGACTTAAAATTGGTAATATAAAAAGTAATCATAAAGCATGATGAAAGTAAAATATCTTTGTTATTTAAATGTATGTTTATATTTGAAATGTTTTGTTTTAGCTCACAGTTTGGAAAAATAAAATACATAATCCTTGACATTAATGTTCCCTTAATATAAGTATTTTACTCAAAAGTATCTTTAAAAAGTTATAAAATCAGTTTACTAGCACCTAGAAGAGAAAAGGTTACTCGGAAGGACAAGATTGGCAAGATTGCAACTGAGAGTGATTGCTCATTTGCTTAGTGACCTAGAGAATAACTGGCAATTTTTGCAATTTTCTTGTTTGGAGGGAGTAGGACTTGTCTGCTTTTGCCAACAAGTTTGCTTTCTGACCAGGCAACAGGGGAAATGTTCTGGCCTATTTTATGAAGGTAATTTACTCCTGGAATTAGTTAAAAACAGCATTGGCTTTTTAAAGTACAAGTTCTATCAAACTAATCTAAACCTGATCAATCAAGAGGAAGCAATAGATGCAATCTTTCTTGACATGAGAAATGATTCTAAAGCTACAGAATCAGTAAACAGAGAACACATTTTTGTTAGAGCCTGACTTTTATTTGGAAGCAAAACTCTTTGTTCAATTCTGTATTTAAATATATGTATTGCCTTTTTGGCAATAAATGAATAATAAAAAGAACACTGAATAGACATAAAAAAGTAAAGGGATATTCTTTAAAATAAACTGAATCCAATTTCATATACTACAATATTATTACCAGTTATATTTTGAGCATTGTTAATTACTTTACATGTATATTATACTGTATATCGGTATACATTCACCCAACCATGTATGCTAGTTATTATTACAAGGAAGCTAAATTCACTCCCAGCCAGGAGCCAAAATTTGTATGGTGAGGCTTCTCTATTCATAAAATATTGCCAATTAATTATATTCTATCACTTCCCAATATATTTTTATTTGATTTTTTTTATTTTCTTCTGTTGAAACAAAATAATGTTACACTTTCCCAATTTTTTATTGGAAGGCATAGATAAGCCCCATTTCAGGCCACCCTATTTACTTGTTGAATATGTAAATTATACACATTAATATAAATGGCTTTGATTGGCATAAAATAAATATATATTGCCTGTATATTTGTATTTGTACTTCTTAGGCATTTTTTTCCTAGCACTTGGTTTGCTGTCCATTTCTATAGCAAAAATATATTCTCTCACTAAAAATTGTACCAAATCTACCGTTCTGGTAACAAATAATTTTTTCACTCCATTTCAGAGTAGAAAAGTAATTTAAAGTCATTAATTTGTTCATCTTTTCTTTTTTGTTAATTTAAATTCTTTCTTGTTTAAAGTATTACATAAGTCTCCTTTTTCTCTCATTGACCTCTCCCCTGCTGCTCCCACCCCCCAGCTCGTTCCCTCACCCTACCCAGCCCCCATGTGTATCCATTGGTTATGCTCATATGCATGCATACAAGTACTTTGATACAAGTCCTTTGGTTGATCTCTTACTCCCTCCCTCACCTCTGCCTTCCCTCATAGGTTGGACAGTCTGTTCGATGGTTCTGTTCATTTTTTCTATGTTTCGGTTCCCTCTAAAACATTCACTTAACCTTTTTCAATTCAATTAAAATTGTATCTATTGAGCACATCTTCTTTAGGTGGCACTGTGGTAGGTTCTAAGTACATAAATATATAGTGTTATCCTTCAAGTGGCTCATAAATTAATGAAGAGATAGAAAAATATATAAATATATATAAATGAACCTAATACAATTAACTTATTAAACATTAGGTTTTCACAAGATATAGTAAGAACGTAGAGAATATCTCTGAAGAAATCAGGGAAAACTTTCAAGTTGGCAGTTCATCTTGGGATTGGAAATAATGAAGAAGTAAGAGTCAGAGGAGAAAGAAATGGGCTGAGAAATAGCTCATCTGACAGTATTTAAGATACATGTAATGACATGCAGGACACTCAATATATGCAGGTCATAGCACTTATTGAAAATAATATATATATATATATATATATATATATATATTTTTTTTTTTTTTTTTACCCTGCTCTCTACCTTGATGGTTAGGAAGGTTTTGTGAAAGAAAATATTCCCATCCTACTTTTTCCAACAAACTGTCTGCCAGATTGAAATGTTTTAAAATACATTTTATATAACCAATGAAAATTGGGAGTAATAGTCATTAAGGTTGGAGTTGGAGCCATAGGTTTAGATAACCTATGTTGAGTAAGAAGAAAAAAGTCTAAAGATCTAACTTGATAAATATTAACACTGAAAGATGAGTAGGAAAAGAAAAACACATGCAAGATCATGAAAAAGAGTGGTTAGATGCATTAGAAGGTGGAGGAGATATTAATGCAAAGGCAACCAAGAATGACAAATCTTTCAAGATGTGTGGTAGCAAGATGTCAAGTAAAGTAAATATAACCATTAATTGTCACTGGTCAGAGATAATTAAAAATATTTGTGTAGATGTGCCATGAAGTAGATGAGCTTAACTCATGTAATGAGCCACAGTATCCATTGATGGTAAGTAATTACATCAAGTAGTAATCCTTAGAGTGGTTGTATAAGGCAGGTTTTAATAGAGTCACTTTTTAGAAATGAGAAGACCATGGTTAGGCAACTAAAAACACACACAATACTATTCCAGCTAGTTATGTATAGATATAAATTCTGTGATATAAATTCAAGTGAATAACTTACAGCGATGTGTTGGACTTAGCCCAAGCTCTTCAGAGTCATTTATTAAATGTTCCAAAAATGTGTTAAATCATTGGTAGCTTTGAGATAGGTCATGATGAGAAGATTTATACCACAAAAATTGGCAGCAAACACTCTGTTAGTTGTTTCCCCCCAAAAAAGATACTAGGGGCTGTTTACTATTAAATTACTGCTCAAAGCATTCACTACTATGGTATTTAGGCCTAAGGATAGATTATTATTAAATGAATTTATATATACTCTTAAGCTCAGGGTGATAGTCTACTCAAGCATGTATTATTATTTAGTTTATATACAGGTGTGTCAAAAGTAGGTTTATAGTTGTGAGTATACAATACAAAACACAGAGTTTATTCTGTATTATTATTTATAAATTATTGTATGATTTTCCATATGAATAACTGTAAACATACTCTTGCCCCATGCTGTATTATAAGAACACTAGATATTTACTAGATTTATAAACTTTTGAATTAGCACTTAACACATAATAATTTATATTACCAATAAATACTAAGATATGAGATTTTTCATATATGAAAATATCCAAAGTTAAACATTTCAACATTTATTAACAAAATTTAATAAATTAACAAAATTTATATATATTTTCATAACTAGCTACCTACTATACTTGCACACTCCTACTTGCCCTTAATGGAGTGTTGGAAACCCCTGATACCATTGATTTAGCAAGCTTTTGATCTTTATGCATTTATATGCAGACTAGAGGCCCAGTACATGAAAATTCATGCATTGGAGTGAAGTCTCTCAGCCTTTCCTGCCACTTCTCACAGTCCGGGAGCCCTCAGGGGTGGGAGATGACCTGGCAATCAGGGAAAGATGATGCCCCATCACACTTTTGCTGCTGCCTCTCCCAACAGCACAAGCCTCAGACCTTCCCTGGTCACCTGAGCCTTGGGCCAGCCCTGGGTGGCTGGGAGGCTGAGGGGACTGGGGAATTCTGGAAGCAGGTGCATGGAGTGGCCTGACCCATCTGGGGACAGGCCTGGATTTGCCACATGTTTGCCACCCCCATCTGGGGACTTAGGGGACTGGGCCCCACCATATTGTGGCTGTGGTTGCTGTCATATTTGAGGGCAGGTCAGTCAATTAGCATGTTCCCTCTTTATTGGCTGTGGGCTCCACTAAATTAGCATATTCCCTCCTTATTAGATAGGATGAACCTAAGCACTTCTTTCCTTATGAGATAATCATGCCCACATTAACCCATTTCATCTCTATGATAATACCAAAAATTTGCTACACATCACATTTTGTTTATTCTTCTCACAGAGTTCCCATTGTTTATTATTATTATTATTATTATTATTTGTTTTGTTTTGTTTTTCAATTCTCATTGTTAATATATTAGGGGATGCTTTTATCTATAGGGCTATAACTATTTCCTTTTTCCTTACCTAGCATCAATCCACTCTAAGCTATTGGTAAGCTGTGTTTCCAGTTTTAATCTCCTAAATAACTAACTTGTTCATATTAATTAAAAGTGTTCAGTCTAGCTGAAACCGATTTGGCTCAGTGGATAAGAGCGTCGGCCTGCGGACTGAAAGGTCCCGGGTTCGATTCCGGTCAAGGGCATGTACCTTGGCCGCTGGCAAGTCCCCAGTAGCGGGTGTGCAGGAGGCAGCTGATCGATGTTTCTCTCCCATCAATGTTTCTGACTTTCTGTCCCTCTCCCTTTCTCTCTGTAAAAAAATCAATAAAATATATTTTAAAAAAAGATCCACTGATTAATTTTTTAAAAAAAAGTGTTCAATCTACACCCTCACCAGTTTGCTCAGTGGATAGAGTGCTGGACTGTGGACTGAAGGGTCCTGGGTTTGATTCCAGTCAAAAGCATGTGCCTTGATTTTAGGCTAGTTCCCCAGGCCCAGGGTCCTAGTGAGAAGGCAACTAATGGATGTGTCTCTCTCACATTGATATTTCTCTCTTTGTCTGTCTCTCCTCCCTTTCACTCTCTCTAAAAATCAGTGGACAAATGGCCTCAGGTGAGGATTAAAAAATGAAATATATATAAAAAAGTGTTCAGTCCTGGCTGATGTACTCAGTGGTTGGAACATCAGCGCAAAGGGGGTGGGAGGGGAATGCAGTTCGACTTCTCATCAAAGACATTTTGGTGCCTTCGTTGCAGGCTTACTCCCCATCCCTGGTCAGAGAGAGTGTGAGAGGTAACCGGTCAATGTGTCTCTCTCACATGGATATTTCTCCCTCCTTCTCTCTCTCTCTCTCTCTCTCTCTCTCTCTCTCTCTCTCTCTCTCTTTCTCTCTCCACCCTTCCCCCTTCTTTATCCTTTATTCCCTTCTACTCTCTCTGAAAAGCAATGGAAAACATATCCTCAGGTGAGAATTAAAAAAATAAATAAAAGAAAGTATTCAATCTATGGCTTTCTACTCTAAAAAAAAAAAAATACATCAACCTCTAGGTCAAATCCCTTCACATTGTAGTTTAAGTCTGGCTTAGGAATTAATACCAACAGTTACTCAAAATAGAATCAGGGCTCATACAGAATATGAATTCATTTACTAAGAATCGATCTGAGGACACGTTAGCAGTAAACATGCAAGAGCAGACATTGTGATAAAAGGACAAAATATCATAAAATATAAACAGAGTAGAGCCTATTGATCCTAGAAATTTGGCCAATGTCTTTTTTCTAAAACAAACAAACAAACAAACAAAAAACACAAAAGGAAGTAGCAACATAAATAATTCATCAAATTGTTGATTAAGTGAATATTAATATACACTTATCAAATGGTACTCTACTAGGATGTTAAATGCAGCCTTTATCAGATAATTATTGCCTATGAATTTGTATGCATAACTAAACATGCAGTAGTTTTGAATTAACCTTGTGAGTACTATGTGATACAAATAAACAGGTCTACAAATGTATGGTTTAAAATGTACATTATCCTGACTTCTAAATTCAGTGGCCTTTGATTCAATAATGCATGGCATTAGAAGGCAGGGACCTGGAAAATCAGGTTCCAAATGTCCTTATTCTTCTCTGTTTTCACCTCTTCACCTCATAATATCTGATGTATCCAACATTTTCACTTGGTCCAAAGTACCTACACTGCATGTTTATATATTTCACTAGAATGTATCCTGCAGTACATTATAGTATATCTTAGTACCTCTGGAATTTATATTTGTATATGCATATATGAATGCATATCTAACATTTTAAATTGTACTTGTCCAGGAATCTTTGCTAAATGTTTTTCCCTTCTCTGTTACTTTAGCACTAATGCTGAATCATATGTCTTTTAAAGGATACACATAAAGCCTGGCTGGTGTTGCTCAATGGTTGAGCATTGACATATAAACCAGAAGCTCAAATATCCTGGTTGTAGGCTCTATCTCCAGGAAGAGGTGTGCAAGAGGCAGTCAATTGATGATTCTCTCTCATTGGTGTTTCTATTTCTCTCTGCCTCTCTACCACACTCTGAAATCAATAAAAATATATTTTAAAAACAATATGCCTGAAGAAAATAGCACAAACCATAAATTCACTGCTGGTGAATTTTCATTAATTGAACCTGCCTTTATAACCAAGATCAATATAAAAAAATAAAGCATTTACCTACAAGTCTCCCTTGTTCATCTTTTTAATCATTAACCACAATAGTAACAGGGCAGGCAATTTTACCTCTTTCTTTGGCTTATGTAAGTGAAATCATATAGTACACACTTTTTTATGTGTGTGAGCTTTGCTTCTTTTGATCAAGGGTTTGAGTTGTTCATGTACTGTTAAATATGCTCTTAAATTATTCACTCTAATTGCAGCAGATAATTGAATATGTTAATAGGTTACAATTTATTTACTCAACTGCTGGTGGACATTTGAGTAGTTTTTAGCTTGTGGCTATTATAAGTAGTGTTAATATTAATATGTAGTATATATCTTCATATACATATATTTCTGATGTATGTATGCATAAGAATGGAATTACTGAATCATAAGAAATGCATGTGTTAAATTTTATTTTTTGTTGATTCTTATTCATTCCTTTTTAAATTTTATTTTATTGTTTAAAGTATTACAAATAGTAGTACATATGTCTTTTTGCATATGTTCAATTTTAGGTGCTCCCATTTTTCCAAAATGGTTGGACTAATTTTACACTCTCTAGAGCAGCATATGAGAGTTCCCATAGCTCTAAATTCTTGCCATGATTACTTAGAATTTTTAAAAATCATTTCACTGGGTCATAGTAGAAATTCTTATAAGATTATCTGAAACCATCCTATATAATAAAATAGAAACATGCAAATGTGACCATACCTTCACTACGCTACTAGTCAATCAGAAGCAGGGGGCGTGCCTGCAGGATGGGAAGCTGGTGGAGGGCTTGGCTGTGGGACAGGAGCGAGGCATGGCGGGAGCCATGAGGCCGGCAGGGGGCATGGCTACAGTGCTAGGCAGCCAGGGGAAGGAAGGACTATTACAGGAGAGCTTCACGAATTTGCTTGTCATTTCTGCAAAGGGGCCATGCTAATCTTCTCTGTATCATTTCCATTTTAGTATATGTGCTTCCGGAGTGGCACCGGGGACAGGAGCAGTGCCCAGGACAGGAGGCCAGTGCCCGGGACCAGAGGCCAGAGGGGGTGTGGCCGTGGTGCTGGGATGCCCCCTAATGGGAGCAGTGCCCAGGAAGGGAGTGGCACCCGGGAAGGGAGGGAGGCCAGTGGGGGGCGTGGCCCCAGTGCTGGGCAGCCAGGGGAAGGAAGGCCTATTGCAGGAGAGCTTCACTAATTTGTGTGTCGTTCTTGTGCAGGGGCCATGCTAATCTTCTCTGTATTGTTCCAATTTTAGTATATGTGCTGCCAGAGTGGCTCCTGGGACAGGAGCAGCACCCGGGATGGGAGCAGCGCCCAGGATGATTCTGATCAAGGGCAAGTACCTGGTTACAGGCTCCATCCTGGCTGGGGCCCAGGTCAGGGCTCATGCAGGCGGCAACCAATCAAAGTGTCCCTCTCACATTGATGTTTCTCTCTGTCTCTCCCTCTCTCTTCTACACTCTCTAAACATCAATGGAAACATATCCTCAGGTGAAGATAAAAAAAAAAAAGAAATGTCATATCATATGAATGATACATCTTAAAAATGCCTAAAGAAAGTTGTCATTTTTTCACAGTGAAGGGACTAGAGTCCATATTGATGAAAACACCTTGGCGACTGCAGTGGCTGGCAGTGGCTGCAGCAGCAGGGTAGTGGGGTTGGCATTTTCCCTTAATCAACCCATTTACCTCCCACAGAGAGTGGCCTCAGCCATCAGTAGGACATCTTCTGAGAACTTCCAGTCTGTGACAGAGGGTAGGCTGGGCTGAGGGAACCTCCCCACCATGCACAAATTTAGTCTCTGATACTTCTATTATAGAGAAAGAGCAAATAGCAATATTAAATTATTTCCTCTAATTAATACCCTTTTAATGTGCACGAATTTCATGCACCAGGCCACCAGTTATCTATAATATTCATGATAAATTGCTTTTCTTTGGCCTCATTTGTTCTGCTTTCCTCTTTCACTCTATCTTTCTGATTCCATCTGAAAAAAATTCTGTGCTTTTAAGTTTTACATTGGGCCCACCATAGTAATCCAGATAATCCCCCTGTTTTATGTTTGTAATTTATCTGCATATGAAAAATGCCGTCACATCAGTACTTGAATTAGTGTTTGATTGAATAACGAAAGAATGACAATCTTTGGGGTGGAGGTGATCTGACTACCACACAAACTAATGAGTTAGTAACACATTTCCTGGATACAGGCACAAAATTGTAAGACAAATGCTTTTATGACTCATGACAAAGCAAACAGTATCTTTATCACAATATAAGTGCAGATTTCCATTGGTCCTAGTCCCATAGGTATCACATAGAGAGCCAGGTGATACAGAAACTGAATACAAGTTTTTGCTTCCTGCCACAGTGAAAGCCAAACTCATGGGACAGGTGCATAGGAGAAAGAAATTCAGTGGTGACAACTTGAAAAGATGAGTGACTCTTGTCCTCAAAATTACCTTAACAGCTCTGTCAAGCTAGCTAATCACATAGGCAAAAGGAAGGTGGGAGATGAGAAGAGTAGCTGGGGACTTTTCTGCAGATATGTAGTTTGACTCAGCTGGCCATTCTGTTCCTGATACTAATCTTGCTCTCCTGTGGCTGACCAGAAAGTCTGTACATTTGGTGGTGACTGGAAACAGGAAGAATAGCAAGTTCTGCTGAGACACTTCAAAATATATGATTTTTAAGTACATAAATAATAAAATTGAAACTTATGTACTTAATTTTTGTCTCACCAGGATTTCAATGTTAGTTTGATAGTAGCAACTTCCTACTGTCAATTTTCACTTCATTATGGAGTCTGACAGGCATTAACTTCTGATGGAAGAGATGTATCTGCTATGAGGCAGATCGTTAAGGGTTAAAGGAACATAGTTGGTTAAGGATTAGTATTTGGGTATTTGGGGAGACATAAGTTTTCCTGTAGATGTGATACAGGCTAATATTAGTATATTAGTAAGTATAATAGGAGGATTATTAGAAGTGTAGTCAGCCTAAACATAGCTAATCTCCATAGGAAAGAATCAAATCCTTGCAGTATTCAAAAGAAAGAGAACTGAACTAATCTCTGGCCCCTTTTAATAAGGATGTATGGTGGACAATTGTCTGCTGGAACCAGGTTTCTTGTTGTCTAATTTTTATAATGGTGGTTTCTACTTGGGCATGGTTTTATATAAGTACCAGAGGCCTGGTGAATGAAATTCATATATGAGAGAGGGTCCCTCAGCCGGGTCTACACCCTCTCCAATCTGGGACCCCTTTGGAGATGTCCAACTGCCAGTTTAGGCCCAATCCAGCAGGGACAGTGGGACAACCCTCTCATAATCTGGGACTGCTGGTTCCTAACCACTTGCCTGCCTGCCTGATTGCTCCCTAACTGCTTTCCTGCTGGCCTGATTGCCGCCAACTGTCCTCCCCTGCTGCCACCCACCTCTTCTGCCATGACCAGCCTCCTTCACACCATGCAGAGCTGCAGTAACCCAAAGCCTCACCAAGAGGAGTGGCTGCTGGGCCCCGTCTATGCTGTGCATGTGACCATCTCTGACAGACATTTTGTGACAATGTGAGGGTGTGACGCCACCTAGGCTATTATTAGTATAGATAACAGGAAGAGTTAATAGCCATATATACCCCTTTCTGATCAGTTAAAATATAACTGAACAGGTTTTGCCAAGCAAGACAATTTCAGAGAGTCAATCAAGTGTTTGGTGGGTAAGAAGAGAGGTGAGAGAGAGGATTATGAAGCAATGAGGGAAAGTAGGTGTTATTGGGGCTGAAGGACTGACCTGTTAGGGTTGTTTAAGGATTGTGGAAGATAGGTATTTTAAGAATAAATTGGAAAGATATAACATGGTGGTCAAACTTAGGAATGAATTCTGTACACACTTCAATGAGATATGTAAAATTAATGAGAGTTTAAAAATTGCTTACTTATATATCTGCTAGTTTCTTACTCTATATTTTATGTAATTTCCTTAACAGAAAAAATTAATTTCTTTAAAACTTTTATTCATAGAACCCTCAAACAAACTAGTGACTGAGGCATAATAAACACTTAATTTTTGGTATGTAAATTATACACATATATGAACATATATATAATACATATAAATGTTGGATGTATATAAGTTTATAAATTATTCAGTGCAAGTCAATTACATATGTATATTTATGAAAAAATGTATAAAATTCTCATGAAGTTAATAACATAAACTTTAAGTGTGGTGTGATAAATATTTATTTTTACTTGAAAAGCATGCTACTTAGCCATGGCCAGTGTTGCTCAGTGGGTGGTGGTGGCAAGTTTGATTCCCAAGTTGCAGGTTTGATCCCTGGTCAGAGTACCTGTGGGAGGATACCAATGGATATTTCTTTCTCCCCATTCCACCCCCCACCTTTCTTCTCTGAAATCAATGGGGGGAATAGGCATGGTACTAATGGTTTTGGTAAATACTAAATTTTATCTTGTTAGAATTGACTTTTAAATCAATTTTATTTAAAAATGATTTGGGGGTAGGACTGAATTTCCTATATATTTTATAGTCTATAGTTAAAGTATCTCCAAAGGAATATTCCTAGAATCAGATAGAGATGAGGATGTAAGGAATAGAAATGTGGACAAGAGAATGAAAAGATTGGTGACAAATTATGGATATAGATCACATTGAGAAACCTCTACAGGTAGAGAACAGACAATCTTAATGTGTATAAGATAATAACTAAATATGATATCCTTTAAAATTATGCTTGTGTGTACGCATTTCTCTGACACTATCCTATCTAATAAAAGAGTAACATACAAATGTGACTGTACCTTGGCTTCTGATTGGCTATGCTACCGGCCAATCAGTAGTGGGGGCAGGGCCAAATGGTGAGAGTGCAGGCCCCTGGAGTGGAGATGAAATGGTGATGGCAGTGAGTGCCCAACCCCCGGGCGCTGTGAGGGGAAGAGGCGGCAGCAGTAGCAGCAGTGGTGGTGGCGATGGCAGGGAGCCCCTGGGTTCTGTGAGTAGAAGTGGTGGTGACCGCCCAGCCCCTGGGGCCAGGTGGTCACAGGTAGCTGGGGCTGAGCTGAGCAGGGCAATGGCTGGATGCCCAAGGCCTAAAGCCTCACCAGAGGCTTTAGGCCTTGGGCAGGCTGGGGGTGAGCCATCAGTTGGACATTCCATGAGAGTTCCCAGTTTGTGAGAGGGGGCAGGTTGGGTTGAGGGACCACCCACCCCCAGTGCAATGGTGGCAATGGAGACTGCAGTGGTAACGATCGCAGCCACAAACCCAGCCCCAGACCTGGCCATGGCAGTGCTGGGGGCTGTGATGGCACCCACAAACCTGGCCCCAAGCCCGTCCAAGGCGGTGCTTGGGGCTGCAGAGGTGGTGATGGCAGCCAAAAACCAGCCCCAAGCCCAGCCAAGGTTGTGCTGGGGGCCGCAGTCACAGCCACAAACCCAGCCCCAAGCCAGGACATGGCAGCGCTGGAGTCTGGGAGGGCCCGATCACAGCCACAAACCCAGCCCCAAGCCTGGCCGTGGCAGCACTGGGGGCCGCAGGGGTCACAATTTTTATATATGAGGATGTTTATTCAAATGTGTATAGATTCTTGCTCTTTTTCTACTTTCTGGCTATTATGAATTAAGTCCCTATGAACATGTATCCTTACTAATAAAAGCCTAAGTGGTGGTCATGCTGTGATACCCTCACACCATCACAAGATGGCTGTGCACACAGCAGGCACAGGCAGCCAGGGCTTGGCTTGATGCTGTGTGCATAACATGGAGCCTGCCTGGTAGTCCCACCTTATCTTGGCTATGTGGAGCTGGGAGAAGGTGGGTCCCCCAGCTCTAAGAGCGAGGCCTGCTTGGGGATCCAGTGAGGCCTGCCTGGGGATCCCTCGGCTCTACAAGGAAGGCCTGCCTGAGTGTCCAGCATGGCCTGCCTGGGAGTCCCCTGTCTCTACATGGCAAGGCCTGTGTAGGGGTCCCTCAGCTCCACATGGCAAGGCCTGTCTGGGGGGGGGGTCCCTCAGCCCCACATGGAGAGGCTTGCTTCGGGGTCCTAGGTGTCCTGCCTCCCAGATCCATGTGTCGCAGAGCAGGATCCTCGGCTCTGGCCTGCCTTTTTGGGGCAATTCATTAAGGTGTCCCAGAGGGATGGGTGGGGCTCCTGCATTGTGACAGGGTACAGGCCAGGCTGGGGGACCCGTCCCCAAACCGAGTGCACAAATTTTGTGCACCGGGCCTCTAGTTTTATTATAATATATGACTTCGTTATTATTTTTAAATAGTTTCTGCTTTCTGTTTTAGCTTCCCTAATATATTTTGTAAACTTATTATAGGTTAGAATTTTTCTTTTATTTTATATATTTTACAAGCTCTCTTAGACCATTATACTAGTGAAACTGTCACTCAATAATGATGTAGAATAAAAACTATTCTACATTTTCCTTATCTTAATTTTCTAATTTTTCTCTATTTTCCAATTTACATAATAACTAAATATATAGTCTATATTTTGACCTAATTTTAAATGGCTATTTTGATATATGAAGTTTTATACATATAGATGACCTTTTCTAGCTTCAATAATATAGTGGCAATGATTCATATAAATGAAAATGTTAATGTCACTGTACATTTCCTAATAAATGGAATGTGGAACATTTTGTATGTATTAATTCATTGACATGAATTTAATTTTTTGTTCTATAAATGTATATGAATATGTATATATGTGTGGATATATAATTTTTCTCTCTTAATTTTTCACATTTCCATGCAAATGAAAACATATAAAAAAACATTTCATAACTGCTGAATTAGAGGAAAACCCATGTCCCTCTGCTTAGACAGCACTCTTAGTAATTATATTTTTCTATCACAACATTAATTTTCTTCAGTTTCCTCATTTAAAAAATAGATTTGTACTGAATAACCTCTAACTTGGTATAACTTTTATTATTCAAGAATTTGGATTTTTTAAAGCTATGTTGTTAAAAATAATGTTCAATAAAAAGAAAATAATGTTTCAAATAAAATTTCCCCATATATACTACTTTTATTTAAAAAACTAGAGGCTAGGTACATGAAATTTGTGCACAGGTAGGGTCCTTAGGCCTGGTTAGTGATCAAGGCCAATCAGGGCCTTCAGGCTTCTAGCCAAGTCCTTCCTTTGTTCCATGCTGGTCCCTGATAGTCAGCACACATCATAGTGAGCAAACTCTTGTAAGTTGAACTCCCAGCTAGATAATTTGCATATTAGCCTTTTATTATATAGGACAAGTATTTGCTTATTGTGCTGATAATTTTATTTTTATAATTCATATCATTTTTCCAAAATATCAGTTTTTCAGAAATACAATTTGAGTTCAAAGAGATGTGACTAAAAACTAAAGACAAAATATATGTGTGGGCTATTGGGAGACTATTTTCCATGAATGCACATCTTGAGAGTGAGTCAACTCTGCCTGTTCTGAACTATCTATATGGTAAATGGTCTTAGAATATATATTTATATATTCCCTGATGAAAAGGGCAGATTCACTATAGCCCTGGGATATAGCAGCTGAAACAAATGGCAGACATGGTTGTTGTCCAGTGTAATAAATGAAATGCTTCCATCCAAAACAAAGAGCAGGCATGCTAAATAACAGTTGCTCCTTAAGCTCAGAGTTTCTCTCTTTTAATGCAGTCCACCACATATATACAGGGATTTATCTGGGCCTATATTTTATGGGACCCATATGCAAGTCATATTTTGATTTTCATGTTGTTTACTGTGCTGTGAGTAATATAGTCCTATCTGATACCCAGGATTCTTAGATATTTTAACATTTATGAAATTGTGGCATGCTAACTTGTTAGATGGAAGCAGGGTAAAATCTCAGATACTTGACATTTCTTGGCAGTTTAGATGTGAATAATCAGATAGAGATACACGGCTGTTTTGAAGATGAAAGATGAGAATCTGTTGGGTAATTTACAGAACTTAAGGGAGTCCATGGAAATCAGTATGTATATAAATTTTATGTACAGTTGGCAATAAATGCCCAGCAGTATTTTGTTGACTTTCATTGGGAGAAAAAAGAGCACTGTGAAATGATGCAGAACTCACCTTGATCAGTGATGTCCTGGTTGCTGCTAACTCTCCCATTACGGTAGATGGGACATTTCTTTGCCATCTGGCTTTAAGCTCAGGTCTATGCCATTGTAATAATGAGGACTAAGATTCATCCTAAATGGACATAACTTTGTGGCCTACTTCCTCCCCACCCCCATCTGACAATAGTTACACAGATATGCTATCTTCACAAAATAGTGATAGAAAGAAATTCATGACCACTATGGTCTGAAACCACAGCACTGTAAAAACCTGGAATCGTTGGGGGACAAAGAAATGGGATGCATAATGCTTGTAAAAGAAGAATAAAATTACCCCAGGCTGAAGAATAGCAAAATCCCAATACTAATCACGCATTTCTATAATTTATCATGACAAGTTTATATTGTTTCACAAAAACAGCAACTACTTAGGGTAGTCATTGAGTATCATCTACAATAGGGAAGATATGGCACACCTGAGAACATTTTTCTGAAACAGAAAAACTTCCACATGCAACCACAGGTAAGGAATGAATAGTATTTTGTATTTTATTGCCTCTGAAGGAGTTTAAAGTACCAATACATTGGATTCATTAAGGAATAAGAAACAGAACCAAATACATCTAGATAATTCTTGCAATTAATTCTTCTGACATGAAAAACACTCCTAGCTCTCAAAACTGGTATTGTATGCTTTCATTTGTTTGAATTAAAATAGCTATGTAGGAGCTACTATTATGATAATAAGAGAGAAAATGAACTGGATAAAGATAAGCTTACTTTAACAAGGTGCTATTGTCTTAGCCTAGCCAAAGAATGCACACTGTGTGTTTCCAACAAAAAGGTAAAGTGTTAAAAGAGTCAGTGAATCCTTAAAGCTGAAATTGATGCTATCAGTAATAATGACTATACAGCCAATATGGAATTTGGATAAGACAACAATTTTGAGAGTCTGGTTGAACATCAAGTATCCATTATGCTTGAGACTAAGAATAAATATTCTTTGCTCATTGCCTTGGGCATTTTGTTCTCTCCATGCATCTTGAATCATTCCTCCTTTCTTTTCCTGTCTTCTGCTGCATTAAAATGAAAGATGATTAGAAATGGGGTGAAAATCAGCTCCTTATCAGATGTATCATTAACAAATACATTCTCCCATTTAATGGTCTCTCTTTTAATTTTGTTGATAATTTCTTTTGCTGTGCAAAGGGTTTTTAGTTTTATGTAGTCCCATTTGTTTATTTTTTCCTTTGTTCTACTTGTCTAAGGAAATATACTGGCAAAATTATTGCTGTGAGAGATTTTACTGCCTATATTTTCTTCTAAGATTTGTAGGTTTCATGAAATATTTCTAGTATTTTATCCATTTTGAGTTTAAAATTGTGTGTGGTGTAAGCTGGTGATCTAGTATCATTTTTTTTTTTTTTTGCATTTACCTGCCCAATTTTTCCAACACCATTTAGTGAAGAGACTGTCTTTATTCCCTTGTATGCTCTTGCCTCCTTTGTCAAATATTAGTTGACCATATAAATTTGGGTTGATTTCTGAGCTACCTGTTCTGTTCCATTGATCTGTATGCCTGTTCTTATACCAATACCAGGGCATTTTTACTAGAATGGCTTTATAGTATAGTTTTATCTCCAGTATTGTGATATCTCCAACTTTGTACTTCTTTCTATGGATTGCTGATGTTATTTGGGGTCTTTGTGGTTCTATATAATTTTTTAAAATATTTGTTATACTGTAGATCTTTGAAATATGACATTGGCATTTTAATCAGAGTTGCACTGAATCTATTGATTGCTTTGGGTAGTATGGACTTTTAATGATATTAATTCTTTGATCCATGAACATAATATATGCTTCCACTTATTTGAATTTTCCTCAGTTTCTTTCTTCACTGTCCTATAATTTTCTGAGTACAGGTATTTTTTTTCCCTTGGTTAAATTTACTTCTATGTTCCTTTTTGGTGTTGTTATTACAAAAGTAAGTGAGATTCTTTACTTAATTTGTCTTTCTGATAGTTCTTTATTGGTGTGTAAAAATGCCATCTATTCCTGAATATTAATTATGTTTCTTGATACTTTATTGAAGGTATTTACTAGATTTGGTAGATTTTTGGTGAAGTTTTTAAAGTTTTCTATGTACAATATTGTGTCTTCTGCGAATAACGGCAGTTTTACTTCCTCTTTTCCAATTTGGATGCCTTTTATGTTTTTGTCTTAACTGATTGCTGTGGATAGAACTGCCTGTCTTATGTTGAATAAGAGTAGTGAAAGTACACATCTCTGTATTGTTTCTGATCTTAAGGAAACCACTTTTAGTTTTTGCCCATTGAGTATGATGATCTTAGGTTTGTCATATATGGCCATTATTATGTTGAGGTATGATTTCTATATTACCACCACCATGCTGAGAGTTTTTGTCATAAATTGGTACTGATTATAACAAATGCTTCTTTGGCATCTATTAATATGATCATGTTATTATTATCCTTCATTTGTTTATGTGATATATATGTTTATGTTTACTGACTTGCAAATATTGTACTAACCATGAATGAATCTCACTTGACTATGCTGTCTGCTTTTTTTAAATGTATTGCTGGGTTCAATTTGCTAATACTTTGTTCATGATTTTAGAATTTATTTTCATCAAGTATATTGGCCTATATTTTTAGTTGTATTATCTTTATATAGTTTGAAATTAGGTTAATCCAGGCCTCAAAAAAAAAACACAAAAAACAGTGTGGTAAGTTTTCCCTTCTCTTGAATTTTTGGGAATAATTTGAAAATGATAGTTTTCAGTTTTTCTTCAAATATTTGGTGAAATTTGCCAGTGGAGCTATCTGATTCATGACTTTTGTCTGGTGAAAGTTTTTTTTTAAATTATTATTACTGCATTAATTTTATTAGTTGTAATATGGCTATTCAGATTTTCTGATTCTTCCTGCTTCAGTTTTGGAAGTTATGTTTCTAAGAATTTATTCATTTTATCTAGGTCGTGCAATTTTTGGCATATGATTGTAATTTATACAACTCAACACCAGAAAGGAAAAAAAATCCAATTAAAAAAATGGGCAGAGGACCTAATAGACATTTCTCCAAAGAGAACATACAGATGGCCAATAGACATTAAAAAATTATCAATATCATTCATCATCAGAGATATACAAATTAAAACCACAGTGAGATATTACCACACATCTGTCAGAAAGGCTTTCATCAATAAATCAATAAATAACAAGTACTGGCAAGGATGTAGAGAAAAGGAAACCCTTATGTACTGCTGTTGGGAATGTAGACTGGTTCAGTCATTATGGAAAACAGTATGGAACTTTTGCAGAAAACTGAAAATGAAACTTCTTGGAATATATACTAAGGAATATATACTAACTTGAAAGAATATATATATATATATATATCCCTATGTTCATTGTAGCATTATTTAAAATAGCTAAAATCTGGAAATAGCCTAAGTGCCTATCAATAGATGAGTAGAAAAACAAAACAAAACAGAACTGTGTTACATTTGCACAATGGAATACTACTTGGCTGTAAAAAAAGAAGGGACTCTTACCTTTTGTGACAGCATGGATAAACCTGGAAATTGTAATGCTAAGAGAAATAAGCTAGTCAGAGAAAGACAAATACTATATAATCTCTTATATGTGGAATCTAATGAACAAAATATGTTGAAAAACTAAATAGAAACAAAGGTATGGATACATGAAACATACTGACAATTGTCAGAGAAGAGGTTGTTGGGGGGTAAAAAGCTAAAGGGATTAAACAAAAAACATATATAAGTAACACATAAATACAGACAACAGTATGGTGATGGACAGAGGGCAGGGGAGTGGGGTCTAGTGGATATGAGCAAAGGAGGGGGAAAATAGCAATGGAAACTATGGGCTGATGGGCACACTCTGTTGTGTGCAGATGATGTTTTATCAGGCTATACACTGGAAATCTGTATGGTTTTGCAAACCAAAATTATCCCAATAAATTCAATTTAAAGTCTGTAATAATAAATGTGTAACATGCTAATTAGACTGGAAATCCTTCTTCTGGATGAAACCAGGGCTGCAAGGGAAGCCCAGGTCCCAGGTGCTGGAGGAAAGCTGGTGCCTACTCTTTAGGGTTAGGGTTAGGGTTAGGGTTAGGAAGGAAGGGGGAAGGAAGGCCTACTCTTACATGAATTTCATGCATTTGGCCTCTAGTAAATAGATAATGGCCCCATCATAGGGACTAATTTGATAAGAACATTGTCCTTACACCAGAAAGGTTTCATGTTTGAATCCCAGTCAGGAGGGCACATAAGTAGTTTGCAGGTTCCATCCCTGTCAGGAAAAATACTGGAGATGGAGATAACTGATCAAGGACTCAATCTCTCTCTCTCTCTCTCTCTCTCTCTCTCTCTCTCTCTCTCTCTCTCTCTCTCCAGTAAACATATTCTGACTGAGGATTCAAAACAAAACTATATAAATACATACATACATAAATACATACATACATATATACATACATACATAGAAATGGAGTTAAATTCTCCTTACTCCTAAGAATAACTGATGGCTGTACACATCTAGGGAAATTTGAGGGCAGGAGTATAAATGTTATGCTTTTGTATATGTAAAAGAAAGAAAAGGAGTTGCACAAATTCAAAAATGAAGTTTGAGCAAATTTTTTAGAATGGTAAAAGACACTAACATGAATGTTTGTGGGGGTGTGTGGATGTGTAGTGTTTAGTGCAGCTTTAGGCCAATAAAATGTATGTTGTTGTTGCTTCTACCTCTGAAGGTATAATAAACATGTATATGTTGCATGGTTATGCTTGTATTGCATGTTCATTCATCCCCATTCCATAGTATCAGAGGGAATTCTAATGAATTAGAAAGACTGTATGTACAGAAAAGCTTGTACATCTAGGCTCCACTAACTTACTGGAATTTTTGAGTTTTTCTTGTTAATGGTTTGATGATTGGAAGCTCTGCAAACAGAGCCAACTTCTACCAAAAAAGCACCTTTTGGGAGTGTTTTGGATGTGTGGCCCACCCAACAGGTTTAATATGGACATCTACCAAGTATAACATTTTTCAAAAGCATCTCTTAGCTTGCTACTATTCTTGTTGAAATTAAATGCTATTTAGTTTCTGTTCTAAAATTTTCATTTTGTGGTACATCATCTTTGACTCAGTGATGAATATGGTGAACGATATCCAACAAATCTCATTAGTGAAATGGGAAATGCTATGTGTCAAGAATGCAACCGATTGGCTCCAGTAGTAACTTGGTTACTCATGAAAAAGTAACAATTATCTCTTTAGTGAAAATTTTATCTCTCCACTATTTGAAGCAGAGCTGCTAGCTCACTGAGACTCTCCATTTATATAGTTTCACCTAAAATAGTGGGCAGTGTCACTTATGGTTTCACTTCTCAAGAACATTTGCATTCTGATAATGTTATACCTTTATCAAAACTGTCACCAAAAATAGACTGGTAGTCAAGATATTGATGGACGGCCACAAGCACTATCACCTTTCATTCAGTCTCTGGTCCTTTTGAACATTGAGACTGACTTCTAAAATTCAAATTCTAAAATATTTCTGATCCTGCCTTTCTTATTTCCTCTGGGTCCAAAACCTTATTAAGCTACCTTGGTCCAAGTATGTAGTTAACCCAAAAAAGCAATTTCCTTCTCCTGGCCAGTATATGGCAGGAGGCAGGCAGAAGAAGAACTATGGTTCTATAGAAATACCTTTCAATATTCAGAATATTATAATATTTAATATTCCACCTTTATGATTTCTAGACATGGTGATGTTCCCGCTCTCTAAAAGGCATGCCAAGACCATCCTGATTATTGCCACTCTCAAATAAGAGCCTAATCAAAAGGGCCTAGAGGATTCAATCTTAATTTTGATTTATTTAGGCATCTGGATTCTTTTGCTTAATTATGACAATCCCAAGTATATAAATAACTGAGCAGTGAGTTGAGTACAGTGTTTACCGAGTCAACACGTCACACGCTGAAAGAGAGTAAGTTTAGAGAACTGTGCTTGTTCTTTTGCACTCAGCCCTTCCATGGGACAGATCATGTGTGAATATGATCTGTGGTCACTGGGTGAATTAAGTTATAGTTACAGTAGTAGAACAAACCGTTTTTGCTGTGAATGAACAAGAGCAATGCCTTAGGCACCTGTTGAAAGAAGACCGTAAAACTTAAGAGCTATGGGATAAAGAGGAGCACTTCTGATCTTTGTCTTTAAAAATGGTTCCGTAAGCTTTTTTCATCAAGAGAAGGCCCTGATGAGGCTCTCTAAAACTATCACAAGAACATTAATTTTATCCAACTTTTGGGTCTGCCAGGTGGCTCTCATCATGATTTAATTACTATATTTCTCAATATTACCAAGGAGTCATTTGGATAAATCAGTGGAGGCCACAGCTAATTTCGCTTTGACACACAAAAAAACCTATCAGCACCTGTTGACATATTTGGTGCATCCATTTTCATAGCCACTTGGCAGTTAGTCCTTACAGCTAATGAATGCCAGGTTGATGATCAAGTGCACAAACAGGACAGTTTTAGATGGCTGTGTTTAAGGAAATCTCTTAAATTATGATAAGACTCATTATTCTAATGGAACTAGGTATTGAAAGGCCTACCGGTTGGCTGGTATGACACATGAGAATAACTGAGTGATGTAAGTCCTCATTAAATGGCCTGAATAGTTATTTTCAGCAGTTTTGTGGGGGGGGGGGGTTAGTTGTTTTTTTTTTCTAGGATCACTATGTGTGACCTAGGACTGCGTATCTTATGTGGAAACAGAGAATGTCCTTGATTCTTTCCTGAAAACACAGTATCTTTAATAAAGTTGTTATAAAACCCCTTCAACTGTTTAAGGAAGTACAAGCAATACATTATGTAGCCTTCAAATAACTGCAGATCCCTCTCCAAAATGGGCTTGCATTGGTCATTTGTGCAAGCTTTCCAGTGCAATAACAGACTAATTACTTATATGTATCATTTGAAAAGTTGTCTCCTTGATGGTAATTATCCACTTAGGAAAAATAAGAGAAAATTTATTCTTAATTTTAGTCAAAGTGGTTAGTAACAGCACCTCTGCCACAAAAGTGATTTTGGTTAACGCTCTAGTCAGTGTTGCTGAGATAGAATTCATCTAGTCTTCCTTCTCAAAGGCTAAGATGAATTATATGCAAACTCGCGAGCCGCAGTTTGCTGACAACTGGTTTATCCTACTGTTTCTGAATTAATGAATTTGTCCAATTGTAAATGCCAATTAAAATGTAAATGATGAAGCCACTGGGATCCTAGAATTTCTAAGTTAGATCCTGTTGTTGATGAGATTTTTATTTTTACTTTTTTAAAATATTTGTGTTGGTCTGAAACTTGTGGATAGGGGTGGGGAGAATTGCTGAAATCATTCCTTCAGAGAATACTATTTTCCTTCAGAGAATACTATTAAAAATGCCTTAATTGAATACTACTTGAGACAAATTAAATGGATATAGTCTCAGTATCCTTTAATCAAATTAATCAGAGTGGATGATGGAATAACAAACTAACGGAAAATTTTCACAAATCAATGTGGGAATTTTCAAATAGAATCAAAGTGGGAATCTCTTTGGATCTCTCATAGTTTTGTATATCTGGCAGGCAAGTGACTGAATGTCTTTAATATGGGACAGTTTTTCATATTTATATGCATATAATTTTATAAGGTGAAAAAGCATCAGTGTCAAGTCTAGGCATGCTGAATACCCAGTATTATAAAGATAGCTACAGTCCAGTCTGGGAGCACTAGGAAGATGTCCGACTGGTGGCATAGGCCCAGGAGGAGTGGGCCTAAGCTGGCAGTAGGACATCCTTAGTGCTGCCATGGAAGCAGGAGAGACTCCCACCACTGCCACTGCACTCGCCAGCCATCAATTTGGCTTCTGGCTGAGTGGCACTCTTCTTGTGGGAGCACACTGACCACCAGGGCACAGTTCTAGTGTTGAGCATCTGCCCCCTGGTGGTTAGTGTGCACCATAGCAACCAGTCTTTCTGCCATTTGGTCAATTTGCATATTAGCCTTTTATTATATAGGATATTTCATCCAGCAGGAAAGCAATCCTGAGAATAAAGAATGAAGCCAGAGGTATCACACTCACTGACTTCAAATTCAACTACAAAGCTACAATAATCAAAACATCATGGTAGAGGCAGAAAGACAGAACAATAGGATAGAATTGAGATTCCCCCCAAAAGAATCACATGCATACGGGCAAAACATGTATTCTTTATTTTTATTTTTTAAAGGTTGGGCAAAATATTTTTGACAAAGGAGCCAACAACTTACTATGGAGGAAAGAAAACATCTTTAATAAATGGAGCTAGGAAATTGAAAAACCACATGCAAAAAGAATAAAACTAGACTACAGTTTTTCCCAATATACATAAATTAACATTTAAAAATGATTCAAAACCCTAAATATAAGACTTGAAACAATAAATTACTTAGAAGAAAAGCATAGGAGCTAAACACATAGAGCTTGTTCTTAGAGAAGATTTTATGAATTTGATCCCAAAGTCAAGAAAAATAAAGGTAAAAATAAATGAATGACTATATCAAACTAAAAAGCTTCTGCTCAACAAAAGAAACCATCAACAACAACAAAAAACCCACAACCAACTGAATGAAAGAAAAAAACATGCAAACAACAGGTCCAAAAAGTAGTTAATACACAAAATAGAGAACTCCTGCAACTCAACACCAAACAAACAAAAAAATCCAATTAAAAAAAAATAGGCAGAGGATCTAAAAAGACACTTCTCCCAAGAAAACACAAATCCTAACAGATATATGAAAAGATGCTCAACCTAACTAGCTACTAAACAAATGAAAATCAAAACTACAAGGAGATACCACCTCATACCTGTTATAATGGTTATTATTGACAAGACAAGTAATAACAAATACTGGAAAGGATGTACAGAAAAAGGAACACTCATTCACTGATCTTGGGAGTATAAACTGGCACAGGGTCTATAGAAAACAATATGGAGTTTCCTCAAAAAATTAAGAATAGAGTTACTCTATGACCCAGCAACCCCTCTTTTCTGGGTATCTACAAAAAAATTGAAAACATTTATTCACAGATATATACACTTCTATACTCATTACATCATGATTTACGGTGGCCAAAACATGAAAACAATCAGTTTCCTTTACTAGTTGAACAGATAAAGAAGATGTGATACATATATACAATGGGATACTGCTCAGCCATAACAAAATATGAAATACTGCCATTTGCAACAACATAGGTGAATCTTGAGAATATCATGCTAAGCACAATATGTCAGAAAAAAATATGTAAGAACCATATTATTTCACTAATATGTAAAACAAACAATGAACAGCAAACAAACAAAAACTCATAGACTCAGGCAACACTTAGAGTAGTTACCAGAGGAAAGCAGGGCAGGGTATAGCAAAGGGTAAGGGGGGCAGGTATATGGTGATGGAAGATTATTTGACTTTGGGTAGTGGGCACACAATGAAATATACAGATCAAGTATAAAAGTAGTATAAACTTGAAATCAATAGAATCTTATTAATAAATCTCACTAAACAAATTTAATTAAAACTTATAAAAATATTTGAGAGGTTGGATTTAAAAAACACAGAAAAGGGCAGCTATGCTTATTGCCTAATATAGGAGATTCAGTGTTCCTTTTTTATAAGCAAACTTATTATACTGGTATGTGCAGGTCATCCAGGCCCATATTATGCTGCCCCCTGGAAATTTGGGTCAAGTGGAAGTAATATACATGATAATGCTTATGAAACTCAATGGGCTGTGAGTAATAACACTTATTTGTCTCTTATCCATGAGTGTCATGTCTTATGCACAGCGTCCAAGAGATTACAGTAGGTAAAACATTTTGGAATACAAATAACATAAAATTTCAGATTTTAAACATTTTTGGCATGATTTTAAAATATTCTAGCCAAGCCTTTCAAATTATACTAAGTCAAGAGTAGATGCAGATACAATTTACATCATTTAATTAAAAGGAAAACATAATAATAAACATTTTAATATAGTTCAATTCATATTTTGTATTAAGTCAATTTTATTTATATTAAAAACAAAGGACAATTTTTTATTTATTTATTTATTTAAAGACAGTTGACCTCCTTGGAATTATTCACAGAATATAAACATTTATTCATATTTTAAAATGATATGTAAGGCATCATAAATCCTCATAATAACAGAAAGTAAAAAATACAGACTTCAGAGCAATTTAAATGTCCCCTTTTGAATGCTTAACTCAGAATATATTTATGTAGTAATTTTAATTAATTCTGTATTTTAGGAAATATAATATTTCTAGTTTATGGTTTTTATAACATTATGCACATTATTTTATTTAATATGTTTTTACATAATACAACTTTGACATCTGGACATAAAGTTAATAAAAGTCTAAGTCGCATATTTGGTGACACTCTTTTCTTCTTTGTTTTATAATATGAACTATGGGCCCAGTGCATGAATTCATGTACCTTGAAAGGAACTATGGGCCAGGAGGCTGTGGTGGGCACAGGGGCAGGTCTTGGCCCATCCTCCACAGCCTCTCCAGCCCCTCCCATCATAGCCCCAGTCCCCTGTCTGCTGGCAGCCCCACTCCCACCACCACCACTCCCACATGCTGATGGCACTGGGCACACTTGCACCCGCTGACAGCACAGAGTGATTGGTGCCAGTGCTAGCAGTGGGTGCGAGTGTGGCTGGCACCGTCAGTGGTGCAAGCAATGGCTGTTGCCCCAACTGTCCCTCAGGGGCAATCTGGGCCAGCAGTTGCTGCTCACACCTGCTGATGACGCCAAGCAATCAGGATGGCTGCCAGTTGCTGGCAGCAGGTGCAGCTGTGGCTCCAGTGCCCACAGCAGGTGTGATCAAGGTCATTGCTGGCATAAGGTGCGAAAGGCAGCTGCTGGTCCTGATCACCCTTTAGGAACAGGGGGAGGTAAAGAAACCCTGATCACCCTTTAGGAACAGGCGGAGGTGAAGGAACAGGGGATGGTGCCAAGCAATCTGGTCCAGAGCCAGGCACTCACAGTTGTTGTGAATAGCAGCTCTGCAGCCCGCAGCAGGTGTGAGCATTGGGCAGGACCATGGCATGCGGGAGTCAAGAATTTTCAATAACCATCAAAGGATTGCCCAGATGACAATAACTGGTGCCCCACCTTGGTCTGATGCCCCCACTCACCTGCTCCACCATCCCACCTGGCTGATGCCCACCATGTTCCATGTACACCCCCTCAATGATGGTCAGCGCACATCATAATGACCAGTTATTTGGTTGTTTGGTTGTTCCGCCATTAGGTCTATTTGGATATTATTAGCCTTTTATTATATAGGATGCTAAAATCTGATTTTTATTGTTTCAAGATAGGCTTTTTTTCTGTTTTGTATTCTTAGAGGTCATTTCACTGAAGGCTACAAAAACAGTTGTCTCATCAAGCATGAAAAGAGGTACCTGCAAATACTTAAACTTCTTTTGAATTCCCAAGGGAAATATTTTAATTAAGTGTCTATAATATTATATTGTTAAAAAGCTGGTGAAAACAAATTTTCAAATGAACCTGTTCAAATTCAAGAGCTAAGCAAACATTTTTTTTCTTTTTTCAAATATTTGAATGTTAGGGTAAAATAATATATTCTCTGCAAAGTCTTTACTTTTTAGTCAAAATTCAATTTTTAAATTGAATTGGCAATACTTCATTGAAGTTCACATCTAATTCCTGCTTAATGAAACAAAAAGGGTGGGGGGCAGGGGCTGTAAGAGATAAACAAAGGATTTGTATGCATGTATATAAGCATAACCAATGGATACAAGACACTGGGGTAGGGGGGTGAGGGTATGTCTTGGGGGCTAGGGGAGGCTTGGGGGAGGTTAATGGGGCAGGGAAAGGAAACATATGTACTACTATTCATAATACTTTAAACAATAAAAAATTATATAAAAAGACATAATAAATCATATCACAATATCAGTTTGAGAATTTTATGAAAACTCAATAGACAGGTCAACTATGACTTAATAACATGTATGGACATGATAACCTTATGTGATTATGCACAGTGGTTTCACTATATGGACAAGTCAATCATACTGATATTATAATGTCTAAGTAAGTTCTGGAAAACATTTTTATTATATACTTATTAGACATTTTTGAAACTAAATATGGCTTACTTTGTAAATAATTAGTAGGAGTTTTCCATCATAATTTATTTACATTTTATAAGATTTTTTATTTATTTTTAGAGAGAGAGAGAGATGAATGGAGAGGGAGAGAAAGTGAAACATCAATGAGAGAGAATGAAACATTAATGTGTGAACTTGGACCATCGATCAGCTACCTCCTGCATGACCCTGTCGGGGATCAAACCCACAACCTGGGCATGTGCCTTGACTTGAAATGGAACCAGCAACCAACTGAGCTACACCAGCCAGGGCTTTCAATAATAATATCAACATAGTTTTTTAGATAAATTCAATATTCCTATTCATTAGTTATCTATTCAAAATATATTTTGTGAAGATGAGAAAATTAATCAAAGGAAGATTAAATATGTTAACAAGTCTAAACACTAATAAGTGATGAGGAGGAATTCTAGACTTTCAGACTAATTATCAAAACTTAACATTTTCATCACAAACATTCAGTTGTATGCCCCTCATGGACTCAGATATAAAAGGAGAAGTCATTATACTAAACATGCATAAGCCAAATCATTATAATTCCCATAGGAAGCTCTGTTTAGTAATGATATAATTTTTCTTATGACATTGAAAGATAATCTTTTAAATTGCTTTTCAAATATTTATTCTCAAAGTTAAAGTAAACATTTATAGAGGCCAAAAAAAGAAGTCACATATCGGCAGTTGATATAAATTAGATAATTTTTCATCATATTGCTAATGCATTTTAAATTGCTTACTTACATAAGCTCATGGTCAACATCTCAAAATCTTTAGAGAGAAAACAATAAATTTAAATATTAGTAAACTATTACTGGTCATGAACAGCCTAAATGGTAAGACTCATATTGCATATATACTATCAAAAGAAGAAAATTCATTTTTACCATTGTGAGAATTAAAATTAATTTTTTCAAATACAATTGGTATTTTACATACAGAACAACTGCTTTCAAGAAAATAGTTTCCAAAGTTATTATTTTAACTAAAACCCTAAGTTATTGAAGTTGTTTTTAAGCAATTTTATCATCCCACTTAAAAAAATCATTACTAGATGTTCTGCATAATAATGGGAAAATTATTTGTTAATTAAATTGTAGTAATTTGGGTATAAGTTGTTATTGCTTCACTCTTTTGTTGCATTAGGTAAATTTCAAAAATAAAGATTTATGTGTTTTTTCAGGGAATAGACTCATTTTCTTGAAGAGTGTCAATAACACCCTACATTATTTAAGGAATAACACAAGTGTGTGCATCTGTGTGTTTAAAGGAAGATACCCTTTTATAATTCAAACATTTAATTTCTCAAACAAAAATGCTACTTGCATTATTTATTATTTTAAGACAGCCTTCTAAAAAAAGGCTTGATGCCCATAAAAACTAGACACAATCTGCACATAAAATATACAACATTTTTAGGGTTATTGTAATTTTTATTTCATATAATTTATTCATTTCATGTGTGCTACTCAATATTTACCATAAAATATTATCCCAATAATCATGTCCATTAACTGTAATATATCTTTTCTTACCTCTCCCCTGAACTTACCCCAGGAAATCACTATCTATACTTCTTTGCAATCCTTTTACTTTGAGAGAACTTTAGGCTTATGGAGATGTCATATTAAGAAATTAATGATGAGATAGCACAATTATCTGAACTATAGAATTATTTTCAGGATATGTCTCAATTGTGATTTGTCTGATTTTTTTTCCATAAGATTGGGAAAGTACCACAAAAGTTTTATGTTCCTCTCTGAATAATCAGGAATTAATTATACGGTCGCATTATGGATATGTGGGGATAACCTTGAACACTTGATTATGGTTGTAACCTTGAACACTTGATTAAGGTTGTGTCTGCTAGGATTCTCACTCTAAATTTACTCTTTTTTTCTTTATAATATAGTTTATAATTTTTTCTGTGAAAGTAAATGTATGTAATATATTCCATTTTTAACTTAATTATTTGTCTGTTGATTTTTGCTTTCATTGGTGAGTCTAGCCTGTGGCAATTACTTCTGTGATATTCTACTAGTGATTTTCTAGTCACCATTCTTCCTACATTTTTAATTGGAACTCTTAAGAAAGTGTTATCTTCTTCCCTCCCTTTCTTCCTCTTTTCTTTCCTTTCTTTCATCCCTCTTTCCTCCCTTCCTCCCACTCTTCCTTCCTTCCTTCTTTCCTCCCTCCCTTCCTTCCTTCCTTCCTTCCTTTCTTCCTTCCTTCCTTCCTTCCTTCCTTCCTTCCTTCCTTCCTTCCTTCCTTCCTTCCTTCCTTCCTTCCTTCTTTCCTTCCTTCAGTCCTTCCTTCCTTCAGTCCTTCCTACTTTCATCCCTCCCTCCTTCTGTCTCCCTCCCTTTCTTTTTTCTTTATCTCTCTTTATTTCTTTAATAGTGTGAACTTATAGATGTTTGTTTTATCTTTTGGTTACTTACAGTCAAGTGCTATCATTATTTATTTTGTTACTTAGAGTATTTCTATTTAGGCCATTGAGAATTCTTTCAAGTTAGTTCCTTCCACCCTTTTGACATTCTTATCTTTTTACCCTACTTCTTTAGCATTAGAATCATAGGATTCTATGAAAAATTATGACTTTTCCTGGTGAATGATCAAGATCTGGGTAGTAGGTTCATTTGTTGCTACTAGAGCATAAAAACTATATTTTGCACTATATATATATTAGTGATTTTTGTTGTCATTGATCTTAAAATGAATTTTAGGGTAAAGAAAAAATAAATTATACTGTAGTTTACTAATAGAATCAAGTTAAAGTTGTTCAGTCTGTAGTCATTTATTTTTATGTTTTCATCATTTGGAAATTGAAATCAGAAAGCACAATTTTCATTGTGCTTATTATTATCATTGTTCACAGTGACCACAGTGCCATAAAATGTGCATTCAAGAAAATAACCAGTATTGCAGATTATTATTGATAATTATGTTTTGAAATAATAATAAATTAAACATAAAATATTTTAACATAAGAGTGGAGTAAAATAAAATTAACATTAAATATGAAGTTTTTCCCAAACAACTGTTGTTTTGAAGAATTTAAATCCTAGGCAGTCTACTTTCACCATATGTCTAAAGGACAGCCATGAACAATCTTGCATGTGCTTGTACTGATCTGTACTAGGACCACTGATAACTTTACTCATTGCATCAGAACTGTTTGTGGTGGGAGCTTAGAATTTGACATCCCAAAATATGTTTTGAATTGGAAAAAAAAAAAGGATTTGACACCCAGGAATAAATATTGCACATAAAATACAATCTTGAAATGTATTACCTACTTAAAATTAACAAACTGTATTTAAAATTAAGAATACAAGGGTTTATTTTGTAGGGTAGACTCTTGCAATATATAACCTGAGGCTTGGTTGGATTTTGGAATTCTGAAATTAAAGGAAAAAAATGTGTTCTTTTTCTTTTATACATTTCATGATATGTGTAGCCTAATAATCCATTAAAAAGACTTGTGGAATTAAATTATTTATATTTTTAGCCTATATTACTTCTTAGAGCATTATTAGTTTTAATTAATTTACATATAAATGCATTTTTCAAATTATGATTTCAATTATTACTCAAATATTATAATTTTTAAAATATTGTTGAGAATTAGATAAGTATGTTTTACCTCTATGTATTATTAACTATAGTGTAGTTAACTTGAGCTTAATTGCTCAAATCTAGTTTGAAAATAGAATAAACTACATAAACAAATGCTTTTGCATTTTTTTGGTTGGAAAACCAGAAATATCTGAATGACAGTCAAAGGAGTGCTTGCTTCGGCAGCACATATACTAACATTGGACAGTCAAAGGAGCTCTCCTTTGAATAAAGTTCACGGAGTTTGGTGCTTAATCCTTATAATATGTAATTTGGCAGCTTAGAGAAATTATTTGTTTCACACTGCTTGTCTGCCCCAAATTGAACTCTTTCATGCTTCAGTGGTTGCTTCTAATTCTAATGTACGTTTAGTTGGATGAATATGCCATATTCATCCTATCCACAACTTCCATTAGTTTATCAGAGACTTGGCAGCCATAATTTCAAGAGGCTTATTTTTATTAGACACAAAAGTTCTAATGCTTTCAGCCTCTTGGAACAACAGTTATAGAATCTCTCTGCTACCTTATACCTATGGTGACCAGACAACTTTCCACCCACATTATGACAATATAGACTCAAAAGGGTACAGTTAGTAACAACTTCAGGACAATTGAGAATACGCATTGTGTAAGCATATCAAGTCAGATCAATACCTTGCATATACCCATTTTATAATATTACTTTAATGTTCTAATAGATATGCTGTGGTTTGTACAGGCATGAAATTATTTACATTTAACATTAGAATATTTTTTTACAGTATGAAAACTACTAGAGTCCACTTTCTATTATTAATATTATTTAATCCTCACCCGAGGATATTTTTTTTCTATTGATTTTTAGAGAAAGTGGAAGAGAGAGGGAAAGACAGAAATACTGATGTGAGAGAGACACATTGATTGGTTGCTGCTTGCGTGAGCCCTGATTAGGGCC
The DNA here is from genome assembly GCA_027563665.1 of Antrozous pallidus. Taxonomy (NCBI): domain Eukaryota; kingdom Metazoa; phylum Chordata; class Mammalia; order Chiroptera; family Vespertilionidae; genus Antrozous; species Antrozous pallidus. The sequence continues at coordinate 28,586,372 of CM050519.1, forward strand.
CTGGCCAGGGAGCATGTCCTTGACTGGAATGGAACTCAGGGCTCTTCAGTCTGCAGGCCAGTGCTCTAGCCACTGAGTAAAAGAGGTCAGGGCCCACTTTCTGTTATAGTCTATTTCATTCAGTCAATTACTAGTAACTATGATCTACAAAAGGCACAATCCTATATATTTTTCATTTTATTATCAAGCACATGCATGATGTTCACATAGCTTTTTTTTTTCTAATGAGAAATCAGGTCAGATAATTTTTAACCAGGTCCCATTTAATTCCAAATCTTTATTCACAAGACCCATAGAAAAATTAGTACTATTAGATTTATATTTTAGACTTTAAAGATCTGTTTTTTCCCCATTTGAAGCTCATCTAACACTTTGCTAATGGCATGTACAACTTTACTAAATATTAATTTGTCAAAGAAAAATAATATGATGGAAATGAGATTATACCCTAAAGTCTAATTTTTGGAATAAAATCTTGGTTCTGCTACCTACAAGTTATGTGATATTAGGGAAGTCACCGCTTTCCTGCCCTGAATTTTATGATTCTGTAACCATCAAATGGGAGCCATAGTTGTTTTGAAGAATAAATTAGTTAATCTAGGTAAAGTGTTAGTGTACACTATAAAAATTAAACATAGGTAAAGTTTAAATATTTACTATATTTAAATTATTTTATGTTTATAAAAAATATAAATATATATATAAATTATTTATTTATGAATATTGCATGTATCTTTACAAATAATATATGCATGTATCTGTTTATATATTTTTATAATTTTGTCTATAATTCACTGTTTATACATAAATGTAAATACAAGGCATTATGTTTAGATGTATGTTTATATATTTATAATATATTTTTCATAAGTATAAAGTAATTGAAGTGTAATACTTCTAATAAATTGGGTAACATATGTAAAGTGCTGATCACTATTACATTTTATTTTGCTATTTCATTGCTAGGAAAATTTTGATTGACCTGCAAACTTTGTAGTTTCAATGGAATATAATTTCTACAACACTACTGAGAAAGTGTCATTAATAGACCTCAGAGATTGAGACAAAGAGGAAAAAAATGTTGAAATAATGATTTAGGTCTAATGATAATTTATAACTGTCCTTTGGTTCCATCTTTATATCCAAATCAATTTCTCATTTACTAAAATATAGCTACTTTAATCTTAGTGACTGTATTTGTTTTAAATGCACATTGTAGAATATTGCCTTTTTAGAAAATTTGAATAAGTAAAAATATCCATCAGTTATTCATTTTCTGCATACTTTTTGTCACCTCAGAACAAAAAATGACCATAAAATTGACATCATCAAAATTGTTTTTACTGAGTGTTTACTATATTTACTTCCCAGGAAAGCTTGCAACGTTTGTATAAAGTATAGATTTACAAAAACAAAAATAAGACTAAACTGAATTGCAAGGGTCAGGGCACTTGCCAAGCTTGGAGAAATATTGATGATGGTATGGTTCTGAAATAAAGTCAATCTGTTTGGCCCTCACACTACTGTCTTTCTGTGTGTTTATTTTCTTTACATAGAAAAGTGTTGCTTCAATAGATGAAGAATAGATTATCATCTGAAGAAACTATAAATGGCAGATAAGAATCAAGTTGCAAAATACAACCTAATTTAACCAAATCGTTATAAATTGGGTTCTAAATTCTGTCATATTTTTACAAAAGAATACAATTGAGTCAGATTTGTTACTAAAACCCTGTAGCCATATAACATGTATGTGTGAGAGAGAACAAAAAATTAGATTAAAACAATTATTGAAAATATACTAAGACATTTATTAAAATGATCTGTTTTGATGTTTAAAATGAATCTTAGATATAATTTACATCATTTTTTTTATTTTAACAAAGAACAAATGAAAACATAGTATTTACTAAATAAGTTGTCCAAGGTCACATAATAAAATTGGTCAAACTTATTTCTGTTGAGTTTAAAAAGCAGGTTTTTTTTTTACTTATTCCTAGTATAAAGTCTTATAAGTTAGATATGTATATCACATAAATAACAGTATATGCAAAAATCCACATGTTATATAGCATAGACATTTCAACCATGTAGGCAATATAACCTATACAAATTAACATGCAATTTCAGGTAAGAAAGAAGTAATTAATGCATAATATTTTTCTCACATTCATAGGTTCAAGATATACTTTATTAATATAGAGATGGATTTTTTTACATGTGTATTGAATAAGTGATAATTAATAAGCAGAATTTAATGGAAGATTAAGACACTTTTTTCTTAGTTGCAAGGTGAAATTTCTATAATAACTGCAATATTGAATAAATTCTATTAATTATAATTTAACTTAGTTCATGAAGCTTTATTAAGTTTTATTAAAAGAAGAGACTGACTTAAGAGCTATTCTTTATAATTTGTTAGCTGTGTGATCTTAGGAAATTCATTTTTTAAATGCTATGTGTCCAGTTGTTCATCTATAGCATAGGAATACTAATATTTATGGAGAGGGATATTGGAAGGATTAAAAAGTTCATTCATGTAAAACATTCATGAAATTCTGCCTATTTTTTCATATTCTCTTTTAAGTTTAACATGACATATGCTTTTATAAGACTTTTTATAGTATTTCAACAAATAGTTTTTAATGAAAGGTATAAAAACTATTGTTGTTTTGAGTTTTTCTTTAATACTGAAAAGTTCCCATTTTCTATAATAGTGACTACTTTACAATGAGAAAAAAATATTGTGTCTTTCAGGGTTTTATGACATCAGTTGTTGGAGGAAGTGGTCTACATATCATCGTGGTGAGATGAATAGCTCAGCTCTGCCTCTAGCAATATCAACAATATTTCTGCAAGTGAAGTAGGTTTCTGCAGTCAAAAGCAGTTTTGTAGGTGTCAGATAGTAATGTTAGCTCCTGCTATTGTTAGTTCAGCTATGTACCCTAGGAAGATGATGTGTTTTCATAAGCAATTAATACATTTCCCATAAAATTTATGTTTCATCATTACTATTTATCTAACTTTTCTTCCTATCAAATGAGGTTTTGTTTAGCAATCAACATAGATTTCATGGGTCAATTAAAATGCAATAAATAATAGGCTATTTGTTTTGATAACACTTTAAAATATTTTCTGCTGAAGTTACACCAAGCTACTCTTCAAATGACTTTGACAAAGTAGTCACTTTTAGTTTGAAGGCCCTAGTCAATACATAGGCTTGGTCTAAGATATAAAATTTCTCTGTAAGTATATCCAATTCTATTTTTACAAAGGCAGTTCTTGGTTCTTATAAGTTCAAGACCTGGAAGAATTTATGCAAGATGTGGACGATGAAGAACTATATATGGCCTCTGTGGAAAATTTTAGGATATAGAAAATATTGCAAGTAAATATGAATTCATTATAAAAAATAAAGGCAATAATTAAGAATATGTGAAAAAATAAATACGAAGCACTTTACTAGAAAATAGTAAATAAGTTTTCTTAAAGAGATAGAATTTGAAGTAATATAAACATAAGCATATTTCAAGATGCTTCAAATCTACATCAGTTTAACTTTGACTTTAATATATTTCATGTGGTAATTTTAATATATCCCATTCTATAACTACCTTCCAAAATATTTGTTCCTACTGAACTCAGACCCTCCCCCCTTGAAATGAAATAACAAATAAAAAAAAACTCAGATGAACCAATATGAATATCTTTCAGGAGAATTATTGTTAACTTTTACTCAATAGGTATAAATACTACTCAGTTTAAATTTTTAAAAATATTTTACTGTTATATTGTTGTTTATACATTAATATATCCTTGTTATATTATTAAATAGAGATACCTTGAATGAGATTTATGTTACAAACATCATAAGGGATTTTTTTATATTTAAAATATCAAGATTAGGACATTCATTTATTTAATACCACTTAAAACCTGATATTAAATTAATACTAAAATCTGTGTATTCCATAGGTCTTATTTAATCAATTAATGATTTTATTATTGTTGGAAACAATAACACAATTGTTCAGATTATAACAATATTTAAGACAGTCATTTTTTCTAAATCTTTCAGGTTAAGAGCTCTATGAAATTAACAGGCCTATTGTATTTATAAGCCATCTTTCCAAACTTTCTTAGCCATCTCTCTCTGCTGTCATCTATGCCCCTGAGTGTGTTAATTCATCATTTTTTTTCTGTCAGCTGTCTTCAGTGTTAGTTGAAGATTTTCCAAATGCCTGAAGAGTGCACTGTCAGCTGCAGATACCTAAGTCAACGTGGTAATATCAGTTGATTTCATTCTAGGCAACACACATACACACATATACTGGCACACAGTACACCTTGTAGAGGAGCTTGACATATTTCAAAATATAACCTTTTGTGATTAAGTGCCTGAAGCAGTGCAGAAATTTCACAATAATATCTATGCCTCTCGATTATTATTTCAAAATTTTGAGAAGAGATATTCTTCAAGAGTTGTTTTGAAAAAACTTAATGTTCCTCCTAATACTTGATTACATAGGGAAATAACCTAGTCTCTGCATTGTTTTATTTTTTAATGAACTTCAGCAAATAAAGAAGCCAAAAATACTTACTTGCAAACATAACCATTGGATCAGTAGGGATATAACCTATACACACATGATATTAATTTAAAAAGCAAACTCCAATTTACTTATAGTGTAAAAAGAAGGAGAAAGGATAGATGGATCCCCAGGCACATATATCGAACTTAAAAAAATTCCAAGTCCAAATGCAAGTTAAATTTTGTTGATATATTTTCCCTGCCCCCTTTACTGATTTACCTTTGGTTTTCTCATAGCTTTTATATTTCCTTTAGTAATATTATAATACATTAAATGAGCACTCATGCTAAATATGAATAGTTATCATGAACTGATTTGCTTTTATCCTTCGCTTTACAGTGTATTCTTTCTATGAATCAAATTAGCAATTGATAGTATTCATATCACTTTGTTAAAACAAAAAATAAAATCTGAGGATTTGAGTTTCTTAGCAATTGTGTAAAATTGCTTAAATTTATCATGATAAATAAAGCTTCTTCTAGGACGCAGAAATCAAAGTTCCTTTTTATCCTAATTGATACCAACTTTCATGACAAGTAATATTGGCAATTACATTAACATGTTTCATTCATTCACTTATAGAAGTAAAATATTTTTGAAACTATCATCTGGATAAATATTTGAGTAGCATTTGGGCAAATGTATGAATAATAAACCACATAGCAGTATCCAATACTGAGTGAGATATTACTTCTTTTTATTGATTCACAACATGATTATGTTGTGTATGGTTATGTAGTTATAACTATAAAATCAGACTTAAATTTTCTTATCTCATGTAATTGAAAGCATAGTCATTTCAGTCTCTCAGACAACAGATACAATGTGTCCACTGATAGGTCCATTGTCAGCAGAATGTACTGGACCATAGTACATGAAAGAATCCAAAGCCCATCTGTAAGGTACCAGCAAAGGAATAGGCAGAGGTGGGTTCAAGTTTCCAGATTACAGGCAGAAGGATGTGCTGTGGAACACAGAGGAAAGCAAACTGCAAATATCCTGAATGTAGGAAATCTGATCCAAAAAGAAATTCCAAAGTAAGAACACAGAACAGTGGGTCCGGTGACTAGGCAGAAATCAGGGTCAAGGGAAATACCTAATGGGACAGAATTCAGGCTCTCATTCCAGCACATGTGAGGCTGAAAATGAAACTCCCTAGAAGACAAGAAAGCACTGGTCTTAGTTTGCTTTTTCTTATTCTGTTTGGTGTTTCCTCCTTTACTAATTACTCTTATGCATTTATTATTAGAATTTGAGTTTATCATTCCCTTTGAAAAGTTCTGATGTATAATTTCACAGGATACTCTGTAATCCCAACCCAAAATATTTTACTAGAGAAATCTCACTAGTTCAAAAACCATTGCCATAAACAATATATTACTTTAATAGCCTTTAGTTGTGATGTGCTTTTGTATTTGTATATATATTTTATGTGAAGCTGTATTCATATAAATTCCCAGACATATAGCCATACAGACATATTTTAAAATTGTGGGCCATTAGATGTATTCAAGTGTGATTGTATTTTTCTTCTGATGTAAAATTTTGTTTTATAAGCTTGGAACTAGCCATTTGTGCGCAAACAACTAACATTTTAATTCCTATTATAAATAGATTATATCCAAGGTCATGCCTAAGAATTTTTTATAAATGATTCTAATTTAAGAAAAGTTCATAATCCCCCCCCCCTTTTTTTGAAAGTATAAAGCTCATTTTCTTCTTATTTGGAGAAACTTTTTTTTCCTTTTTATTTCCCCTCAAGGTCATATAACGCTGTATCAGATAGCAACAGAGCTTCAGCAATAACAGCAGATGCCAACTTAGATTAATGTAAGTGAATATTTTTTGCAATTTTTATAGTTTCTCTTCTTTGCACCCACTTTGACAGGGAACAATGTTGGTTTCAATGCCAGATGCCCTAGAGGTACCCTAGAGTTATTTTAACGGATTCAATTTGCTTCTCTTTTCATGTAAGAATAGCTTTTCTTCTTAGATATTTTTGAGATATAGGAGAAACTACTTCTTACATAAAATATTTTTAAAGTTTACTTCTTATATAAACTTTTATTATAAATCATATAATTTTAGAACTAGAAACCATAGCAATCACTTATTCCAATGTTTATCATGATGCATAAGGTAAAAAAATTCTATCATTCATTTCATGTTTTTTCTTCATGAATATAGTGATTAATGACTGTTTTCCACACTTTTCCTATTCCTTCATTAAGTCAACAGTGGAGAATTTAACAGGTTAACTTCTTTGCAGTACATTTTGTGTTACAAAACATTGGAGTGGTTCAACTTTTTATTTCCCACAAAGAAACAAAGGTACAGAGAGAGAAACCAAGATGGAGGCATAGGTAAACACCTATCTTGCTGCCATACACAACAATTACAACTTAATGAAAGAACAAACATCATTCAGAATCACCGGAAAGCTGGCTGAGTGAAAATTCTACAAATAAAAGTGAAGATAGGACACTAACTCAGAGGACGACGGAGGACAGTATTGAAGATATGCGCGGTGTCGGAGCATGCGAGCAGATAGGGCAGGCGGCTGCAAACCTGGTTGGTTTTCTCGAACAGGGAAGACAAAGATGTCCCACTGCACTGATTTCCCAGCTCCAGGCGAAGTCTGGGGAACCCACAATTATACAGGGTAAAACTGGACAGTGGGGAGGCATGTTGAAACCCTCGGGTGCTGCAAGGGTCTGCAAGCTTGTGGAGAGGGTGAGCCTGTGCAGAGTGCGTGTAAACTTGGGAAGAGCAGAGCTGCGTGACCTCGCAGAGAGGAATCTTGACTTACTCTCTCATTCGAGAAACCACCAGACTGCATTGTTTTATGACCCTGGGTGAGTCGTTGGGCGTGCAGAATCATTTGGGGAGAGGCTGAATCATCCGGCAGCAGGTGGAGCTCGGGGGCAGCTCTCTCTCAGAGGTTCTTGCAGCCATTGCCACCCAGCACAGAGTCCCAGGTGCTGCATAGGGTGGAGCTGACGCTGCTTTCTCGGCCTGGAGACTCTGCCCATCCAACCTGAGCACAGCTGAACCTCACAGACAATTGGCCTGGAGGTCAAACCCTCCTAGTGCTGGCAACAATAAGCTAGGCTTAATCTAAACAAGACTGTGCAACCCATATCCACCTCAGGTAACTGGGGAGGCTGAGCCGCTGTCCCTTAGAGGACATTTACCACACAAAGCAAATCGACCAATTCAGGAAAGCAGCCACCATGCAGAGAAATGGAAAGAAATCAGATGTGAAAGAAATGGATGGAAAAAAAAAACCACGACTGGACATAGAGTTCAAAACCATGGTTATAAGGCTTTTCAAGAGGCTCCTAGAAAAGGCCAAGACCGACAAGGAAATGAATAAGACTTACTAGTAAATGAACAAGACCTACGAGGATATAAAAAATGATCAACTAGAAGCTAAGCATACACTGACTGAAATAAAAAATATTATACGAAGACCTAAAAGTACTCTGGAGGACTGCAAGAACCAAATTAAAGATTTGAAATACAAAGAGGTAAAATCCACTCAGCTGAAAAAGCAAGAAACCAAAAGAATCCAAAAAATTGAAGATAGTGTAAGGGGCCTCTGGGCCAACCTCAAGCATACCAACATCCAAATTATAGGGGTGCCAGAAAAAGAGAGAGAACAAGATAATGAAAACCTAATTGAAGAAATAGTGACCGAAAACTTCCCCCACCGAGTGAAAGAAATTGACTTAGGAGTCCAAGCAGTGCACTGAACCCCATTATATAGGAACCCTAAGAGGAGCACACTAAGGCACATCATAATTAAAATGGCAAGAGCAAAAGATAAGAGAGAATATTAAAAGCAGCAAGAGAAAAACAGTTAGTTACCTATAAGGGAGCACCCATACGATTGTCAGCAGATTTCTCAACAGAAACGATTCAGGCCAGACGGGAGTGGCAAGAAATATTCAAAGTGATGAATAGCAAGAATTTACAACCAAGATTACTCTACCCAGAAAAGCTGTCATTCAGAATTGAAGGTTAGATAAGTGCTTCCCAGCTAAGAAAAGGCTAAAGGAATTGATAACCCCAAACCAATATTATATGAAATGCTGAAAGATATTCTTTAAGAATAGAAAGAAGCAAAAGATAAAAATAAAATTATGAACAACAAATACACAGCTATCAACAAATGAATATAAAAATCAAGTGAAGTAAAAATCTGATGAACAGGATAAACTGGTGAATATAACAGAATCATGGGCATAGAGAGGGAATGGACTGACAATTCTTGGGGAGAAAAGGGGTGTTGGAGATGCAGCAAGAGACTGGACAAAAATCATGCACCTATGGGAGAGGACAGTATGGGGGAGGTAAGAGCAGATGGTAGAATGGGTACCGGATGGTGGGGAGCTATAAGGGGGAAAAAGGGAACAATGTAATTAATAAAATGAACAATAAAGATTAAAGTATTTAAAAAAAAGAAACAGAGGTACAGAACACTTAAACTCATTGCACAAGAGCACACAAATATCAAGTAGGCTCCCAAGTATGGGCTAGTCCCCTTTTATAATTCTTATTCTATTTTTCTCTACTCCACCCCCTTCCAACTTCATAATTCCAAGATTGAAAAATCCTGGCTCTTCTTTGTCCATTTTTCTGCTTTGATTTTTATTTTATTGGCCTTCTTCTTGGTTTCATTAACGTTTTGTTTTGTTTTGTTTTGTTTTGTTTTTTTGCATTTAGGTACTCTCTGTCAGAGTCCATATACAAGCTAAATCAGATTATTTATGTACTAGAAGCCCAGTGCACAAATTCGTGTACATGTAGGGCCTGGCTGGCCTGTCCTGATTTGGCCCAGTTGGACCAGGTTGGCCAGGGAAAGGGGCTATAAATGGTTGGCCAACTGGCCCCACCCCCAATTGGAGTAGGGGGCTGATTGGGGCCAGGGCTAGCCAAAGGGAAGGACCATGGGCTGTTGGCCAGCTGGCTCTGCCCTGTGATTAAACTCCTCTTTAAGAAGACAATTTGCACATTATCCTTTTATTATATAGGATATAAAATCCTAAGCAACCATCTGACCATAGGACCTTTCGACCAGTAGCTATGACTCTGCAATGACCACTAGGGGGCAGACGCTCAATGCACAGGCATGGAAACATGGAATAGACTGATGAATCTCAGAGGGAAGGGGGAAAAGAAGAGGATGGGAAAAGATTAACCAAAGATCTTATATGGGTACTAGAGGCCCAGTGCATTGATTTATGCACTGGTGGGGTCCCTCAGCCTGGCCTGAGGGGATCAGGCCAAAACCAGCCCTCTTATGTCCCCCGAGGTGCTTCAAGATTGCAAGAGAGAGCAGGCCAGGCCGAGGGACACTACTGGTGCATGAATCCATGCACCAGGCCTGTAGTGTTATGAATAATATTATGATTCACATATCATTTAATGCCTTGATTTCAATTTTTCTCTCCAGTATCCTAGATGATTTGAATACTGTCTATCAAGTAGTTCTGTGCAGTGGGAAAGAGTCAAACTCAAGTTTCACATACTGACCTCCTGGATTAAAAACCTTAGGTTTTATTTACTGTACTAGAGGCCTGGTGCACAAAATCCATGCACTGGAGGAGTCCTTAGGCCAGCCTGTGCCCTATCACAGTCCAGGAGCCCTCAGGGATGTCCCATTGACGGCTTAAACCCCCACACCATGGGGAGCGGGTCTAAGTCAGCAGGTGGACATCCTTAGCGCTGCTGGAGAGGTGAGAGAGGCTCCCACCACTGCCACTGCACTCATCAGCCACTGACCACTAGGGGGCAGAAACCTAGGACCCAGGCTTCCCTCTGGCTGCCAGCAGGCACCCAAGACCCAAGCTTCCCTCCAGCGCTGGCAGGCACCCAGGATCTGGGTTGCCCTCTGGCGCCAGCTTTGTCCAGAAGGACATCAGAAATGTCTCTCAGTTTAATTAGTATATTACACTTTTATTTTTATAGATAATCTTGGGGTGTTATTACACTGCTCTATTGTGCAGTTATCTATAAAAATGTGCATAATAATTGTACCTGTCTCATAGTTCAGAGTATTAAGTGAATTATTGGTATAAAATGCTTAGAATGGTACCAGGTATATAGTAAATATTCTAATTGTAAACTATTAAAATTTCCTCTTACCTATTACCATCCAGCCACACTGACTTTGTTATTTCAACACTCTCCTAGGTTTTTAACTCTTGAGACTTCACTCTTCATGTAACTTTCTTACCCAGGTGTTTTTTATATTTGCCATCATCTTGACTTATAATCTTCTGTGTATATGTGCTATACTAATAGAGATCTTACCTAACTTTCAAACATCATATACATTTTTTTTTGTCATATCAACCTATTGATATATGTTGTCATATCAATCAATTTCTTCACATCAAACTTTGGAACTAGGTTCTTGTTTGTTTATTTTTTGTTTATAAACTCCTGTATGTTGTACACTCATGCAAATGATAAATTTATTTATACTAGTACTAGAAGCCTGGTGCATGAAATTAATGCTGAGGGTTGTCCCTCAGCCCAGCCTGCACCATCTCCATATGGAATTCTTTGGGGGATGTCTGACTGCCAGTTTAGGCCCGATCCCACAGGCAGTGGGGACATCCCTCTCACAATCCAGGACTGCTGGCTCCCAACTGCTCACCTGCCTACCAGCCTGATCACCCCCTAACCACTCCCCTGATAGCTTGATCGACATCTAACTGTTCTCCTGTCAGCTTCATTGCCCCCAACTGTCCTTACCTGCAGGACTGGTTGGCTCCAACTGCCCTCCCCTGCAGGCCTGGTCATGCTCAACTGCCCTCCCCTGCAGGCTCAGTCACCCCTAACTGCCTTTCCCTGCTAGCCCAATCACCCATTACTGCACTCCTCTACCTGCCTGGCACCCCCAACTACCCTCCCCTTAAGACCTGTTCTCCCTCAACCACCATCTCCTTCAGGCCCAGTCATCCCTAACTGCCCTCCCTGCTGGCCTGATCACCCACAACTATCCTTCTCTGTAGACCATCTTGTGGCAGCCACTTTTGACCACATGGGGGCAGCCATCATGTGCAAGGGTGTGAGGATCAATAGTTATTATATAGGATGAATTTCTATACATCGCAGTAGCTTAAGATATTTACCATCACAGTTTGAAAAGCCATAAAGTAATAGACCTTCCAGCTACAGTTAAATGAGTTTATTACTTTTAATCTTTATTTTTTTTCATTTTCCAGATATTTTGTCTTACAATCCTGTTTATCTGATATGACTGTATATCTCTAAAACATATAAGTAGAAAGGTGAATAGATTTGGACAATTTAAGAGTGAAGGATACCGACTTCCTTCTCTAAGCATAATATACTCTGTGTCACCCATGCTATATCACAGATAATGTTTCATTCTTTTATATTGTCAAGTAATATTCCATTGTACATATGTACCACAGCTTTTAATCGACTCATCTGTTGATGGGCATTTATATCACTTCTTATCTTAGCAATTGTAAATAGTGGTGCAATAAATATGGGGGTGCATATATTTTTTTAAAATCAGTATTTTTGGTTTTTTAGGATAAATACCCAGAAGTTGAATAAATCAGAGAAAGACAAATGTCATAAGATTTCACTTATATATGAAATTTATTGAACAAAGTAAACAAAATGAAAACAAGCATATAGACAAAGGGAGTATACTCATGGTTGCCAGATGAGAGGGGAGATGAGGTAAAAGAGGTGATAGGATTAACAAGTATAAATTGGTAGTTATGAAATAGTCATGGGGATTTAAAATATAGCATAGGGAATATAGCCAAAAATCTTGCAATAACTGTGTATGAGCCAGGTGGGTACTAGAAATATTGGTACTGTGTAAAGTATATGGTTATATAGCCACTATGTTGTATACCTGAAACTGAATCAAAATAATATTGAAAGTTAACTGTAATTGAAATATAAAAATAAAAAGCAGAAAAACAATAATGAGACAATTAATATTCTATTTCGGAAGAATAATATTTTTGCCTTTGTTACTTAGCCTAGTGTCATAATATTTCTTTCTTCATTTCAATGTCAAGTACCTAATCTTATTTGGCTCCATAAAATAAAGAAGTAAAACCATACTTTCTTTGGACCCAGAAGTTGTAAGTGTCTTTACTGAGAATATTAGGATAATGTCCTTAACAAATATATGTATAAACAGGCAAATAATGATTAATATCATTACCTAGAAATATGCCACAGTGAGTAGCACTCTATTTACTTATTTATTTAATTTATTTATAAAACTCTATTACTTCTATTGTCTTTGTCTTTGAATTGCAGTGAGGAGTAAACAATTCTGATGAATATGATAATGATGATAAAGGAAGTCCTAAGAAATAATCGTAATTATAACTTTCGGATCATTTTTATGTTCATGTTTTTATTGTTAGCTTGTATGTTTAGTAGCTTTGTATGTGTCTGTGTTTAATGTTGCAAATACCTGTTCAGCTCTCTGGGAGGAAGCAATTAGGTCCTTCTTATTTTATCCCCCATAAAGCAAGTAAAAATAGATTGAAGAAATAACTGAAAAATGTTATTTAAAGGGAAGAGAAAAGTACTCAAGTTTATTTTCTTTATTCCTTGAGAAAAATGTCACTGAGTTATATTTCTGTGCTTTTTCTTACTTGAATCAAATATTTTAAAGCACACTAGATCTCTGCATGCTTTTCTCAGTATATATAAAGATACATCATGCTTCTTTATATGGACATTGAGATTTAAAGTGTTAAAGCCAACATTATCAAGAACTATGATGTATCTGAGAACGTTTAGTCTACTTGAAAACTAACAAGTTAGCCTGCAACAGTTACATGGATGCTGACAGAAAACGTTAAATTCCCGGGTCAGATACAAACTAACAATAACCAGGTTCCCAACATTAAGAGGGCCAGGTTACACCTGCACTTGCAGAGGGATATATTATAGGAGAGGAACCCTGAATTTAGGAAAACTAAATCTTTTAAAATAGTTTGCATGCCTGCTATTTTTCTCAGGAGGGAAACACTAACTATATCTTCCACGCCTGGAGAAGTCTGCTCTTAGCTCTAGAAGAAAACACTATTTTTTAATTCCTAGGTAGTTTGTTATATGAGCATTCTTGAAAAGATAGCCTTGCCCGGACCAGAGGCTCAGTGGTTAGAGCATGATCCCAAACACCAAAGTTGCTTGTTTGATCCCCCGTTAGGGCACATACAAGAATCAACCAGTGAATGCAACCAATGAAAATAAATTAATGTTTCTCTCTCACGTGTGCTCTCTCTCTTCCTCTCTCTCTAAAATCAATTTTTAAAAACAGGCAATTAGTATCTGTGCTCTCAAGATTAAGAAAAACACAAAAGACTTATGAATAATTGTTTTTTAATAGTCTCTTTCTACAATGGTAATATCTTGATTATAAAATTAAAAAGGCAACATGATATTTAGACTAATTTAAAGCATCCCAACCCTGGCTGTGTAGCTCAGTTGGTTAGAGCATATTTCCTGTATACCAGGGTTGCCAGTTCAATCCCCAATCAGGGAATATAAAGAATCAACCAATTAATGCATAAGTAAGTGGAAGAACAAGTTGATGTTTCTTTCTCTCCTCTCTCCCTTCCTCTCTCTCTTTGAAATTCAATAAATAAAAAATTTTAATAAAAATAAATGTAAAAATCCCATGTCAAATTTTTTTCTTATTTTTCAAATTAGTCTGGCTTCTTTTAATTTTTTCTATTTGTTTGTTTGTTTGTTTTTGTTAATCCTCACCTGAGATATTTTTCCATTGATTTTTAGAGAGAGGGGAAGAGGAGAGAAGGGAAGAGAGAGAAATATCCATGTGAGAGAGGTACAGTGATTGGTTGCATTCTGCATGGACCTCGATTGGGTTGGGGATCTAACCTGCAGCCCAGGTACATGTCTCTGACCGGTAATCAAACCCAAGACACTTTGGTGCACAGATCGGTGCTCTAACCAGTGAGCATGCTGGCCAGGACCGTCTTCTATTCTTACTGCTGAAGAAATAACCTGTATTTTTGTTGCTTCAACTAGAGATATGGATCCCTTAACACTTGTTTTATGCCATTTTAGACTTGTTTTATTTTATTTTCAATTACCCTCAGTTCAAGTCATGAGGTAACAGTGCTTCTGTAGTTTATATATTTCCTCATAGAAGCAGGAAAATATTTTGGCCCACCCCTTAGATAATAGATTTGGTAGGAAGTTGTGACAATTGCATGGGGAATTAGCACTAGAAAGAGACAAATAAAGCAAAAAGGAAACATGTAACCAAACTAGATAAAAGAAAACAAAAACTGCTAAAAGTGAAATATTGCAAGTTCTGCACTCTCTATAATTACTTAATTCTCATAATTTAAAGAAAGGCCTAAGACATTAAATTTTCATCAATATAGTTCTGTAAACATATTTATACTATAATATAAGGTTTAGACTAGCCTGGTACCGATTCTTCCTACCTTATATTACATATTATTTATTTTTGACTTTTGTATCCTTTTATTTTATGAGAGTAATGAATACTTTTTTTCTCTACACTACTGTAATCCCTGCCTTGAAAATGTGCCTGGAAGAATGGGCAATAATGGATATAAATTTAATTAAAAAAATAAAGTGTCATTATCATGTTTGTAGTCTCTGTTTAAATAATGCGATTTATTTAATTGCTTGTTGCGTAATAAACATATGCAATATGTGCTTAAGATTACCACAGTTTAAAGATATAAAAAGAATCCAAACTAAATGACCAAAAGACTTGTTGTTTCAGAAATGACCAAAAGTACTTGACTTAATTTTCTTTTAAGCCCATACCTATAAAATGTGTCAAGCTACAAATATTATTCAGACAAAGCTTTAAAATACTTTGTAATCACCTGCTTTTAAAGTCATTTTGTATGCAAGGGAATTGGTGTTTTTTGGTGTTACTTAATAGCATGAACTTTGAATTAATACAAATCTAAGTTCAAGTCTAAGTTCTGCCAATATCTATGTGACTTTGGCAAAATGTTAAACCTTCAGAAATTTTGGTTCCTTTCTCTAAAAGATAAAGCTAATAATAATGTATAACTTTCTGAGTATTACATGAAACTATACATGGAAAAATTAGCATTTTGCCTATTTTATTATTATTATTATTATTATTATCAAACTTAATTTCTCAAAATGTTATTTCATGAGAAAAATTAAGAAACCCTTTTGTTATATTGTCTGCCATATTCTGAAAGTTATACCCAAAATTGGGGGATTTGTTAATCTTGCCTTGAAAACTGCCTTGTTAATCTTATCTCTAAGATTAGTTTATTTATTAATTGAACAAAAATATTACACATCAACCTGTAAACAATTTAGCATTTCAATGAAATATAATATATCAAAGACATAGTATATAGTAGGAGCCTTTAAAAGGGAAGTTAGGCATGAATATAAGCCTAACCAATGGACATGAACACCAGGAGGGTGAAGGCAAGAGTGGGGGGAGTGTTGAGGGGTTAACAGAGGGATAAGGACACATACGTAATACCTTAACCAATAAATAAATTAGGAAAAAAAATAAAAGGAAGTTAGTGAATGACTGATATGGTAATATTCAATTGCTGTCAGATATTGAACTTTCTTAAATATCATTAATGCAAACACATATATACTTATGAGAACACTAAGTGAATCCATATTAATTTAAAAAAAAACCTATAGGAGAAGGAATATATAGGAAAACTTGTGGAGACTTGTAATATTAAAGCAGAGATATAATATTAAGAAAATAATCTCATCTACTTCTTATAAAATACCCAGTAGTATCCTATTTATATTTCAGAGATAGAAAACATTTAGAGTTTTTATAAATTTGGATATACTCATTAAGTCAATAATCAGAAAAACAAATTATTACTGTAAGTAAATATTCAGATATATGTGTCGCTCAGGAAAACTTTTTCAGAGAAGGCTGATGCACACACACATATACACAAATATATGTGCCATTTTTGAAATGTTAAAAGGAAATTCCATTATCTCTATATTTGAGTACTAGAGGCCCGGTGCACGGATTTGTGCACCAGTGGGGTCCCTCGATGTGGCCTGTGGGGATCAGGTCAAAAACAGCAGTCCAACATCCCCCAAGGGATGGAGTAGTGCGTGAAGCAGCAGGCAGCTGGGAAGTGCGTGTGGGAGAGGCTTGTGCAGCTGCAGCTGCACTTGCCAGCTGTGAGCTTGGCATCTGGCACCCATATGTCAGCTGCGAGACGCTCCCACTGTGAGAACACATTGACCACCAGGGGGCAGCTCCTGTGTTGAACATCTGCCCCCTGGTGGTCAATATATGTCATAGTGACCAGTTGAATAGTCAAAGGGTCAAATGGTCGCTTAGGCTTTTATATAGAGAGATTGCTATATTTCCTAACACTTGTTATACATCATAGTTTTCAAAAAGGAAAGAAGTTAGAAAGCTGATGAATATTATACTAACATCCTACTTTGATACCTCCCCTAAGCTTTTCATCTGCAAGAGTGAGATAAATATCCTCAAAGAATCCAGAGCATACTCTTCCTCCTGCTATTCCCCCACAGGCAAGTATCCCCAATCTCTTAGGGACCCCATGAAACTTACAACCAGGACAGCAAAAGGCAGTGAAGTTGCCTCCTAGGACCTATTTGTTCTGTCTTCCCAGGAAATTAAAGTCTCTCTCTCCCTCTCTCTCTCTTTTTCTCTCTCTCTCTACCCCACTCCTCTAGCCTATTCCTCATTTGCAGTATATCTTCAATACACCCCATTTTGCTTTACTTTCATTTTTGTTGACCTTAAAATGTTTTCTGCATCAATGAGAAGAACTGGTTTCCCAATTGGCAACAGTTTTATAAAGATTATGAATGAGGCTCTAAAAATCAAATAAATAACATGAATATATTCAAGTTATATATTCATGTGCTTGAATTCAGGGTTCAGAATTCAAGTACAGATCCAATCATTAGGGTTCTAAAGATTATGCTCTTTCTAATGATGGGATACTGAGATAACTTAATTTTGAACTTGAAATTGCTAATGACTAGAACGGAACACATCTAAGACTTGTGTTACTGTTACCCAGTGAGAGAAGACTTCAGTTCTTGTTTCCTGGAGGAGAAGATTTCAATCAAGAAACAAAATGTAAAAAAGCAAGCAAGAATTTATTGACCTCAGCAAAAGCATACTTAGGGCAGTGAAACAAGGAAGGGAATTGGAGAAAAAACAGGAGAACCTAGGCTGGGCTGCACTAGCTCATTGGGAAGTCAGAGAAAAGGGGGGAAAGGGAGCCTTGGAGACAGGTATAGGGGGTTAACCTGGGACTTGCTGCCAATGCCCATTACTCCCTTGATTACCAGCCTCATGGGGTCCCTTAGAAGTTAGGGGTATGTGCCTGTCATTACTTGAACAAAGTAAGCAGAGATAGATCGAATCATATGTGATCATTTATTCCAGTGATTCTAGCACTGCAGGAGAGCAGCAGGTCATCTACAAGAATCTGCTCTGCACCATCCCATAAGCCAGCTGCTTATATTGGGTAGGGAAAAGATTGCTTGGGGAAGTAGGAAAAGGAATAAGAGTAGTTACAATTATTACAGGCAGTGCATGCTGGAAAAGGGATCCACTGTTTAGGTAACAATATTGTTAACATTTCCATGATCATGAGAATGGACCAAATCCAAGATTGACTCCCAGGTCCCAGTTAGGAACAACATCCAACCAGGTTAGGACATGTTTTCATTTGGAAGACATATCTGAATCTCCATCAACCTGGCTCACTCTGTTCACTTTATCCTGGTGATTCTCTGAGCCTCTGCCCCACCAATTTGAAGCCCTACCTAAGCTATTTACAGAATGGCCTGTCTTGGCTCAGGTTTCAGACTTTCTTAAAATCTCTCAAACAAGTAGCAATTGGCATCAGCATGCCCCATACCTATCTATAAGAGACCCAAGACTCAGCACTAGCAGTGGTCTTCCTTGCTTCACAACTTAGTCTTGCCTGAGCACTTCCAAGCGCAACACAATCAGTAGTCATCTGAAGATCACTCTGTAGGTCCTGCTGAGTAATCTCAAGCAGTGGCTGATTTTTCATCTCCCAGGAGGCTCCAGAGCTGGTGTGCCTGGTAGAGAGTTTCATATCATACCAGATTACAACTCTATACCTCCATGAGTGACACATTCAAGGGGAGGACTCAGTGAGCACCAAAGCCCCACTGGAGCAAGTCCTGCTCCATAGTTATATCTCCTGCATAATAGCTCTTCCATCCAATTGACCTGGAAGTCAATTCAACCCAGCAATCAAGGCTCAACTACAACACAACTGTGCACACAGCTCACAAAGAAGTGCACCTAGAGTGCCCAGCTCAAGTGACTGAGAGGCTGAGCTACTGGGTCCTATAGGACACCTACTACACAAGGCCTGTCTACCAATTCCAGGAGACATAGCAGATCTATCTAATATAAAGGAAAAACAAAAACAAAAACAAAACAAACAAACAACACACACACACACACACACACACACACACACACAGAGAGAGAGAGAGAGAGAGAGAGAGAGAGAGAGAGAGAGAAAGAGAGAGAAGCAGCCAAAATGTGGAGGCAAAGAAACATGTCACAAATGAAAGAACAGAAGAAATATCAAATAATAATAATAATAATAACTACAGAGTTTAAATCACTGTTTATAAGGTTGTTCAAGGATCATAAAGAGAGCTGCAAAGGACTTAGAGTTTCAAGGATTTTAATGAGAATTTAAAGCAGCTTGGTGAAAACATCAAAGGCATGTAAAAGGATAAGTCAGAAAATAAGCATACACTAACTGAAATAAATAATAATTTATAGTGATTCAACAGTAAAGTAAATGATGCCAAGAATCAAATCATTAATTTGGAATACAAGGAAGCAAAAAACACCCAATCAGAATAGCAAAGAGAAAAGAGAATGATGATAGTGTAAGGAGCCTCTGGGACCACTCAAGCATACCCACATTTACATTATGCGGTGCCAGAAAGAAAAGAGAGAGAGATCAAGATATTAAAACCCTATTTGAATAAATAATGACAAAAAAAACTTCCTCTATATGGTGTAAGAAATATAGCTACAATTTCATGAAGGAACCCAAAGAGACCCACACCAATACACACCATAATTAAAATGCCAAAGGCTAAAAACAAAGAGAGAATCTTAAAAGCAGCAAGAGAAAAGTAGTTAGTTACCTATAAGGCAGTGCCCATATAACTGTTAGCTGATCTTTCAACAGAAACCTTGTAGGCCAGAAGGGAATGGCAAGAGATATTCAAAGTGATGAGAAGGAATGACCCACAACCAAGATTACTCTACCAAGCAAAGCTATAATGTAGAATTGAAGGTTAGATAAACAGCTCCACAGATAAGAAAAAAGTTAAAGGAGTCCATCACCACCAAACCATGAACTGTTGAAGAAACTTTGGGGAGAAGAAGAAGCAGAAGCAGAAGCAGAAGCAGAAGCAGAAGGAGAAGGAGAAGGAGGAGAAGGAGAAGGAGAAGGAGAAGGAGAAGGAGAAGGAGAAGGAGAAGGAGAAGGAGAAGGAGAAGGAGAAGGAGAAGAAGAAAAATCCTAATATATAAAGATCTAGGTGCCATCATGACCAAACGAATGACCAGTCACCATGAAGTTCATGGAGCACCTCTCAGTCTCCTCCCCCCCAGCCCCCGAGCCACTCACCAGGAGGGGGGTTTGTGGTGGGCGGGACTGGGGGCTGTTGAGCAGTGGTAGGCTGCTTCACAGGGCAGCAGTGAGCTTAGCAGAGCAGTTACCAGAAGCAGCAAGTTTCACAAAGCAGTCACAGGGTGGGGGGAGTTTCACAGAGCAGTGGGGGGGGGGGTCATGGATCATCCACCAGTGAGCTTCACAGGGCAGCAGTCATGGGATGGGGGGAGGCTCATGGAGCAGTTGTGGGGCAGGGGGAAATTTCACAAAGCAGTCGAGAGGTCGGGGGAGTCTCACGGAATAGTTGTGGGGTTGGAGGAGTTTCGCAGAGCTGTGAAGGGGAGGAGGAATTTTGTGGAACATGGTGGGATGGGCGAAGCCTCATGGAGCAGTCCAGGGGCCACGGGTATTGAAGAGTAGGGCGGGGAGCTTAATGTAGCATCTCAGAGAGGCAGAGGCCAGCAACGGAGGCCAGGGACCTTAACTATGCACGATTTTGTGTGTGTAGGTCGTAATGTGGTAACAACCAAAGAGGCTGCATGCGGTTACCAGGAGGCTGCATGCGAGGCGAGGTGCGCAAGCGTGGGTGGGGACTTGACTCTGGGTCTTGTGACACAGCAGAGTTTGGGATCCTGGGTCTCCTATGATTTCTTGTGGGTCTGAGTCTCACACAATTTCACATGCTGGATCACTAGTCTATATATATAAAAACTTAAGCAACCAAACAACCCAATGACTGGTTGATTAGTCACTATGATGCACACTCACCACCAGGGGGCAGACTCTCAATGTTGGAGCTGCCACCTGGTAGTCAGTGCACTCCCACAGCCAACCTTCTGCAGCTGGCTTACATCCTGTGATCCCTCCCCCTTAACAACCTCCCATGGTCCTAATTGGCCCCACTCAACAGCCAGGCTGAGGGACCCCACCCATGCAGAAATTCATGCACCAGGCCTCTAGTATGAACAATAAAATGGCAACAAATACATATCTACCAACAATTAAATTTAAAAATCAAAATAAATGAACAAGGAATCTAATGAGCAGAATAAACTGTTGAATGAAATAGAACCAGAGCCATGCCAACATGATGAATCTGAGAAGGAAAGGGACAAGTAAGGTGAAGAGATTAACCAAAGAACTTATATGGATTATCTATGGCCACAGATAATAGGATGGTGAAGACCTGGCTTGGGGAGGAATCAGATGAAGGGGAGCAATAGGGGTTAATTTGGGTGACATGTGTAATACTCTCAACAATAAAGATTTGAAAATTAAAGAATAAAAAGAAAGTGATTTTTTTTTATAAATCAAAACAAAACAATCACAATTAACAGCATGATTTATACTTCTTATAACTATAGCTAGTCCCAGTATTCTAGTTCTGCCCCTAACATCAGTAAGAAGTAGTAGTGGAGGAGATATAAGGAAAGAAAGAAGGAAGGAAAAGATCAAGACCAGGCAAGGAAGTTCAGAGCAAAGCTATAGTGGAGGAGCTATAGAAGGTGGAGGAATGGGGTGTAGGAATTTATCAGCTTCAGGAGAGTTTAGTATCAGACAAAGTTTGGCCCAGAATTATCATTAGGTCCTTACACATTAATCCATTGGCTAACTATATATGTTGCAAGGGGTCAACATAAGCATTAAGGTCAATATGAAAGTAGGATATTTTTCACTGTACAAAATGCTATTTTTTTCTAACATCATTAGACTGAAAATCAAGCAGCATCTTATACACGGAAATAAGTTGAGGAGGGAGCCATGAGGGTGTGTATTTGTCCATACCTTGTCAAACAAGCTTCCTCCAATCACAAGCTTTATTGCTACTGATCTCAACTGATGCCGTAATTGGAGATGAAGGTGGACAGTGAGCAGATGCAACAGGGACTGGAGCATTCTGAGCCCATAAAAATAAAAAAATAAAAAAAGATAAATACTGGTAAGTGATTGTCTTACTCTGCAAAATTCAAACTGAATGTAATCAGCTATGCAAAAGAGCATGGGAATAGAGTTGCAGAGAGACAATTTGGACCTCCTCCCACTGAGTGTGTGATCAAACATTGGAGGAAACAGAAAGATCAACTCCTGAAGATGCTAAAAAGAAGAAACCCTTAGGAGGAAAACCAGAAAAATGTTTAAAATACTGATTTCTTACTTTGGGGTTGGAAAAGTGATGGATGTCTTATACATGGCAGTGTCTTATACATTGAAAAATACTGTAATCCCCAAGATGTGTCTTAATTTTTTAAATTAAATAAATTTATTTGTTAAAATAATTTAACTCCAAATACAACTATTGAATTTGCATTGATTTATAACTATAATTCATGTTTTAATTGATGCCTTAATTTGTTATAATTCTACAAGTGAGAAGGTTTTATGGACAAGCAATGGGTCTCCTTCTCCTGGTGCCTCTACCAGGGGATAGACCTTGGCAGTTGTAGGTAGAGGTGGTCTTAAGCTTTCCGTCTCCAATGATGGGGCTTTTTTTTTCTTTCAGAATATAGAAGCAAGCGCCAGATAGAGAGAAGGCTTGGACACTGGAAGGGGGATGTATCAGGGGGAATTCTGTGGCTCTTAGCACAGGGTAGTGGGATAGGGTCTTTGTTTAGCTGTAATATAGCCAGGGTGGTCAACTTATATTTCTAGAGGAGATCCTCCTAATTCCCATAATAGGAAAAAAGTCTGGGCATAAGGGATTTCTGACCCTTTGCCCTGTCACTTGTAGCAAAACTCCAACTAAAGCATGATCTTGTGGTTTATGCTGCTGTTTTGAGGCCATGAATCCCCAATGGGGAGGTTATATTGTGGTCAGACCGAATTACAATTTATATAAGGGCAGAGCGGGACTGCAAAGAACAATTTAGACAGCCCCCATTTTGGACTGTGTGACTTGTCAGCCACCATGTTGGCCACATGATGTGTAAACTTACATGGGGGCTGCCATCTTGAAAGTACAAAGACCAAACCCTCCCTTTGAATTAGTCAATTGCGAAAGACTGTGCGCTTGAGCTCCAATCAAGAGCAAAGGACAGGACAGATCACATGCATTAGGAATTACTGTGTCACAAGCCCCAGCTATCACCCAACCAATTGGAATTGGCCAACTCATTGGTTTGCATCTGGCCCCACCTCCTTATAAAATCATCATGCTTGCCGAGACCGGTTTGGCTCAGTGGATAGAGCGTCGGACTGCGGACTGAAGGGTCCCGGGTTCGATTCCTGCAAGGGCATGTACCTTGGCTGCGGGCACATTCCTGGTGGGGGGCGTGCAAGAGGCAGCTGATCGATGTCTCTCTCTCATCTATGTTTCTGACTTTCTATCCCTCTCTGTTCCGCTCTGTAAAAAATCAATAAAATATATTTAAAAAAATAAAATAAAAATAAAATAAAATAAAATAAAATAAAATCATCATGCTTGGGAAACTCTCTCTCTTTTGCTTCCTGCCGCCACGGTAGCGGGGCCAGAGGGCCAAGCCAGGCTTGTAATAAAGGTTCTATGCTATTGCATTGGATTTGGCTCCCTGGTGGTCTTTGGGGATCATGAAATCTGGACATAACAGTCTGGGGGTTAATTATGCCCAGTGAGCCAAAATACAGGCCAGGGAACTCCCATTCCCCATTTAAAGGTTAGGAATTAAAGAGCCCTGTGTCCTGGAGTCCATTCTGAAGCCTGGAATCCTAGTGCGTAAAGGCTAGCATCTGACCTCTCGGCCAGCTAGCAGGATTGAAATTATCCTTAGGTTTTGGTTTGCCCAATATAGATTCTTTGATATGCTGATTTTTATCATTACACAATGCACATTTAAGAGAAAGCCCTATTATATAAATGTCAAAGTATATAAAAGGTCCATGTTAAACTGACCAAATTTTTGTTAAAATTCACTAGGTCTTCTCTTAGGCAAAGACCCCAATTTGAATATTTTACTTTGGCAGGCATTTCCTTCTGACTGCCTTTGTGTTTGTTCATTTGCCTTTCCAGAGAAATTAAATGTTGCCATTTTTTCAGGGGAAGGAAACATTTTTATCCTTTGTTTGCTATTGTCTTTAACAAATTCTTTTGTTTTCTCAACTTTATTCTTTTCACAAACATGAATGGAGGTAGTCTTGCAATACCTTTATTCCAAAAGAAATAAAGGGGCTAGGAGATGCTTTAAAAATATTGTTCTCCTCATAAAAGGTAAATTTTATTTTTGTTAATTATAACTAGGAACATAGATTGTGACTTTTTCCTGATGTGAGGTATCAACAGTTTATTGAAGTCTTCATGTTTCACACAAATGAGTTAAAACAGACAATTGCTAAAATAAAATAATACATTATAAATTATTTCTATATGTTACACTCCAACACACACAGGTACTTAAACTAGTAAACATGCACATACAGATACTCACACTTTCTCAAGGGAAAACTTACTAACTGCCAATTGGATATGAATTAGTTGCAGTGGTAGCTCTTGAACCCAGAGATTTCTGGACTTTGTCATAGCCCTAAATAAGCTTGACTTCAGTAACCAGTGCATCTTTTTTTTAAAGCATTTAGAATGTTTAAAAATTATTTTAAAATATTTAGAATTACACAACATAAAACATTCTATATTTTCTTAAAAATGCTAAGTTTATCATTGATATTTGAAATGGCAACATATACAAGACAATTGCTAGAGCATTAAGTTTAATGCATAGTACCAAGGATAGCATGCATTTGCAAATTACTTCTTTGTGTTACTACCTTCCAAAATACTTTAAGATATTTTATCAAATGCAAGAAGGTCTTTAGTAACTATATTACTTCTTGTTCCCCATTTCCTCCCTTTATGTCTCCAAGGACACCATTAACTAGGTTAGTATATGGGCATTTCTAACTTTCTATATTCAGGTTCCCTTTCCAATGAATTCTTTCATGAACCAGACTACACAGTTCTTCCATACATTCTCACCATAATTCATTACACTCCTGTGATTTCCTTATTACATTTTTTTCTTCATTTGCAGGAAAACTCTTCAAAAGCAGGCCATCAATCACTGAACATATGCATGAAGAAAGGACCTTCATGTCTCTTTCTTGTTCTAAATAATTTCTCTCTCCTTGTACAAATTCTTAAAGGTAGCATAAATTTTTCAGCTTGTTGTTCCAAGTTTTTCCTATAAAATCGAGATTGGTGAGAGCAGGATACACACACACACACACACACACACACACACACACATTTATGTTACATAGGAATAAATATTTATAAATGCTAGATCTATTAAATCATTTTTATCTTTTTGTTTTTTTCTTGATTATTTTAGATGAGCAGACAGAATGAAGAATATAGCATGTATTAATTTTTAAAAATTATATGTGAATATTTCTTTTCTGAATTTTTTAGTTGTTATAAATACCTAATTATCTGGTTAGTGACTTCAATTACTTTGTTTTTTTAAAATATGTTCTTACTGATTTTAGAGAGAGAAGAAGATAGAAAGAGAGAGAGATAGACATCGATGTGGAAAAAAACACTGAGGGGCTATCTCCTGCACCTTTCCCACTAGGGATTGAACCCTTAACCCAGCCATGTACCCAGACTGAGAATAGAACTAGCTACCTCTGGGGCATGAGATATACTCAACCAATTGAACCACACTGGACAGGGCTCTTTAATTACTTTAAATAGTCATGTTTCACAATGCTATTATATAGGATAACAGTACACCATCAAACAGTTCTGGACTCTTATTAATTTTAATAGTTCAATATTTGAGGAATATATGTCTAAGCATAGGCTTTACCTAAAGGTGGACTGAACTCATTGCAGTTACACATCGCTTGTGGATTAGTTAGGTTAGGGTAGATTATTGTGTGGTAACCAACAACCCCCAAATAGTACTGGTTAAATACAATAAAATTGTAGTTGTTCTTTATTCTATGAATCTAACATGATTTGGTAAATAATTATACTCTACACGGTCACTTCCAGATGTTTCCTGAGGGAGACCTATTACTGTGGAGCAGAATCATCTGGAAGACCTGAATGTTTTAATATCACAGATGCTGAGGAACCTGAATGAAAGTCTTAACTATCAGTTAAATAATCTGGCCCAGAAGCTCTTATAGCATCACTGTTCCATCACCATAACTCTGACAGTCTATTGGCCAGAGTGAGTCACATGACCATTCCCTCTTGCAAGAAAGTAGAAAAGTGCAGATCTTCTATGTATCTGGAAGGACAGGAGACCAAGATCTGGGGATTACTTGAGGAGACTTGATTGAAATATAAAAATCATCTGTCACATATATTCATGTTTTATTTCTCCAGAAGTTTCAGTAAAATTCCCAAATGTTTGAAACATTATTTTATCATACAATTTTAATTTAAACATTGATGATGTTCCACAGAGTTTCTTAACATTCAAATTATTAAACACATTCTTATCATCTTTTATTATTTGCCTATTTACATTACTACATTGATATTTATAGTTATACTAGAGGCCCAGTGCAAAAAATTCATGCACAGGGGGTTGTGTCCCTCAGCCCAGTCTGCACCCTCTCCAAACTGGGACCCCTTGAGGGATGTCCAACTGCCCGTTTAGGCCCAATACTGGTAAGATCGGGTCTAAATGGGCGGTACCAAGATCAGGCCAAAACAGGCAGTCAGACATCGCTCTCACAATTCAAGACTTCTGGCATCCAACTGCTTGCCTGCCTGCCTTCCTGATTGTGCCTAACTGCTTCTGCCTGCCAGAATGATCACCTCCTGACAACTTCCCTCCCAGTCTGATTGATGCCTAACTGCTCCCCTGCCAGCCTGATTGCCCCTATCTGCCCTCCTCTGCAGGCCTGGATCACCCCTAGCTGCCCTTCCCTGCAGGCCCAGTTGCCCACAACTTCCTTCCTCTGCCAGCTTGATCACTCACAACTACCTTCCCTTGCAGGCCTGGTCCCTCCCAACTGCCCTCTTCTGCTAGCCATTTTGTGATGGCCATCTTGTGTCCACATGGAGTCAGCCATCTTTGACCATATGGGCAGCCATCTTGCATGTTGGAGTGACAGTTAATTTGCATATTACTATTTTATTAGATAGTATAGAGGCCTGGTGCATGGATGGGGTCTGGCTGGTTTGCCCTGAAGGGTGTCCCAGATCAGGGTGGGGGGTCCCTTGGGAATGGGATGGCCTGGGTGAGGGCCCTGTGGTGGTTTTCAGGTAAGCTATGCCCCTCAGTGACCTAAGCGGAGACCCTGATATCTGGGATTTATTTAATTTCCTTAATTAAAACTTTATAGCCTTGAGTAGAGGCCAGGGCAGATCAGGGCTAGGGGAAGTTTGGCTTCCTCCATCACCAGTCGCAACTCAAGCTTCCTGCTTTCTCCAGCTCCATGGCTGCCACCATTTTTGTTGGGATTTATTTATCTTCTATAATTGAAACTTTATAACCTTGAGTAGAGGCCAGGGCTGGCAAGAGCATGCAGGAAGCTTGGTTTCCTCCATTTCCGGGGAAACCCAAGCCTCTTGCATGTTCTGTGACCACAGCCATCTTGGTTGGTTTAATTTGCATACTCACTCCTTATTGGCTGGTGGGTGTGGCTTGTAGGCCTATTGGAGGTACAGTCAATTTGCCTGTTTCTCTTTTATTAGTGTAGATTTTAACTAGAGACCTGGAACATGAAATTGGTGTGCAGGTAGCCTCCCTAGGCCTGGCCTGGGAGCAGGGCCATCTTCCCTGACTGCCAGCAGCTGGCCCCACCCTGGTTCCCCAATCACCATCAGTCAATCAGAGCCAAAAAGCCATTCCTATCTACACGCTGGTTCTGTTCCAGCCACGAGTTGCCCTCTGTGTCTGGGGTGACCTGTGTGGTGGGAGCCTTGGTCTGGCACCACTTGTATCCTCTGCCATCCACCCCCAGTTCTCCATTTGCCATGAGGTGATCAGAGCCTGCTGGCCAGGGAAAAGGACCAAGAGGCGGTCATTATACCTCACAGTGACTGGCTGAGCAGTCATTCTGGTCATCCCTCTATTAGGGTCAATTTACATATTACCCTTTTATTATATTGAATAAATTAATTGACTTTTTAAAAATGTATTTTATTGATTTACAAGAGGAAGGGAGAGGGAGAGAGATAGAAACATCAGTGATGAGAATCATTGATTACCTGCCTTCTGCATACCACATGGTGGGGGCTCAAGCCCATAACTTGGGCATGTGCCCTTGACAAGCATCTAACCCAGGACCCTCAATCCATAGGCTTTCACTCTACTGAGACAAATCAGCTAGGGAAATAATTAATTGACTTTAATCCTTGTTTATGACATATGAGACCTGCTAAACTACATTTTATATCTCAGAATTTTATAGAGCACCTTTTTAAAGAGAGTTTAATAAGAAACCAATAATTTCTAATGTCTTTTGTTGTCATTGAGAAAAAAATTATAGTATGTTGCCAAAAAATTTCAGAATCTTTTATATATTTTCTTACTTATAAAGTATATTCGTAGACCTTATCTTTAAAACAACAACAACAAACTCACGTACTGTTTCCTCTCCTTGGCTTATTATAAAGGAATTTGTAAACAATCCTTTGGCATTTACATGTAATTATTATATTTTATATCAAAACTTCTGCACAATACACCACAAACATTACATGTATTTATTTATATAAATAATCAACAACTTTCTCAATTTTCTCAAATGCATGTCTATGTGCTTAACTTGAATAATTAGGCTAAGACTTTTTGAGTTCCTATTATTCTCAAAGCAATATGATACCTGCTGCAGGTACTATGCCCAACTTGATGAATATAACATACTTGAATAGATAAGGCATTGCAAATGCATTTATTGTGCTGTTTTATATTTGAAAAGAGTTTATTTTCAGAATTGTATAATAAAAAAGGAATTATGTTCATAGATATGGATAAATTTTTCTTATCTGTGCATGGATTTGAAGGTCTCCATAATTATAAAAACAAATTATTTAAAACCATTTACATTTTACTTTAGAATATTTAATACAATTTGAAGCAGTAGAATAAATAATCATCTGATATATGTTTTGCTTGAATTAAAGCTGAAATTTTTTGCCTTGTCTGGGAACATGTGTATTACAGAGTAGAGCAAGGGTATTCTTTGTGTACCTAAAGCTGGGCACGTTAGCCTAGGATTAAAAGTCAATATATCTTCCAAATGAACAGCTCCACATGAATAAGTACAAATCTCTTTATAGTTTCACTGAAAAAAAAATAAAATTTTTAACTCATCAGCTTTGGATGAACTGATAATAACCAATGTTAGAGGAACTGATAATAACCAATGTTAAATGCCAATTCATAGATTATAAATCTCCTGATTTGCCATTTGCCATTATGTGTGAGCTATTTATCAAAAGTCTTATTTTCTGTCACAAAGCTCGTATATATAAGAAAGTTATAGCTTGCCCATTTTTGAATCTAATTCTACAAAGTAATATACTTTCCCAAGACTTAACTGTTTTACATATTTATGAATTTCTCCACAGTCCCCCTAAGGAATTCATTTCTCAATAGTGTCATAAGACACCAAAGTATAATGCTTGGCTTATTTTCCCATCAGGTATTGTTCTACAGCTGCGTGGCGTTTTCTATTTGTCGTTGTCTAGAGCAAACTGAGGATGTAGCATTGACCGAATCTGCTCAATGTGCAAGGAGCATGCCTGCAAGCAATGGGACTCTGTAAGACTTATCACTGTGCGTTTCTGTGTCATATCAGCAAGCTCATCTGTAGCAATACATTCTGACTGAGTAACCCTGGGGTAGATAATGCATAATTCTCCATTGCAAAATCTTCCAGGAATGGAAAAATGATTCAGCTGGAAGGCATTCACCCTGTCAGCACCTTATTATCCTAACACAGTGTTTACTCTGTTACTGGTTTCAGTTATCCTTACACAGTTTGATAATCATTTTTTAAGCTGGCCTGGTGTATAACTTAACATCGATTCACAGTTTGCTTATGATCGGTTTTAGCCTGATACCCGTGGATTTCCATCTCTCTGACTAGTTCCTCCAATCTCTACTTTTAAAAAACATATTTAGAAAAGTTGTAATTGGAGGATAAATTATAAGACATTGAAAAAACAATTTACTAACAGTGGTCTAAAGCTATATTAGTAGTTATCAATTGCCAATATCTTGAAATCTATTGAGAAAAAGAAAGATTTAGATGGACATTACACACATGCATATATATCACAAACACACACGTATATATTTATACATACACATGCATGCACAGATCCATAGAGAGATACTATCTATAATGTGTATTTGAATATTGATATATAAATAGCTATAAGATATGATGGAATTAAATTAACAAATTTGATCTTGCTTGCAAATTAAACAATCCAATTTATTAGTTTATTGAGCATTCTATACTACATACCTATGTATAAAATATTCACTGAAAGCTAAAAGTCATTAATTTTCAACACAATAGAAAATACTTATTGCAAATATATTTTAGCCATATTATTTTGAAATGACAGGTCATTTTTCAAAAAAATCATAAAAATGGTTGAGGGTGCATAAGAAAACTGGATTTCAGTAGTTTCAAAATTAGGTTGGTTATGAAATATGTTTTTTTCCATATATCTAAGAATTAGCCTATCTAATAAAAGAGTAATATGCAAATTGACCATACCTCTGATGAAGCCACACCCACAGCCACACCCACTGGCCAATCAGGAGCAAATTATGCAAATAAACTCCAACCAAGATGGTCACTGCCACTGAGAGCAGGAGGGAGGCTTGGGTTTTCCTGGCAATGGATGAAGCCAAGCTTTCTGCTTGCAGTTGCAGGCCTAGGCCTCCACTCAATGCTACAAAGTTTCAATTATAAAAGATACATAATTCGAATAGAAATGGCGGCAGCCAGGAAGCTGGAGAGAGCAGAGGCTAGGGTTGCCAGGGCAATGGAGGAAGCATAGCTTCTGCAGCCCTAGAACCTAAGACTTCAGTCTAGGCTACAAAATTTCAAACAGAAATGGCTGTCACCAGGGAGTGAGCAGAAGGTTTGGCTCCACTCTAGGTTACAAAGTTTCAATTGTAGAACAAAAATTAATTCCAGATCCCATGGCCTCAACTTGGGTCACTGGGGGGCGTGGCCAGCCTGCAAACCACCACAGGCCCCTCGCCAAGGCCACCCCACACCCTAAGGGAACCTCCACCCTGATCTGGGACACCCTTCAGGTTAAACCAGCCGGCCCCCACCCATGCACCAGGCCTCTATCCTGCCTAATAAAAGAGTAATATACAGATTGACCATGACTCCAACACACAAGAGGGATGCCCCCATGTGAACACAAGATGACCACCACAAGATGGTCAGCAGAAAAGGGGCATTGGGAGGTTCCAGGCCTGCAAGGGAGGGCAGTTGTGGGCAATCAGGCTCACAGGGGAGGGCAGTTGGGAGGGACTAGGCCTGCAAGGGAGGGCAGTTGGGGGGTGATGAAGCCTGCAGGGAAGGGCAATTAGGGGTGACCAGGCCAGCAGAGGAGGGAAGTTGGGGGAAAACAGGCTGGCGGGGGAGCACTTAGACATCAATTAGGCTGGCAGGGTAGTGGTTAGCAAGTGATCAGGTTGGAAGGCAGAAGTGGTTAGGGGTAATCAGGGAGGCAGGCAGGCAAGCAGTTTGGAGCCAGCAATCCTAGATTGTGAAAAGGAGGTCCAATTGCCCATTTAGACCCAATCCTACTGGGATCAGGTCTAAACAGGCAGTTGGACATCCCTTGAGGGGTTCCAGATTGGACAGGGTGTAGGCTGGGCTGAGGAAAACCCCCCCATGCCCTGTGCACCAGGCCTCTAGTGGTTTATATAAAACTAGTGGCTTGGTGCACAAGTCTGTGCACATTGAAAGAAAATTAATTAGGAGAAATATTTTAATATTACTATTTGCTCTTTTTCTATAATACAAGTGTCAATCAAATTCACAATCAACAATGACAGATCAAAACACACACGTACTATTACCACCAGTGAGAGCTTTATATGTAACACACATGCATGAGTCAATTTAGCGTTTTACAGATATAGAAAAAATGTGCTTAATTAGACGTTCTTTCTAATGTAGCTAATCTTTTTCTAGCCCAATAAAGCATCTCAACTTCGCTTTCAGGTAATTTTAAGCAACACAGCAGTAAATATCAACACATTGCAGGTTATTATTGTAGATCATGCAGGGAGAACAAAGGGTAAAATATTTAACTGCAGCAGCGTTTGACTGTATTCTGTGCAGTGAATAAACCTGAAGTCATTTTCAAGATCCACCATTTCTTACTTTTTTTCAGTTATGTCAAATTTCTAAACTTTCTAAATCTCCATTTTTACAGATAATGAAAAAAAAAGAGGATTCCATCTAGTCTCCTGTCTACCTTCTCCAGGACTTCTATGAAGATCAAATAGATGATGATATATGGGAAAACATTTCACAGACATTTGGTTACAGTGTGAAATGTTTTCACCTGGCAATAAAGCAAGTCATGTTCCTGGGTTGAAGAAATTGTAAGGAGGCTAGTTGTCACTAGGGAAAGGAAGATGGGCATTGCTACATATTATTATCCAGACAGAGGGAAGGACACTTAGCATATTAACCTTTTATATAGAGATAATATCAACAAAACCATGAGCATTAAGATAACATTTCCTTTTTCATGGCCATAATTTTTAATAAAAATTAAAATATACATGAATTGAATCATTTGCTTATTTCTTTAATTGAACATTGAACAGAATTTTCTTTAGTTTTTATACCACATACTTCAACATTGTATTTTGAATATTTAAATAGATAATATCAAAATTGTGAAGATATTGGTGTTGGTTTGTTCTTTTGTTTCTTTTCTGATTGCATGTTTCCTAAGCCAGCAGTCAGACATCCCTCTCACAGTACAGGGTTCTTACAGTCCAGGACCCCTCACTCCTTACTGCTTGTCTGCAGCAGAGGCAGGAGAGACTCCCACCACCGCTGCTGTGCTCGCCAACCCTGAGTCCAGCTTCTGTCTGAGCCACGCACCCCCTGTGAGAGTATATTGACCACCAGGGGGCAGCTCCTATGTTGAGCGTCTACTCCCTGGTGGTCAGTGCATGTCATAGTGACTCATAGCTCTGCCATTTGGTCAATTTTCATATTAGAGTTTTATTCTATAGGATGCTTGTATGTATATATGCACATATCATTATATGTGTGCAATCACATATGTTATTTGAATATTATGTACTAGAGGCCTGGTGCATGAAAGTTGAGCATGGGATTGTGTCTGTGTTGGGGGGGGGGCAGAAGTTGTCCCTCAGTCCAACCTGAACCCTCTTCAATCTGGGACCCCTCAGGGGATGTCCAATGGCTGGTTTAGGGATGTCCTCAGGGATCGGGCCTAAACCAGCAGTCAGACATCCCTTTCAAAATCTGGGACTGCTGGCTCCCCATTGCTTGTCTGCCTGTCAGCCTGATCACCCCTGCCAGCCTGATCGATGTCTAACTATTCCCCTGCTGACCTGGATGTTCCTAACTACCCTACTTTGGTGGCCTGATTGCCCCTAATGGCCTCTGCCTCAGCACCCACCACCGTGGCTTTGTCCGGGAG
This sequence comes from Antrozous pallidus, assembly GCA_027563665.1. Taxonomy (NCBI): domain Eukaryota; kingdom Metazoa; phylum Chordata; class Mammalia; order Chiroptera; family Vespertilionidae; genus Antrozous; species Antrozous pallidus. The sequence goes on from CM050519.1 coordinate 28,620,298, forward strand.
GATGTCCAGATGGATGTCTGAAAGATGTCTGGTCTAATTAGCATATTACCCTTTTATTAGTATAAATAACATATGTGCCCCTAAAAAGTTATATTATTTTACACACTTTAAATTATATAGTACATATTCAACCTCATTTACCTTTTGTTTTACCCAAATATATCTTAATGATTTTTTTCATGGAGAGGAATAGTTAGAAACATCAATGAGAGAGAAACATCAATCAGCTGCCTCCTGCACACCCCTAACTGGGGATAGTGCCCGCAACCAAGGTACATGCTCTTGACTGGAATCTACCTGCGATCCAAAGAGCCAAACTGGTTAGGGCCCTCTGACACACACACTTCTTTTTTTTTTTTTCTTTTTAGATTATACACATTTGTAAATATGGCATTAATTCATTTTCTATTGGTTTTTAGAGTGGAAGGGAGAGGAATATATAGAGAGAAATATCAATGTAAGAAACATCCCTTCAATTGTCTTCCTTAGGAGCCCTGGCCAGGGATCCAACTTAAAATCCAGTTATGTGCCAGGTATGTTCCCAGACCTGGAATCGAACCTGCAACCTTTCAGTGCACAGGATCATGTTCATGCTCAACCAACCTATTCACTTCAGCCTGGGTGTTATTCTATTTCTGAAATTTTATTTCAATTAATTCTCGCAAAGTCTGTGGTTTAGGTAATATTCACTTTGCTGATGAGAAAAAGCAAAACAAAACAAAAAATAACCTGTTTGTTTTGAGACATTATTCTTCTCTCATTGCTGCGTTTTCTTGCCAGCTCTAGAAAGGCTCTTGACAGCGGTTTCACTGGATATGCAGAGTCAGAAGCATTCTCCTGACCACTACCCTCTCCAAAGCCTCCTCTGCACTAGTACGCAGACTGTCCTGGTGAGCTCAGATGATAGGTAATGGAGACAACAACAGGATTTGGACCACTGGAGCCACTGTATCCACATTTCCTCTCCTTGCTAGAGAAAGTGGGGCCAGCAATTTCCAGCAGCACCGAGCTTCTGGATAAGCCAAGGTTTGCAGGTCTAGCTCTTTGAACACCTTAAGTGCTTCAATCTCTTCCTTTTAAAAGCTGCTGTCGTCCCCTAGGTTGTAGGGCTGCCCTGAAAGTCCTCTTGGCGCCTTCCATGGTGGCAAACATGGCAGTGGACTCTGATGGAACTGCTATTTTTAGATACTTTTAAACACCCCAGCGCTGAGGTAAAACTATGCTTCTTGATTCTGACTCTGCTTCTCAGCTGCGGGACATGTACACCAAATCCTTAGGCATGTTTCAGCTTTCCCTCCTGCTGGTGGCCTTCAATTCTGCATCCATGTAATTCTAATCTTTTCCTTTATAAAATGTTAAATTAAAATTTTAAAATTAAAATAAAAGATAGCATTATTATTAATATGCTGCACCTTAGTGGAAAAAACGGAACCAAATGAAAAATGGGATCATCCAACTCAAAAGTAAGACAACTTACCTAAGTTCATAAAACAAGTTTAAAAAATAGCTACACAGATTCAGTCTCTCAGAATATCCCCAAATAATATTTTGTTTGTCAATATTATTAAAAAAGTGAACAGAACCTGTGTGAAAACCCTCTCTTAAATGTTTGTTAATATCTTTATAAAATTATTTTCATTATAATAATTTTTAAAATACAATACAGTTGAAAGAGTTTTATAATGGATACTAATTTAACTACTATCTAGATTATACAATAACATCTATAATAATATAGACATAATATGCTAATTAGACTGGATAGCTAAACGGCCTTCTGGACGAAGCCTGGGCTGTGAGTGCCGAGCAAGCCACCGTGGCTCCGAGAGCCGAGCCCCTTGTACAAATTTAGTGTATCAGGCCCCTAGTGTTATCATACTTGTTCAGTCACAGTTCTGTCAGCCTATCTGTGCTTCTACATATCCACCAACAGATGTGTACTTCTCTCAAATTAATTCTTTGTGATACCAGGAGTCTTCTTTATGATAATCAGGGACCAATATTTATTACAAATTAATTGTTCTTGCCAGAGTTAGAGAAGATATCCTAGATATTCTTTGTTTAAATATCATTTGGCTCTTCTTAAAAGTTTTTTTTTCTCCATTTCTATTCAATTATAGTTCACATCTTATAAAATTACCCATTTATAATGTTTACTTCAATGATTTCAGTATAATTTAGAGTTGTGAAACCATCACTACAGTTAAAGTTTAGAACATTTTTAATCACCTCAAGAAAAAAAGCCCATTCCCCTTAACAGTTCTTTCCTTTCCCCTATTGCCCCCTGCCAAGTCCTGGATCGCAGCTCATCTTCCTGCATGTATGTATTGTCTGTTCTTGACATTTCACATGAATTGATTTATACAACATGGAATCTTCTGTGACTGGCCCATATTACTTACCATATTCTTTAGGTTTATATCAGTATGTTATTCTTTTTTATTGCCAAGTGATATGCCATTGTCTTTATCTATCAACTAATGGACATTCGGATTGTTTCTAATTCGTGGCTATTTTGAATAATATATCTATGGGCATACAAGTAAAAATACTTTGTGGATATATATTTTCATTTTACTTGGGTATATAAGCAAGACGAATTAATGGTTCATACGATACCTTTAAGTTTAACATGTATGAATTGTCAAGACATTTACATAGTGCTGAACCATTTTATAATCCAGTTTGCAATGCATTAGTGTTCTAATTTTTGCACACTTTGCCAATAGATATTTTCTTTATTAAAAATTATATCTATTTTTGTGGGTGTGAAGTGGTATCTCATGTGGTTTGGTTTGAAATTTCTTAAGAACCAATGACAATGGCAATCTTTTCAGATGCTAATTAGTCATTATATCTTTGGAGAAATAACTATTAAAATGTTTAAAATTTTCTGAAATTAGATAGAGGTGATAATTGAACCAATCTATTCATGTGAAATGTCAAGAACAGACAATACATACATGCAGGAAAGGAAAGAACTGTTAAGGGGAATGGGCTTTTTTTCTTGAGATGATCAAAAATGTTCTAAACTTTAACTGTAGTGATGGTTTCACAACTCTAAATTAAACTAAAATCATTGAAGTAAACATTATAAATGGGTATAAAATAAACTGAATTCTACACTTTAAAATAGTACACTTTAGAATATGTGAGCTATTTGAATAAAACTGTTATTAAAAATTATTTTTAAAATAAAGTTATTTTAAAAATAATTTTAACCTAAATATTAAATTGCATTTTATATCATTATATAATTAAGTTATAAGAGTTCTTTATACGTTATGGATAAAATTACTTTATTGTATATGGGATTTGCAAACATTTTCTACCACTATGTAGATTTTCTTTTCACATTTTGATAGTATTTTCATAGGACAAACATTCTCAGTTTAGATATATTCCAATCCATCCCTTCTTTCCGTGTTACTAGTTCAATAATGTAGTTGTTTTCACATTTTAGTTCTGGTTACCAGATAGAATTTCCAGAAAAAAACAACACAGCAATTTCACATAAACTTTTATTTTTCTGTATAAATATGTCCCAAATATTGCAAAGGTACACTTCTAATAAATAAATGTTTATTTTTTTATTTGAAATTCTAATTTACCTGGTGTCCTTTATTTGCACAATACAGCAACCTGCTAGCATGATACATGAATGAAGTAACTACTTTTTTGAAAGTAGAAAATAATGAGAATCAGAAGATCCAAATTCTGCCTTAAGTTCTGCAAATGACCCTATAAGTCGTTTAGCTTCACTTTGCTGCCTTTACATGTACAGCAAATGAAGAAGATAATGCCTGACCTCACTTTCCTTACAAGAACATTGCTAAAAATGAATGAGGCAATGAACACAAAAACACAGGGCATATTGGAAGACAAATACCCTATAAAACTGTAGTGTCATCATTATTATTACTGTTACAGAGAGAATTTTTGAAAAGTCAGCTGGTTGAATGTATTATAGTAATCTTCTACAAAAGAGAAAATAAAAACACCATTACAATTCACATTTAATGGCCTTATCTTCTATTTATTCAGCACAGAATGAGAACATAGATTAATCAACTTTGGATTATTACAAAAGTGAATTGTTTTCTGTATCATGTTACTTTTATGCCTTCTCAATTATAACCTAACAATATGAATATGGTTGCTCTACTAATTTATTTACATTTCTAAAAATCACTGAAGCATAGTCAGAGATGCCAGGTATTTTAGATTATATCTTGATTTTTTTTTGTGGCTGTGTGTATATATATGCACATATACAGTGAAAATAAAATTTTTTTGTGCATGAATAATTCAAAATACCCTCACCTAATGCTATGAAATCGATGTGATTACAGACATTTTAAAAATATATATCAGTGTGTTAGTTTATATAACTTAGATCCTAATGGCTTCTTCTTATAATGAAAATACCTTCTATTTTTTAAACAATAAATCTTGGAATCAACATATTTAGCTATCTATATAAGAAAGGACTAGTCACCTTCTTAGATTCTTTATGTGAAATATTTTGTGATTGTGTAAATTAATTAATTTTAGAACTTACATTCTAATATATTTGAGTATATAGAGTGTTTAAGTCAGAGAGACGGATGAAGGGAAAGAGGCAAGATTCTAAGATAAAATTTAGAATAATGAGGAAATGTATCCACAAATTAATCTATTTATTTCCACATAATTAGAACATTTTTTCAGATTGTGTATTTTGAGCACTCTTATCTCTGCTTTCTTATAAAGAGAGATAATCAAAGGTACATAAAAATCTATTATTTTTAAAACCATCATGTTATTTCCCTGTGTACACTCCCCCCCCCCAAAAAAAAATATATGAGTTTCCATGTTGGAAGACTAAGCTTGAGTAAAAACTTTTTGATTTTATTAGATATGAGTCATGGGAATGTCTGCCTTGAGTAGACATTTTCATTCTTGAGAAGAAAAGAAAAAAGAGTACTTGCTCAATTTGGGGATATTTTGAGTATAGCCTTAGCCAGACCTGAGCATCTGGACCAAATGATTTTTCAAGGACCCTTTTTGTTTTCTTGTCTTCTTCTTCCAATTTTTAATATTGATTTATTAAATTGATTGCAGTGACATTGGTTAACATGAACATACAGGTCTCAGGTGTGGGTTTCTATGTTACAAGATATATATATTGTGCTGTGTGCCTATTAATCAACGTCAAATCTTCTCCTGTCACTTTATGTTAGAAACCCCTCACCCCACTTGTGGCAGTCACCACACTGGTATTTGTATTCAGGAGTTCCAGTTTTATATCCCATATATGAGTAAAATCATATAGTTCTTAACTTTTTCTGGCTGACCAATTTCACTTAGCATAATGTCTTCAAGGTCCACTTAAATTTTGCAAAGTAACTGTTCTCAAAACTGCCTGGTACTGGCACAAGAACAGACATAGAGACCAATGAAATGGAAAAGAGAACCCAGAAATCGACCCAAGCCATTATGATCAATTGATATTTGACAAAGGAGTCAAGAGCATACAATGGAGTCAAGACAGTCTCTTCAATAAATGTTATTGGAAAAATTGGACAGATATATCCACAAAAATGAAACTAGACCACCAACTTACAACATACACAAAGATTAACTCAAAATGGATAAAGGACTTAAATCTAAGACAGGAAACCATAAAAACCTTATAAGAATCCAGCAAAATATCAGAAGTATGTTGTAGCAATATCTTTACTTATACAGCTCCTAGGACAATGGAAACTAAGGATAAAATAAACAAATGCGACTATATCAAAATAAAAACCTTCTGCACAGCAAAAGAAACCATCAACGAAACAACAAGAAAGCCCACTGCATGGGAGAACATATTTGCCAATGCTATATCCAATAAGTATTTAATCTCCCAAATTATATAGGATGCTCTACAACTTAACAAAAGGAAGATAAGCAATCCAATAAAAAAATTGGCAAAGGACCTAAGTAGACCCCTTTCAAAAGAGAATACAGAAGGCCCAGAGATATATGCATACATGCTGAAAGTCACTAATCAATTGAGAGATACAAATCAAAATGACAATGAGGTACCATCTCACACCTGTCTGAATGTCTATCATCAACAAATCAACAAACAAGTGCAGGTGAGGATGCAGAGAAAAAGGAACCCTCCTGTACCCTGTACTGCTAGTGGAAATGCAGACTGGTACAGCCACTGTGGATAACAGTATGGAGTTTCCTCAAAAAATTAAAAACGCAACTCCCATTTGACCAAGTAATTCCACTTCTAGGAGTATACCCCAAGAAATCAAAAACGCCAATCAGAAAGGACATATGCATGCTGTGTTCATAGCAGCACAATTTACAATAGCTAAGATTTGGAAACAGCCTAAGTGCTCATTGGCAGATGAGTGGATTAGAAAACTGTGGTACATCTGCGCAATAGAACACTGTGCTGCTGTAATGAAGAAGGAATTCTCACCATTTGCAACAGCATGGATGCAACTGAAGAACATTATGCTAAGGGAAATAAGCCAGTCGGGCAAAGATAAATATTACATGATCTCACTCATTTGTTGTGAATATATTACTTTAAAAATTTATTATTGCCCTGGCAAGTTTTGCTAAGTGTTTAGAGTATCTGCCCATAGACGGAAGGGTTACAGGTTCTATTCTTGGTTAGGGACATGTTCCTCTATTGTGGTTCTATCCCCAGCCCCAGTTGGAGTGCATAAGGGAGGCAACCATTATCACATTGATCTCTCTCTCTCTCTCTCTCTCTCTCTCTCTCTCTCTCTCTCCCACCTTCCTGCCTTTCACTGTCCTGAAAATCAATGGAAGAAATATTCTTCAGTGAGGATAAAAAAAAAATGAAAAATGTAATATTATTTGTCCCTCAAATGTTTTTATAATTTCTACAAATATTAATTTTAGCATACAATTCATAAAGTAAAACACATATCAAAATGGGTGATAATTCAAATAATCAAGTCAATATGAGGTTTTTACTCAGTATATATTTAATTAAAATACTTTCTAATTGGTAATTTGTTTTGTAGTTAAAATAATTTTCTTTCAATTTATTTTCCAATATTTCCCTTAAAAATGGAACTTAGATTAAATTCATTTTAATGAGAATCACTTGCCATTTTTTACATTTGCTATATATTTTAGAAAATGTGCATTTATTTGCTAATGGGTGTGGTAATTAATAAAGTCTAGTGGCATCTTTGCTTTTATTGTTAAGTCTAAATATATTTTCTCTAAGCCCTTAAAAATATTATTTTATTTTTATTTTTATCCACAGAAGCATTTCATACTTTGAAACTGATGTGTCATATTTGGCTGCCCTTGTCATATTACATCAATCATATTCCTTTCAGTGAGACATAATATGATTTTAGTTGATGAACATAACTTGATTTGAAACACTAAAGTCCCATCTTATAAAAAAGATCAAAGAAAATAAAAGTAAAGGTAAAAATTTTAACATTAAACACAAACTAAAATCTTTTATCATACAAAATTAGAATATACAATAAATATATTTTATTTTTTTAGTCTTCACAGTTTTATTTGTGTGTGAATGTAGAAGTTGAAGAGGTAAATCTTATATAATGTACAAGTTGAAGAGGTAAATCTTATATAATAAAATGCTAATATCCAAATTGCCCCCATGGGCAGGAGTTAGATGTACGCTGACCACCAAGGGGCTGCTCGGGATATGGCAGGTGTCAACGAGGTGGCATTGGCAGCAGGTGGCAGTGGAGGCCCTGCAGGCCTTGACAGGCCCAGAAGAGAGCACTGCCCCTTGATGGCAGGATGGTGGGGCAGGTGAGCAGATGGCACCAGGCTAAGGCGGGTGCAGAGGGAGGCGGCAGGCAGCAGAGAAAGCAAGGCCCTGGCTCACTGGGCACCCTACCCATGAATGTGTTTTGTGCACTTGGCCTCTAATTTACAATAAAACCACTGTATAGTAAATGCAATTATGGTAGTAATAATATGCATAAATGCTTTGAAAAATACAAAAATTATTTTTTCAGTGAAAGCACTTTGTTTAATTGCTGATGACGGAGACATTTAAACAATGTGTCTGTCAGTACTTGTTTTAATGGGTTGTACTTCAGTTTGTATCTCTAATTTTTCTACAGACTCAATTCTCTTCAGCCATATGATCTCAGATAAATTTTTCTAGAATCTTTGCTTCTTACCAGCAAACCCTACCTTTTTTTTGCCACTGCAACTACCTCTTCTTCTTCTCCTTCCTTTTGACACCTAAATTTTATTGTAACTAAATAAAATATTCCTGTAACAGACACAAAGAAGTTTTATAGTACTCTTTTATTATTTATTAGGGCAATATATGCTATTACTGAATTAGAATTAAAAAAAGAAAACAAAAATAAAAACTAATTAAATATTATTGGCTTGAAATGTTTTATAACTATTTCACCTTTGTCTTCAATTAGCCTGCATGAAAGATAAAATAGCATTGCTTTTATGAACTATCCTGCTTAAAAATTCAGAATACTTTTATTTTTTTAAGTTTTAGTTTTGGACTAAAGTTAGGGATAACTGTATCTTAATCTGTTCCTCACTTTGGTCAATAAAAGTAATTAGTAAAATGGTAGGATATTTGAGAAATGAATAAAATAATAGTAAATAGTTCATTTTGTTAAGATGATGATAATTCATAGTAGTTCTCTAGTTTTCAATTACAAAAGTTTATAACAATTTAGTGTTCAATGAATGGCAGTGATGACAAACAAGATGGTCAGGAGTATACACTTTAATTATTATTTCTGTTTTTATATATCAATTTTAGATTTTAGCATATTGAAGCAATTTTTAAATTAGTAGACTTTACTTCTTAGAGGAATTGCAGGTTTGCCAAAATATCAAAGAGAGGAAAGAGTTCTCATATAAGAGTTCTCCATTCAGAGCTTTCTCTATTGCTTTGATGTGTTACATTTGCTACAATTGATGAATAAATATTGATACATTGTTATTACTAAGTCTATAGGTTACATTATGATTCATATTTCATACTGTGTAATTATTTGTTTTAGCCAAATTCATAATGCCATATATCCATCATTAGAATGTCATGCACCATGCACCTGTCCTGAAACTTCTGTATTTCACTATTTATCTTTTCCTTTAGCCACCCAGCCCTTGGCAACTACTGATATTTTCTTTTCACAGTAGTTTTACTTTTGTCTGAATTCCATGTAGTTAGATTACATTATATATATATATATATATATATATATATATATAGGCTTTTTAGACTGGCTTCTTGCACTTAGCAATACATATTTAAGTACCACTATGTACTTTGTAACTTGATATCTTTTTTAAGTAAGTGAATAATATCCCATTGTTTAGACCTTCTACATTTTGTTAGCGAACTTCTTATTTTTGGTTTTTAGTCATTATAAATAATATATTTTGTCTTTTTTTTCCCCTGAATGTTTTCAACTTACTTGAATAAATGAGCAGAAGACTGGTATCTTGCTTGTGTGGTAAAGTTATATTTAGCTCTATAAGAAATTGTGGAACTATCTTCCAAATTATTTGTACCTTTTACATTCCCAGCAACAATACATTTGAGTTCTTATTGCTCCACGTGTTTTTAGCATTAGGTTTTGTCTGTGTTTTGGATTTTAACCATTTTAATAGTTTCCTAGTGATATATTGCTATAGTTTTATTTTCCAATTCTCTATTGACATATAATGATTAGCATCTTTTCCCATGCTTATTTTACACCTGCGCATTTTCTTTCGTGAGGTGTCTGTTCAGATAATCCCCACTTTTTAATTGGGTTATTTACTTTTTTTTCACTCTTTTTTTGTTTGTTGATCCTCACCTGAGGATATTTTTTCCATTCATTTGTAGAGAAAATGGAAGAGAGGAAAGAAAGAGGAGAGAGAGAGAGAGAGAGAGAGAGAGAGAGAGAGAGAGAGAGAGAGAGAGAGAGAGAGAGAGAGAGAGAGAGGTGAAAGAGACACGTGGATTGGATGCCTCCTGTGCACCCCCTGCAGCCCAGGTATGTGCCCTTGAATAGGAATAGACCTGTAACCCTTCAGTGTATGGCTGAGTTCTAATTATTGAGAGATGTCAACTAGGGCTATTTTTTTTTTAATTTTCACCCAAGAATATGTTTTATTTATTTTTAGAGAGAAAAAGAGAGAGAGAGAAGTCAGTGTAAGAGAGAACCATCCATTGGTTGCCTCCGATATGTGCCCGACTATCTATCAAACCCACAACACAAGCTTGTGCCTCGACTGGAATCAAACCCACATCCTTTTGGAGCACAGGATGAGGACACTCAAGCACCTGAGCCATCCAGCCAGGGCTGGGTTCTTTATTTTTTTTATTTTTGAGTTTTAGCAATTCTCAGTTTATTTTGGATACAAATACTTCGTTAGATATATGATTTGCAAATATTTTCTGCCAGTTTTGGCTTATATTTTAATTCTGTTAACAGTGACTTTCACAGAACAGAAGTTTCACATTTTAATGAACTCCAATTTAGCAAATTTTCCTTCCATGGATTGTACTTTTATGTTCTATATAAAAGTTTATTGGCAAAATAAGGTCACATAGCTTTTATCCATCATGTTCTCCATGTGTTATCTTTTAGAAGTTTTATGGTTATCCACTTACATTTTAATTCTATGATCACTTTTGAGTTCATTGTCACTAAAGGTATATGGTTTGTGTCTACATTCATGTTTTTACATGTGGATATTCAGCTGTTTCATCACTATTTTTGGAAAAGACAATCACTTTTTCATTGGCTTTCCTTTGTTCTTGTCATAGATAAGTCAAACGTATTTGTGCAAGCCTGGTTCTAGGCTCATTATTCCATTGCATTGATTTTGTAATATATTACTTCACTAATATATTGTCTACGTGACTGATCTTAGGCAGTTTGTCTGGATATTAAGTGCATATTGACTTTGTTCTTCTTCAGGATTGTCCTGGCTATTCTATGCCTTCTGTTTGTCTATATAAACTTTAAAATCAGTTTGTCAATATCCATAAAATAACTTGCTGATAATTCCATTAGGATTGCATTAAATCTATAAACAAATTTGAGTTTAACTGACTTTTTAAACAATATTGAGTCTTCAAATCCAAGAACAAGGAATAACTCTCCATTTATTTATATTCTTTTATCAAACTTTGCAGTTTCTCTCATATTCATTTTGTACATATTTTGTTGGATTTTTACCCAGGCATTTCTTTTTGAGGCAGAGTCATGTAAATGGTGATGTGTGTTTTTTTTTTTTTAATTTAAAATACCATTGCTCATTTCTAGAACATAAGACAGTGATTGAATTATGTTAACCTTGTACCTGCAACCTTGCTATGAACACCTATTATAATGTTCCACTAGTATTGTATCAATTCTTTTGGATAGTCTACATTGATAATCATGTTATCAGCAAACAAAGATAGCTTTATTTCCTTCTTCCCTATATTTTCTTTTCTTTCTGGTATCATTGCATTAGGTAGGATTTCAAGTACATTCTTGAACAGGTGTGGTGATAGGGGACCTCCTTTCTTTTATCTGATCTTTGTGGGAAAACTTCTAGTTTTTTTGCCATTATGTATGATGTTAGTTGTAGGATTTTTTTGAGATGTCCACATTGATGAAGTTAATCTCTATTCCTAGTTTTCTGATAGTTTTTATAATAAATGGGTGTTATATTTTGTCACATCCTTTTTTTACATTTATATGATTAAGTTATAGTTTCTTCTTTAGCCAAATGATGTGATAGATTATGTTAATCATTTTTAATATGAACCTGCCTTGCATAATCAGCATAAATGCCACTTGATGAGAGTATATATTCTAAAAATGTATTCACAATTTCACAGTAAATAGCTAAATTTTGAAAATGAAAGTATTTTAATAAACATTGCCTTTATAATTATTCAAAGTGTGTGTATACATTTTGGCAACACCTCATATACTTTAAAAATAAATTGTTGAATTTGATTTGCTAATATTTTGTTGAGGATATTTGCAACTATGTCCATGAGAGATATTATAGTCTTTTATTTTTTATTTTGTCTTGCTATGGTATTAGGTCATTGATATCGTCATAGAATGAATTAGGACATGTTTCCTCTGCTTCTATCTCTCAAATTAGATTGCAAAAAAATTAATATTATTTGTCCCTTGACTTTATGATAAAATTCACCAGTAAATGTATCTAGCCCCTTATTTTAGTTTGGAAGGTTATTAATTGATTCAATTTATTTAATAGACAATGGCCTATTCATATTATTCATATTTTCTGAATTTTGGTCAATTGTTTTTTTTAAAGTATTGTTACGTTTTATCAGTTATTAAATTTGAAGGCTAGTTGTTTGAGTTATTTTTGCTATCTTTTAATATCCAACCTTTCACTAGCGATGCTCCCTCTCTTATTTCTGATATCTCCTTGTATCTTATCTCATTTTTTTTTATTTAGGCTTGCTGGGGAGTTATTAATTTTATTGTTTCAGTTTTTTTTTATCTCACTGTTTTCTCTACTGTGTACCTGTTTTCAATTTTATTGACTTCTTCTCTGGATTCTTTCTTTTCTTATGCTTACTTTGGATTTAATTCTTCTTCTTTTCTGGATACCAAAGTAGAAAAATTGCTTATTAACATTAGATTGTTCTTATTTTCTAAAATATTGATTTAATGGTATAAATTAATTACCAATTATTATTTTCACTCCATCCTACAAATTTTTATTGGTTGTAGTTCCGTTCCATTTCATCTAAAATATTCTTAAAAATTAGACATCTTCTTGACCTTTGTGTAGTTTAGAAGTTACAGTTTTGTAGCCAAATATTTGGGGATTTTTTATCTATATTTTTGTTATTTTCTAGTTTCTGTGCATATTCATTGTATGGTGTCTATTTTTTAAAATTTGATTAGATGTGCTTTTATGAGCAGGAATGTGGTTTATACTGGTGAATGTTTCATGTCAACTTGAAGAAAATCTATAGTCTGGCATTGTTGAGTAAATGCTGTTATAAATGTCAATTATATCCAATTGACTGATGGTGATGCTCAGTTAAACTGATTCTTTGCAGATTTTCTACCTGCTGAATCTATCAATTACTAATCCAGGGGTGCTGAGGTCTCCAACTATAATAGCAGATTTGTCTAATTCTCCATCTAATCCTACCAGTTCTTGCTGCATTTATTTTGCCATGCTATCATTAGGAAATACATATTAAGGATTGCTAGATATTTTTGGATAATTGACTCCTTTATTATTATGCAATGTCCTTCTTTACACCAATAATTTTCCTTTTATTATAGTGATTTATTTTTTTTCTAAATTTAATATATACACATCAGGTGTCTTTTAATTAGTGATAGCATTTTCCACTTCTTTTCTTTAAAACTATATCTATATTTATATTAAGTATGGGTTTCTGGTTGAAAGCATAGAATTTGATTTTCTTTTGGGGTGTGTGTGTGTGTGTGTTTACCCATTTTCAAAGTTGCTATGTTTCATTTAATGTATTTAGATCATTCACATTTACAGTGATTATTAAGTATTTGGATTAATATCTATATTTATAATTGTTTTGTATTCATTGTTATTTTTTCATTTACTTATTTATTGTCTTCTCTTTTATTACCTTATTTGATTTTAATTGAGCATTATATATTCTACTAGTGGCCCGGTGCACAAAATTAATACACAGGGGTGTGTGTCCCTCAGCCCTGCCTGCACATTCTCACAATCTGAGTCTGCTGGCTCCTAACTGCTCACCTGCCTGCCTGCTTGATCACCCCAAACCACTCCGCCTGCCAGCAGCCTTCTTGTCCCTCTTGCCAGCATGATCCCCTTCTTGTCCCCCAATTGCCCCTCCCACCAGACTGCTTACCCCCGACTGTCCCTATTGCTGGCCTGATCACCCCCAACTTCTCCCCACTGCTGGCCTGCTCATCCACAACTTCCCCCCCCCGCTGGCCTGCTTGCCCCCAACTGCCCTCCCCTCCTGGCCTGATCGCCCCTAACCACCTCTGTCTAAGCCCTACCACAATGGCTTTGTCCAGAAGGATGTCTAGAAAGTCCCCCAGTCTAATCAGCATATTACCCTTTTATTAGTATATATTTTCTCTTTTATGTTAGCATATCAGTTACACTTTAAAATTTTTTTAAATGTTCAGTCGTTATCCTAGAAATTTAAAATTAATTCAAATCCTTTTACAAATAACACTATACTAACTTGAAGGTAGTGCCAGTAACTTAGAATATATTTTATTCCTCCCTCCAATCCCTTCTAACATTGTTACCATTCATTTCACTTATACATAATCTACATTTACTAAATGCATTGCTGCTAATAGTATTTTGAAGAAACTCATGTTATGTGAATTAAGAAAAATAAAATCATTCATTACTTTTCTAACACCCTCTTCCTCACTTTATATGCTTCCAAATTTTTGGCCTGTATTATTTTTCTTTTCACCAAAGAACTTATTTAAATTTCTTGCAAGTGAATCTACTGGTAACAAATTACCTTAATTTTTGGTTGTTAGAGATAGTCTTTAATGCTCCTTCACTTTTGAAATATAATTTCTCTGAATTTAGAATTCTAAGTTAATGTCTTTCTTTTTCTTTTTCTTTTTCTTTTCACTTTATTCCATTTCACTTTCTTGTTTGCATGGTTTCTGAAGAGAAATCTGATGTAATTTTTGTTTGTTTTTCTGTAGGTAGATTTCTGACCCCCTGTGGCTACTTTTATGGTTTTCTCTTTGTCTCTTCTTTTGTGCATTTGGAATATGATACGCCTGCTCCTGGAGAGAAACAAACAAAACTATGGTGGCCCCTTTAAGGCTGAATCCAGGTAGATGTTTTAACTTTTCTAACTACCTTGAGCCTCCCACTATTTGCCACTTACAGGTTTAAAAGTTGCTCCTGATATTGGCTGCAGCTGCTGGCTTCTGCCCCTGCACTGCCTGTAATCCTGAGCTGCTTCTACCCAGGTAAGCTGTGAATTTTTTGTATCTTTCTTACTACTTTTCATGACAAAAGTTTGCCCTTTAACCTCAATTTCATGATTTAATCAAGTAAGAATTCACGACTTTTTTGTTTGTTTTGGATTTACCTGTGTCTTGATTTCTTATAACGAAGAGAGAGATGGTTTTCAAGCTCTATACAAGTTGGACTGGAGGAAATTAATTATATTTTGATTATCAGCTACTATGAGCACCAGTAAATATATTTTCAAAACTAATATTTTTAATAATTTGGGCTTATAAATCCACAAGACTTCTATTTTAAAGCAATTAATTAAAATAAAACTGTTTTATCAGCAATTCTACTTTTCCACAGTAGAAAAGACATCCATTCTTCCAAAACTCTACCATAGAATTTAAAGGGTTTCTCAATAGTCAGTGGAATTCCATCTGCCTAATGAGGGCTTTGAAGCCTGAGTCCAGGAATAAAAAGGGAAAATGAAAAATGTCTGAGCGAAGGAGAAAGATGCCTGTTTCATGGAGGGAGCGGGAAAGGACATCTGTGTGCACTTCACCTTGTTTTGAAAAAGACTGTAAAGCCGTATAGGCCTGAGCGCTTTATTCCAAAAGTAGTTATGTTGGAGTAGATGGATCCCAGTGCTGGTGAAAGCAGACCTCCAGCGATGGTGATTCACTTGTTTCAGAGAAACCAGTATCCACATAGGATACGCAAAAATATCATGGGAGCTTTGAGGGAGGAGGTAGAGATATAAAGTGAATAATATATTCATACATACACACACGTACATGTATGTGTATACACACACATATATCTACATGTATGTATATATACAATACAAATATATACATTTTTTAAAGACTTTTGTATTTTAGCTAATGTATACACTTTTGGCTCCTTTATAAATTTATGAAGAATCAAGAGAAATATTTATAGTGCTTCTACACAATCTGGGTGCTATGTGCCTTAAATTGCCTTTTTTTTCCCCCAGTCTCTTTTTGAGTAGCTTCCAGTTCAAGTTTAATTTCAAATGTTCCTTGTAAAGTCTTCTATATCTATAGGCTGGTGTGTCCATTATCCCAGTTTCCATATCCAGTTTGTTTAGCCTTGTTGTTTTAGCAAATTATCAATAGTGATTTCCATTTTACTTACCTAAGAATCCCAGTTTGCACCACAGTTTATATGTACTCCCTTTAATCTGTGCATCCACAATTTACATAGTATTTATAATTTGTTATAATACACCATAATTTTCAATTAACTTAGGTGTACCCTTTAATATTTTGTAACACTATACTATATTCTTTAAAAATATATCTTTAAAAAATTTGCTTTAATCTCTATTGTTGCAAGTATTATATACTTTTTTATCTTTAAATATTTGCTTTAATCTCTAATGTTGAAAGTATTACATACATCCCCTTTTTCTCCCGTTGACCCCTTATAGCTTGCTTCTGCCCCCTGCCTCAGGCCTCCACCATCCTATTATCTGTATATATTTATATGCATACAAGTTCTTTGGTTGATCACTTCCCACCCACCCACCTCTGCCTTCCCATGCAGATTCCACGGTCTATTTTTTTAACCCTCACAGAAAGAACATTGCCCATTATACAATAGATAGTCACAAAAATCATAGAAATGATTTAGTGGATGTATGGAATTTAATGCATGTCAGGAATGTTGCAATATTTCTATAAGCCACAGATACTTGTATTTCTAGTTTTAAAGCAATTTTAATTATTACACTTAAGGCCAATCTTCCATCAGGCTATTTACAATATTGCAGATGAAATTTACACAAATCCAGGTAAGGTCACTTTTATAATACAGTGGCAAGGATTTTACCAATAGTGTCTGAAACAAATTGAGGTCAGTGTACATTTTCTCATAGCCTTGCTCTTCGCTTTCTTCCATAAACTGCAGAAGGTTTCAATTTACTGAAGCACCAGGGTAGGTAAGATCCAATCAAAGTAAAAGCAAAATCAATGAATGCTAACCTGGAAAGGCTAAATAGCAGTGACATCAGTCACAGAGAAGAGTTGTTTTCAGGCTTGAAACACTATTGTTTTGTAATGGTGAGAGAATAAAACTGCAGCTATGGACACTTGTGTTATTTACCCAAATATATTTACCATGCAGACAAAGAGATAACAAGGTGAATTGCATTATGTTGATTGATAGACTAGTGCTTACGGGAAAAAAAAAGTGATATTCTCACCTAATAATATAAAAATATTTTGGCATTTAAGCACTTTTTAAATAATATATTCTCAAAAAATAAGTTAGAAATGTTTAAAGTTTGTGGTAATATGTGTGTGTGTATATATATATATGTGTGTGCGTGTGTGTGTGTGTGTGTATATATATATATATGTGTGTATATATATATATATTTTTTTATTTTTTTTATTTAAAAATGTATGCTTTTAAGCCCTAGCTGGTTTGGCTCAGTGGAAAGAGTGTTAGCCTTTGGACTGAAGGGTCCCAGGTTCAATTCTGATCAAGAGCACATGCCCTGGTTGCAAGTTCAATCCCTAATGGGGAGTGTGCAGGAGGCAGCTGATCAATGATTCACTCTTAACACTGATGCTCTATCTCTCTCTCCCTCTCCTTTACTCTCTGAAATCAATAAAAATGTATTTTAAAATTTATGCTTTTAAGACATATATTCAAAGCTATACATTAATTTTATATCTAGAGAAAAACGTATTAAATGTAAAGGAAGACTAGAGCTAGGGTTTAAAAACACATCAAAAGTGATTAAAAGGATATGTGTTAGAGTTTTAATTTTGTCACTGCTGCATGAACTTAAACAAGTTATTTATTTTCATTAATTCTATTTTTATATTTATAACACAATATCACTTACCTATTGTGATATTTTAAGTATACTGGAGTATAAGACACATTAGGTGATCATTAAATAGTTATTAAATAATTGAATAAATGACAGCATAGCATAGTAAACAATGAACACATTGAAACTGTCTTCACTAATAAAAGAGTAAGATGCAAATTGACCGTAACTTTGCGACACCCACCAGCCAATCAGGAGTGAGTATGCAAATTAATCCAACAAATATGGTGGGTTGATTTGCATATGCAGGTGCCAAGTGGCTGGGGGCGGGACGACGGTGCAGGTATTCAGCACCACTCCAGCTACTCTGGGCCTCTGGCAGCATGGGAAGGTGGAAAGGTGGCTTCAGCCGCAGCTAAGGCAGTGCTGGCAGCCAATTGAAGAAGACTTATTCTTGCATGAATCTTCGTGCATCAGGCCTCTAGTAAAGTTATAATGACGTTAGAGTCCTATTGCACAAAATTCGAACAAGAGTAGCCCTTCCTTCCCCTGGCTGCTGGCACCAACTTCTCTCTGGCAGCTAGGACTTGGGCTTCCCTCACAGCCCCGGCTTGGTCTAGCAGGACTTCTGGTCTAATTAGCATATTATGCTTTTACCATTTTCAATACTTGGGAAGGACTCTGGTTTTCCATCAATAATTTTGTGACAATTAAATGACTTAAATTATTTGA
The DNA here is from genome assembly GCA_027563665.1 of Antrozous pallidus. Classification (NCBI taxonomy): domain Eukaryota; kingdom Metazoa; phylum Chordata; class Mammalia; order Chiroptera; family Vespertilionidae; genus Antrozous; species Antrozous pallidus. Next base: position 28,638,818 of record CM050519.1, read on the forward strand.
GTGCCAGTTATAACTTGTGACACAGTTTGTTTTCAGTTTATTTTTTAAAAGTTTAATATTGTCATCCATTTTCTCTTCATTGGTTCATGAATCAACCATACACTTAAAATTCCTAGGGAGATTATCTTGTATTAATTTTTAAATATATGAAAATAAAATTGAGATAAAATACATGCATTTTGTATGATCATATAAAAAGCTATAATTCTGAACTCTTGACAATATTTTAAAAATTATTTTTTCACTATTCTTCAACACAGTTTGTTATTCCACATCCGGTACAAGGAAGCTTATAACTTCAGATAATTGTCTCAGTCCTTGTTATTTAATTATACAATCTTTATATTATCCCTCTAGTTTTGCAAAGATATTTCTCTAGCTAGGATGAATATTGAGTTTATCATTTTACATTCAGCATACTCATTTTGAGCAGTGTCTGCTTTTCCCAGAGATGTTATAATTCACCCAAGAAAAAGATGGGTTTTAGAACAGAGTACTGGAACTAGGATGAGGCTTATATATATTTTCTTAGGGGCAGACAAGTTTAAGGACATCACATTCATCTACTACAGGAATCAGTTTGGGACCCATATGGATATCATCCTCTTTCATTTTTACCCTTTTGTTATCACCTAACGCCTAATAAAATTTTGATTTAATGCCTAGTCTGATCTCATTTCTTCCAGGTGGAATGGCTGATAGGGTCAAGCAGATAAGTACATTAAGGAGAAAGAGGAGCTCCTTGAGAATCACATATTACCATGCTAACTGAGGAGAGATCCCAAGGTTAAGACAAACAGTCAGGAAACAAGAATGTGGCCTAATGAAGTCTAGCTGCATTTTTCATCCAAATATCCTTTCTTTGACAACTTGGATGATATGTAGTATTCAGCCTAAAAAAAAAAAGAAAATATTTCCATTAATGACAACATGGATAAACCTGGAGGACATCATTATACTAAATGAAATTGTTGATAAATGAAATTGTTGCCAGCGGAAATAAGATTCTTTTGTGGAATCATGGGAAATGCACTTTGGAGATCCAGGCATAGAATATTTGAGGCATAGCCTCAGGACTTAGTAGAATGAAAACAAAGGACTGCCCCTAGGTGCCTGATGTCTCATCCTCCACAGATGGCTCAGCTGATTCTGGCCTTGGACAAAGTTCGGCCTCTGGTGCTGTAGGTCCTCAGTTGTTCTCACCAATCTCAGCAGTAGGTCCAGGGCCTGGAGATGCTGTGCCATCACCCCAACATCAGCTTTCACAAAGCATCAGGATCTGAAGCTGCTTTAGCCTAGTTTAGTTCTTGAAGACTCTAATCTAGCTTGATCTCTGCTGCATGTGCAGCTGATAGGGAGAGAGAACAAGCACAAATGCCCAGAGGAACCCTGAGTCTGTGGTAAGCGTAGATTATCTCTCCTTGAGTTTTGGAATGGGTTAGCTTTCTTTCAAATGAACTAATCACTTTCCTGGCTCCCCTTCTCCTGCAGCTGGCTTCTACTGCATGTATCTCAGCTGAGGAATTTCCTCTTTTACTGGTTCTCTGGCACCCTGGATAGCCTATGGGAAGGGACTGGTTGTCCCCAGGGGAAATTGGAAAGCCACACCTACCTCCCTCCTGGGGATGAGGGGGGATGATAATCCCTTTGAGGGGGCAATGTGGCTATCCCCTGAAGCTTCCCCTAACTCATTTGTCATATTTAATGTCTGGTTCCATTTGCTCCCTTCCTTTCTTAACTAAATAACTATGCCAACAAAATAGGCTTGACATGGAAAGAAAAATATTATATGATCTCACCTCAATGGTGAATATAAAATAGTCAAACAGAGAGTAAAATGGTATTTGCTGAGGACTGGCAGTGGGGAAAATGGGAGATGTGGATCAAAGGGCACAAATTTTCAGTTATAACTTTGGGAGATCTAATGGATATCATCATGATTATAATTAACTAGAGGCCCAATGCATGAAATTCATGCATGGGTAGGGTCTCTAGGCCTGGCTAGCGATCAGTGCTGATCAGTGGGGTGATCAAGGGCCCATGCTGGCACCCTCCTTGGCTGGCCTAGGGCCTGTAGGCTGGGGACATTTCCTGCTTTGAGCATCTGCACCCTGGTGTTCAGTTCTTGCCATAGTGACTGGTCATTCCACTGGTCATTCCTCTTTTTGGTCAATTTAGATATTAGGCTTTTATTATATAGGATGGTATGCCACTGTATATTTGAAGTTTACTAAAAGGTTTGATCTCAAGTGTTCTCACCACACACATGTAACTATGTAAAATTATGGATATGTTAACTGGCTTGATTAATCAATAGATATTATTTAATAACTAAAGACCCGGTGCACAAAATTTGTGCACAGGGGGCAAGGGATGTCCCTCAGCCCAGCCTGCACCCTCTCCAATCTGGGAACCCTTGAGGGGTATCTGACTGCCTGTTTAGGCCCGATCCTATTGGGATCAAGCCTAAACAGGAAGTCGGACACCCTTCTCACAATCCAGGACTGCAGGCTCCACACTGCTCACCTGCCTGCCTCCCAGATTGCCCCTAACCGCTTCTGCCTGCCAGCCTGATAACGCCCTAACCACTACCCTGCCAGCCTAATTGGTGTCTAACTGCTCCCCTGCCAGTCTGTTTTCCCCCAACTTCCCTTCTCAGCAAGCCTAGTCACCCCCAACTGCCCTCCCTTTCAGGCCTAGTCCCTCCCAGCTGGCCTTCCTTGCTAGCCTGATCACCCATAACTGCCCTCCCTTGTAGGCCTGGAACCTCCCAATGGCCCTCCCCTGCTGACCATCTTATGATGGCCATCTTGTGTCCACATGGGGCAGGATCTTTGACCACATGAGGGCAGCCCTCTTGTATATTGGAGTGATGGTCAATCTGTAAAATACTCTTTTATTAGATAGGATAAAGGCCTGATGCATGGGGGGAGGCCAACTAGTTTGCCCTGAAGAGTGTCCCGGATCAGGGTGGGGGTTCCCTTGGGGCATGTGGCAGCCTGGGCAAAAGGCCTGTGGTGGTTTGCAGGCTGGCCACACACCCCAGTGACCCAAATGGAGGCCCTAGGATCTGGGATTAATTTATGTTCTACAATTGAAACTTGTAGCCTGGAGTGAAGCCAAGCTTTCTGCTTGCTCCATGGCAACAGCCATTTCTTTTAGGTTTATTTAAATTCTATAATTGAAACTAGCCTAGAGTGGAGGCCTAGGCACTAGAGCTGAAAAAGCTTGGCGCACTCCATCACTCGGGCAACCCTAGCCTCTGCCCTCTCCAGCTCTGTGACTGCTGCCATTTAAGTTGGGATTTATCTTCTAGAATTGAACCTTGGTCGCATAGAGTGGAGGCCTAGGCCAGCAAGGGCAGGCACAAAACTTGGCTTTCTCCATTGCCGGGGAAACCCAAGCCTCCCTCCTGCTCTCAATAGCTGCAGCCATCTTGGTTGGGGTTTATTTGCATAATTTGCTCCTGATTGGCTGGTGGTCGTGGCTGTGGGCATGGCTTGATCAGAGGTACAATCAATTTGCATATTACTCTTTTATTAAATAGGATATGTACACATATGAAAACTTTTATGAAGTTTTATATCCAAAATTTTTATTTGTCCGTTGTGCTCAATAAAGTTGGGGAAAAAATGAACTTTTTGTTTTTAAATGCTAAAGAAATAATCAAAACAACATTGATTGTTTTTTCTCTTATAATTTAAAAAGCAGGAGAATCAAGATGGCAGCATAGGTAAACACCTATTGTTCTGCCCCACGCAACGATTCAAAAACTACAACATAACAACAAAACAAACATCACCCAGAATCACCAGAAAGCTGGCTGAGTGAAAACTCCACAAATAAGAGTAAAGGTGGGACACTGAGACTCAGAAGAGCGGCGGGAGCACAGCCTTGAAGACGGAAACAGGTTAGGAGCCGTTCTGGCTGCGTGTGCAGGCTGTAGGGCTGGAGCAGCAACCCGGCTGGATTTCACCAACGGGGAGGGCAGAGACGTCCCACTACATGGATTCCCCGTGCCAGGCGAGGTCCGAGATCTGGGGTACGTGGAGACGTCCCACTGCACAGATTCCCCAGTGCCAGGCAAGGTCCGAGGTCTGGGGGACGCACCCTGGAAGCGGGGTGCGGCAGAGGTCTCCTAGTCTGCAGAGAAACCGGGTAGCTGGGAAAACAAGTTTGTGCGCAAGTGTTGCACAAACGCGCAACTTGCTCCCTGGAAACTTGTCTCCTGGTCCCGGAAACCAGCCATTTTACAACCCTGAGCTAGACTTTGGGTGTGCAGACTCATTTGGGGAGAGGCAGAGTTATCTGGCAAGGGGAAAAGACTGGAGGTGCCTGCAGCGAACCCCATCCAACAGAAACCCGCGCGCGCACGCGCCGCATAGGACATAGCTGACACTGAGGCTGCCTGCGCAGCTCAGAGACTCCGCACATCCAACCTGAACACAGTCTCCCTTCACAGCCAATTGGTCTGGAGGTCAAACCCTCCTAGGGCTAACAACAATAAGCTGGGTTTAAATTCAAAAATACTGTACAACCCATAAAGGATTGCAGTAAGAGTACCCATCTCAAATAACTGGGGAGGCTGTGCCACTGACCCTTAGAGGACATCTACCACATACAGTGGCGACCATGCAGAGACATGGAAAGAAATCAGGTGTGAAAGAAATGGAGGAGAAAAGACAACAAGACATAGAGTTCAAAACCACGGTTATAAGGCTTTTTAAGAGGCTCCTAGAAAAGGCCGATGAACTTAATGAGAACTACGAGGAAATAAACAAGACCAACCAGGAAATGAATGAGACTTACAAGGAAATGAATGAGACCCTGAAGGAAATCAACAAGACCTCTGAGGATATGAATGAGACCCTCACAGATATGAAAAAGGACCAACTAGAAATCAAGCATACACAGACTGAAATAAAAAATATTACACAAAGTCCTAAAAGCAGTCCAGAGGGCCACAAGAACCAAGTCAAAGATTTGAAATACAAAGAAACAAAATCCACTCGGCTGGAAAAGCAAGAAACAAAAAGAATTCAGATAATTGAAGATAGTGTAAGGGGCCTCTGGGACAACCTCAAGCATACCACCATCCGAATTATTGGGGTGCCAGAAAAAGAGAGAGAGCAAGATAATGAAAACCTACTTGAAGAAATAGTGACCGAAAACTTCCCCCACCTGGTGAAAGAAACTGACTTAAAAGCCCAAGAAGTACACAGAACCCCAAAATATAGGAATCTAAAGAGGACCACACCAAGACATATCATAATTAAAATGCCAAGAGCAAAAGATAAAGAGAGAATATTAAAAGCAGCAAGAAAAAAACAGTTGGTTACCTACAGGGGAGCACCCATACGATTGTCAGCGAATTTCTCAACAGAAACGATGCAAGCCAGATGGGAGTGGCAAGAAATATTCAAAATAATGAAGAGCAAGAATCTACAACCAAGATTACTCTATCCAGCAAAGCTATCATTCAGAATTAAAGATCAGATAAAGTGCTTTGCAGATAAGAAAAAGCTAAAGGAATTCATCACCACCAAACCAATATTATATGAAATGCTGAACTATATTCTTTAAGAAGAGGATGAAGAAAAAGGTAAAAATATAAATTATGAACAACAAATACACATCTATGAACAAATGAACATAAAAATCAAGTGAACTGATAGGCTGATGAACAGTATAAACTGGTGAATATAACAGAAACATGGACATAGAGAGGGAATGGACTGACAATTCTTGGGGAGAAAAGGGTTGTGGGAAGTACAGCAAGAGACTGGCCAAAAATCTTGCAACAATGGGAGAGGACAGTGGGGAGGGGGAGTTGAGGGTGGAGGGTGGGATAGGTACAGGGTGGAGGGGAGATATAGGGGGATAAAAAAGCGGAAACAATGTAATTAATAAACTGAACAATAAAGATAAAAAAATCATTTGATGAACAAAAAGATACATACAGAGACGTAAAGCATCGAACAGACTATCCAATTACAGCGGGAAGGCTGGGGAGTGTTAGGGAGGCGGGGAAAGAGATCAACCAAAGGATGTGTATGCGTGTTATAAGCACAACCAATGGACACCAGACACTGGGGAGGTGGGATGAGGACATGCGACAGGGGAGGCTGTAGGAAGGTCATTGGGGGGAAGGAGATATATGTACTACTATATGTGATACTTTAAACAATAAAAAATATATATACATATAAAAAAACAATTTAAAAAGCAAAATATCCTGGCCAGTGTGGCTCAGTTGGTTAGAGCATCATCCTGTGCACCAAAGGCTGGTGGGTTCAATTGCCCATCAAGGCACATACCCAACTTGCAGGTTTGATCCTCGGGACAGGGCTCCTATAGGAGGCAATTGATAAAAGTTTCCCTCGCAAATTGGTGTTTCTCTTTCTCTCCCTCTCTTCATCCCTCTCAAAAATCAATGGAAAACATATTCTCAGATGAGGATTTTAAAAATAAAGATGACATTTTTTTATTACATTGACTATGATATTGTATTAATCCACTCAGATTTTCAATCCATAAAATATTTTAATGGTAAAATCAATAAATTGTGGTTTCTAAAACTGAATTAGAGGTAGAATGAAGACAAACTCTACTGCTTGATACACATACTCATTACTCAATATTTGATGCCAGAAAGCCCTCCATCGCTGGTTTATGGAGAGCAATGCATAGCAGTCGAATTCTGTGGCTGTAGTTAGCACTACAATCACAAACTGAGCTAGAGACAGAGTTAATCAAAATGCAATTTATCAACTTGGATGTCTAGATATTATGGAAATGGCAGGATAGCAGCAAATATCAAATCAACACTATGCAGCTGCAATCCAGGAAAAAGGTCAGAGCATGAAAAAAGCTCCAAGAGATCAGGCGCCTGGTCTGCATTAAAGTAGCTCTATCCCCCTGCTTTAAATGAAGGAACATGTGAGTGAAAAAAAAAGTCAGTGATTGACTGAAGGAAAAATAAAGAAAGTGCAGGAGGAGGGATTTCTGTAGCTCATCTTAGGCTACAGATCATGAAGCAGTATTGGTTCTTGCTTTTCAGTTGCCTAATTAGATTTGAGCTACTTTTTGGTAGGTTTAGTTTTCCTTTTGAAAAACTGGTGCCCAGCATATATTTCAGTTTCATTTGCTGCATATCACACATCCATTAACCTACCCCATGACTCAGGAGATGCTGTGGTTCTGGAAATTTCTGCTTACAAGGGAAGTTTGGTTTTACAGAAGCCTTTAAAGGAATGTTAAATTGCCATAAAGTTGACTGCTTTACTTTTATATAATTTTAAACTTATTATTAAATGTAGCCTTTAAGGGTCTTCTGTGGTACTGATCTCTGTGAAAATAGTACCTCATTGTGCAAATCCACAAGATCATAGGGGAATATCATTCTCAAACTCTTTCGAATGCAATTAACTTCTTTTCTGGTTCAAACTCCATGAGTTAAAGCAATAATTCTATCCAAAAAAGCCAGAACTTTATCCCCATCTGTTTGAGTGACCCAGGCACATTACAGTTATATAGATCACTAGTTATTATGGTGTGTATGTCATGTAAAGGAGACCTTCAGCTTCATCATAATAAGTCAAGGTTCATTTGGTTTTTAAGTGTCCTGTCAATTTTGAGGAAATATTGATAACTTTGCACAGCAGAATGCAGAAGGTTTATTTTGTGGATAAATAACAGGCAACTGGTGGAATAAGCTTTTTATATTCCTTGGAAGTGCAGATGTTAGATACTGTGTTGACATAAAATCCGATGTAACAGAAACTTTACAAAGAATACAAATAATAAATTACATGTAAAGTCATAAGGTTAAATCAGACACTCTACTCCCTAATAAATACATAAATGAAATTGTCCTGTGAAATAAGTTTCACAAGGTGACTTAGACCTGAAATACATTCATTATCACTTAAGAAAATGTAATTTATTTTTCTCAGAGAAATTTTGGAAAATCAAGAAAGACTACATACATGGTGAGGCAAAAGTAATTTTATAGTTGTGAATATGCAAAACAGAGTTTATTCTTATTTTATTATTTATTAATTATCATATTATTTTCCACATGAAAAATTGTAAACCTGATTTTACCCCCCCTGCATATTACTAATATTTTATTTTATTTTTTATCTTTATTGTTCAGTTTATTAATTACATTGTTTCCCCTTTTTATCCCCCTATAGCTCCCCTCCACCCTGTACCTATCCCACCCTCCACCCTCACCTCCCCCTCCCCACTGTCCTCTCCCCTTGTTGCAAGATTTTTGTCCAGTCTCTTGCTGCACTTCCCACAACCCTTTTCTCCCCAAGAATTGTAAGTCCATTCCCTCTCTATGTCCATGTCTCTGTTATATTCACCAGTCTATCCTGTTCAACAGCCTATCAATTCACTTGATTTTTATGTTCATTTGTTGATAGATGTGTATTTCTTGTTCATAATTTTCATCTTTACCTTTTTCTTCTTCCTCTTCTTAAAGAATATCTTTCAGCATTTCATATAATATTGGTTTGGTAGTGATGAACTCCTTTAGCTTTTTCTTATCTCCGAAGCACTTCATCTGACCTTCAATTCTGAATGATAGCTTTGCTGGGTAGAGTAATCTTGGTTGTATATTCTTGCTGTTCATCACTTTGAATATTTCTTGCCACTCCCATCTGGCCTGCATCGTTTCTGTTGAGAAATTCGCTGACAATTGTATGGGTGCTCCCTTATAGGTAACCAACTGTTTCTCTCTTGCTGCTTTTATTATTTTCTCTTTGTCTTTTGCTCTTGGTATTTTAATTATGATGTACCTTGATGTGGTCCTCTTAGGGTTCCTATATATTGGGGTTCGGTGTGCTTCTTGGACTCCTAAGTCAATTTCTTTCACCAGGTGTGGGAAGTTTTCGGTCACTATTTCTTCAAATAGGTTTTCATTGTCTTGGCCTCTCTCTTTTTCTGGCACCCCAATAATTCGGATGTTGGTATGCTTGAGGTTGTCCCAGAGGCCCCTTACAATATCTTCAATTTTTTGGATTCTTTTGGTTTCTTGCTTTTTCAGCTGAGTGGATTTTACCTCTTTGTATTTCAAATCTTTAACTTGGTTATTGGGGTGCTCCAGAGCACTTTTAGGTCTTTGTATAATATTTTTTGTTTCAGTCAGTGTATGCTTAATTTCTGGTTGGTCCTTTTTCATATCCTTGAGAGTCTCCTTTATATCCTTGAGGGTCTCTTTCATTTCCTTGTAGGTCTCATTTATATCCTTGAGGGTCTTGTTCATTTCCTTGTAGGACTCATTCATTTCCTTTGTGGTCTTGCTTATTTCCTTATAGGCCTCGACCTTTTGTTGGAGCCTCTTGAAAAACCCTATAACCGTGGTTTTGAATTCCATGTCCAGTCGTTTTTTTTTCCTCCATTTCTTTCACATCTGATTTCTTTCCATGTCGCTGCATGGTGGCTGCTTCCCTGAGTTGGTCAAGTAGCTTTGTGTGGTAGACTTCCTACTAGGGACAGTGGCTCAGCCTCTCCGGTTACCTGAGGTGGATATGGGCTGCACAGTCTTGCTGAAGTTAAGCTCAGGTTAATCGTTGTTAGCCCTTGGAGCATTGACCTCCAGGCCAATTGTCTGTGAAGCTCAGCTGTGCTCAGGTTGGATGGGCGGAGTCTCCGAGCCAAGCAGACAGCATTAGCTCCGCCCTATGCGGCCCCAGGGACTCTGTGCAGGGGGCAATGGCTGCCAGCACCTCTGAGAGAGAGCCGCTGCCGAGCTCCACCGGCTGCCAGGGAATTCAGACTCTCCCAAAATGAGACTGCACGCGCAATGTCTCACCCAGGGTCATAAAACAAAGCAGTCTGACGGTTTTCTGAATGAGAGACAAGTCGCGGAGCACTCTCTGCGCTGTCACGCAGCCGAGCTGTTCGCTCGCAAGCTGCCTTCTCCACAAGCCAGCACACCCAGCAGACCCGGCAGCACCCGAGCTTCGGCGTGCCCTCCCACTGTCCAGTTTTCACCCCATATGATAGTGGGTTCTCTGGACTTCGCCCAGAGCTGGAGAATCAGTCCTTGGGACGTCTTTTTCTCCCCGTTCGAGAAAACTGGTCGGTTTTCAGCTGCCCGCCCTCTCCGCGGCGCACACTCCAAACCTCTCTCTGCGCGAATCTTTCAACGCTGTTCGCCCCCGCTCCTCCGAGTCACAGTGTCTTATCTTCACTTTTATTTGTGGAATTTTCACTTGGCGGGCTTTCTGATGATTTTGGAAGGTGTTTGTTCTTTCATTAAGTTGTAGTATTAAAATTGCTGATTATCACGGCAAGATAAGTGTTTTACCTTTGCCGCCATCTTACTTCTCTTACTAATATTTTAAACCTCTCAGAACCCATAGAGGTAATATTAGGTTTTTCAAAATAATTCAGAGCTGTAAATGCACATTTATAAGGTATTTATGTTTCTTCAAACTTAAAGTACTTTATATTTAATTAAATTATTTTGCATCTTTACCCTTTAAAATTATATAACATTTTATTTTGAATGTAACATTTTATTTTTGTCAGCAATAGTTGATTAGCATTATTGAAGTAAAACTATGCCTTGACGCATTTGGATCTGTGGATAGAGTGTCAGCTGGGGACTGAAGGGTCCTGGCTTCAATTCCAGTCAAGGACATGTATCTTGGTTACAGATACATCCCCAGAAAGGGTGTGATCAATGTGTCTGGCTCATCAATGTTTCTAATTCTATCCATCTCCCTTCCTCTCTGTAAAAACCAATAAAATATATTTAAAAAAGAAGTAAAACTGTAATTTTTGAAGTAAAGTTATCCTATCTAATAATAAAAGATTAATATGCAAATTGACCAAACCTCTGATATACCCATAAGCCATGCCCACCAGCCAATCAGGAAACAGTATGCAAATAAACTCCAACCAAGATGGCTGTGGTCACAGAGAGCAGGAGGGAGGCTTCAGTTTCCCTGGCAATGGAGGAAGCCAAGCTTTCTGCCTGCCTTGCTGGCCTAGTCCTCCACACAATGCTACAAAGTTTCAATTATAGAGGATAGAAAAATCCCAACAGAAAGAGTTGCAGCCACAGAGCTGGGAAGAGCAGAGGCTAGGGTTGCCCCCAGCAATGGAGGAAACCAAGCTTCTGCAGCCCTGACCAGCCAAGGCCTCCACTTCAAGATAAAAAGTTTAAATTATAGAATTTAAATAAACTCCAACAGAAATGGCTGCCCCCACAAAGTGAGCAGAAGGCTTGATTCCACTCTAGGATACAAAGTTTCAATTGTAGAAGATAAATAAATCCCAGATACTAGGGCCCTGCTTGGGTTGCCAAGGGATGTGGCCAGCCTGCAAACCACTATAGACCCCTCGTCCAGGCTGTTCCTCACCCCAAGGGAACCCCCACCCTGATTCAGGACACCCTTCAGGGCAAACCACCTGGCACTCATTCATGCACCAGGCCTCTATCCTATCTAATAAAAGAGTAATATGCAGATTAACCATCACTCCAACACACAAGATGGCTGGCCCCATATGGTCAAAGATCCTGCCCCCATGTGGACACAAGATGGTCACCACAGATGATCAGCAGGTGAAGGCAGTTGTAAGGGACCAGGACTGCAAGGGAGGGCAGTTGGGGGCAATCAAGCCTGTAGGGGAGGGCAGTTAGTGGTGACCAGGCTGGCAGAAAGGAGAAGTTGGGGGCAACCAGGCCTGCAGGAAAGTGCAGTTAAGGGGGGAACCAGGCCTGCAGAGGAGAGTAGTAGGGCAGGGGGACCAATTCTTCAGGGAAGGGCAGTTAGGGTTAATCAGTCCTGTAGGAGGGGATGTTAGGGGCGGAGGGGACTAGGTCTACAGGGAAGGGCAATTGAGAGGAACCAGGCCTACAAGGGAGGGCAGTTTGGGGTGATCAAGCCAGGAGGGAAGGGCAAATAGGGGTGACCAGGCCAGCAGAGGAGGGAAGTTTGGGGCTAAACAGGCTGGCAGGAAAGCAGTTAGACATCAATCAGGCTGGCAGGGGAGTGGTTAGAGGGTGATCAGGCTGGCAGGCAGAAGCAGTTAGGGGCAATAAAGAAGGCAGGCAGGTGAGCAGTTGGGAGCCAGCAGTCCTGTATTGTGAGAGGGATGTCTGACTGCCCTTGAGGGGTCCCAGATTAGAGAGGGTGCAAGCTGGGCTGAGGGACACCCCCTCCCCATGCACAAATTTTGTGTGCCAGTCCTCTAGTATTTTATATAATAGTACAGGAAGTAATTTTTATATAATCATAGTAGAAAATTTAGAATAAGAGTAATTTTGTTGTCCTATTTCTTTTTCTTTTCAAAAATAGTATGCAAAATATTTTTACAATATTGCTGTACAATGGCAGTGAAAAGAGCTTACCTATGCATTATAGAAATATGTCAATTTGGAGAACAAAGCATAGAACACCTAATTATTTAATCGAGATTATAATAAATAATACACAGACTCTCTTTTGTATATAATATCATATCCCCCATAGTCTTTATTTTATTGCAGCCACTGCTGCAGTGTCTAGTCCTACACTTGCTTAAAAAAGTAGCTTTGTGTCTGTGTCACCTGATTGTTTTGCAGCCACAAGTTGCTTGTCTTCCTATCTTTTAAGGTATAAAAACACATATGCAGAACTCAAAAGTGAAGGGAACGTAAGGCACAGTGAACAACATCAGGGGTACTCTTGACCAATAGGGATGTAAGCTGATAAAGTGAATATATTTCTTTTCTCCATCTTCCACCCTGCTCTCAGATAACACTTGCTAATAGACTACTTACACACAAACCGTTATTCATGTTCTAAAGGTGAAGATAATAAGCACCATAAATACTTTTAATTAGCAGAATTTAAGGATAGGGTTGTGGAGCTAAATTGCTCACCTAACAATAATAATAATTATTGGCAGAAGTGATGATTCCTGACATGCATTAATATGGCATAATTAGCCATTTTTTTCACTTGTGGTTCATTGGGGTGGGTACAGGTAAAATGTAAAAAGTTGCCTTTAGCAATGGCTGTACTACTTCATCAATGTGGATGAGAAACTAAGTATAAATATTGAAGGATAGTTTGATTTTTGCTAATTGAATTGAAAGCCATTTAAAAAAATAAGTACTTGATGCCCTAATATTATTAAATGCATCATTATTCTGAAATGGCCACATAAAATTCTGTATTTATATAATAGCACAGTAAACCTGCCTTGTGAAAAACATTTAAAGAAAAAGGTTTTTTTTTAGAGAAAATGAAAATAATATAGGTCAGCAGCTTGGTTCTACATAAGAAAAAGAAGAACATAAAATGAGGATTAAGTGAAGGTAAAATAAAAATTTTATTTTTATTATGAGTGCACTTAACAGGTGACAATTTGTTCATTATAATAATGCATGTGATTACATATACTTATAAATGATTGTGCTGTATGCTTATAAATAAATGAAACGAATGATAGCAATAACACAAGCAACAGGAAGAAGGAATTAGGATTATTTGGTTATTACAAGGTACTTACACCACCATGGAAATGCTGTAACATTATTTAAAAGTGGGCTTGAATTAGTTGTAAATGTATGTTGTAAACTCTAGAGCAATCACTAAAACATTAAAAAGTAAAACTGATATGCTAAGATAAGAGAAAATAAAATTATATAAAAATTTTAATTAATACTACAAAAGAAAGGAAGTAAATAGAAAACAGCAATAAATATAGTAGATAGTAATCCAACTATATCAATAACCATTTTGAATATCAATGGCATAAAAGTACTAGTCAAAAGACAAAGATTGCCATAGTGAATCCACAAAATAAGATCTAATAATATATTTCATTATATATTGTCTATAAAAAACCCACTTAAAATATAGACCTAAATAGATTAAATATAAAGGGATGCATAAAATATACACTAATCTAAAGAAATCAGTAAAAGCTGTATTCAGACAAAGCCAACTTCAAAGCCATGAAAGTTTTTAGGGGGAAACAAGGGCATTATGTAATGATAAAGTAGTCAGTTCTCCAACATGGCCTAGCACTTCTTAACATACATGTGTCTGACAGCATAGCATTCAACTATGTGGTACAATTTGATAGCACTGTAGGAGGAATAGATGAATCCAGTGTCACAGATGCAGACTTCAACCTTCCTTTCTCAGGAATGGGCAAATTCAGCAGACAAAAAATAGGAAAGAACATGGTTGAGCTTACCAATGACATCAGTTAACTGGATGGAATTGACATCTATTGACTAATTCATCCAACAACAAGAGAATACACATTTTTTTCTCAAGCTTACATGATATTTTGACCAATATAAACCACGTACCTTAACAAATTTTAAAGACTACAAATCTTAAAATGTTGGCTTCCAGATCTCAATTGAATTGAAGTAGAATTCAATACTAAAAGATAACTGGAAAATTTCAAAATATGTGGCGATTAAACAATGTACTTCTAAATAGTACATGGTCAAAGAAGAAATCTCCTTAATTAAAAAATATATTTTAAACAAATTGAAAATAAAACACAAATTATCAAAATGTGTTGAATTTAGCAAAATAATGGTTAGAGGGAAGTTTATAGCATTAAATGTATCTATCTATCTATCTATCTATCTATCTATCTATCTATCTATCTATCTATCTATCTGGCTACTGTGCTAAGTTTCTGACCATCTGACTGGTCATTATGATATGCACTGACCACAGGGGGCAGATGTTCAACACAGGAGCTGCTGTGATGTTCGGTGATCATTTATAGAGAAACAGCATCACAGACCTGGAGCCCACAAAGCAACACTCAGCTTCCCCCAAGTGAAATACAGGCCCCTCCACTACCCTAGATCAATAGCCTACCAAATCACAGCTGATGCTGCCAATACTGCATGGCAGGAAATGAGGCCCATAGCCCAGCCCAAAAATGGTGGCTGTGGGCACCAGGTAATGACATCACATAGCAACACCAGGCTTCCTCTCCCTAGCAACAACTAGCCTGCTTACAGTTTCTTCAGCCCAGGAACAAGATTTGCTTGATAGCCAGGTGTAAACACTTTATACTATAACCAAATGTCTGTGAAGTGTTTTCCCATGCCTCATCTCATTTTATCCTCACAGAAGTTGTGGAGTAGGGAGACAGGAAACTGGGTGGAATCCTATTTTCTTTTCATTAGCCTGAAAATGGAGATTTAGAAAGTTTAGAAACATAACCTGACTGAAAAGAAGTAAGAGATAGTGGACCTTGAAAATAACTTCACATTTTCTCACTGCACAGAATATAGTTAAATACTGCCGAAATTATTTTATCCTTTGTTGTCCCTGCATGATCTACAATAATAATCTGCTTCATTTTGATATTTTTTTCTGCTATGTTTCTGATAATTACCTGAAAGAGAAGTTGGAGTGCTTCAGTGGGCTGGAGAGTTTAGTTACATCAGTAAGCAGGTCTAATTAAGCAAGTGCATTCTACATATATAAAAGGCTAAGTTGACTCACACATGCATGGTACATATAAAGCTGTTACTGGTGCCAATTGCATGTGTGTGTTTCAATCTGTCATTATCAATCATGAATTTGTCTGATGCTTCTATTATAGACAAAGGGTGATTAGCAATATTAAAATATTTCTTCTAATTAATTTCCTTTCAATGTGCATGAATCTGTGCACAGGGCCACTAGTCCTATCTAATAAAAAAGTAGTATGCAAATTGACTTGACCTCTGCTACACCCAAAAGCCACACCCACCAGCCAATCAGGAGAAAGTATGCAAATTAACACAACAAAGGTGGCTGTGGCCACAAAGCGAACAGGAGGCTTGGGGCTCCCTGGCATTGGAGGAAACCAAGCATCCCACAGGCCCTGGCAAGCACTGGACTCCACTTAAGGCTACAAAGTTTTCAATTACAGAAGATAAATAAACCCCAACAAAAATGGCAGCAGCCACAGAGCTGGAGAGAACAGGAGACTTGGGTTTCTCTGGTGATGGAGGAAGCCAAGCTTTTCGCCCTCCCTGGCCTGCCCTGGCCTCTGCTCAAGGCTACAAAGTTTCAATTATAGAAGATAAGTAAATACTAGGGCCTCCACTTGGTTCATCAGGGGGTATTGCCAGCCTCCAAACCCCCACAGACCCCTCATCCAGGACACCCTTCAGGGCAAACCAGCTGGCTTCCACCTATACACCAAGCCTCTATTCTATCTACTAGAAGAGTAATATGCAGATTTATCATCATTCCAACACACAAGATGGCTGCCCCCATGTAGTCAAAGATCCTGCCCCCACATGGACACAAGATGGCTGTGACAAGATGGCCAGCAGAGGAGGGCAGATCTAAGGCACCAGTCTGCAAGGGAGGGCAATTGGGGAAATCAAGCCTGCAGGGGAAGGCAGTTAGGGGTGACTAGGCCAGCAAAGGAGAGAAGGTGGGGGCAACCAGGCCTGCAGAGAAGGGCAGTTGGAGTGGACACAGGCCTGCAGGGGTGCAGTTAGGCAAAAATCAGGCTGGCAGGGGTGTGGTTTGGGAGTAATTAGGTTGGCAGACAGAAGCAGTTAGAGACAATTTAGAAGGCAGGCAGGCAAGCAGTTGGGAGCCAGCAGTCCTGGATTTTGAGAGGGATGCCCGACTGTCCGTTTAGGCCCGATCCCAATAGGATCGAGCCTAAATGGACAGTCAGGCATCCCACGAGGGGTCAAAATTTGAAAGGGTACTGGCTGGGTTGAGGAACACATACCCCCATGCAAGAATTTCATGGACCAGGCCTGTAGTATATTATCCTATCTAATAAAAGAGTAATATGCAAAATTGACCATAACTTCGCTACACCCACAAGCCATGCGCACAGCCATGCCCACCAGCCAATCAGGATCAGATTATGCAAATAAACCTCAACCACTGAGAGCAAGAGAATGGCTTGGGTTTCCCTGGCAACAGAGGAAGCCAATCTTTCTACCGGCTGTTGCTGGCCTAGGCCTCCACTCTACCCTACAAAGTTTCAAACAGAAATGGCTGCCACCACAAGGGAGCAGAAGGCTTGGCTCCGCTGCAGGCTACAGAGTTTCAATTATAGACATAAGTTAATCCCAGATCCCAGGGCCTCTGCTTGGGTCACTGAGGGGTGTGGCTGGCCTGTAAACCTCCACAGGCCCCTCTCCCAGTCCGTCCCTCACCCCAAGGAAACCCCCACTCTGATCTGGGACACTCTTCAGGGCAAACCAGCTGGCCCCCATCCACGCACCTGGCCTCTAGCCTATCTAATAAA
The DNA here is from genome assembly GCA_027563665.1 of Antrozous pallidus. Lineage (NCBI taxonomy): Eukaryota > Metazoa > Chordata > Mammalia > Chiroptera > Vespertilionidae > Antrozous > Antrozous pallidus. The sequence continues at coordinate 28,656,074 of CM050519.1, forward strand.
AGAGTTATTTGCAGATTGACCATCACTCCAAAACACAAGAGGTCAAAGATGTGGTCAAAGATCCTGTCCCCATGTTGACTCAAGATGGCCACCACAAAATGGCCAGCAGGGGAGTGCCATTGGGAGGTTCCAGGCCCTGCAAGGGAGGGCAGTTGGGGGTGATCAAGCCTGCAGGGGAGGGTAGTTAGGGGTGACCAGGCCGGCAGAGGAGGGAAGTTGGGGGTAAACAGGCTGGCAGGGGAGCACTTAGACATCAATCAGGCTGGCAGGGTAGTGGTTAGCGGGTGATCAGGCTGGCAGGCAGAAGTGGTTAGGGGAAATCAGGGAGACAGGCAGGTGAGCAGTTTGGAGCCAGCAGTCCTGGATTGTGAGAAGGATGTCCAACAGCCCTTTTAGGCCCAGCACAAATTTTGTGCACCAGGCTTGTAGTAAATAAATAAAGATCTAAAATCAATAATCTGTGTTTCCTACTTAAGAAACTAAAATTTAGATCAAAGAGAAAATAAAAATCAACATAAGCAAAAAAAAGAAGAAGAAGAAAGTAATTAATGATAATTGTAGTACAAATTAATGAAATCGAAAGCATAAAATTAATGGGAAAAATCAATGAAGCCAAAAACTGGTTCTTTGAAAATGTCAATAAAATTGGCAAGTCTCTAGCCAGGCTAACTAGGGGTGGGGGGAGAAGCAGGGAAAGGCTTATTAATATAAAAAATGAAGGAGTTTCATCAGTATAGATACAATGTACATTAAAATAATAAAAAATAAATACAATGAATAACTTGACTATAGTGATTTTAATAACCTAGTAAATAGACCAGATTATTGAACGACACAATCTGCCAAAACTCTCAAACACAAAAAATATATACTTTTTATAGGCCTATATCTATTATATAAAGCAAATTAATAATTAATGTTTCAAAATAAAAACACCATGCTCAGATGGATTCACTGATGAATTATAAAAAAAAAAAAACAACAAACATGAAAGCAAGTAACTATACCAATTCTCAACAATTTCAGAGTATAAAAGCAGAGGAAATAGATTCTAACTCATTCCATGAGACCAGCGGTACACTAATACCAACACCAGACAAATACATTAGAAGAGAGGACAACCTCAGATCACTATCTCTCATGAAAAAAAAAAAGATGTAAAAATCTATAAAAAAATATTAGAAAGTCAAATCCAAATAGTATAAGCAAAATTATATACCACTAATAAGTATAATTTATCTTAAATATACAGGAATAGTTCAATACACAAAAAGTAATTAATATAATCTATTATTTCAATAGGATAAAAAAATCATATGATCATATGAATAGATGCAGAAAAAGCATGACAAAATGCAAAAGTTTACTTATAATTTTTTTTAAATCTTAGCAAAATATGAATGGAGAGATATAATATCTCAATTTTATTAAAAATATCTACCAAAAAAACCTACAACTCACAACACACTTATGGTGAAAAACTAGTTTTCCCACTAAGATCGGGCATGAGGCAAAGATGGCCTTTCTCTAATTTTAAATATTATATTAGAAATTCTTGTAACTAAAAGAAGTAGAAAAGTGTGCAGATTGGGATGGAAAAAATGAAACTTTTTTTCACAGATGACATAATTGTCTACATAGAAAAGTAAAAAAGAAACAAAAAACTTTGTAACTAATAAGTGATTATTTCAAGTTTACATGAGGCAAAGTTAATATGAATAAAGTTAATCAATTTCCTATATTTCAGCAATAAACAATGGAATTTGAAATTAAAAACACAATAGTGATTAGCAACGGAAATTGTGAAACACTTAGGTATAAATGTAACAAAATTTGTACAAGATCTATAGGTAAAATGACAAAATTCTGATGAATAAAATCAAAGGACTAAATAAATGGAGATAATAAGTGTTCATGGATGGGAAGAGTCACTATTGGTAAGATATCAGTTATTTACAACTTGCTCTAATACTCAATGAACTAACAATTAAAACACAACCAAGTTATTTTGTAAGTATTCACAAATTGATTCTAAAGTTTACCTGCAGAGGCAAAAGACCATGAGTAGTCAACACATTGTTGAAAAAAGGAACAAAGTTGGAGGTCATTGAAAACACTATGTATGTATAATTATGGATGCATATCATTAGATATTTATCCAAACTCATAGCATTATATTTTTAATTTCATCAATAAAAATGTTTCCTCTCGCCAAAACAAGTTTAATTCAATGGATATAGCATCACCCTGTGGACTGAAGGGTCCCAGGTTCAATTCCGGTCAGAGCGATGTACCTTGGTTGCAGGCACATCCCCAGTAGGGGATGTGCAAGAGACAGCTGATTGATATTTCTCTCTCTCTCATTGATGTTTCTAACTCTTTATTCCTCTCCCTTCATCTCTGTAAAAAATGAATAAAATATATATAAAATAATGTTTCCTCTCCTGTTATCCTATCTAATAAAGAGAGAATGCTAATTGACCCTCACACAGTCACAAAGATGGTGGCACCCACACTCGCACAGTCACAAAGATGGTGGCACTCACAGCCAATAAGGAAGGAATATGTTAAATGACTGCCACACCCTCAAAGATGGTGGTGCCCAGTCCTCTCAGCCCTACTGAGGCTGCAGGTCCTTGGCAAGACCGGACCCACCCCCAAGCAGGCCCAATTGCTCTGGTTGTCTGCCTCCAGAGTCCACTATTCCCCCATCACCCAGCTGCCCAGGGCTGGCCCAAGGCACAGGCAAGCCTTGGATGTCAGCTGCCCAGCTGCCTAGGGCTACTAGAGACTCAAGTAACAAGGACAGTTCAAGGCTTGCAATGCCAGCCATGGCAGCTAGCAGAGGTATGAACGGGTGTTGCCTTCCCCTGATCATCAGGTCACCTTTCACCTCTGAGGGCTCCCAGTCTATGAGAGGAGGCAGGCCAGGCTGAGGTACCCCCCCTCCAGTGCATGAATTTTCATGCACTAGCATGTGTTGGCCTCTTTCCTTCAAAGTGTAAAATATTTATAAAATATATTTTAGTGTATACAAAATATATTTAGTTTGCTATTGGATATGTTAGTAAATTAATAAATTAATAGAAAAATATTTTCAAACAATCAAAAATATCTGCATATCAGAGAAATATTTATTGTTCATTTAGTTAGAATGCTATTGAATAAATCCACCTAAGACAAAGTTGTTTCACATGTGGGTGTTTACACAGAACTGAGAAGAAATGACAACATATTAAAGGTACTTTTATAGTAATGAATCTAGAATTTGCTGATGGATGGGACATGGAGTTGAGACAGGGGATGAGAATGGTAGAAAGATTTGGCTTGAGCCAATAGAGAAAGGAGTTTCCATCTCAAAATGTGGAAAGCTATTGTGGAGCAAGTTTGAAAACTGAAATCACTAAATCATGTTTCCAATGTTAGAGTTAAGTGATCTGTTAAATATGGAAATGAAAATTATGAGTAGACAGTTTGACACATACATACAAGTCTGGTGTTGAAAGTGATACTTGAAAGGTAGGAAATTAAAGCACTGAATATAGATGCCTCTTGGAAGAACTACAGCCTTGAAAATTAAAAGAGAAATGAGGGATCAAATTAATAGGAACAAATTTTATTTTTATTATATTTTATTTTAAACAGATTTTTAACATATTTAGGGAGGGTCAAGTTAGAGAAAAGACTAAGATAAATATCCAAGTTATAATAATATGATTAATAAGAATGACTCAAGGGCAGTGATATAAACACAACTTAAGTTTTACCTCCCACTGCCTCTTGGAAATGTTCAGTGAGGTAATTTCTTTCTGCCCTTCAATAAAAGTTAGACAAGTTTTATTGCTCCCAATCAGTCTTAAGACATGTGATGTTTTTACATTTCAAGCACAGTTGGAACTTAGTATCTAAAATTCCAATCACAGGAAAGTTGTGAAGTTAATTTAATACTAAGTATTTCCCCTTCTTCCCCCGTGTCCTTTAAAGTTCAATAAAGGAAGGAAGGTCAATAAGGGCTAGAAGTTCTTATGTGAAATTTACACAATAGCATCTCTCTCTGGACCTGGTTCTACTTATAGATAAGGGTTTCTCTTAGGTAATTGTCACTCAAGATGCTGGTGGTGCCTCTCTTTAGAAGACAACTTGCCATTCACCCCCTGGCTTTCTGTCTTCAGATATTTCATATTTACAGTTCTATTGTTTTTTTCCATGTAGTCTTTTTGTGCTAGGTATAAATTTCCCTCTGATAGGGGTATTTACTATGAGTTCAGGAGCTGATTTATAAAATAAAATAAAAATGACTGAAAAATTTCAAGGGAAGTACTATTATGCCCCAGACATAGTGAAGACATTCCTTTGCTATGTTACCCAAATATTTATTCTACCTATGTTACTCCTATCCTTGAGACTTCCTGGGGTGGATCAAATCTCAGTCCTTTGAGTCAAATTCAGTTGTTTGGGTCTGCTAAGTTCTAATAGACATATTTCAAACTACCTGTTTCTTCTCATTAAAGTTTGTTTTTTGTTTGTGTGTGTGCGTGCGTGTGTATGTGTGTGTGTGTGTGTTTGTTTTTTGTTTCCCTTGGTAGATAGCATTGATAAATCTTTTCAAAGTTCTCCTCTGGAAGCTCCTTCCCCGCCCCCTCCGCCCCCCCCCCCCCCCCCGCAACACTTCTTGATTTGGGAAAAGGGTCAATACTTGTCCTACAGATTCCTACTTTCAGGTCAGTTAGCTACATCAAAATGCCATATCTATTAAATTCAGATCATTCAAATTAAACCTTTCCATTTAACATTCTGCCGTATGTAAATTTACTGAGAAGATAGATAAGACTGGAAGTGTAATGAAAAATAATCCAATACAAATTGATATGGCAGTCAGCCAAATGGTTTCAATCAGAAATAATTCAGAATATCTCCAAAGCATGACCTGAGTTTTGTTGCAAATATGTTCTCAGTGGAATTTATAAAACCTATTCTCAATTGCATATTTTAGGGGGAATATTCCATTTCACATCACATAATTTATTGGATATGAATTTATTATTTGCAATTCAGTTAGATGACTTCAGTTTGAAAATCACAATGAGTAACTCCAGGACACAGTAGATCTTTTATTAACCAGACATAGGTCAGGACTCCATTTTTTTTTCTTTCTTTTTACCTGGGTCTCCTGTGCTTTCTTTTATTTTAACTTAAACAATAAATGTTACAGTGTTCAGGAAAAGATTCCATGATGTTTTTTTTTTTTTATTTTGACTGTGAGAAAATAAATTGGCTAAAACAGGAATATATCAGATTTTTATAAATCTACCAGTTTGTTAGCTAAAACACTTCGAAATAATATAAAATAAATTTCATTTCATATTTAAATAATTTATATTAAAATGGATTAAATTTATATTGCATATAAAATTGTTGGTGTATGTTGAAGAGAAATTGTATCAAATGTTACAAGAATAAAAGAGAAAAAAATATGTACAAACACTGATTTTTTTTTCAGCTTTCAAGTTTTGTCTAGCAGATGAAAGCTTTCCCAAAAGAGAAGCTGCCTGCGTACAATCTTGAAGTCAGTTGGAAAAGTAGTTGTATGATGCAAAGCATGAACAGAAAATTGTTGCGCATGAAAAAGGTGGTCATATGGCAGGATGATAAGAAGCTATGAAAATTCCTAGTCAGTTAGGATGGGAAAACTGAGACAAGAAAACTAAACCAGGCCAAACAATTTGGATAACATATGGCCAGTTTGTGAGTCATAGGAACTTATCTTCCCTAAACAAGGTCACTTGAGAGCAAATGATTTTAAACTTATTTCCTCCGACAAAAGAATGCATAGCTTAAATCACTCTGGCCTGGGAAAATAGAGAACAAAGACCCATTAATGCCACTTGTCCCAGCTGAACTCAAAAACAGATGAAATTTGAGAATAAATAACAAAAATCCTCCATTTAAGCCAGACAGACCTAAGATAATAGTAAAACAGACCAAAGAATAATCCAAAACTCACCTACACTCATTTTGATTTGTCAGCATATTAAAAATGCAACTGCAAAGTTGATAAATATATTCTACTGAAAACCTCCCCTCAGATTCTTGACTTCAGGGCGGGGGGGGGGGGGAGGGAAGGGGGATAAAAAGCTCTCAGGACAAATACTCAACTGGCCAAATCGAGAGCATGTTCATGCCCCTTCCCAGGCATAAATTCTTTATTTCTTCTTAAACTCTAAGGGTCCCAGGAGACTTGAAACCAGGGGAGCAGTGGGCAACTGGAACTGGGCTTACCCTTGATGCTATCGCCAAGGCCCCCTTTTTATCTGACTTCGCAGAGAACGGAAACAGCTCCATCGTGGCTCACTTCTCATCATTGTGACCTTCACTTCCCAGGGAGCTAACAGCAGTCCAGCCTTGGTTCGCTCCTTTCCTAGAACTTTTTTAGAGTGCCAAAGCAGAGCACCGGGTAGGCTCTCCCCAGTTATTTCTTCTCCCAAATCCTCCTTTTTGCTTCACTGTCCCCAGCCTTAAAAGCATACTCTCAAACCACCTAGATTCATGTTGTAAAATATTTCCTATAGGAAGTCAAGGACCCACACACTATAGCCAGCCTGAGGCAGACTTGCTCTGGGCAAGTCCTTGTCCAGTAACAGTAAGAAATGAAGTTGAAACAGTAATTAGGTACTGGATAATGAAGGTTCTTACATGACATCTTAAGGAGCCTTTTATAGTAAAGGTAATAGGGGATGATTAAACAATTTTCATCAGGGTAAAAACTCATGTTGATGATATATATATTTAAAGGATTTATGGTGAATAAAGAGTCAGAAATAAGTATCCAACTATGGAGAAAATAAAGGAGAAATACTAATAAATTTTAATTGGCTGGAAATGAAAAATAGCAAGATATAAAATTTAAGAAAGAGTTCACAATTAAGAATATGATTCAAATTTATACAACAGTTGTATATTTGGGTTTCAACCAAGAGTGAAAAGAGAAAAATGGCAGTTTGAGAAAGTATGGGAGGCAATAATAATTTTGAAGAAATAACTCAGTTTTGTAATATTTATTTTGAGACATCCACTGGATATTCAGTGCAAGCTATCTTTGAATCTGTTTTTGTTCATCAGTTTATGTTGTTCATTATATTCCAATATGGATATTGTGTTAGCAGGCATGGAAACAACATTGATTTTATTGTACATCGCTATGCTAGACCTCTTGGGTGAGAAGGTACATTGTCAATAAACATACTATTTTGAAAGGAATCTTTTTTTCCCCTAAGCAGTAAGTCTCAACAGTGGAATTAAAAAAATTTATGTTGTAAACAAATGTGCTGTCATTCAGGCTTTGGTATATCAGGGTTTGGTATTCATCAAGATAGGTATGTGTGGGAAGTTTTGAGAAAGATGACATTACTCATATATAACCTGTTTTGTATTATTGTTTCCTACAAAAGTCATTTATTTTTGCAAGCCTTAGAAGATGCAAAAAATACTTGATTTTTATTTCTACACTTTATTGGACTTTTCTTTCAAATTTTTACAATTTATTGGATTTTTCTTTATTACATCTATATTATCAATACATACTTCCTGAATTAAGCCAAGCAGCCTTCTAAATATATTTTCTGGTTGCACTTTAAATAATTTACTAATATTATCTTCTTTTCAATATTTAGATAATTTTCATTTCCATCTCTCTGGAGTACAGATATACCACTTCAAGAAAGTGATATGTGAGAAAGGAAGTCACATGAATGTTGGGGTTTCCCAGTACATATATGAGTTATTTTTATATCAGATAGTAATCTAATAAGTGAACAATAACATTGTCAAAATACCTGTAAATACCATAATTAAAAATATGTTATTGCTAAAAAATGATAAAATCTGAGCCTTCAGAGAGTGCTATTTTTTTTTCTGGATGGGGTATTGCCTCAGTGATGATGGCTGCTCATGGGTCAGGGTGATGTTTGTTGAAGATTGGAGTGATTGGAGAGGTCTTAAAATAAGACAATAAAAAAGTTTTCTGCATCAATTGACTCTGATTCTTCCATTCACAAATTAGTTCATATATGCAATGTTGTTTGATAGCATTTTACCCATAGTAGAGTTTTAAAACTCGATTCAATCCTGTCAAAACCCAGTACTGCTTTATCAACTAAGTTTGTATAATATTCTAAATCCTTCTTGGTAATTTCAACAACCTTAACAGCATCTTTACCAGAAGTAGATTCCATTTTAAGAAATTAATTTCTTTTCTCATTTGTGAGAAGCAAATTCTCATTTTTCAAAGTTTATCATGACATTGCAGCAATGTAGTAATATCTTCAGGCTCTATATCTAATTTTAGTTCTCTTGCTATTTCCACCACAACTTCAGTTACTTTATTCACTGGAGTCTTGAATCATTCAAAGTCATCTATGACTGTTGGAATCAACTTCTTCCACACTCCTGTTAATGTTGATGTTTTGACCTTTTCCCATGAATTATGAATGTTCTAAATGGCATCTAATGGTGAATCCTTTCCAGAAGGCTTTCAGTTTACTTTGCCATAAAAATCACTATCTTTGTATCATAGGAATAATTATCTCTGGAAGCTATATAGTCTTATAAAATATACTAGAGGCCCTGTGCATGAAATTTGTGCATGGGAGGTAGGGGTTGTCCCTTATTCCAGCCTGCACCCTCTCCAATCTGGGACCCCTCGAGGGATGTCCTACTGCCCATTTAGGCTTGATCCTGGTAGGATCATGCCTAAACAGGCTGTTGGGCATCCTTCTCACAATACAGGACTGCTAGCTCCAAACTGCTCACCTGCCTGCCTCCCTGATTGCCTCTAACCACTTCTGCCTGCCAGCCTAATTGATGTCTAACTGCTCCCCTGCCAGTTTGTTTGCCCCCAACTTCTCTCCTCTGCCAACCTGGTCACCCCTAACTGCCTTCTCCTACAGGCTTGATCGCCCCCAACTGCCCTCCCTTGCAGGCCTGGTTTCTCCTAACTGCCCTCCCATGCTGGTCATCTTGTGGTGGCTATCTTTTTTCACATGGGTGCAGGATCTTTGACCCCATGGGGCATCCATCCTGTGTGTGGGAGTGATGGTCAATCTGCAAAATACTCTTTTATTAGATAGGATAGAGACCTGGTACGTGTGTGAGGGCCAGATGGTTTTCCCTGAAGGGTGTCCCCGATCAGGGTGGGGGTTCCCTTGGGGTGTGGGGTGGCCTGGACGAGGGGCCTTTGGTGGTTTGCAGGCTGGCCATACCCCCCAGGAACCCAAGCAGAGGCCCTGGGATCTGGGACTAATTTCTGTTCTGTAATTGAAACTTTGTAGCCTGGAGCAGAGCCAAGCCTTCTGCTGGCTCCATGGCTGCAATATAATTCAAACATTGTAGCCTGGAGTGGAGGCCTAGGCTGGCCAGAGCTTCAGAAGCTTGGCTTACTCCATCGCCTGGGCAACCCTAGCCTCTGCTCTCTCCAGCTCTGTGGCTGCAGCCATTTCTGTTGGGATTATGTATCTTTTATAGTTGAAACTTTGTAGCAGTGAGTGGAGGCTTAGGCAGGCAATAGCAGGCAGAAAGCTTGGCTTCCTCCATTGCCAGGGAAACCCACGCCTCCCTCCTGCTCTCAGTGGCAGCAACCATCTTGGTTGCGGTTTATTTGCATTATTTGCTCCTGATTGGCTGGTGGGCATGGCTGTGTGCATGGCTTGATCAGAGGTATGGTCAATTTGCATATTAGTGTTTAATTAGATAGTATTTCTTAAATAATAAGATCTGGAATTTAAAATTACTCTTTAATCTCTGGGCTGAAGAATGGATATTGTGTTAGTAGGCATGAAAACAACACTGATTTTATTGTACATCACTATGCTAGACCTCTTGGGTGAGAAGGTGCATTGTCAATAAACATACTATTTTGAAAGGAATCTTTTTTTTTCCTAAGCAGTAAGTCTCAACAGTGGAATTAAAAAATTTATGTTGTAAACAAATGTGCTGTCATCCAGGCTTTGTTGCTTCATTTATAAAGCACAGGCAGAGTCAATTTTATATAGAGCTCTATGGATTTTTGGAAGGGTTAAATGACCATTGACTTCAATTTAAAGTCACCAGCTGCATTAGACCCCAACCAGAAAGTCAGCCTACCCTTTGAAGCACTGAAGCCAGGCATTGACTTCTCTATAGCTAAGAAAGTCCTAGATGGCATTTTATTTCAACATAAGATCGTCTTATCTATATTGGAAATATGCTGTATAGTGTAGCCTCCTTTTGAATTATCTTAGCCCAGTCCTCTATATAACTTGCTGTAGCTTCTACATCAGCACTTGCTGTTTCACTTTGTACATTTAGGTTATGGAGAGAGCATCTTTTTTTTTCTTCTTTTCTTTATTGATTAAGGTATTACATATGTGTCCTTAGCTCCACATTGCCTCCCACACCCAACTCATGCCATCATCCACCCAGTGTCTGTGTCCATTGGTTATGCTTAAATGCATGCGTATAAGTCCTTTGGTTAAGCTCTTCCACTTCTCCCCATCTTCCCCTGCCTTCCCTCTGAGGTTTACTTCTCTATCTCTGAATCTGTTTTGTTCATCAGTTTATGTTGTTCATTACATTCCATAAATGAGTAAGATCAGGTGATATTTATCTTTCTCCAACTGACTTATTTCTCTTAGCATCATGGTCTCCAGGTCTATATGCTGTTGCAAATGGTAAGAAATTCCTTCTTTTATATAGCAGCATAGTATTCCATTGTGTAGATGTACCACAGTTTTCTAATCCGCTCATCTGCTGATGGGCACTTAGGCTGTTTCCAAATCTTAGCTATTATAAATTGTGCTGCTATGAATGTAGGGGTCCATATATCCTTTCTTATTGGTGTTACTAGTTTTCTGGGATATATTCCTAGAAGTGGGATCACTGGGTCAAATGCGAGTTCCACTTTTAGTTTTTGAGGAAACTTCATACTGTTTTCCACAGTGGTTGCACCAGTCTGCATTCTTACCAGAAGTGCACGAGGGTTCCTTTTTCTCCCCATTCTTGCCAGCACTTGTCATTTGTTGATTTGTTGATGATAGCCATTCTGACAGGTGTGAGATGGTACCTCATTATCATTTTTATTTGCATCTCTCAAATGATTATTAACTTTGAGCATGTTTTCATATGTCTCTCAGTCTTCTATATGTCCTCTTTCAAAAGCTGTTTAGTTCAATTGCCTTAACTTTTGTTAAGTTGTATGAGTTCCCCGTAAAGGTTGGAGATTAAATCCTTATCAGAGATAACATTGGCAAATATGTTCTCCCATGCAGTGGGCTTTCTTGTTGTTTTATTGATGGTTCCTTTTGCTGTGAAGAAGCTTTTTATTTTGATGTAGTCCTATTTGTTTATTTTTCTCTTTAGTTTCCATTGTCCTAGGAGCTGTATCAGTGAAGGTAATGTTCGGCATATGTTTGAGATTTTGCGGTCTGTGGATTCCTCTAAGATTTTTATGGTCTTCCATCTTACATTTAAGTCCTTTATACATTTTGAGTTTATTTTTTTGTATGGTGTAAGTTAGTGGTCTAGTTTCATTTTTTACATGTATTTTTCTTTAAACCTCATGAACCAACCTCTGTTAGCTTCGAAGTTTTCTTAAGAAGCTTCCTCACTTTTCAGCTCTGGGTTAGGCTTTGACTGAAGGAATTATTGTGGCTGTTTGGATTGGTGCGAGCAGTGAAGCTTGCTCCATTTCAGCAGTGTATCAATTTCACTTTCTTATTATTCATATATTTCCTGGAGCATCACATTTAATTTCCCCCAAGAACTTTTCTTTTGAATATACAAAGTTAGCTGGTGGCTATCTGGTGCAAGAGGCCTAGCATTTGCCCTGTCTCAGTTTCTGACATGCCTTCCTCAATAAATTTCAACCATTTTTGGATTTTGGTTTATTGTGAAAGATTTGTGATTCTTTTTGTTAGTAGAACACTTAGAGGCTATTGTACAGTTATTATTTGGCCTAAATTGTGTCTCAGGGAATAGGGAGGCTTGATGATAGAGATGTGGGAATGGCCAGTTGATAGAGTGACCTGAACGCTAGCAATATTTATTGATTATGCTTGCAGTCTTATATGGAATTGGTTTGTGGCTAGCTACTTGCATGCAAGAGATTTCATGGGCAGTATACTTAGAAATACTCTAAGGAAGTGCAAGAAACAGGACAGGACAGAGGGGAAAGTTGAATAGGGATCCAGCTACAACAGAATCTTCAGCCCATTTTGTAGAGATATCTAGATCTAGAATGACCCTTCAGAGTGATCCTGAATGGGAGCAAAGGACTAAATCCTTGAACAATTATATAAAACTAGAGGTCCAGCATATGAAATTGTGAGGCCCTGCCCACTCACACGGGCCTCGCAGAGCTCACTTCACCATGCTTGTCTCACCACACCCCACCCACCTGCCTGCCTAGCTTGTAGCCCTGCCCACCCACACCCACCTTGCCTGGCCTCCTGCCCTGGCTGCCAGCCTGCCAGCTCCTAGCCTGGCTGTGATCAGATCCTGCGGGCTGCAGGGAAGAGACTGAGAGGAGCTCCATGCACTTTATGACTGGTTGTTTGCTCACTACAGCATTCCTGTCAAAGGCTTTTTATATTAAAGATGGTCTTTAAATGCTGGATGCCTCTGACAAGGGAGTATCACTTTGTGTGAGACAACATTCATCACCCAAGGGCAATTTCAAGGAAGGACCTCAACTTTAAGCCTTCAGTAGCCATAACTTCTTACAACTAAGAGAATATGTGTCTTTGTCATGAAGTGGTTTCTGGACCAAACCACGGTATTTACCACAAAGGGAAAATTAATTAATAAGCACTATGCCTTAGTTGATAATCTGTCTTTGGGATCTACTCAATCAAAATTGAAGACGATAGCATATTGTGCTATTAAGAGCATAGGACCCAGAGGAAAAAATAATCATTTCCCTTGGGCAAGCAAGTTAATTTCTTTAAAATTTTTCTCTATAAAACAATGGCAATTAGACTACAATTGTCACTCAGTGTCTCCTGGTGGATTTGTCCCAGGAATCCCAAAATACTTGGATGCTCAAATCCTTATTGATGAAGGAAGGGAAAAGTGGAGGATGAGGATATTAGTGGATTAAACTATAGAGGAGGAATCATTGTCTGTTTTCTAAATATTAAGTCATAGATTTTTTTCCTAATCAATTATTATTTGAACATTCTAATATTTATCTCTGAAGAAGTTGAGAATGTCTATCTTATACTAGAGGCCTGGTGGATAAAATTTGTGCACAGGGTGGTGGGTGTACTCCTCTACCCAGCCTGCATCCTCTCCAATCTGGGACTCCTTGAGGGATGTCTAACTGCCTATTTAGGCCCCATCCTAACGACATCACTCTCAGTCCAGGACTGCTGGCTCCCACCTGCTTGCCTGCCTGCCTTCCTGATTGCCCATAACTTCTTCTGCCTGCCAGCCCAATCACCCCCTAACCACTCTCCTGACAGCTTGATTGATGCCTAACTGCTCCCCTGCCAGCCCGATAGCCCTAACTGCCTTCCTCTGCAGGCCTGGTCACCCTAACTGTCCTCCCCTGCAGGCCTGATCCCCACCAATTGCCCTTCCCTGCAGGCTCAGTTGCTCCCAACTTCCCTCCTCTGCCAGCCTGGTCACCCTTAACTGCCCTTCCCTGCAGGCTTGATTACCCCAACTGCTCTCCCTTGCAGGCCAGGTTCCTCCCAACTAACCTACCTTCTGGACTAATCACCCACAATTGCGCTCCCTTGTAGCCCTAGTCCCTCCCAACTGCCTTCCCCTTCTAGCCATTTTGTGGCAGCCATCTTGTGTCCATATGGGGTCAGGATCTCTGACCACATAGGGGAAGCCATCTTGTATATTGGAATAATGGTCAATTTACATATTAATCTTTTATTAGATAGTATAGAGGCCTGGTGCATGGGTGTGGGCCAGCTGGTTTGCCTGAAGGATGTCCCAGATCAGGATGGGGGCTTCCTTGGGGCTTGGGGAATCTGAGCAAGGGGTCTGTGATGATTTGCAGGATGGCCAAACCCCCCAGCAACCCAAGTGGAGGCCAGGACAGGTCAGGGCATGCAGAAAGCTTGGCTTCCTCCATTGCTGGGGAAACCCAAGCCTCCTGCTAACTCCATGGCTGCAGCCATCATGGTTGGGTTAATTTGCATACTTGCTCCTCATTGGCTGGTGAGTGTGGCTTGTTGTCATAGCAGAGGTATGTTCAATTTGCATGTTTATCTTTCATTAGTGTAGATTACACCTAAATTATTTTCTCTACTAAATTTTAATGTTCTCATTCAATGTTCTTTAGATTGTGAAAGGGGAAGAAAGGGAAAGTGGGAGGGAAAGAGAGAGGTCAGTTTCTCTATTTTTAGTACTGATTGCCTAATATCAAGACTTATTGATATAGACACAAAATGACCAAACAATTTCTGCAATCGTTGGTGAATGGCAGTAGGTCTTTGGGTCCTGCTATCTTCTTCAGATGAGTGTCCTATTTGGCAAATGTTCTGCATGACTGCTACTGGGCTTCCATCTGTCATAGCTCAATGTAACATCTAAGACAGGCACTTCAAAAGGGCAATTGCCCCACTGCCTAGTGGGCTTAAAAATAAAGAAAAAGGAGAAATACATTGTGGGTGTTTACATTTAATAAAAACAGAAGCTCATTTACTGTGTAAGCCAAGTACTCTATGTATGCTTTCCTTTTAATTAATGCAACATTCCTATAATATAGCCATTAATTGGTTGAGGAAACCAAGCTTGTAAATTAATGAATCATAACAGAATTCAAATCAAAATGTATTATATATAAAAACTTCACTATTTTGTCTTGGCCATAATTATTCAGATACTTAGGATTTAATGTAATTTTTAAGATATATAAGAAAACACTTGATTACTCCTGGGGGAAAAAAGGGAGCAAATATAATACTTTAAACAATAAAGAGCCCTAGCTAGTTTGACTCCGTGGATAGAGCATCAGTCTGCAGAATGAAGTGTCCTGAGTTCGATTCCAGTCAAAGACACATGCCTGGGTTGCGGGCTCGATCCCCACTAGGGGGCATGCAGGAGGCAGCCAACCAATGATTCTTTCTCATTATTGATGTTTCTATCTCTCTCTCCCTCTCCCTGCCTCTCTGAAATCAATATATACATATATATAACAATAATGATAAATTTAAAAAAAGAAAATAATTCATTCTAAAAAATGTATCTATTCCACCTTCTATGTGTCAACTTTGAAACTATGTCTTGAGAATGTTAGCTCCTGAACTCCTTTTAGACTGTTTTACTCAGTGCTTAAATGATCTTATCTCATTTTTAAAAAAATTAGATTGCCTGTATCTGTTTTTTCCTCCATGCTTTCATTTTTTATTGTAATTCTTATCTCATTCAGGAAAGAACATAAAATTACTTCACACATCTTGAAAGCTTTTGGGATAGAACTCATTTTTGTTCTTCTAACTTTTCTCTCTTCATTATAAATCAGCATCCTACTCCTGTACCAATCACATGGACATATACTTGAATTATTAGCAATGACCACATGTCTTTTTTCTTCATGTTGTACGTATTTCATGGAGTGCTGGTTTTCTCTCATTTAATTCTTCCTCTCCTTCACCTCGCAAAATGTATTTTTTTCTATATACCTGATGGTTTATTACTTATCATTCAGATACCATGAATAATTTTTGTCAGTTTATCCTCTTTAAATGCTGACAACAATATTGTTTTGTATTTCTTTTTTTTTGCTGTGTTTTTATTATCTCAAGTATATCTTTACAAAGGATGTTAATTTCATGCTTCTCTTTCATATCAATGTCACTTATATTGATATCCTTGAGAGCAAGTGCCATGTGGTCATAATTATTGTTACTATCCTGTACCCTCACTATACACAGATTACACAAATGTTTCTCAGTTATAATCTTATAAACAAAGGGAATAATTCATTGTCAATATTTTAAACACTACTTTGAAAATCTGTGTCCTATGCTTACTCATAAATTAGGAAGTCTTACTAACAAGTTTTATTTCTGTTTAAAGCAATAACATTTTTGGAGAAAGAAAACAAAAAAAATGAGATTCTGTATTGAAAATTTATATTGTCTCATATGGGTTTTTTTGAAATATATAACTGCTTTTCTAAAAATTATGAACTAATATTTAGCATAACATTATGAACTCTTTCATGAATACCTACAATTTTCAAAACACTTTTCAAAACTTCAACGTCGTTAAACAGAAAACCTGACTTTACGATCTTTTCTAAAAAGTGGTTTTATTCCTGTCATTGTACTTACTTCCTAAAATCCCAAAGTGACTGTCTCATTATTGTTACATACATTATTTCATCAGTGAAGTGTTTGCAAATGAAATGCAGAACTGATAAATGACACAATGTGCAGAATTTGTTGAACATAAATAGTAAAACATAAAACTTGTGGAAATGGTTTGGTAGGGAAAATTGAGTCCATATTCTGCTTTACCCAAAGCTTTATTTAGCAACACTTCCTTTTATTACCATGCAATTCACCAAGCATGAGCAATTTCCACATCACTTCTTTTATCCAGTGGCAACATAAACATTCACACTTTCTGAAATAAAGGGCTTGGAGTGTTATAGTTGCTCTGTTTAAGCAGCGATCTTTAAGGTTGTGTCAGCATTTCCATTACATACCCCGTTTCTTGAAGTTTATAACTTGCAGTAAAAAC
This sequence comes from Antrozous pallidus, assembly GCA_027563665.1. Lineage (NCBI taxonomy): Eukaryota > Metazoa > Chordata > Mammalia > Chiroptera > Vespertilionidae > Antrozous > Antrozous pallidus. Next base: position 28,672,811 of record CM050519.1, read on the forward strand.
TAACCCTTGGGTTGAATCTTTACTTACAGAGGTATATTTCAGAGCAACTTATAGAGATATAGCTGCAAGACACCCCATTTCTGTTAATAGAAGCCAGGTCATGAATCCCTTCTTGGCACATTGAACAGATTTATCCTGTAACTCCCCTACTGGGATAAAATTATTTTTTATAAAAGTGGGGAAAATATTTTGGTTTGATTTCAGTAAAGTGATAAAGTGCAATACCTAGCCCATGCAGGTATGAATTTTCAATAGCTTTTCTATATTTATCGCATAATGCCCCCTCCTCCAAAGTGACCTTGGTAAAGTATAAGCTAGTTAGTTCTATTCAGGTATAATTTAAAATGAGCTCATGTTTTCTTTCTCTCAAATATATTGAATTGTTTCTTTCTTGGGCATGTCACTGAAAGCTAGAAGAAGAAAAGTTTAAATTTTTCACATGATAAAATAAAATTAGTAATGAATTATGAGTACATCACAGTTTTAACTACAATATACACATAGATTCAATTTGTTATTGGTAGGTAATTAACTGTAATAAATAAATATAATTGATAGTATAAAATCCAGATATTTAGGAACAATTTGAAAGATATATCACAAAATAAATTACTAAAATTAGACATTTTTGTTATCATTTATATAAGCAAAATTTACCAAGTTAAAATTTCTAAACTAGAATTGAGTTTTCTTATATTTTTAACACATACACTTAGGTGTCTTTATGCAGTTCATAAACCTCACAAATTCAATGAGATTCAAATAGCACATGTTCAAAAAATAAAAGGGAGGTGTTAAAATTAGTTAAATCAATGATCCTTGAGGTAAAGATAGGCTACAGGAATCAATTATAATGGGCCATATCTCCATCAATTGTAACATCTACCATAAACATCCATAAAACATAGTACCACTATAATATAATTCATAATAAAATAACATAGTAAATAAAAAACAGAATATGAATGAAATGTTTGATAAAAATACATAAGTATGTTTATTTCCAATTTTGTATTCAATTAATCTACTCAAAGAAATTAAATGGTCTCTAGTTGTATTTTCAGTTGTCTCTATCAAAAGTCTATCATATGACCCTTTTATAGTTTAAGCATTACAAATTCAAAGTGTATTTGGGAATTTTGCTTTGGAATCTGTTATCATTTTGTTACAGTGTACAAACACACACATGTATTTTATTTGTGTGTATTGTCAACATTTACTGATACCAATATACAACTCTGAAGAAAGCTGTAATACCAAATCTATGTTTCCTTTTTAAAAAGCTGTAATACCAAATCATGTTGACTTTAAAAGTATTAAAGTGATTTAAGCATAACCAAATTTATTAACCCACCACTTGATATCACCATCTCTGCCCCCACATCTTTGTCTTTATTGTGTACTCTTGATTTTTGTATCATTGGAAGAATTCTCAATCTTCCTCTTCCTGCCTGACCTGTTCTTTTCACACTTGGTCACTTAAAGGAACTCTATAACTAACCTGTCTTTCTTAACCAAGTTTGAATCAACTTAGAAAAAGAAAGAGTAAAATAAATGACGATGTTCATTATTTGATAAATATTAGGAAATGACACATTTGTAGGCAAGTTAATTAAAATATTGAAACTCAGAGTTAGACAGAAAATGAATTTACACTGGTAGTTCTGAAAACCTTAAGCCTTAACTACATGGCACAGCCAGATGCAATCAAGGACACGTGCTTTTTTTAAGATTGCCAGCCCCCAAGAAAAAAGGAAGAGGAAAAGTAAAGGGCATTTCCTTTTCACCTTGAATGCCCCATATTGGGTCAGAGAATGTGCGCAAGCAGCCAGTGACCAGGAGGAGTATTATACCACTACTTCTCACTCTTCATTAAAGAAAACATCCTATATAATAAAGAGGTAATATGCAAATTAATCTTCATGCCCTCACAAGATGGCTGCCTATGACCAGGCCAGCAGGAGGGTTAGTGAGGTACAACCAAACCACTGAAAAGCAGGGTGTGTGGGGTGACCAGGCCAGTGGGGGTGCCATGAGGTATGACCAGGCTGGCATGGGAGGAAGCTGGGAGTGACCAGGCCAGCAGGGGGCCAATTGAGGGTGACCTGGCCAGCAGAGGGGGGTAGTTGGAGGCAACCAGACCAGCGGGGGGGGGGCAGTGAGGAGCAACTAGGTCAGTGGGGGGGCAGTTGGGGGTGACCAGTGTGGAAGGCGGAGTGCAGTTAGGGACAACTAGGCCAGCGGGGGGGGGGGGGGCAGTTAGGGGCAATCAGGCCAGCATGCAGAGGCAGTGAGGGCTGATCAAGCTGTCAGGGGGGGGGTCAGTTGGGGCAACCAGGCCACCATGGGGGGGGGGGCTTCGGGGGTGACCAGACCAGCAGGGGGGAAAGTTAGGGGTGACCAGGCCAGCACAGGGGGCAGTTATGGGCAACCAGGCTGGCAAGCAGGTATGCAATTAGGAGCCAGTGTTCCTGGATTGGAGAAGGTTCAGGTTGGGCTGAGGGGACCCACCCCCCATGCATGAATTTTGTGCACTGAGCCTCTAGTTAGAATATAACAAAAGAAACTGCTAATATCCATGGCCTATAAATAAAATTCCTCAAATGCTTCTACTGTCTGTTTTCTTTTTCCCATAATCACAATGACCCGAAAGAAAAACACAAAACTTTTCATTCGTGTCTCTACTTGTTCTGTCTATAAAATGAAACAGCTGCACATAACACTGGCTGACAATCCTAGATAATTCACTGCTTCCTAGTCATTTCACTCTCCTACTTTCCAAGGTAATAGTTTCTCCTTTCTCTCAAACATCAGCTCACCTACCTCTCTAAGATGGTTAACTCAAATTTCTCACCCAGAACATACATACCATCAGAAACAAATATCTCTCTACCACTACATCCCATGAATTCTGTTTTGCCGGTTGCAGTGATGTGTTCATTATCTTCATTTTATTTGACTTCTTGCAAGCATTTGACATGGTTTGTTATGTCTATCTCCTTTAAATACAGTCTTCATGTCACTTCAGGTAGACTACATACTCTTGGTTTCTTCCACCTCACCAGTTTCTCCTTCTCAAGTTTTATCACTGGCTTTCCTTTCCTTGCTTACATACAAATGTTCTCATATTAAACACTGATCTTAATCTCCTGTCACTGTTCTCTAACATTTTAGGTAATCTTATCCCCTCTCCAATTTTTCAGTATCTCTGATTTACTGAAATATCACACTTTAATTGTTTAACTCCTCCCAAAGTGCCAGAATATTATTTGCAAATGTCTATTCGATATCTGTTTGGCTTGATGTCTAAATGGCATATCAAATGTAATATATAATAAAACCAAATTATTCATTCTTCAATTCAACTGAACACCATTTTTTAATTTAAATTTTTCATCACTAATATTATTAAGATGTTCCCCATTTTCCCGCCCTTTTGCCTATCTCACCGTACCCCTACCTCCCCCTCCCTTGACCTTTACCACACTATTGTCTGTGTCCATCAGCTACGCATATATGATCTTTAGCTAATCCCATCACCTTCTTTATCCAGTCCTTCCCACCCTCCTCCTGTCTGACATTTGTCAGTCTGTTCCATGTACCCATGCTTTTGGTTCTATTGTTTCCATCAGTTCATTTTGTTCATTGGATTTCACATATTAGTGAGATCATGTGGTATTTATCTTTCTCTGACTGCCTTATATTGCTTGGCATAATATTCTATAGACCTATCTATGCTGTTGGAAAGGGTAAGAGTTCCTTATTTTTTATAGCCACATAGTATTCCACTGTTTAAATATCCACAGCTTTTTTTATCCACACATCTGCTGATGGGTACCTGGGCAGCTCCCAGATCTTGACTATTGTAAATAACGCTGCTATGAACATAGGGTTTATATGTTTTTTCTGATTGGTGTTTCAGGATTCTTACGACATATTCCCAGAAGTGGGACCACTGGGTCAGAATTCAGTTCCATTTTTAATTTTTTGAGGAGACTCTAGTTTTCCAAACTGGCTGCACTGGTCTGCATTCCCACCAGCAGTGCACTAGGGTTCCCTTGGCTTCACATTCTCACCAATCATTGCTGTTTGTTTATTGATAGCAGCCATTCTGGCAGGTGTGAGGTGATACCTTATTGTCATTTTAATTTCCATCTCTCTGATGCTTAGTGATCTTGAGCATTATGTCTGTTGACCACCTGTATGTGTTCTTTGGAAAAGTGTCTATTTAGGTCCTTTGCCCATTTACTGTAGGATTCCTCATTATGGTGAAGGTAACAGCATTCCCTTAGGAGTCAGTGTGGATTCCCCTCATTTCTTATTCCTCACATCCAAACCATTAGCAAATTTTACTAGATCTATACTTTACATGTCTTACAGAATCAGAGCAGTTCTCACAGCACCACTCCTGCTTATAACCCTGCAGTGACTTTCATCAAAGACATGGGATTAGTTTTCTATTGCTATTAAAACCAATTAATATATATTTAGCAGTTTACCACCACATTGATTCAGTTTTTGTGAATCAGGAGGTGAGTCAATTTAGCAGCATTATCCACTGAGTATCTATTTCATCTGTAAAAAGGGATCAATAAAAATAGTGTTCCTCTTCAAGGCTAAAGATACATTTTGAAACTCATGTGACTATTAGTAAATTCATTTTCTCCTAGCAGTAGAACTCATAGTGGTTTGTTTCTTTAATGCCAGCAGGAAAGGGTTCTTTTTTTTCAAGTTTCCTTCCTCTAGGCCAGTGATGGGCAATCTTTTGATCCCAATGTATCAAAATTTGCCAAAAAGCTGAGCATAACTAGATGGTGTGTCACTTTGAGAAAAAAAAACAACATAATTTTGCGATATTTATAGTTTAAATAACAAAAATGTATAATTGTAATATATAACTGTTTTTAATAAACCAAAAACGAATTATTTAACTTACCTGCTTAGTGACTTCTTTGTTCATCTGTCAGTCAGTTTCTTTTGTTGGTCTTGATATTATTTAACTTGTGTGGGGTGCCATGAATTAAGATAAGTGAGGGGGAGGGGGAATTCTTTAATTAACCTGCCTATTAATGACTTTTTTATTGTTGAATTTCATTGGCTAAACCTTCAATTGAAGGTTGGTATTTTGTACACTTCAAGCCCAAGCATCTGTCAATCTGTTTCTTTTGTTGGTTTTGATATTATTTAATGCTGAGATTAAGGTCTCACAAAAGTACATAGAGGGAAAAAATGTGAATAAAGCCATTGCTATATTTTTCAGGGTGCTAAAAGTGTCTGGTAATCGGTTCCAGGCACTCCAAATTTCCTGTTCATAATGGCACTCCTCTTGATTCTCCAAGCGGCACCTTTCCAGATTCTCAAGCTTTGTCCTCAAGTCCACAAACACCTGAGCCCAGTTGCTATCTTGAAATTCTGCAAGTTGCATCTCCAAATCATCAATTTGCATCCAATGGAAACCATTTAATTCCAAACTACTGTAGACTACTACATCAGGATACTTAATTATTTTTTTGGTCTGTTCTAGGCTTCTAAATTGATTACATCTATCGCTGAATTGGTCAAGTAATGAGTCTAAAACATGCTGGTACTTTATATGCAAGGGTTCCATTTCATTTTGCAGACCTGACCTTCTCAAAATACTTTGTTACTCAAGGAAAATACTTATAAGTTTTAGTTTCTACATCTCGCTTGAAATGTTGTTTACTTTCAAAAGCTTTTATGTATCCAAACCTTTATAACATCAATACTTTTGCCAAAACCTTGTAACTTTAAGTTCAGTTCATTAATATGAACAGAGAGATCTATAAAAATATCAGGGTGTTGACCCACTTATCATCATTGAGCTGAGAAAAGTTTCCCAGATGATTATCCTCAAGAAACACCTTAATTTCTACAAACCACTCCACAAAGTGCTCAAGAACTTTGCCTCGGCCCAGCCATCTTACATTATTGTACATCAGCAGTCCACTGTAGGTGAAACCAACCTCCAGTAAAAGTGCAGAAAATTCTGGCTTGTGAAGAGGGCGAGCAGTTATTAAATTAACTATTTTTGTAACAACTGATGTTAAGTTGTTTAAGTCGGTGAATCCTGCCTTGGCACATAAAACCTCCTTATGGATAATACAATGAAAAGGCACAATCAGATGTCCAATAGCTTCCATAAACAATTTGACAAATCCGACTTTTTTCCCCACCATGTTTGGTGCTCCATCTGCCATCACTGACACAACTTTAGAGATATCAATGCTTACATCACAGAATGTTTGTATAACAACCTTACATATTTGGCTTCCTGATTTGCCACTGATACTAACTTTATCAACTCTTCTCTCGTTGTCAGACTATCAGAATATCGACCAATAATGGCCAACTGAGCATGTGATGTGACATCAGTAGTTTCATCAAGAGAGATTGAGAAATATTTACAATTACTTATGTCTCTCTTTAATTGAAGTTGTATGTTTGTGTTCAGTCTCATTATTTGGTTTTTTATGATATTTCTACTGAGTGGTAACTCAGATATTCTCTTAATAATTGCATCTTTATTTTGCATATCATGAAATAGAACTGGTGCACATCTTAGGAGAGAGTTTCTTTAATAAATTCTCCCACAATGAGTGCTTTTCCATGCTGAGTGAGCAATGCTCAACCTTGCCAATCTTAAATTTGTCGAGCCTTTTATAAATTTAAGGACAGAATTAGATTGGCTCTTATAAAGGTCTAGCTGCCTGGAAATGTATTCCTTCCTTTCATCCTCACTTTTTTTTTAAGAGCTGGGAATGATTAGTTAAAAATGTCTAATTATATTCCATGTTCTGCTTTACTACCATTTCAGTACATAGAACACAACATCATCTGCCATTTTTTTCTATAATGCCATACATCTTGGTCCATGTCTCTTGAAAGGGTCAGCTACTGCTACTACCACTTCCTTTACTTAACCTTGTTTTTTTAATTTTTGAGTTCTCCATGGTGGAGGGGGGGAAGCATTGACAGAAGATAGAATTCTAGATAGCCTGTTAGCCCTCCAGGCAATTGGGGGTTAACTAGCCTAACTGAGCATAAGATGGCACATATAACTGTCTTTTAGGAAAGGGCAGCATTAATAAGCAGAAATAGGGGTTAATAAGGATACACAACAGTAATAGTGGTGAAATGGAGTCTGCACTATGCTGCAAAATGACGTTCCTTACATAAACTGAGATGGCTGAAGTTATTTCTAATGGTGGGAAATGGCACCCATAGCACAGGCCCTTGCCTCTCCCAGCCTCCCCTCACTTATCTCAGTAATGATGGTCAATTAGAAATCCATGATACCCCAGAACAGTAATTGGATGATGGTTGTTGTGGTTATGTGGTTGCTGGTAATGGCAATCACAGGGCCCCCAGAGATTCAACTCCACAGCATTCTGCTACTCCCTGCTCTGCTGGTTGGAAGTGAAGTCAAGGATCCCCTGATGGCCTAACTGGAAGTCCCAGAACTAGACGCCCTGTGCCGGAGTTGTGTTGTTTTGGCCTACAGAACTCCAGCACAGAGTGTCTACACTACAGCAAATATTTCATCCTTGGCTACTGCCCCTGGCCATGCTGTAGCCGAGAATGAAACGTCCTTCTCAGCGTGTGGCCCCATACTTCTCTGTATGCAACCACATGTGACCATGTGTCATCGAAAATGATTAGGTGTGTCAGTGATGAGATGTGTATCATAGCTTCACCATCAAAGCTCTAGACCATAGTTTAAAAGGCGTGACTGTTAAAGTGAAGTCTACCAAAGAGAATCTTCCTTTTGATAAATTTTAAGACAACTGATAAGGAGCTTTAATTATACCTGCAAAAAATTCCTTCACTTTTCCAGCTAATGTAACATCATTGTGAGGGTGTGATTCATTATATTTAGAGATCCTGCCCACACATAAGAAGAGAGATTATATAGGATACACCCACCAACAAATGGAAATCTTGGAGGCTATCATAAGAATCTGTCTATCATAGCTATAAATCCTAATATGCTCCTCAAATTACTCTTTATACTCACTTCTTATCACTGTTTCCTCACCACATTTTAATTATTCTTTCTGTCCCTCTAAGAGGTAAAATTCAGTTTTGCTTTAGTATATCTGGAATTTATTTTCTATCTAAATTGCTCTTCCCAGCCCTGGCTGGTTTGTCTTACTGGTTGGAGCACTCGCCCTCAGAATGAAGGGTTGTGTGTCTGATTCCTGGTTAAGGGCACATGCTCAGTTGCAGGTTCCATTCCTTGTCTCTCTCTTTCTCTCTCTCTCCCCTCTTCCTTTGTCATTCCCCTCCCCTCTAAGGATTAATGAAACAAATATAATTAGGTGAGAATTTAAAAATTTTTCTTACCATAGCATTAATATTTTTAATTTTTCTTTTACCACTGTTTTTTCATATATTAAAGTTCAAGTAGGTCATTAATGACTACCTAATTTTAAAAAGCCATCCATTCCTTTATTATTTTATATGTATCATTTCCTGAAATTATCTTCTATTATAATATGCTGTATTATATAATATTAGATCACATTGCTTTATGTTATTCATTAACTAACATATTGTCTGCCTTCTGCTCAGCAATTCAATCCCATTACCAAAAGTGTCTTTTCTATATTGTTGGTCACTATATGTATAACCTTAAAGTATAGTCAGTATTGATACAAATATGCTAAACAAAGAAAGGAAGGAAGGGAAGAAGAACAAAAAGGAAGAATTATTTTTAAAGGGATATTTAATCCTATAATTCCATCCTTTTGATGGTGATCCAGTTTTTAGAGGATAACTCTTGAAGTAATAAAGAACATATGCCTTCTTCTTGTCTAATTCCAAAGGTTTCTCTTACAATTCTGTGACCCATACTTTGAACTGGAGCAATATGGAATCTCTTCTATATAAATCACATGCTTTGTTGCAAAATAGAACTCTTCCTTTGCTAATTCATTTACCCTATCCAACTCAAATGTACTAATAATTTAATGCTATAAGAGGTTTCTTTTCTACTTGTGGGTGAGGCAGGAGTTCCTCTTATTTACTTTCTAATAAATTCAACAGTTTGGTAATTAATCCTATTATTTATAAATTGAATATATCTCTGCTCTTCTAAAATCAGAAATTTGAGTATTATTTATGGATCTTTTCATCAGTTAATTTTTATAATTTTAAGTCAAATATAACTTATATAAGCAAAATTTACCTTTTTAGAGCACAATGCTATAAGTTTTAATAAATATATACAGTCATGTGATTACCTCCAAAATTAATATAAATAGTTGCATCAGAAATTTCCCATGTCCTTTTGTTATCAATTTCTCTCCCAAATCTAGTTGGTGAAAACAATTGATCTGTTTTCTGTTTCTCTAGTTAAACCTTCCAAGAATACCCTATCCAAAACTATGTAGCCTTTTAGTCTGATTTATCATAACATATTTGTAATTTATCTTCATTGTGGCAACTGTTAGTAGTTTTTTCCTTTTATACCTGAGTCATATAGCATTGTATGGATTTAACATAGTATGTGCATTCTTTTCTTTGTTAAGATATTTCTTCAGTTTTTTGAAAGTAAAATTATAGTCTCTATAAGCATTTATTTATAGGTTTTTGTATAAATATATATTTTTCATTTCACTTGGACAAATACTTGAGTATTGGTTTTCTGGCTTATTTGGTGTGTGTTTAGCTTCATTATATTGACAAACTTTTTTTCCAAATTGGCTATCCTATTTTGTGTTACCACTAGCACTGTATGAGATTTCCTGTTGTATTATCTCCTTGTCAGCATTTGGTATTTCAGAACTTTTAGCCATTTTATCTCTGTAGCAGTACAGCATTGCAATTCTAATTTGCATTTCCCCAAAAAGTAGTAATTATTTTATCTACATATTTACTCTCCATATATATTTAGTTAAATAATAAATATTTTGCACTTTTATTAAAATCACTATTTATTTTATTAAGAAGTTTTGAGAATACTTTATATTTTCTTAAAATAAGCCCTTTATCAAAAGCAATTTGCAAATATTTTCTCTCAGTCCTTGGGTTATAGCTTAATCATCTTAACATAACTTTTAAAAGAGCACAAAATGTTAATTTTGATAAAATCCAATATACAAAAAAATTGTGTTTTCATTGTAACATATAAGAAATATTTTTATAGTCCAGGGCTGTAAAAATTTTTTGATACTTTCCCCCCCTAAATATTTTGTAGTTTAATTTTAGCACTTGGTTTTCTGATTCAATTCAAGTTAGTTGACATATGCTATGTGAAATATTAATCAAAGTTAATTTTTTCATATGCAAAAATCACTAGTAATTGAAATATCAGTTAAAAAGGATATCTGCTCTCTGTTCTCCATTGAATGACCCCTTTATTTCAGTATTATTTACCATATTGAAAAGGACTACTTTCAGACTTCCTATTTCTGTCCCATTTATCTATCCTTTATTTAAAAACACACAGATGGATAAATAGATCCAAATACATAGAAGCATGGCACAGATGGTCAAATCTCAGAGGGAATGTGGGAGAGGATGAGTGGGTGGGAAGAGATCAACCAAAGAACTTGTATGTATATATGCATAGCCCATGGGCACAGACAATAGGGTGGTGAAGGCCTCGGGTGGGGGCAGGCTATAAGGGGTTAATGGGGCAAGGGGATATCAGTAATACTTTCAACAATAAATATTAAAAATAAATTAAAAATCTTGTTTTGACCAATATTATATTTAGCCTGGAAAGCATGAAGTTTAAGTTTTCAAAACTTGTTTTTAGTCTTTTGAACATTCTCATTCTGCTCTTCTCACATGAATTTTAGGATTAGCTTTCAATTTATGGAAAAATGATAATGATCTTTTTTTTAGATTTAACCCATTATTTATTTTTAAATATATTTTTATTATTTTTTATTTTTCTTTATTGGTTAAGTTATTACATATGTATTCTTATCTCCCCATTGCCCACTCATGCCCCCACCACCTTGGAGTCTATATCCATTGGTTAGGCTTATATGCATGCATACAAGTCCTTTGGTTGATCTCTCCCCTCTACCCCCATCTTCCCCTACCTTCTCTCCGGGATTTTGATTATAATTGTTTTGAAACTATAAATCAGTTTGTAGAGAACTGACATGTTAACAATATGAAATATTCCAATTCATGAATATATGATATCTCCCTATTTATTTAGGCTGTCTGTGATTTTTCTAATCAGTATTTTAGATTTCAGAATGTTGTCTATCTTTTATGTCTTATACATAAATATGTTATGTTTTCGGTACTATCATTAATCTAATCAGATAAGGAGGCCATTAAATTGAAGTGGCTTTAATACCTTAGTAGCCTCCATTAACAAGCCAAAACGTAAGCCTGAAATGATTCCCAGTTAAGAAATTGAAATATAAGGATAACCAATCACCAACAGCCATCTAGGCTTTCCCAATAAAACAACTGCTTAATAGCCAGTGAAGTAATTTCTTGCTTTGCATCTGCCTCTTCAATGTAAAAGTCTTAACCATAGCTTTTGTTGGTGGAGCTCTCTTAACAATATTCAGTTTGACTCTGCCAGATTCCAAATGAGTTTTGCTCAAATAACATTTTAAAATGTGTACTATGCCTGTTTGTTTAACACTATTATAAAATGAAGTATTTGAAAATTTTATTTTCAAAATTTTATTGCTATTAAAATCATTGTGATTGGTTTTTTTTATACATTGGCATTATATCTTACAACTTTACTAAATTCATCGCTTAGTGCTATAATCTTTTTGTATTTATATGCAGAGATTCAAAAAAGCTGAGAAAATAGGCAATTTCATTTCTATCATTCTTATTTTTTGCTTTTTTTTATTTCTTGTCTTTTTTACCTAGCTATTATCTTCATAGGATATAAAATGTGAGTGATGAGAGTAAACATCATTGCCTTGTTTCTGATTGTAGAGGAATACATTTACTCACCATTAAGTATAATGGCACATGCAGATGTATAATTCTATTGATAGTTTTATCATAAAAGATAACTTTTAATTATTTTCTCTATATTATATAGTTTTTCTCCTTTATTCTATAGATATTAATTTTCTCTAACATTTAATCAAATTTCCATTCCAATATTAATTCACTGGGATATTATTTATTATTTTAATATTAAAAGTAAATGTCCATGTATTAGTAAATATCCATGCAATATTAAAAGTAAATATCCATGTATTAGCTTCTCTAGATTTTTTATTTTTAGATTTGTTTTCATTAATTTATTCCTTTTTCCATTCATACAGTTTACTACCTGCTAGTTTTGTGTTCTTAAGCTGTCATTCCTTGATTCTGGCATAATTTAATTTGCAACTCATAAAATGATTTGGTAAGGGTTTCCTCCTCTTCTATATCCTCAAAGACATTCTGTTGAATTAATGTTATATCTTCCTTAAATGATAGGAATAATTCTACAGTTAAGCCATCAGATTTTGGAGGTTTTGTTGTTGTTGTTGTTGTTGTTGTTATTTTATTTTATTTTATTTATTTATTGTGTGTGTATGTGTGTGTGTGTGTGTGTTTGTGTGTGTGTGTGTAACAGTCATTAGTTGCAAATTCAGTATCTTAAGATATATAAGATGTTCAGGTTATTTAATTCTTTAGAAGTAAGCTTTAATTTGTGACTTTAAAGGAATTTGATCATTTTATGCAAGCCATTGCATTTATTAACATAGAATTGTTTTAAGTTTTCCACTAATATTATCTTAATACCTGTAGATTCTATATAACTAGCACCATTTTTATTTTGTTTTGAGTAGGGCAGGGAGGTAGCAAATCAAGGACCGGACCCTGAGGTACCTTTGAGGAGCATGTGTGGGGATGGCTTGTGGAATGTGGCATACATTCTAACTCAGTCCAAATGAAAAGAAGGGAAGTGGTAAATTGGGCAACTTGTAATGAGACTTCAAGCTTGAAACTTATTGAGGACAGATGCTTTAAACTAGGCCAATTACTAGGTAAAAGATCAAAACAAGCAGAGCAAGTTGCAGATACAAAGTGAGCCACTGAGGCAACAAATAACTTTCCATTGCAACAGAACAGAGGCTCATGGTCATAGACATAGCTATTAGAATAAAAAAAAAACATTTCTAAGTTATTGATCTATGAGAAGTAGCAAACTCTGAGAAGTAATTCAACTAAAATTGAACAAATATATATTTTACTGAAACATTTATTGCATAAGACAGTATACTAGAAGATTACTGAAAACAAATAAAAAACACAAATATAAACTGGGGTTCGAATTCCATGAAATTGCATTTTATCAATGAATATAGAAAGTACTGTGGTTTACCATTCTAAGACTTGAAATTCATATAATGTATTTCATTCTATCATTATCATCCCTGATGAACATGGAACATTTAAAAAAAATAAACTATAGACAAGGGTAAAATTAGAAAAAAAAACACTAAGGGAAATATAAATGGACCATCAAACCCAACATACTAGTTTTAATGTCTCTTTTTATACTTAATGAAGACACAACTATCTACTGATTTACTCTCAGTCTTGATTCTTGCTAATTACTGATGCCTTAACATAATATGATTGACCAGGCAATATAAGTTTTTCTTTTTAAAAAAATTTTTCTCTAAGCTTTATTTTGGTAAAAATACCTTATTTTATTTTCACTGGAATTTTTCTACCTCAAAAGAGTTAAAATCAGATGGCTGATCATTTGATCACTCTTCTCCACAGATGTAATCTCTTATGAAACTTGGTATTTTTCTCTTTAATCTTTACTTATTTTTCCCGCTTTTTGGCTTCAATTTAAGCATCCTTTATTTCCTCAGCTTTCTGGTCTTTCTACTGTGCATGCCTTCTAACAACCTTTCAGATAGTATATGTCACCATCTGTGTTCACTGCTCTTGCTGTGAGCTCTTGGGACATGTTGGAGAAAATTACATAGCTGACCTGATTAGTGCCAGAGCATATTCATTGATTCACATTTAAAACTTGTGGGAACTTTAGCACTACTCACCAATTATATCACCTATCCCAGTCCCATCTTCTTTAAGCATGCTGCTTGCTGTGAAATGCTTTATCCTCATTCTGTCTAACCTAACTGCCCACATTTCAATAGTGTGCTTCATAATGAAGACAGAAATGAAAGCACTAAAAATTAAGTTTTCTTAACACCCCCATTATGTCTTGAGTCACCTTCCTGAATGTTTAATTCCCAGTTATCCCCCAATTTCTTTCATATGGATTTTTAATTTATTTGATTCATCCCTAAATCCTTTCTTTCCCTCATATGTTTACTTTATAGTTTTTTTTTTTCCCCTCTTCATCATCTAACATCTTAAAAGGATAATCTGTGCTCACTGCAAATATTTTCTTTCCTTAGTCAATGAAAAAAAGGATTAAATTCTTTTGAAAGTCTTCTCAGGTCATTAACAACCTACTCTATCCACTATTAATATAATAGTCTTGAATCAGAAGTATATATAATTATAATATTTTATTATTCTTATAATTAAAATCAAACATTTTATATCCATTCTACTTTTTGTCCCACAATAATTATAATATTAGATCCAAAAAATCAACTCAAATTTGGTGTCTTTCATTTTCTTCATCTTACAGAGAAAATGAGGATCAAACCCTGTGCAGCTGTCCCTGCTGAGTTTCTTGCTCTGCCCGCCTCCACTGTCTCCATCTTTTGGTCATTTATGTTTGAAGGATGAAACAAGAAAGCAGAGTATTGACTTTTTAGACCTCAGCTAGGAATGTGCCCATTGGGTGACTCAGAATTTTTGCTCCTCTGTGCATGTCTTTCATTGACCATGAAAACACAAGTATTAATTTGGGGTAACAAATACAAAGGTGAATAATAGGATCGATTGTATATTGTATCAGATGTATTACAAAATGTAGGCTATGGATCAGGCCTAACCTGGCAATCAGATATCCCACTCACAGTCTGGGACGCTGCATGTACCAGTGAACATACTTTTCATACACGTGAAAGGCATCTTGATAATGTATGGACAGCTACATGTTTTTTGCCCTGATTATAAAAAGTAATTCATTACATGATCCTTCTGAGTCAGTAGTACTATTTTCTCCATCTTATGGGTGGAAACACTGAAGCAGAGAGAAGTTAATTGGCTTTGTCACACAGTTATAAGTGCCAGAATCAGGTTGATCACAAAATGTGCAAGCCACAGTTCATGCATGTCATCGCTGTATTATCCAGTTTTTCAGTGCTAGAGTAGCCTTGACAGGTTTTAATTTTTAAATCTAAGAGATGGCTCCCAATAAATAGGGTAGGGTCCCTAGGCCTGGCCAGAGATCAGAGCCATCTGTGGGGCGACTGGCAGGTGGGGCTATCAGGCACCTGCCTTGGTTGGGGGGTTTTGTGCCACTCATTGACTGGTCTTGCCCCCCAACCCACACCCAATCGTCCCCACCAGTCATCTTCCTCTCAGGGAGCAGATACTCAATGCAGTGCACATCATAGTGACCGGTTGTTCTGCTGGCCATTTTGCTGTTTCAGTTGATTTGGATATTAGGGTTTTATTATATAGGATATATTCGTATACCTGCTCTTATATGTATACTAGAGGCCTGGTGCACAAAATTTGTGCACTGGGGATGGGTGATCCCTCAGCTCAACCTGCCCCTTCACACATACTGGGAGTGCTCAGGGGATATCCTACTGACTCCTCAGGGGATATCCCCCAGCCTACTCAAGGCCCAAAGCCTCTGGCTGAGGCTTAGGTCCTTGGGCACCCAGAATTGCCTGCAATGGGTTAGATGGCTGGCTCCTTCCCAGCCACGACCCCCTGCCCCAGCCCAGGACTTCACCCCAGCCAGCTTGTACCCGGCTAGCATGGGCCTCGACCCCGCCCCCCCGGCCGGGCCGGCCCTGGCTGACATGGACCCGCCTCCCCAAGGCCCTGGCTGCCTCGGCCCTGCCCCCCATGGCATTGGCTGCTTTGGCCCAGCACCCCGTGGCACAGGTTGCCTTGCCCCCCACCCCCCAGGGCCTGGGCCTCCTTGGACTCACCCTCCACTGCACGGCCCACCTCGGCTTCATCCCTCCAGGTCCGGGCCATCTCAGCCCCACCCCCAGGGCCCGGGCTGCCTTGGCTCTGTCCCCCAAGGGTCTGGGGCATCTTTCCCCACCCCCCATGCCCAGGAAGCCTCAGCCCTGCCCCAGCTCCTGACTGGCTGTTGGACATGGCTTATAGGTGTAGCAAAGATACGGTCAATTTGCCTATTATTCTTTTATTAGATAGGATATTTGTTTAAACTTCCTCATTTGGGTAGATGTAGAAATATATTCATTTGGAAAACATATTCCAAATCAAGAATTACCCACACAGTCTTTTTTTTTCCCCAGTGCTTCCTCCAATAACCTCCTCCTTATGAATACATTTTTCTTCCAATTCTCTATTTCTTGCTTCTAATCTCACAGAATTGCCACTTACCCATGGCTAGGTAATCAAATATAGAGAGGTTTAAAAATAATCAGGGTTGGGAAGACTTTAATGAGAATAGGAGCCAATCACCCTCTTCCATGGCAGACTCTGCAAAACTTTAAGCTGTTGCTGGTCTAACACAGGGGTCTTATTCTTACACTAGTGGCCCAGTCCATGGATTCATGCACATTGAAAGGAAATTAACCAAAAGGTGGCAGATGGGGCGGGACTGGGCAATAAGGACTTGACACTCCCTGGAACTAGCTTCCCACTGTCCCCCCGTGGCCAGCACCCTAGGGGTGGCACCATAGCTCAAGGCCGTCTGTACTTACTGCTGCTCAGCAGTAAACCAGATTCAGGGCTGACAGTGGTCCAGCAACAACATAACCCATGGCCAAAGGTGGAATTACACAGCCCAGAGAGGAATTGGGCTCCCTCCTTTCTGGTTCTGGGGCACATCACCCAAGTACCACCACTGCCAAGTCATGGCTGCTCAGCAGCTACTGCATTGAGTATCTTCCCCCTGGTGGTCAGTGTGCATCATACCAACCAGACAGTTGCTTAGCCTTCCTATCTAATAAAAGAATAATATGCAAATTGACCATCACTCAAACACATAAGAAGGCTGCCCCCAGGTGATCAAAGGTGGCTGCCCCTATGTGGACACAAAATGGCCAGCAAGAAAGGGCAGTTGTGAGTGATGGTCAGCAGAGGAAGGCAGTTGGGAGGGTCGAGACCTACAAGGGAGGGCAGTTGGGGATGATCAAGCCTGCAGGGGAGGGTAGTAAGGGTGACCAGGCTGGAAGAAGAGGGAAGTTGGGGGTGACCAGGCCTGCAGGGAAGGACAATTGAGGGAGACAGAGACCTTCAGGGGAGAGCAGTTGGGGCAGGGGTAACCAGGCTTTCAGGGGAGAGCAATTAGGGGTTACCAGGCCTTCAGGAGAGCAGTTAGACATCAATCAGGCTGGCAGGGGAGTGGTTAGGGGGTGATCAGGCTGGCAGGCAGAAGTGGTTAGGGGCAGTCAGGAAGGCAGGCAGGCAAGCAGTTGGTAACCAGCTGTTCTGTATTGTTTAAACAGGCAGTCAGACAACACTAGAGGGACCTCAGATTGGAGAGGGTACAGGCTGAGCTGAGGGACACACACCCCATGCACAAATTTTGTGTACTGGGCCTCTAGTTTATATAAATATATAAACTAGAGGCCCAGTGCATGAAAATTCATGCAATGGAGGGGGGGTCTCTCAGCCTAGCCTCCCCCTCTCACAGCCTGGGAGCCCTCAGAGGTGGGAAGAGACCCAGCAATCAGGGGAAGGCAATGTCCCAATCTCACCTCTGCTGCTGCCACAGCCAGCAGTGCAGGCCTTGGCTGGTCTTGGTTACCTGAGCCTTGGGGGCACAGTGTGGCTTAGCAGCCCCCATCTGAGGCTTGGCTGTGCTTCAGATCAGCCCTAGGTGGCTGGGCAGATGTAATCTGAGGCTTGCCTGCACTTGGGCTGGCCCTAGGTAGCTGGGGTCTGAGGGCAGGTCCAGTCACACCATGCTCCTGCCACCCCCTTAGAGGGGCTGAAAGGACTGGGGGATTCTGGCAGAGCTGAGGGGACTGGGTGCTGCCATCTTGTAGCTATGGACACCTCCATCTTTGTGATGATGTGACAGTCAATTTGCATATCTCCTCTTTATTATATAGGATGGTTATAAATCAACATGTGCCTTTGGAGGCTCTGGATTTACTTCTCCTGTGAGCTCTGTGTGCTCCACTGTGTCCTACTTTTATATGTGTTCATGAAGGAAAACAGTTTTTCCTACCTCTTCCAGAATCAGATTCACTCCATTAAGGTGTTCTTTTTATTTTTTTAAATCACCACCAAGGATATCGATAATATGTCTTTTATTTATTTTAAGAGAGAAAGAGAGAGAGAGAGAAGGTTGCCTCTCATATGCACTCATCTGGGGTTCCAACAAAAAGCCCAAGTATGTGCCATGATCAGGAATCAAACCTGGAACTTTCTGATGTACGATGATCCAACCAATGGAGCTGCCTGGCCAGACCTTCATTAAGGTCTTCTGCTGGGAGGTTAGAAGGATCATCCATTTACTTTTAGGAGTGAAATTTTGTAAGGGCTGGCAAACTAACCATGGATAATTCTACCATTTACAATTTCTTCAGAGGCCCAGAAAACATGGATTTTTGTTGTACCAAACTTGCCTGTACATAAAACTCAGTGCAGTATTTTGCCTCTCTAAGTCACTTGTCTTTTCACTCTATAATCCTTTCACAAAACAGAAAAAAACAGGGGTGAGGTTGCGGCGGGGAGATCATCTCTGTGGTGTGTGACTCTCATCAAATTCCTCACAGTGTATAGGCACCATATGTACATTTCAAATCTCCCCATACACTAGCACACATACAATTTATTTCATCTTTTTTATTTATTTTTGGCCACTGTCCTAATTCAGACTCTCACTTTTTCATGTTATCTACTGAAATAATTTTCTAACTGGCAGCTCTGTCTCCAGTTTCTTTATTTCAAATAGCTCTGAGTTGTGTTTTAAAATAAACATTTAAATTATAAGGTAGTAATGTGATGCTTTAAAAGTTTTATTATTATAATGTCAATAAATCTCACACATTTGAGTACTTACAATATGACAGCTATGTTTTAAGTGTCACTGATGAATTGTCTGTGAACCTCAATTTTATATGATGTGTTGTAAAATTTCTAGGATAGCAATAAACACACTTTAAGATGTTTCTCATCTAAATGATGTACGTTATAATTTTTGAATCTCCTACAAAATTACACTTTAGCTACTTATATTATTCCAAGAGCGTAATATCATGTAGGGTTTTTTTGTATATCTCATTTTTCTGTCTATAATATTCTTTCTCACTTATGCTTGGAAAACTGCTTATTCTTCTACCCAAGTATATTTGCAATACATTCTTCTCTGTGAAAGTTTTCCCAATGCACTAGGCACCTTTAGTTGCTCTGTTCTCTTCTGATACAAACAGGACTTTGTACATAAAGAAGATATGTATTCTTGACTTACTGGTTAATGGAATAGACTCACTTTTATCCTTATGGATATACCTGACTCACTTTCAATTTTGGTAACAACACAATAGCTGCAATGTGAGTGGGACAGAGCACTTTAAGCAGAATTGATAAGAGCATATCCTAGAACCAATTCAAAGACTTATGAGAAATATGATTAAGAGAGAGGCTTTATAGAGATTTTTGTGTGTATGTGTGTGTGAATAAATGCATGCCAGGAGTTTGAACTCTTGCCTTCAAAGTGGTTCAGGGATGAGCTGCACTAGTAGCTATTAACCCCTTCACATCAAGTTTAGGAAATGTCAGCATCATCCTTGGAGGCTTGAAATATATTCTTTTTAGGAGTACCATGGCCTCATGCCTGACACGTGCAAAATAAATCTAAAATAATTGTGGCAGGGAAAAGGTTATAAGATAGAATAGAGATCTGTGCTTGGAAATAGCTGCACAAGCAATGATACTGAGTTTTTGAATTGGTGAAAGAGTTCTGTCTAGTGGAAGCGAGCTGCACAGCGGAAATCTGCCAATGGGGGTTCATTTTGGATCACATCAAAGGGGTGCCTTGTTAGGAGATGAAACCTTGTGAAGGAAACAGAAGCGGGAGTTCAGTTATCATAGTCACCTGGAACAAAGAGGAATAATTTTAGAAGTTATTATTAGGGTTAGGGTGTGTTCAGAACCCAGTGTCTCTGAATGCTCTTTCAGCTGTTTCCTCCTGCTGTTTTCATGGAGATGTTCAGGAGGGATGGGAGGATGTCTAATGGACTTTTTAAATTAACATATGCAGTTCTAGGATTATCCACTCAGCTTTTCAGCAAATTCAGTGGGCTTTAAAAATAATAATTATATCAAAATTTAAATGATAGGTTTTTATGAACAATTTTGTGTTTAATTCTGAATACTGACAAGTACATAAACCCATGTCACAATTGCCACAATCAAGATATAGACTATTTATATCACCCAAGAAAGATCTTTGTGTCCCATGCCAGTCAATCTAAGCAAATGCTAATAAAAATTTCTATCATGATAGATTGTGTGTACCTGTTGCTGAGTTCTCATATGTTTCTCATTCAATTTTCTTTCAATATATTTATATTTACACGTACTTTTCCATTTTCTTTGTGATTGCATTTTTTAAATTAACATGTACTCAAGTTAAGAATGATTGAAATTTGCTCCTTTTTTCAAATAGTAAAAAAATAAGATCATTTAACTCAGCACACTATATTTTCAATGTAAATTACATTAGGTCAAGTATATTTTTCTTAATCATTTCTTGTTGAACCCCAAAGTTAGATGTAAAAATAATAATTATTATAGCATGTTTAGAAAATTATATATATATATATATAAAATTATTTTATATTTAAATTGTATTTCATTAGTGACAGATTACTTATTTTTATTTTCTATTTATTCTTAATTGCATTGTAAACCTTAATTTTCAGATTAGTTTCCTCCTGCTTAAATCACATCCTTTAGAATTTCTTATAGACGTAGTCTTTTTATAAAAATACTTTCTGAAAATCTTTTCATTTTGTCATTATTTTAAAAAGTAGTTTAGCCTGACATATGATTCTTGATTGATATTTATTTTCTTTGTAATTTTAGACACTATTCTACTGTCTTATAACTTTCATTGTTGATGTTAGTCCACCTCAGTACAGTTGTTCCTTTTTAGGATATCTGTGCTTGGCTCTCTGAGTGGTTTTATAATCTTTGGCTTGCAATTTCATTTGAAGTCCAAATATCTTCCAATATATCTGCCTCAGGATCATTGTCTTCATTAATATGAAGATTAATCTCTTTTATAAATTTGAAGAAATTCTTAGTGATTCCTAGAAACCCGGTGCAAAGTATTTTAGATCTCCTTAACTGCTCTTTGTAGCTCTTCCAAGAGCCTTCCCATGATTGGTCTCTGTTGCATTTATAGTAAAATGTGAGATGTAACTGATAGTTCATTATTTCTTAATTCCTCTGTATCTAAAATAATGTTTTGCCCATCATTTGAGTTGTTAATTTCAATATTATAATTCTGGGAGACTAATTATTTTTTGAGATCTGCTTGCTAAATTTTATAGTGTCTCTCACTTATTTCCCACCTCCTTTTATTTATTTAAAATATTTAAACTTGTAAAAATATTTTTATTGATTTTAAAGAGGAAGAGAGAGGGGAAGATAGCAACATCAATGACTAGATAGAATCATTGATTGGCTGCCTCCTGCATGCCCCCTACTGAGATCAAACTGGAACAGGCAACCCAGACATGTACCCTGACCTGAATAGAACCAGGACCTCCTGGTTAATCGGTTGATGCTCAACCACTGAGCCATGTTGGCAGAGCTCTTTAAAATATTTATACATATTAAGCATATTTATCTTGTATTATTTTAATCATCCTAATATTAAAAATACATGGAATATGATTGTTCTCTCTCTTGTCTTCCTTCCCTGTAAATTCTTTTTTTTTCTTGTAAATTTTTATTCTAATTTTTATCTTTGGATGTATTTTACTTGTATTTAAGGTGCATACCACTGGAGAAGATTCTCATTAGTTGTAACAATGTAACTAAAATAAAATTATTTAATTTTTACTGAAACTCAAAATTCATTTTGTGGTTATGTGGACCACATTGGTAGTGTGAATTTAGGCTTCAAAATAGTTTGTGGCAATGATTTTCATAATTTCTTTTCTCAATGATTAGGCAACAAGATTGAAATTTATAAGTATTTTAATATCAAGATCATTCTCAAATAGTCTCAGCTTTATATTGGAGATTGCTTTAAATTACCCAACTTGGGTGAACAATAGGTTTAATTTTTTCCTTTGAAGTTTGTTCATAGATAAAGAATCTCAATATCACCTGGACTGGTGTATGCCCTCAGGGACAACAATGGTTTAAATCTTTATTTGCCTCTAGATTAATTCTTGAGAGGTAACTCTTTAGAAACACATGCATGTTACTTTTGGCCTAGTTTCTGATCTTCTTTATTTCCCTAAGAATGGTTTTGTAATACATTTTACCACCACTTTTAGTTATTGGTAAAGAGCATTCTCAGGGGCCTGAAAGAGGTGGGTACAGCAACAATGCCTTGCGTGCACAGCAGTAACCTGCAAAGAAAATATGTGTTTTTAAACACTGCAACTCTCCAGTTTTCATAAAAACTCGGGGAAGGGACAAATTTTCCTGGATTAGATCATATGGTACCTTCTTGAAATTAGAAAAATATCAAACGCTGAACTTAAAACTAATTCACAGGTTATCTTACAGTTACTTGTATTCATATATAAAAATACTGAAAACTAATTTAAGATTAAGATACTATGTGGCTATGTCAAATTTCTTTTATTCCCATTAGAAAGATATAGGATAATTACATATTATTTTATCATATATATAATTATATATATATATATATTTCACTTGTTATATCTTGGCATCATATTATATTTTATCATCATATTACAGTTATCCTATCTAATAAAATAGTAATATGCAAATTAACAATCACTCCACCACACCCACAAGCTACTCCCACCAGCCAATCAGGAATGAGTATGCAAATTAACCTCAACCAAGATGGCTGTGGCCACAGAGAGCATGAGGGAGGCTTGGGTTTCCCTGACAATGGAGGAAGCCAAACTTTTCACACACCCTGGGGGGCCAAGGCCACCAATCAAGGCTACAAAGTTTCAATTATAGGAGATAAATAAATCCCAACAGAAATGGCTGCAGCCTCCTGCTTACTCCACTCCAGGCTACAAAGTTTCAATTGTACAAGATAAATAAATCCCAGATACCAGGGCCTCTGCTTGGGTCACCAGGGGCATGACCAGCCTGCAAACTCCCACACGACCCTCGCCCAGGCTGCACCATGCCATAAGGGAACCCGCAACCTGATCTGGGACACCCTTCAGGGAAAACCAGCAGTCCCCCCCTCATGCACCAGGCCTCTATCCTATCTAATAAAAGATATGCAGATTGACCATCACTCCAACACACAAGATGGCTGCCCCCATGTGGTCAAAGATCTTGCCCCGATGTGGACACAAGATGGCCACCACAAGATGGCCAGCAAGGAAGGGCAATTAGGAAGGACCAGGCCAAAAAAGGGAGGTCAGTTGGGGGCTATCAAGCCTTCAGAGGAGGTCAGTTAGGGGTGACCAGTCTGGCAGAGGAAGGAAGTTGGGGGTGACCAGGCCTGCAGGGGAGGGCAGTTAGGGGAAAACAGGGTGGCAGGGAAACAATTAGGCATCAATCCGGCTGGCATGGGAATGGTAGGGGGTGATAAGGCTGGCAGGCAGAAGCAGTTAGGGGCAATAAGGATGGCAGGCAGGCGAGCAGTTGGGAGCCAGCAGTCCTGGATTGTGACAGAGATGTCCCAGATTGGAGAGGGTTCAGGCTGGGCTGAGGGAACCCCCCCCCACATGCATGAATTTCATGCACTAGGCCTCTAGTCTATAAGAATAAACTATAATATATAAATCAATGAAATGGCTGAACAGCAGAATGACCATCCAAATGACCATGCTATGAAACTCATTGGTGCCAGGCCAGCCAAGGCATGTGCAATGTGATTGGTCGGGGGCCTTGCCATCACCCCATCATTGCCCTGTAGGGGGAGGCCCAGGCCACCGGCCAGAGGGGCGGTCATTAGGGGGGCTCCACAATCACTCCAAAGAGGGAGGCCCAGGCCACCGACTAGCAGGCTCTGGCAGGTGGGTGGGGCCTCTCTCTGAAGGAGCCATCCTTTGGGGAGCCCCAGCGAGGTGGGCAGGGCCTACCTCTTTGGGGCGATCAATCATGGAGCCCCACTATCAATTGCC
The DNA here is from genome assembly GCA_027563665.1 of Antrozous pallidus. Taxonomy (NCBI): domain Eukaryota; kingdom Metazoa; phylum Chordata; class Mammalia; order Chiroptera; family Vespertilionidae; genus Antrozous; species Antrozous pallidus. The sequence goes on from CM050519.1 coordinate 28,697,170, forward strand.
CTGAGGAGGGAGGTCCAGGCTATTTGCTGGCAGCACTGTGGTGGGTGGGTGGGCCCTCTCTCTGCAAGGCAATCAATCACAGGGCCCCTGAACTATGATAGGGCATAGGCCGGGTTGAGGGAACCCTCCCCATGAGTGCACAAATTTCATTTTAACTACTCCAGTTTTTTATAATTACTACAGTGTGAGTTGTGTCACCTTAGGCAGGTTTCATAAACTCTGTAGGCCTTAGATTTTCAATCTATTAAATATAGTCTCATATTGTTATTTTTGAGAAGTATTAATTATTAAATTTCAATATCTATGATAGTGTTATATATAAAACGCTAAAAATTTTCTTTTTCATTTTTTTAAATTTATGCTGTCACCTTAAATTATGGTGAAGAGGAAAACATAATTCTCTTTATGTACACTGATTTTAATACATTTCTTTTAATGTGGACTACATTTTTAAAGTAGAACAGAAAGCATTTTACATTAGGCATTTTTTTCAGCATTTCCTTCCTTTCTTGAGGTGAAGTGATATTTTATTCAAATTTTTTGAATATACCACATTTTGTTTATCCATTTATTTTTTAAATTTTTTTAAATTTCTTTATTGATTAAGGTATTACATATGTGTCCCCATCACCCATTACTCCTTCCAATCCCCCTCCCCCCATCCCCACTATGCCCTCACCCACCTGGTGTCCATGTTCATTGATTAGGCTTATATGTGTGCATATAAGTCCTTTGGTTGATCTCTTTCCCTTACCTCCACCCTCCCCTACCATCCCTCTGAGGTTTGACAGTCAATACTTTTCTGTCTCTGGATCTGTTTTTGTTCATCGGTTTATGTTGTTCATTATATTCCATAAATGATAGTGTCCATGTGATACTTATCTTTCTTTGACTGACTTATTTCACTTAGCATAATGTTCTCCAGTTCCATCCATGCTCTAGTTTGAAGCAGCCACTTTTTTTCTTTTTTCTTCTTGTTAAAGAATATCTTTCAGCATCCTATCCAATAAAAGATTAACACGCAAATTTGACTGTACCTTTGCCACACCCACAAGCCATGCCCACAGCCATGCCCACCAGCCAATCAGGATCAGATTATGCAAATACACTTCAACCAAGATGACTGTCACCAATGAGAGCAGGAGGGAGGCTTGGGTTTCCCCGGCAAGAGAGGAAGCCAAGCTTTCCACCTGCCATTGCCCGCCTATGCCTCCATTCAATGTTACAAAGTTTCAATTATAAAAGATACAGAAATGGCAGCAGCCACTGAGCTGGAGAGAATAGAAGCTTGGGTTTCCCTGGCAATGGAGGAAGCCAAGCTTTCAGCCTTCTGTTGCCAGCCTAGGCCTCCACTCTAGGCTACAAAGTTTCAAAGAGAAATGGCTGCCACCAGGGAGTGAACAGAAGGCTTGGCTCCACTGCAGGCTACAAAGTTTCATTTGTAGACATAGACTAATCCCAGATACCAGGGCCACCAATTGGGTCACTGGGGAGCATGGCCAGTCTGCAAATCTCCACAGGCCCCTCGCTCAGGCCACCCCTTGCCCCAAAGGAACCCCCACCCTTATCTAGGACACAGTTTTCAGGCCAAACTGGCTGGCCCCCACTCATACAACAGGCCTATATCCTATCTAATAAAAGAGTAATTTTCAGATTGATCATCACTCCAACACACAAGAGGACTGCCCCCATGTGGTCAAAGATCCTGCCCCCATGTTGGCACAAGATGGCCACCACAAGATGGGAGGGGCCAGTCCTGTAAGAGAGGGCAGTTAGGGGTGATCAAACCTGCAGGGCAGGGCAGTTAGGGGTGACCAGGCTGGCAGAGGAAGGAAGTTGGGGTCAAACAGGCTGGCAGGGGAGCAGTTAGACATCAATTACGCTGGCAGGGTAGTGGTTAGCGGGGATTCAGGCTGGCAGGCATAATCAGTTAGGGGCAATCAGGGAGGGAGGCAGGTGAGCAGTTTGGAGCTAGCAGTCGTGGATTGTGAGAATAATCTCCGAATGCCTTTGAGGCGTCCCAGATTGGAGAGGGTGCAAGCTGGGCTAAGGGATGTCTCTCAAACCCCTGTGCATGAATTTCGTGCACTGGGCCTCTAGCTTCATATAATACTGGTTTGGTGTTGGTGAACTCCTTTAGCTTCTTATCTGTGAAGCTCTTTATCTGACCTTCAATTCTGAATGATAGCTTTGCTGGATAGAGTAATCTTGGTTGTAGGTTCTTGCTATTCATCATTTTGAACATTTCTTGCCACTCCCATCTGGCCTGCACAGTTTCTGTTGAGAAATCAGCTAACAAGCATATGGGTGCTCCCTTGTAGGTAGTTAAGTGTTTTTTTCTTGCTGCTTTTAACATTTTCTCTTTGTCTTTTGCCCTTGGCATTTTAATTATGATGTGTCTTGGTGTGGTCCTCTTTGGATTCTTTTTGCATGGGGTTCTGTGTGCTTCCTGGACTTGTAAGTCTGTTTCTTTCATCAGGTGGGGGAAGTTTTCAGTCATTATTTCTTCAAATATGTTTTCAGTATCTTGCTCTCTCTCTTCTTCTGGCACCCCCAAAATTCTGATGTTGGTATGTTTGAAGTTGTCCCAGAGGCTTCTTATACTATCCTCAAATTTTTGGATTCTTTTTTCTTTTTCTCTTTTTTGGTTGAGTGTTTTGGCCTCTTGGTATTTCAGATCTTTGACTTGATTCTTGCATTCCTTTAGTCTGCTGTTGGGTTTCTGTAAAATATTTTTTATTTCAGTCAGTGTATGTTTAGTTTCTAGTTGATCCTTTTTCATATCCACGAGGATCTCGCTCATCTCCTCGAGGGTCTTGTTCATATCCTCGAGGTTCTTGCTAAGCTTATTGGCCTTTTCTAGGAGCCTCTTGAAATACCTTATCACTGTGGTTTTGAACTCTATATCTAGTTGATTATTTTCCTCCATTACTTTCATTTGTGATCTATTTCTTTCTCTTCCCATTTTCACTGCTTCCATGAGTTGGTAGGGTAGCTTTGTGTGCTCAGTGTCTCGGCCTCCCCTGTTACCTGAGGTGTACACTCTTGGTGCACCTCTTTGTGGACTGTGTGTACAGCCTTGTTACAGCTAAGTCCTGTTTGTTGTTGGTATCACTGGGAGGAATTGACCTCCGGGTCAACTAGCTGTGTGGATCAGCTGTGTCTACTCTAGGAGACAGCTTTATGCCAGGACTTGCAAACTTGCCAAAGTCTCTATACTCAGTTCAGATGGGGAAGTTTCAGGATGGAGCCAACAGCCTTGGCTTCCAGTCAACCCTGGCCCACAAGATTGCTGGGTTCTAGCATTCGCAGGCAATCACCGCAGGCACCTCTGTGAGAAAGATGTCCTTGCATTTCACCTGCCACCAGACTCACCAGTCCCCAATGAATCTGGAATCTCAGGTTTTCGCTTGGCATCTGGGTTCAGTGCAATTGGAACTCCTTTTCCCTTATGCCAGATGCCAGCCACACAGTCATCAGAATGCCCTCACCATGAGCACTTGTGTGCACCCCTGGAGCTCCGCCTCTGGCCAGAACTCCTTTCTCCCACCAGACACTACCAGCGGCCTCATTCATCCTCTCCGTGCACACTCCTGCACATGCCTCTGGAGCTTTGCCTTTGGCTCTTCCCCTGGGATTTCGCCCGCAATCCAGATTCTCCCAACAAGGGCCTGGTTCCCCTTGTTTTGAGTGCAAACCGAGCTGGCTTCAGCGCAGCCTGGAGTTTCCATCTCCTTTCCACTAGAGCACCTCTGCCAGGCTTTCCACACCCCATCCTCTCCCGCACGCGAGTCTCCTACCTTACTTGGGTTTTGCAGAGGCTCTGATTATCCGTGTGCACTTCTATGTCCCTCTAATTTCAGATCTTCCAGTCAGCCAGCCTTCCCGTGGTTCTGGACAATGTCCACTTTGTCCTTCAGTTGTATTTTCGAAATTGTTGTGCAGGACAAAAGCCTAGGTGTTTGCCTATGCCACCATCTTGGTTCTCTCTACATTAGGCATTTGAAACTAGTACTAAGGATATGTTGACTTTCTCTAAGAGCCAGGCCATTTAATATACAAAAAGAAAGTATGCAATTAAACAAACTTCTTGGCACATAGCCTCTTTGATATGGCTAGTGCTGAACAAAGCTGAAATGACACTTCTGGAATGAGACAGTAGAACAGAATAGGTCTTCTAAGCCTACAGAAAAAAATATAGTTAATCCCAAGGTCAGATTAAAGTTTCTTGTTAGGAGTTGAATAGTAATGGATAGTTAAAATTAATTGGTAATTCTGGAAATAAGAACAAATTAAGTTAGTTCTTATTTATCTTTCTGTCTTAAACATCACTGGAGACTAAAGCATTTCATTTTTGTATTTGACTTTGGTTCAATAAAGTTATGAAAAGCATCTAATCTTTTTTTTTAAGTATAAGACCCTATAAACTTAACTTGATTTTAGAAAATTATTGAAATAGTTCACTAATCCTATCTAATAAAAGAGTAATATGCAAATTTGACTGTACCTTTGCCACACCACAAGCTACACCCACAGCCATGCCCACCAGCCAATCGGGAACAGATTATGCAAATAAACCCCAACCAAGATAGCTGCCACCACTGAGAGCAGAAGGAAGGCTTGGGTTTCCCTGGCAACAGAGGAAGCCAAGCTTTCCTTGCCTGCCTAGGCCTCCACTCAATGTCATAAAGTTTCAATTATGAAAGATACTGAAATGGCTGCAGCCACTGAGCTGAGGAGAACAGAGGCTTGGGTTTCTCTGGCAATGGAAGAAGCCAAGCTTTCAGCCTGCTGTTGCCAGCCTAGGCCTCCACTCTAGGCTACAAAGTTTCAAACAGAAATGGCTGCCACCACAGAATGAGCAGAAGGCTTGGCTCTGCTCCAGGCTACAAAGTTTCAATTGTAGACATAGATTAATCCCAAATACAAGGGCCTCCAGCTTGAGTATCTGGGGGGCATGGCCGGCCGGTAAACCTCCACAGTCCCCTCACCCAGGTTACCCCTCACCCCAAGGAAACCCCCAACCTGATCTGGGACACTCTTCAGGGCAAACCAGCTGGCCCTCACCCATGTACCAGGCCTCTATCCTATCCAATAAGAGAGTAATTTGCAGATTGACCATCACTCCAACACACAAGAGGGCTGCCCCCATGTGGTCAAATATCCTGCCCACATGTGGACACAAGATGACCACCACAGATGGCCAGCAGGGGAGGGCAGCTGGGAGGGACCAGGCCTGCAAGGAAGGGTAGTTGGGGGCACTGAAGCCTGCAGAGGAGGGAAGTTGTGGGCAAACAGGCTGGCAGGGGCAGTTAGACATCAATTAGGCTGACAGAGTAGTGGTTAGTGGGTGATCAGGCTGGCAGACAGAAACAGTTAGGGGCAATCAGGGAGGCAGGCAGGTGAGCAGTTTGGAGCCAGAAGTCCTGGATTGTGAGAAGGATGTTCAACTGCCCATTTAGGCCCTACCAGGATCGGGCCTAAACAGGCAGTCAGACATCCCTCAAGGGGTCCCAGATTGGAGAGGGTGCAGGCTGGGCTAAGGGACAACCCCCATACCCCCACACATGCATGAATTTGTGCACCGGGCCTCTTGTATTAGTATAATTTGCCATTCTTTTCTGTTTAGTGTGTGCCAAGCAAAACATATTGTGTACCTGAAATTGTCCTAAAATAATTTAATCAAAATTAAATATTTTGATTGAAAATTGACAATAAAAAATAGTTTTAGCTGGTTTGGCTCAGTCAATAGAGCATCGGCATGAGGACTGAAGGATCCTGGGTTCGATTCCAGTCAAAGGCATATGCCTGGTTTGTGGGCTAAACCCCCACGACATCATTAATGTCTTTGTCTCTCTCTTCTCTCTCTCTCCTCTCTGAAATCAATAAAAAAATTAACAATAATAATAATAAAATGAAAAAATCACTCTCAAGAGTCCACTGTAAGAGATATGTTTCTATATTTCATTTAGGTTTTGCACAGCTATAATATTAGTCTGTGTTCAGTTTAATATCCTGATTTGGTTATTCATCATTTATTTTATTGATTTCTTGAGGAATAGAGACAGAAATTGTGTGCAGGATCATTAGTGGGTAACACTTGGGGGGAATTTGAAGTCCAGCCGGATATATTAGTAAAACTTCAAAGCAATTGTCCCAGAAGCATCAGACACTTTCTTAGCCCAGAAGTTGGGATTGCACTTTAGTGAAATAATGAATTGACGTGGCATAATGAATTGAGCTGAGGGTGTAGGACTATATGCCCACATCTAATAATTATTGGATTCAATCTGATACCATTGGGTGCAACCATGAGTTCAGCAGTTTTCTCTGGCAAGGGAAATTTCTGGGAAGAGAATCTCTTGTGACCTGTACAGTCAACAATGCCAGCAATTGGGGAAAGAAGTACCCGGGTCTTGGATTGGGACTCTATTATGAGGAAAATTGCATCAACATTTCTACAGAAGTAGTATTTGTCATATACCAGTAGTTGAATAACATTCAATAATGATTGCTGTTAAATGCTACACATATTTCATTGTAAAGAAATTATAAAATTATTTTTCCATTTTACTCTTATTCCTGGTTTGGATTATTTCCAGTTTCCACAAGGGAAATATTGTTGGAATTAATATTTTATTTTCTCTTCTTTTTCTTATTTTTTAAGTTTTATTTTTCAATAATTTACATCTAATTAAATTCAAAGACATATCATTCATGTGTGGAAAATACTAAGAATAGTTATTATCCTCCTTATATAATCATTATATTGTTTAAAATGAGAGAGTTTAAAAGAATTTAAGACCTTATATGACAACAGATTTTGCAGGACAACAGAGTCATGCACTGTAATACCATCAAACATCTTGACATTATCTACATGTTTTGCACACTAGGCATGCATTTATTCTGTCATTGTAGGCTTATGTAATAATCCCCAATACTACCAACCTAATCATAATCCCAATTAAACATACTTTTTATGTAACATCTTTTTGGTATACATTTGAAGCTATAATAAAATATTTCTGAGAAAGACAGTAGATATTACCTAGAATTCAGGGAGTGAAGAATTACATATTGAGTCTATTATTAGTCATTATACATTGTTTGGTACTATATACTTTATGAGTGTTTAATTTTTTGTTAGTAAATTTCTTTTGTATACTTTTTGGTTTCTCCAACAGAGTTTTAGCTTTTCAAGGATGGTTTTAGATTTGGAATACATACCTTTTTTTCCTTCATTACTAGTACAACTCATCCTCATTAATCTGACTGTGTTGAGATGTTAAAAGAAAAAAATATCTTTAAATCTGACCCACTCTTTTATATACCACATCTAATCATCATATTTCATCCATGGGTATCATATTTTTGGCAAATTTTATTTGGGATTTAATTTGCATGTCTTTTTAAATAATGAATATCATAGGTTGCAGTTCATCTTTATAATCTTTACTTTTATTTTTAATTTTTTAACTTCCCAATTTTTAATTTTTCTTTTTACAGTTAACTTATTTTCCAATTGCAGTTAAAATGCAATATTATATTAATTTCAGATGTACAACATAGTGATTAAACGTTTATATACCTTACAAAATGATCATCCCAATAAGTCTAGTATCAATCTGAAACCATTCATAAGTATTACAAAAAGGTTGACTATATTTCCTATACATCTCAGTGACTATTTTTATAAATGCAATTTGTAGTTCTTAATCCCTTTCACCTTTTACACTCATCCACAGCACTCTCCATCTGGAGATATTCTTTGATTTTTAAATTATAGAGAGTAATTTTTACATTACAGAAGGTAATATTGAAGGGATGATATAAAGTAGAGAGTGCTCTAGGCACTGGTTGATAAAACTTAAATTCTATCTTTTCTATCTTGGCCCATTCACTTCCAGCCCGCATCCAACTGATTGTATTACCTAATGTATAGTTTCTTCTTATTAAATAAAGGGTTTAATGACCTCTGATTTTTTCTGCTTAATAAAGAGCAGATCCCAACATTAAAAATAGACTATTTATTTTAAAAATGAGTTTAAAAGGTGATAATATTATATCATTTTTGCAGTTATATATTTTTAAGCCGAAGTTCATGGTAGCGTCTATGGCTGCTGACTTGAAATTTAGCACTCTCGATTAGATTGAACGATTCCCAGCATACTGAACTCTGCAAATGAAGATGCAGTTTTCAGAACAGAATCCATTCAAGTAACGTTTTCTGTCACAGCAGCATTTTGCCTTTACAAGCACTTTTCCTGTGATTTCTTTTCTTTCGTTTTTATTTTCTTTTAAGAAATAATTTAAAATGCTGATGACTTCTGTCAGTTACACATTTTTGAGTGATTTGTGCTCACAACACAGCACTGCTGGATCATTGTCTAATAATTTATTGAATTTCTGCTGTAATCAAGATGCTTAAATAGTATATCACAAGGATTTTTATCTCCCATGGAAATAGTTTTCTAAATGAGAGTTAGAACACCTTAATATAATTACTGTCTTTAAAATTTCTTTAATAATCACTAATTTTTCAATTCATTATTTACCTGTTCCCTTTACTATGTTCTTTCAATGAGGTAAATTAGGTTTAGAATGGTCCTTTCTAATAACAATATATTTAATATATAATGTACATTTAATATAATAACTCTTTTTGTTGTTGTTAATCTTTACTCAAGGATACTTTTCTATTGACTTTTGGAGAGAGTGGTAAAAAGAGGGAGAGACAGAGAGAGAGAAACATCACTGTAAGAGAGACACATTGATTAGTTGTCTCCTGCACACTCCCTGACCAGGGCTAGGGATCAAGCCTGCAACCGAGGTAAGTGCCCTTGACCAGAATCAAACTCAGGATCCTTCAGTCCTCGAGCTGACATTCCAACCACTGAACCAAATCGGCTAAAGTATTATGTTATCCTTGTGAATATTTTTTATTTTTACAAATATTTTTTTATCTCCTAAGTTTTCTTCACTTCTATTGCATGTCATCACTACACAATGCAATTTTCAAAAACAAAGCTTTGAATCCGGATATGAATTAACAAAGTTTTGAGACCTGCTTTATTAAGATGAATTTCTATGCAAATTCTCATAAGTATAGGCTCTGTTTGCAGCAGTAAAAATGAATATATAAAGAAATGACAAGACAGACAGTCTGTCATAGCAGCAGCTGCTCCCATCAGTACAAGAGACTTGGAAGAAAGTGAACAGCCTGTCTGTTTTCTTGCTGCTCTGCATGGAATGAGCTGCTAAGGGGATCATGGCCTTAGGCTTGTCTGTACGCATGGCACTTAATTGGAAAGTGAAATATGTGAATGTTTCTAAGTTAAAGAATTCTACATGATAGTCTTATTATTGAACATTTACATTTGCTCTATAATTTATCTTTAAAGATTATTTGGTTTAATTGACTTTATCAAAATCTCTCATTGATATAATTTGATTATTGATTGAATAACAGTGTTATCTGGGTCAGTTCATAACAAAATCCTGAATGTTCACTCTTTACATAACATTTTACTTTCCTTATACCTTTTTCAAAGTATTAAATATAAATTTGTGTTTCTAAAACACAACAAAATTGTGTTGAAATTATTTGATTATATATGTTCATTAAATCGAGATATGTAAACTTGAAGCCAGTGTGTCCAAGAATTATGTGAGGGAGTAAGTAACAACTATTTATGGAATTTAGGCTGGTTAAAGAGATAGATATGATGGAAAAGATGGAGCCAAAGATCACAGATCCTCGTGGAGACTAAGGAATATTGAAAGTATTTCTACAGTGAAGGAGCTTGAAAGATAATAGGCAATGGCTTTAGAGTGAGACACTTAAATCAGTATTCCATAGGAATTTAAATTACTTGTAATGACAATGCCTGGCATACAGCCATGGGGAAGATGAGGGACCACAGTGGATAGAGAACAAGCCTATTAATGAGGAAACTTATTGACAGCATGTATAAAATCACTAACAATTAGGGTAGGAGTGGTGTTTTGAGAAAGTGAAAGTGAGCTAAAATCTTCCAAATATAGGCAGGAGTGAGATCTATAGATTACTGAAAAGAGGAGAGGACAGCAATGGGTCAAGTTTAATTATATGCCAGGTCGTAGGGAAGAAAACAAGAGAAAGGTCTAAGATAAACTACCCTATTTACAGTTCTATTGGTACAAAGGGTTATGGAAACAAAAGCCACTATTTAGAGGGATTAATGGAAAGCAGTGTCTACTTAAAAGATGCAATGTTCAGGACAAGATGGTAAAAGGGATGTTGAGAGAATTTGAGAAAGGAGAGAATTTTTCAGTAACTGAATATGAATTCCAGTGTGCAGTTTCTGTAGTTGAGTGCTAGTTAAGTAGTTAAGGAAAGAAAGAGGTGGGATTAGATATGAGATTGCATAGACTATTATAGGAATTAGAATCTAGAGGATTGGAATGGAGCCCTGAAACAGTTTTAAAAATGGATTATGACCAAAATCAATTACTACTAATATACACAAGACAGATAGTGCTGAGAATCTGTTAGTTCAAGAGAGAAGTGGTGGTCATTCGAGGTGGGACATTATGGGGTTTACAAAACACCCTACTGGATATGTGGAGTCTGGTTAACTAATAATTAACTCTTAGAATCTTCCCTATTAGAAGCAACTAGGACCTTTTCTAATTCAGTCAAAGAAAGCATGGAAGCCAAGAAAGAATCTGTCTTAGTTCAAGCATGTGGAATTTCCACTTGACCCAAGTCATAATTGCTGGCTAAATAATTTCCAGGACCCAGTGCAAAATAAAGATGCTGTACCCCTTGATCAAAAATAAGAAAAAGAAATACTGCTAAAAGGACTATAATTCAAAGTGTTTTTTCTTTCTTCACATCTCTCACAAATTTCTTCTTATCTCTTCAAACTCACATAGTGAGTTTTATTTGTTGTCAAATATTCTAATTAAAGAATCATTAAAATTTTAAATAAATTAGAATGAATTTTACCAATCATTTTTATGATGTGCAATATCAGCTTAAATTCCAAATATAAGAGCAACTAATTTATAGATGAACTCACCAAAATTATACAATTTCTTTTTCCTTTTTTATTTTATTATTCTTTTTCATCATAATTTATCCTTCATATACCATCTTCTACCTCCAACTACCTCCTTCCCTCTGCAGTCACTACACTATTGTCCATGTCCATGAGTTCCCTTTTTTTTTCTCAGTTCCTTCACTCTCTCCAAATTCTACTCCCAGAGCTGTCTTCCTACTCTGTATCTATGAGTCCGTCTCTAGTTTGCTTGTTAGTTCAGTTTGGTCATAAATTCCACATATGAGTGAAATCATATGGTACTTATCTTTCTCTGACTGGCTTATTTCACTTAGCATACTGTTCTCCAGGTCCATCCATTTGTCGCAAAGGGTAAATTTTCTTATTTTTTATATTCCATTGTGTAAATGTAGTATAGCTGCTTTGTCCACTCATCTACTGATGTCCACTTGGACTGTTTCCAAATCTTGGCTATTGTAAATAATGCTGCAATGAACATATAAGTGCATATAATCTTTTGAGTTAGTGTTTCAGGTTTCATCAGATAAATTCCCAGAAGTTGAATTGCTGGATCATAAGGCAGTTTCATTGTTTATATTTTGAGGTAACTCCATACTGCTTTCCACAATGGCTACACCAATCCGTATTCCCACCAACAGTGTACGAGTATTCCTTTTTATCTACATCCTCACCAACACTTGTTGTTCGTTAACTTATTAATGATATCCATTCAGACAGGTGTCCACTTTCATTACTCTTATTCAACATAGTACTAGTAGTCCTAGCCACAGCAATCAGACAAGAAGAAGAAAGTATGCAAATTGGAAAAGAAGTAAAACAGTATTTGCGGATGACATGATATTGTCATAAAGATACCGTAAAAAAACTAATAGAATTGGTAAATGAATTCAGTAAAGTAGTAGGATTCAAAATAAATATTCAGAAATCGGTTACATTTTTATATATCAATAATGAAATATCAGAAAGGAAAACTAGAAAGACAAATCCCATTCACAATTACTTTAAAAAGAGTAAAATGGTTAGGAATAAATTTAACCAGGGATGCAAAAAAGAGATGTACTTAGAAAACTATAAGACAGTGAAGAAAGAAATCAAAGAAGATACAAATAAGTGGAAGCATATAGTGTGTTCATGGATAGGAAGAATTAAAATATCCAGACTACCTAAAACAACCTAGAGATTCAACACAATTCCTATCATGATACTAATGACATTTATGGAGCTAGAATAAATATTCTGAAAATGTATAAGGAACCAGAAAAGATCCCAAATAGCAGCAGTGTTCTCTTTTTTAATTTAAATTCTTTATTGTTTAAAACATTATATCAGTCTACTTTTCCCCCCACATTGACCTCTCCCCCATACCCACCCCAGCACATGCCCTCCCTGACCTTCCCCCCCATTAGTTATGCTCATATGCATGCATACAAGTCCTTTGGTTGATCTTCTACCCCTTCATCCCCTGCCTTCACTTATAGGTTGGACAGTCTGTGTGATGCTTCTACCAGTATGATTCCGGTTCTGTTCTTGTTCATCAGTTTATGTTGTTCATTATATTCCAAAAATGAGTAAGATCATGCGATATTTATCTTTCTCTGACTGGTTAATTTCACTTAGGCAGCAGTGTTCTTGAGAAAGAAAAATAAAGTTGGGAGAATCATGCTGCTTGATATCAAACTATACTACAAGGCCATAGTAATCAAAATAGTATGGAACTGGCATAAAACAGACTTATAGATCAATGGAACAGAATAGAGAGCCCAGAAATAAACTCATGCCTTAATGATCAATTAGTATTTGACAAAAGAGGCAAAAACATACAATGGGCTAAAGAGAGTCTAATCAATAAATGTTTGATGGGAAAATTAGACAGATATTTGTAAAAATAGATCATCTTGTTACACTGCACAGAAGAAGAATATCAAAATGGATTAAAGACTTAACTGTTAGATTTGAAACCATAAAGGTCCTAGAAGAAAACATAGACAGTGAAATCTTGGACATTTCTCATAGCAATACTTTTTCTGACATATCTCCTCTGGCCAGGGAAACAAAAGAAAAAATAAACAAATGTCCATCAAACTAAAATGTTTTTGCACAGCAAAGGAAAACATCAACAAAATTAAAATACAACCCACTGAATGGGAGAACGTATTGCCTGATACATCTGATAAGTTAATATCCAAATTATATAAAGAACTTGTAAAACTCAATAGCAATAAAATAAGCAATATAATTTTAAAAATAGGCAAAGAACCTCAATAGACTCATCTCCAAAGAGGACATACAAATGACGAACAGACATGAAAAGATGCTCAACATCACTAATCATCAGAGAAATGAAAATTAAAACCACAGTGAAATATCACCTCATGATTTGTTCTTTTATGCTGTATGCATGCATATGAATTTAATTCATACCAGAATAAATAAACAGTTAAAAACTAACTCCTGATTTTTGGCATGTATATATTCTATCATTACTTTTTATATCTGTGTAGCTTATGAATCAGGAAGGATTGATTGAAAGAAAAAGAAAACATGTTTTTCCTTTTATTTATTTTTACTTCAGTGTAACTTGCTGGCTAATATGGGAAGTAATATAATTATAAATGATATGATAAGGTTTCTTGAGTGTTCATGTTTTTTTTAAACTTCAATTTTTTTTATTTTTGTATTCGAAGAATGTTCTTGTTCAATTTGAAAGTGCAGCCTTTCAAGACTGTCAGTGCCCCCCACTTAATCAGTAGTTAATTGTAACAAGCTTCTTTTACATTTGTTTTGAGTCTCATCAAAATCTACATGCACCACGAGTATACTGTAATTTTGTGTTCTAGGCACATTGGGAATGCGGTATGTGAATGGGACAGCAGAGAACAGCTATAGACACACAATGCCTCTATCTCCTTTGCTCTCACAGGTGCTCTGTTGTCCCATTGACTTACAGCACAAAGTTCAAAGACAAATCTATTAAGAATTTTAAAAATGTGACAGCAGAGCATTAAACCAAAAGCAGGACTCTTCAGAGCATGGAGCCTTGTACAACTGCACAGGTCTCATGCAAAAGGTTTAATCAAAATTAACATATAGTAGAATCTATATTCTTCAAACTTTCCTTGATTTCAAATTGCTTACACAAATGTTCATACTAGTAAGATTTTTTTGAATTACATTTTTATTATGCAGATATACAGAGGTTCAAATAAAATATTTCTAAGAAAATGATTTTGGAGGAGTGTTGTTTACTATGCAAATTAATTTGATATGTTTTTTTTAAGAAAGTTATTCTGTCTCAACTATTGTCAGAAAAATAAATGTTAGTGAAATATTCTCTTGGCTATTTATATTCAATTATATTTATGGAAAATCTATACATGTTCTTCATCCCCTGACCAATTAATGCTCCATGTCTTGATGGACCCTTCTGGGCTTTCTATTACTGCTTTTATCTTTCAATTTCTATTGCTCTCTAGACCCAATACATGATTTTGAAAAGGTCAGAATTCATAAATCTATGCATAATCTTTCCAATCATTTTATACTTATAAAGCATATTTGAATCGTAGAAGTTCTTTGAGTTAAAAATGTTAAATTTTTCATATTAATTCTCTAAAGCTATTTACTTGAAAATTTTTCTTTTTCAATTTATGCAATCATCTTGGATTTGGAAGACATTTTCAGAAAAGTATATATGTCTAATTAGTAAATGTAGATGAAAATCTTCTCAGATACCTATGTGAAATGTAAATTTCTGAGATAAAAATTTGCAATGAATATGTAATAAGCTCCAGTTGTTTTGTTGCTCTTGTTTTAATCATCCAAAATTTATTTGATTACTTCATTTTTATTACCGTTACCTAATTTTAAAGAACATTTCTTCTTCTTGCATCCTGACCTATGTTTTTGAAGAAAAATTATATTATTAAATTCACTTTGGAGGGGGCAGAAGAACAAAGAACATTTTTTCTTAGGGTAGGTGCACATTCATCAATTTAGATAGGAATTGCATTGGAAATCAATAAACAGAGAACACAAAAAATGTGAAAGCTTGTCAGCTAAATGACTTTTGGAGCTAGGGAGCTTAGAAAAATCACCCAATTTATGAGCACTGGATTAACTGAATGAAGTTTAGCATGATCAATTTCAAATACGTCTTACATGTTATTGTCTAACCATTTTTTCTTCCTTTCTATTTCATTCTCCTCTTCACATGATCTTTTTATTTTCCATCAAATAATAGGTTATAGTATAATAGGCTTTAAACAAATTATATATAAGTGTCTCTGGTAGAATAACACACTATAAATTTAAAAAATACATGACATTAATGTCATCATCAATCACTAATGTTTAGATAAGTATTGGTTCAAGAATTTTACTAGTGAATCAAAGGAACTAGTATTATAACTACATCAGAAATATTTCCCTTTTGTGTTAAAAATAATAAACAAATTATCTTTACATCTAGATTATAAATAATTTATATATTTTAGGATTTCACTTGTCCATAGTAAATATTCAGTTCATTAATTTGCATATTTTTAAAAGTATATTAAATAGTTCAGTATAATTTTTTATTTGATGAACAAAGAAATATGCATTACACTGATGAAATGTAAATGTGCATGTGCAAGTATCAACCAAAGGTAAATTAGACTGTTTTTTTTTTCAAAAATATAGATTTGTTTACATTAAACATTTTTGGAAAATATTTTGTTCATATATTATAAATTTAAATTGGATTTTACTCTTTTTTAATATAAGGAATGCACTGAAGTAATAAGCAGTGATTAATTTATTTATCTATGTTACTTATCTATCAATATATCTATATTACATTATAGTGAATATGATATCACATATCCATTTTATTATAAGGAAAAATAAAATAGTGAAATTAGTTATATGAAGCTATTTCACTAATAGACTTATTGGTAATATAAGTATATATTAATTTCAAGATTTCTTAATGATCTTAACTTGAAAATTTAATGTGTTTTCTGTCTTCTATATTTTTCATCATTTGCCATATTTTTCTGTGTACAAGAAGCTATTTTTTTTCTAAAATTATTAGACTGAAAATCGAGGGGCTTCTTATATGGGGAAGTCAGCTGAGGAGGGAGCCACAGGGTGCAAAGCTGCCCATACCTTGTCAAACAGGCTTGCTCCAATCAGGCGCCTTATTGTTACTGACCTCAGCTGATGCTGTAATTGGAGGTGGAGGTGCAGAGTGAGCAGATGCAAAAGGCACCAGAGTGTTTTGAGCCCGTGAAGATAAAAAAAAAAAAAAAAAGATAAATACCAGTAAACAATTGTCTTATTCTGCAAAATTCAATTGAAAAGAGCATGGAAATAGAGCTGCCTGGAAATACACTGAGTGTATGATCAGACAGTGAAGAAAAAAGAACAACTCCTAAAAATGCCAAAAAAGAAGGCCTTAAGAGGAAAACCTTGGATTATGGAGCAGCTCTAGAGTGGTTTATGTGTGTCAACGAAGCTTATTCAATGTCAGGCAAGAATATTTCTGATAGATAACCCCCCTAACTGGTGAGCGGAGTTATGATGTAACCAGCACCTGCCAAATACTTTAAGCACCCTGACTCCTGGGTCTAGGGGTACCCAATCATGTGCCTTAAATGAAGCTGCCAATCAGTGCGTGCCGGGTACCCTAAGTCCCATCCCCTCCCCCTTAAAAGGCACCTTCACTCCGCACATGCCCTCTCTCTCTTGCCCTTGGGAAGTGATCCGGCAGGGTCGTCTCTTCTCCTCAATAAAGTCTGTATCCTGGTACCCTGGTCTCTCTCTCTGCCCTATCTGTTTCATCTTTCATATTGGTGCTGAGTGACCTGGGGGAGTGTGGATGATCCTCAGAACCTAGCCCCGAGCCTTTGAGTTGACTGACCCACTCTGAACACTTCTCCAACCCTGCTGTACCAGGACACGTGGGAATCTCATTGCTTCCTCTTAACAGGTAGGCCTCAGGGATCTTCCCTTCCTTCCCCACCCCTCTGGTTCCCTTGACCAGGAAGGGCCTCAGAGTTCCCCATCTACTCAGCTACGTTCTACGTTCTACGTTATACATTATACGTTCTACAAAATCCCAAATACCTGGCCAGGAAACTCTGTTCTACTCCATGGAAAAGACCTTAGGGTGACGACCGATAGGTCTTTTCTCATCCATCTTTCTACAGGTTGGCCTAGGAAAAGAAAGATGCTTCTTTTTCCTTTTCCAACTTTCCAGTGGCCCTTTTTCCTCCAATCATGGGAACCAGCCACTCCAACCCCCCCTGACACACACCTTTATGGTGCCTCATAGCCAATCTCTCAACCCTCGGACTTTCTGGCTACATCAAACCAAAACAGCTCATTGTTTTCTGTTAACACTGCCTGGCCACAATATAAACTTGATAATGGCTCTTTGTGGCCTGAAAATGGCACCTTTGATCCCAATATCCTCTGAGACCTGGATGATTTTTGCCACCAGACAAGAAAGGCAATAGAGATTCCATACGTTCAGGCATTCTTCTACCTCCACTTTTGCCCTTCACTTCACTCTTCTTGTTCCACGCACCAGATCCTTCTGGCAAAGTCCTCTTTGCCCTCTCAAACCTGCCCACAGCCCCTTTCTCTGTCTTCTGACTGCTCTTTTGATCCAGGGGATCACTCTTCTCCACGTGTCTCACTCCTGCCACCTCCTTACAACTGTCATGAAAACTACACCCCACGACCTACCACCTGAAGATTCAAAGCCTCCACCTTCCCCCGCACCTTATCCCCTATCCCGGAACTGTGTGCCCATCCCACTGGCACAAATTCTCCCTCCCAGGAAGGCATGAGTTCTCCCTCCCCGCCGCCGCTGCTGCTTGGGGTTGGAGGTCATTCACGTCCCACCCTGCCCTTGCTGCTCCAGGCCAGCTCAGTGCCTCCACAATCTCCCCCGAAACCTCACCCCTGTGACCGTGACCACCAACAACCGAATTCTCAGGCAACCGGCCAGTTTCCCTTGCATGAGGTGGCAGGAACAGAAGGTATAATCAGAGTAGCCATCCCCTTCTCCCTTTCTGATCTTTCTCAAATTTAAAAATGCCTTGGTTCTTTCTCCTCAGACCCCGATAATTACATCAAAGAATTCAAATACATCTTTCAATCTTATGATCTTACCTGGCATGACATTTTTATCATTCTCACTTCCTCCCTAACTCCATCAGACAAAGACCAAGTCTGGGATACACTCAGCAGATTGCAGACAAGGCATGTGCTTGCAATGACTCCAATCCAATTGGCAACCTTGCAGTTCCCCGGAAAGATCCCGATTGGAACTACCAAACGGGGCACCCGAATGGAGAGGCACGGAATAGTATGCTTGACAATATTATCCAAACTCTTCACAGGCTGGCTAATAAGGCAGTAAATTATGATAAAATAAAGGAGATTACCCAGCACCCACAGGAAAACCCTGGGGAATTCCTTGAATGCCTTTCACAGGTTCTTCAATACCCGTATTGATCCTACTTCCCCAGCGGGTACGGCCTTGCTACACTCACACTTTAAATCCCAGTCAGCTCCAGACATAAGAAAAAAAAACTAAAGAAGCTTCAGAAGGGGCCTGAGACTCCCAGAAGGATCTTCTTAGTGTGGCCTTTAAGGTCTTCCATAACAGAGAAGAACAGGAACAGGAAGACCTTAAAAAAAGGGACAAGGAAAATTACTTTATGCTGCCAAAGGCCCTACAGGGCTCCACTCAGAAGTTCCAGGCCAAAGGGAAGGCCTACATCCATCCCACCAGGAGCCTGCTTCAAATGCAAGCAGCAGGGACACTGGGCAAGACATTGCCCAAACCCGAGGCCCCCTCCCGACCCATGTCCAAACTGCCAATTGGAGGGGCATTTGGGAGTTGATTGCCCCAGTCGCCTAAAGGGGGCTGGATCTTCCTCTCTAATGGAAACCCCCCACATCTGGATCCACAACAGATCTGCTGGGACTGGCAACAGGGAACTGACGGGGCCCTGGGTCTCTGGCCCCAGTGGTGATCACGCATCAGGAGCCCAGGGTAAACCTTTGCGTAGCAGGTAAACCAAGCTCTTTCCTTGTTGATACCAGGGCCACTTACTCCACCTTGCCCAAATTTTTGTGCCCCTTAATACCATCCTCCACTACTATTGTGGGAGTCCCGGGAATAACAACCACCCCTCTAGTAACCCAACCCCTCCTCTGCACCTTTGAGGGAATACAGCTTACACAGTTTCTTAGTTATCCCCCAATGTCCCAGCCCTTTACTGGGGAGAGACATCTTATCTAAATTCCATGCAACTGTATCACTGACACCCTCTGCCTACACATCCCTTGGTCTCTATCTTTCTTGTTTCTGCTGCTGACTCAGACTCGGCAGCGGTCTTTCCCCCATTACCTCCAGATAAAGTCAACCCTATAGTCTGGGACACCTCCAATCCATCCATAGCCAAACACCACACTCCCGTCCTCATCCACCACAAAAATCCTAACTCCTTCCCTTTCGTCCCCCAATACCCTGTCCCAACCAGACATCTACTAGGCCTCATACCCATTATTTCCAAACTTCTTAATTCAGGTCTTTTGAGGCCCACAAACTCCCCCTTCAATACTCCCATCCTTCCTGTTATTAAGCCAAATGGCTCGTATCGCCTGGTTCAAGACCTCAGAGCCATCAATTCATCAGTACTGCCCATAGCTCCTGTTGTGCCCAATCCCTATACCATTCTGTCTTCTATTCCCTCTTCCTCCTCCTTTTTCACAGTCCTTGACCTAAAAGATGCCTTTTTCACTATCCCTTTAGATTCACAATGTCAGGACCTGTTTGCATTCACCTGGAATGACCCTGAAACTAGACATTCACCGCAACTCACATGGACAGTTCTGCCCCAGGGGTTTAGGGATAGTCCCCACTTCTTTGGGCAGGCATTGGCAAAAGACTTGCAGGATCTGGCACTGCCCAGAAGCTCCCTGCTATAATAAGTAGATGATCTTCTACTGTGCAGTTCTGATCTCCAAACCTCCCAGGAGGACACGTGTCTACTTCTTAACTTTCTTGCCCAGCATGGTTATGGGGTCTCAGCAACTAAGGCTCAGCTCTCCCAGTCAGCAGTAACATACCTCAGGATTAGAATTTCACAGGACAGGAAGGAGATCACTGCCGACCATAAAAGCCTTATTTCTTCCTTAACTATGCCAACCACCAATCTGACCTTCTTTCTTTCCTGGGAGTGGCTGGCTTTCTCTGCTCCTGGATCCCTAATTACAGTAACCTAGCTAGACCCCTGTATGAGGTGACAAAAGGAGACCCAATGAGCCTCTAGACCCCTCAAAACATATAGAATCAGCCTTTAAATCCTTACAGCAGGCTCTTATCCAGGCCCCAGCCCTACACCTTCCAGACCTCTCACAGTCATTCATACTATACACTCATGAAAATCATGGCCTGGCTCTGGGGGCCCTAGGACAAGACAAAGGTCCCTCTTTTGCCCTGTGGCATACGTATCAAAACAACTAGACCCACCTGAAGAGGGTGGGCCCCTTGTCTCAGAGCCTTAGCAGCAGCAGCTATTCTGGCTTTAGGAAGCTCTAAACTTACCTTTAGGCAGCACACTACTATCAAATCCCCTCATCATCTTCAGGACCTTGTGACCCATAAGGCTATACAACATCTCTCACCTTCACAACTTCAGGCACACCATGTGTTTTTCATTGAAAACCACCAGTTTTCTTTCATTCCTTGCTTTCCTTTGAATCTTGCTACTCTCCTCTTTGTTGGGACGGACCCTCCTCTCCACTCCTGCATTGAAACAATTACCCAGTTCATATCTCCCTTTCCTCATATTTCACTCACTCCTCTCTCCACACCCATACAAACCCTTTACATTGATGGCAGCTCTACCCACACAAAGGAGGGACTATATAAAGCAGGTTATGCTATAGTATCAGCAATTCATCTATAATAGAAGCAAGTTCCCTCCCCCCAAACACAACATCTCAACAAGCAGAACTCATTGCCCTTACCCAAGCTCTAACCATCTCAGCTGGCAAGTCCATAAACCTCTACACTGACCCCAAATATGCATATCACATAATTCATTCTGGTGCTGGCATATGGCATGAATGGGAATTTCTAACCACCAAAGGCAATCCTCTATACAACCATACTCACATCAAGGCTCTACTCGATGCAGCCGTGTCAAAAGCAGCCGCCATCATACATTGCAAAGGACACCAGAATTCTACAGACCCTATTGCTATTGGCAATAACCTAGCAAATAGGACAGCAAAAAAAGTTGCCCAATCAGGCACCACCCAAACTAACTTAATACTACTGGCTATATCTACAATTTCCCCACAACACTGATAGGAAGAACATCTCAAGTACCTAGAGTACCCCCAGAAGCAAGGATTGTACACTCAGGCAAGAAAATTCATCCTTCCCAGACCCAAGCAGTGGAGATACTCCAGGGAATCTATAACACTTTCCATGTAGGACAAAAACCCTTCCTGCTGTATGCCACTAGCTTTCTGTCCTTTCCATTTTTATCCTCCTTAATACAGAAGATAACTGACACCTGTGACATCTGCAATCCCTGCTCTCCTCAGGGTGGAGCCCACCCTGCTCCTTCCCAACACAACAGATAAGAGGAGACCTCCCAGGACAGGACTGGCAGATAGACTTCACACACATACCCTCACACAAAAAATGCCGTTATCTCCTCACCCTAGTTGACACATTTTCAGGATGGATAGAAACCTATCCCACCAACAGGGAAAATGCTCAAACAGTAGTAGCAGCCTTCACCCACAACATCAACCCCTGCTTTGGCTTTCCAATGTCTCTTCAATCTGATAATGGCCCGCTTTCTTATCTCAGATAATGCAGCTGGTTTCTCAAAGGCTAAACATCAAATGGTACCCTCCATATCCCCTACCACACTCAGTCTTCGGGTAAAGTAGAAAAGGCCTATAATCTCTCACAAACAAATCTAACCAAGCTATCTTTAGAACTCCATATGTCTTGGACTGAATTTCTTCCCCTGGCACTAATGAGACTGAAGGCCATGCCAAGACAACCACTACTTCTAAGCCCCTTCAGGATCATGTATGGACAGCCTTTTGTCCTCCAAACCCGGGAAGACAATTCCCCCTCCCTGGGAGACTACTTTCCTGCTTTTGCCCACATGAGGGCACTCTTACAACAACACGCTGATAATCTTCTCTCCTGTCCCTTTCCTACAACTTCTACTCATCTCTCAGTCCTCCCTGGGGACTTGATCTGTGTCAAGAAAAAAGGAAAGGCATCTTTAACACCCACGTGGGAGGGACCCTTCCCAGTCATATTATCCACTCCTACTGCAGCAAAGGTACAAGGAATGCACCACTGGTATCACCTCTCACACATTAAACCATACAAACCTCAACACAAAACACTGCCTTCCTACACTCTACCCCCACAGGACCTACCTCCCTCAGATTCACCAAATGTCTCCCCACCATTCCCGAAGAAGACTCGGCAACACCATCCAGTACTTGATGGCCCATCATTTCTTACAGGCTAAATTCTACTATTTCCTGCAGTGCATCTTGGAGGACTGGTCCTGGTTATGACCACGGTCTGCTTCCCCAAAAGATATACACTCATGGATAGTGGATCTTACCTGGCAAGGGACCCTACAATTATTCACTCCGGAAGAAGCTCAGGTTTTCGAATTCCTTTTTATATGCCTTGTCTCCTCACCATAATTCTTCTACAGGCAGCCAACAATGAATGCACCAATGAAGGTTTTTGGTCTTTTCAGGTAAGACAAACTTGGGATGATGGGGGAGTTATCAATTCTACTGTCTGGGATGGGAGGTCCTCTAGTGTCACTCTATTTTGATGCTCCTGGGTGGTCCAGCTGCAGTGGGTGGTATCAGACCTATGTCACCTACCACAAATATCTATGCATGAAATATCGCCAAAAAGGGGATTGTGACAATGTAGAGGAGTTCTACTGTCCATATTGGCAGTGCTCTTACTACTACTCTGGTACTTTATGCAGTCCACTGGTAAATCTTAGACCCCCCTCTGACTGTGGCCCCCTTACGTGTAATTCTTTCAGCTTTGCCATATCAAACCCAGCAAACCCACTCTCGAGCCAGGCTCAGCCAGCAGGAATCAGAATAGATGAAGGATGTAGGAGCCCCAGGGGTATAATTACTATTATTAAAACTTATATTAATCCCCGACCTATCCCTCCCTCACTAAAGGACATTCTCTCTCACCTTACCAACCCAGAACCTACTCCTTTGCCCATTCTCATCAATACAATTTTCCATCTATCTAATATCAACCCCTCCTTCTCTACATCCTGCTGGATTTGTCTGTCACTGACTTGTACCCTCATCATAGCCACTCCAACCCCAACCTATTGGATCACCAACTTAACTTTTACCTATACAAGACCTCATTGCACTTTACACAACGTTTCTCTCTTCAACATAGAAAACACTACCTGTTTAACAAATACCTCTTAAACTACTACCTCAATTACTCCTACACCTTTCTACTGTGCACAATCTATAAATTTATGTCCTCCTTTAGCCTGCCCCCCACCAAGTATTTTTCTCCTCTACGAGACTACATTCTATACCTGCGTCCCTCAAAAACTGACACACTTGCTCTGTCTCTATGTCTTCCTAACCCCCAATCTTTCTATCAGAACAGAGGGAGAATTCGAATCCTCTCTTGGTCTTCTCAGACCCTGCCAAAAAAGGACAGTGTTTGTTCCCCTCTTAGTGGGTACAGGAGTCCTCACTGCAGTGGGGACAGGAGTGGGAGGCATTTCCTCCTCTGTTCATTTCTACCACAAATTGTCTACCAAATTTTCTGAAGACATCTCCATCATTAGCAACTCCCTTGAATCCCTTCAAAGGCAAGTAGACTCCTTAGCAGCGGCAGCCCTACAGAACCGGCATGCTTTCGATCTCCTGACAGCAGAAAAAGGGGGTACCTGTGTTTTTTGGGGAGGAATGCTGCTACTTTGTAAATAAATCAGGAATTGTCAAAGATCACATTAAATGCCTCCAGGACAGTATTGACCAAACACTACATAACCAGCTAGAAGTGGGGAACGCCATTTTTGGCTCACTTACTCCATGGATCCTCCCACTATTAGGCCCACTGGCATCTATACTCTTAATTTTGCTCTTTGGCCCATGTCTCATACGTTGTTTTACTACTTTCTTACAGAACAAAATGCAGGTGTTCGCCAACCAGAAGGTGGGAGAGATCTATCTGGCACTGAATTCAGAACCTGACACCAGAATCTTTGAGACTCCTGGTAGATGCCCCTAATGATGCCCCCTCTCAGCTGGAAGTAGCTATGGAAGATGGACCTTCGCCCTCTGACCTTGTCTGGACTCTCAATTATTATTTTAATATTATCAGAAGCCTGGAATGATAGGTACTCCCCCAATTGGTGGGCGGAGTTATGATGTAACCACCACCTGCCAAATACCTTAAGTCCCCCGACTCCTGGGTCCAGGGGTACCCAATCATATGCCTTATATGAAGCTGCCAATCAGTGTGTGCTGGGTACCCTAAGCACCATCCCCTCCCCCTTAAAAGGCACCTTCATCCCACAAGTGCCCTCTCTCTTTCTCTCTCTCTCTCTCTCTCTCTCTCTCTCTCTCTCTCTCTCTCGCCCTTGGGAAGTGAGCCAGCAGGGTCGCCTCTTCTCCCCAATAAAGCCTGAATCCTGGCACCCTGATCTCTCTGACACAACTCTTTCATCTTTCAATTTCCAAGCAAAATGATCATTGTATATTTTAAAGGAAAGGCAAAATGGTGCTTCAATATCATGAAGAGAGAAGGGTTGGCCATGAAAACAGGAATAAAGTTAGCCATCAGTTTATGAGTTTGATTTCACATAGATAGACAGTGACTCAAAAGACACCAGTGATACAATAGAAGTTGAAGAAATTAGTATGTCTTGAACTAACAGTAATGAAGAAGAGAGCAGCGAGGCAATAGAGGCTAAATAAAGTGATATGTTGCATAATATCATAGAACTGGTATGTAAACATTGCCTATGGTAAATACTAAATAAAAATGTGTTCTGTTTTGTTCAAAATATTGATTTCTTAATTTTGGGTTGGAAAAGTGGGGACATCTTATAAATGAAAAAATATGGAATTCTTTGAACATATGCCTTATGGTCACACATTTATACTTAATTTTTATTATTTCTCCAATCATTATAAGTTTTAATTTACTCTTGCTGGAGTAAAACAAATTACTAAAAATCATGACAATTAAATAAAAGTATTTTCTCTTAGATATATTTTGTTAAATTACATTTAGCCAGTGTTTAATGCACTAAGGGTATACTTATTAAATAATCTCACCAGCCCTGGCTGGTTTTTCTCAGTAGATAGAGCATCAGCCTGCATACTGAAGAGTCCCAGGTTCAATTCTGGTCAAGTGCACATGCCTGGGTGCCCAGTGCAGGGTGCATTCAGGAGACAGCCAATCATTGATTCTCTCTCATCATTGATGTTTCTATCTCTCTCTCCCTCTTCCTTTCTCTCTGAAATCAATAAAATATATTTAAAAAATAAATAATCACACATTAAGCATATGTGAACTTTTACGGAGTGTCAGAATAGTAGAGAAAAAAAATCATTCCGATTTTTTCATCCACTATTCCCCCAAAAAGGAAGAGAAAATATGAAAATATATACACAGACCCACACTTATGCATATTTATCTGCATAGTATTGCTTCATTAATTATGGTTAGTAGCAATTATTTTTTTTAACTTTTGCTTTTTGGTGTCATGGTCACTGTAATATATTCCTACTATAAATAGGCTTAGAATTGAAAAAATATATCGCTGCATAATTTGAGGATCCTCAAGCTATTTCATTTATTTGTATATAGCCTAATTTGTATATTGCCTGAAATGAGGTTAACTATCACTCAATATATTTTAATACAATGGTCTAAAATTCAAGATACTAAATTTAGCATTTTGGACATACTTTTAAATCTTTGTTTAGCATTTTTCAAATACTTTTAAATCTTTGTTTAGCATTTTGCACATACTTTTAAATCTTTGTTTAGTCTGTGATCTGTGATGTTATAAATTGATAACATAAATTTCTCACAATATATTTTAGTGCTTACAGTTATTACATTATAAAATTTAATTTCTCTTTATATCCAATACATTTTTTTCATAGTCTTTGACCAGTTTGCTTTATGTAATACTTAGTCCAACTCAATATCCCTGAAAAGGAATCATGGGAAAGAATGAAGAAGAGCCATATAAAATTAAAGATCTATAAACATATAAAACTCTTAGAATAATGATTTAAAAATTAAACCAATTAGAACAGAAAAATTATAAATGTTAGTAGGATCTGTTAACTGTGTGCTAAATGGAAAGAGAGACACTATCTCTTTCAGGCAAGAGTTGAAAAAAAATGAACAATGTTAATTTGATATAAAAAATGAGGGGATAAAGGCAGCTCACTTTTTAGTTGTGCCCTGTGGGTCTGTCAAGTTCACTGAGCTCTTTTTTATATTTTCTGTCTCATTATCTAATAACTTGAAGCTCAAAGTGACAAAGTTAAGGAGTTTAAATTTAGGAAAAAAAGATAGCAGAGCATTTAGGTTTTATTTTAGCTTTTTCACCTCCAATTTGCAATTCTCCAGTTGTTAGATAGGGAAAGAATTTGTGTATTTCACTGAGACATTGGAAGGGTAATCTTTTTTCATATATATATATATATATAATTTTAGAGAGAGGGAGGGACAGGGAGAGTTAGAAACATTGATAAGAGAGAAACATCAATTGGCTGCCTCCTGCATACCCCCACTGGGGATGGAGCCCACAACCCAGGCATGTGCCCTGACTGGGAATTGAAACATGACTTCCTGGTTCATGGTCTCATTCTCAATCCCTGTGCCACACCAGCTAGCTGGAAGCATATTCATAACAATACTATGGACAAGTTAAAATGTTTTTAAAAATATCAAAACTGTTTATTAAAATATTTTATATTATATTTATCCTATCTAATAAAAGAGTAATATGTACACTGACTGTCATTCCAACACACAAGATGGCTGTCCCCAAGTGGACTTAAGATGGCCACCATAAGATGGCCAACAGGGGAGGGAAGTTGGGAGTGACCAGGCCTACAGGAGAGAGCAGTTAGTGGTAAACATGCTGGAAGAGGAACAGTTAGGAATCAATCAGGTTGGCAGTGGAGTGGTTAGGGGGTGATCAGGCTGGCAGGCAGAAGCAATTAGGGGCAATCAAGATGGCAGGCAGGCGAGCAGTTGGGAGCCAGCAGTCCTAAATTGTGAGAGGGATATCCGACTGCCCATTCTGGTAGTCACAAGACTTGACCAAATTTGGTGGGTGTCACACTCAATATTTGTTTATTAAAGTAGGCATTTCAAGTTTTCAGCATAAATTGTTATAGTCTGTAAACTTTCACATGAAATAGATGATCTTCCTTAATGCTTAGGATGTGTATAAATTTATTTTTAAAAGGGAAATTAATGGTTATATCTATTTTAAGACACATTATTATTTAAATCATTCATTTTTAGTGAATATGCAAGATATAGAAGACACAGCACATTTTCTATAAAGAAAATCATAACTCCAGCAAAATCTGAAATTGAAGGTTTTACAGCCTCATTATGAGCAGACATTATTTGATTAAAGAACAAAAGAGGTAAGGTGAACTAACAGCAACACCAAATATGATTTTATAGTAAAAATCATAGCTAAATATGCCATGTCAAAAACTATGCAGATAAATACTTGATCTTCTTATTTCAATTCATTACAAATGTTATATAAAGAGCTAAGCTTCCTCCTGAGAGAAAATAAAAGTTTTGAAAAAGAATTTGACATGGACTGTAGAATCTCTAATGGGAGATAGGAGTAGGTGGGAGAGTAGGGAGAGATTAACCAAACACTTTGTGTATATATATATATATATATATATATATATATATATATACCATGGACAAAGACAATAGTGTGGGTGAAGACCTGGGGTTGGAAGCATGTGCAGGCTAAAAGAGGTCAATGGGGAAAAAGGGATATCGTAACACTTTCAATAATAAAGATAAATTAAAAAAAAGAATTTGGCTCAGAGCAAGAGTTTCAATTCTGCTCTGATAGCTGGTCAAACATTTTTATTATGTTCTTATCAATTTCAGAGATAGGTGACTGGAGAGAAAGAGAGGAAGAGACAGAGAGAGGGGGGGGGCACAATGTCTGTGATGAGAGAGAACTGATTAGCTGCTTCCTGCATGCTCCCCACTGGAGATGGAGCCTACAACCTGGGCATGTGCCTTGACCTGGAATAGAACCATGAGCTCCTGGTACATGGGTTGATGCTCACCCATTGAGCCACACCAGCTGGTCTACACCCTAATTTTGATATTACTTGATGCACAGAATAGTGTGTCCTAAACTTTTCCAGAATAAATTGTGTGTGTCAGTTCAGAAATGCATTATTTAACCTTTTTTTTTCCTCAGAAGAAACTACGTACATAATAAAAATGGGCCTGCTTTGATTTGTTTTCAGATAAGCATTAATCCCAATCACTTCTGGCAAACTCTAGTTATTGATTATCTATGTTGCTTTACATATAAAATGTTAAACAGTTATATAATGAAAGTAATTGGGGTGGTATTTAAATAATTATGCCAAGTTAAAAAAAAAGATAAGTAATTCCGCCAATCAAGTCTAGTGTATTTGGAAACTAGAGCAGATATATTATGGCCAAATTGAAGTCCAGGAATAAAGGGGGAAAAAAGTGTTCTTTTATGGAAAAAAGCATGAAGTTAGGATAACTTATTTTGGACAAAAGTTAATGGGAGTTAGAATTAGGTAGCACTTTCTCACTAGTTGCAGGCAAGGATCGCTTGCTGCCAGTAGAGAGGAAATATTTCTTCTTCTTGCTGCACTATGTTGCTATGATAAGTGATATGTGGGAGTCTTCTCTTCATGGATTTCTGAATCCAATGTTGAGTTAGGATTTCTTAACACATTTTCCACACGATATTCTCTGGAGGTGTTATTAAGGACAAGTTGGTCCATGTTCAAATACTGGCACAGGCTAATGGTGGCTGAAAGTTCTGGGCTCTGTAGAAAGGAGAGAAATTTAAAGCTTGGTCAAGTCAAATTAACAGGTGTTGTGCCCAGATTGTTCAGTGGGTACTAATAGTTAATCATTAATGAAGCACTGAATGGAAATTTGAAAAGTCTATTTATGAATTTTTAATAGGTAAGAAAGAGAGGCATCTGTGAGTCTTATATGTCATATGGAAGGAGGTGGTTGTTTTTAGTAAGGCATTTCTGAAAACATATTTGACATATTGATTCTGAAACACATTAAATTGAACCTGAAGGATACTTAGTCCTTTCACCTACTAGAGAATTGGCACAGCAGATATAGAAGGTAGTCATGACTTAGAAAATTACATGGGTGCCTTCTTCCATGCCTGCATTGGGGGTACCAACATGCATGCAGAGGTGCTGAAGCTGCAGATGGAAGCTCCCCATATTATTGTGGGCACTCCAGGACATGTGCTTGGCATGCTTAATTGCAGATACCTGTCTCCCAAATACATCAAGATGTTTGTACTGGATGAAGCTGATGAAATTTTGAGCCATGGGTTCAAGGACCAGATATATGACATATCTCAAAGCTCAACAGCAACACCCAGGTGGTATTGCTGTCAGCTACAATGCCTTCTGATGTGCTTGAGGTGACCATGAAGTTCATGAGGGACCCTATTCGGATTCTAGTCAAGAAAGAAGAGTCGACTCTGGATGGTATCCACCAATTCTACATTAATGTGAAGAGAAGAGTGGAAGCTGGACACATTGTGTGACTTATATGAAACTCTCACCATCGCCCAGGCAGTCATCTTTATCAACACTCAAAGAAAAGTTGATTGGCTCACTGAGGAGATGCATGCCCAAGACTTCACTGTCTCTACCATGCATGAAGATATGGACCAAATGGAAGGAGATGTAATCATGTAATGTTCTTTAACATTGCTGCTTTCCCTGAGCATAGTGCTCATGAAGTTTAAAATTGCCAAAAGAAATAATTGAATGAATTATTCATTTTTTATAATTTATAGTGTGATATGTATGACTATATATAAAATTACATATATACTTCCATCTTTATGTGTTAATAGTTATATTTACATGTCTGTTTATATGTATCTTTCTGTAAAAGTATGAGTTGTTCAATTTTTAACATGTCTAATTGTATAAGAATAACCTATGATTGTAGCATATTCATCATCCATGCCTTTTGACCACTATATGCCAGTGTCACCCTTAATGTATCATGACAATAAAAAATACACCCATTTCATACTCCAAATGCTCCTTAGCAGTGCAGTTCATTTTATTAAGAGTCAGTAGAATGCAGATATCATGATTATATTATATATACCAAATATTAAAGCTACATCCCATAAAATAAAGAGGTAATATGCAAATTGACCATCACTCCAACAAACAAGTGGCCACCCCATGTGGTCAAAGATGGCTGCCCCCATGTGTACACAAGATAGCTGCCACAAGATAGCCAGCAGGAGACAGCAGTTGGGAGGGACCAGGCCTGTAAGGGAGGGCAGTTGGGAGCAACCAGGCCAGCAGGGAGGGCCGTTAGGGGTGACGAGGCTAGCAGAGAAGGACAGTTGTAGTTGACCAGACCTGCAGGGGAAGGCATTTAGGGATGACTGGGCCAGCAAAGGAGGGCAGTTGGGGGTCACCAGACCTCAGGGAGGGCAGTTGTGGGCAACCAGGTCAGCAATGGAGAGCAGTTGGGAGAGACAAGGACTGTAGGGTGAGGCAGTGGTGATGATCAGGCCTGCAGGAGAGGGCAGTTAGGGGTAACCAGGCCAGCAGAGGAAGGCAGTTGGGGGCAACCAGGCCTATAGGGGAGGGCAGTTGTGAGCGACTACAACAGCAGGGGAGAAGTTAGGGGTGATCAGGCTGGCAAGGGAGGAAAGCTAGGAGTGACCAGCCCAGCAGGGCAGAACAGATGAGGGAGACCAGGCCAGCAGGGGATGGCAGTTAAGGGCAATCATGCTGGCAGAGGAGTAGTTAGGCTTCAATCAGGCTGGCTGGGAAGTGATTAGGGGGTGATCAGGCTGTTAGACAGAAGTGGTTAGGGGCTATCTGGCAGGCAGGCAGGTGAATGGTTGGGATCCAGCAATCCTGAATTGTGAGAGAGATGTCCCAGATTGGAGAGGGTTCAGGCTGGGCTGAGGGACATACCGATCCCCTTTCCATTCATGAATTTTGTGCACCAGTCCTTTAGTTTTAATATAATATTCTATATTTGTTCTTGCATGCCATATGTATTTTTAAACTGCTTTATTGCATACATAAATATGAGAAAATTCTTGTTTTATTTCATATCTCTTTGACTATAGGTGATTCACCTAATCCAACCATAGGACAGAAATTCTATTTACCTTATCAAATATTGGAATCCTCCTGGCAAATATTACCTCAGGGGAGTCTTATGAGAAATTTTAATAAATTAATCTCATTGTCATAAATAAAATAAAACAAAGAGGAAGTGATTATAGTGCTTTGTCTGGACATTTTTTAAAGTCTATATAATGTGAGACCAAAGTAGCTAATGGGAAAAGTCATACTCTAAGAATTGAAGGGAAGAGTGTGAGAAATCTAATATATCACTAGTGGAGTTAGTTTTCTTCTGAAACTGTGTTTATGCAAATAAAGAACTTGCTTTTATTGTATAAGCAAATCTGAATTGGATATTTTATTATAATAGCTAAAGACATCTTATGTGATATGCTATATTTTTATTGCTGTCCAATAAAATTTAAAAAATGATCTTACTATATTATTTTTTAAAATATGTGAACATGTTATTTGCTCTTTCCCAAGTTTAAAATGAACTATCTCTTAGAATAGTAATATAATTTCTTGAAAAGTAAAGAAATATTGACTTAGCAAAAGTATCCCTAGTGAGGAAATTAAAGACATGTCTACTTACTGATAAGAATTAATTAAATATTTTTGGTAGCCAGGTTAGTGATTCAACACTGGGTGTACATTTAATGAATGCAGAGAAATTACTATAGAAAATGTTAAATATAAACATTAGTCTGTTCTTTGTGCTATATCTAAGTATATTTTTATATTGAACATATATGAGGAAAATTAATAATATTAACTTTTTATTAAATAGTCTTTCAAATAAACTTGGGCAGTCAGAAGTCCTAAGAGAATGGAATCAAAAGTAGGCTTCATTCCATGAGGAGGGAGGTAAATTAGGGGATATCAGGATCTAAAGTCATTGCTGGTTCACATTTACTGCCCCCTTGTTGAAATTTCAGATGAAACCTGAATACTGAAAAAAACTGGTAAGTATTAGGAAGTTATTTAAATGGAATAGGAGATACTGAAAGGAATAGATACATCAAGTTGTTCAATCAGGATTATGAATTGTGCCAAAACCAGTTTGGCTCAATGGATGGAGCATGGGCCTGCAGACTAAAGGTTCCCAGGTTTAATTCCGGTCAAGGTCATGTACCCTGGCTGCGGGCACAACCCCAACAGGGGTTGTACAGAGGCAGTTGATCGATGCTTCTCTCTCATCGATGTTTCTGACTTTCCCTTCCCCTTCCTCTCTGTAAAAAAAAAATCAATAATTTTTTTAACAAAAAAAAGATTATGTCTTGCAAACCTAACATTGCCAAAACTGGTTTGGCTCAGTGGATAGGAGCATCAGCCTGCAGACTGAAAGGTCCCAGGTTCGATTCCGGTCAAGGGCATGTACCTTGGCTACAGGCACATCTCAAGTAGAGGGAGCTACACGAGTGGTGTTCCAACCTGGAGTGAAGACTTGTAGGTTCCCAGGCAGCTGGGAGTGAAGCCAGGGGAAGGAAGGCCTATTCTTGCACAAATCTTTTTGCAATGGGCCTCTAGTAAAGTGATAATAGTTACATGAGTGCTAAAATAATTTGGACTATAATATAGGAAGTGAACAAATTCAAGATGTCTTTGGGAAATGTCTATCAAAGGAGTTTTCAAGGATTTGACTTAGAGGAAGTGGAAAGGGAAGAAATAGAACTACTTATAGATCTTGTGTGTGTGTGTGTGTGTGTGTGTGTGTGTGTGTGTGTGCATTTGTGTGTATGCACATCTGGAAGTATGCAATTCCCATTTACAAAAATGAATAAAATAACAACAAACACAACAAAAATAAAAAATATGGGGCATTAGGAGAATATCAACTAATCTTTATTTTAAGTATATTTATTTCTACATATAGTATAGTAATTATTCTCTTTCTAGTAAAGTCTATGAATAGGATTGCTGATATAAAACACCTTTCCCCTCATGAGAATTATAATCAATCCACGATTCCTGACATGGGCCCAAGGATTTTGATTATTCGTAGCATCCATCTATTAGTCTTAGGAACAGATTTTCCCAGTTTACCTGGGCACATAGTTGTCAACCTAAAGAAGAGGTTGTCATCCTCTCCTACAGCAATATGTGAAACTCCTAGGTTATCTCATTAAGGATATCCAGAAATGCAGCCTCTCCCACACTTCCTGCTAGTGATACCATAACAAGACTCTTCCTGGTACTCATAGGTGGAAGCAAAATGTTGAAATCAGAGCCAACCTGCCAGCTCACTAACCTTGACTCATCTGATAATCTTTTAGAATTTAAGTTCCTTGAAGGTCCAGGACCCCTTTCTTCTATATTTTTATTGGGTGGTGAGGAGTAAACTTCCTGTTATTCAAACCAAAATGTTTTTGAGAATGTGTTATTTTAACTTGCAGTTTTACTAATAAATGCATATTTCCTAGAAAATCATGCCTACAAATAACATTTGTGGAAGTTTTAATAAGCATATAAGATAGACATTTGAATTGTGTGTGTGTTGGGGGAGGGGGGAAGAGCAGTGCCAGAATGATATGGGCTACCAACTAAAAAATGAAGTAAAAAATAATTTTATCCACTCTCCCTCCCTCATGAGTTAAATTGATACTGTGTATGTCCATTTTTGAAATGGAAGGAATGTGAAATAATGTCCATATGCCACAAGAATCATTGCTATAAGAAATGTTGATTACAATAGAATTGGGATAGGGAAGTAGTACTATCTTTGCAACATGTTTCAAAGCTTAATCTAAATTCAGAAATAAATGTCAATCAATGTAAATCAATCAGGAGGTTAATGAGAACGAGTAAAATATCTGAATTAAGTGTTGGTATTTCTCCTCAAACCAAAAACTTCAAATACTTCTGCCAGGATTCTGTTGCAAAATGCTTAAGATGCATTTTAGTGGCATTAGGGAGGATATAAAAATCTAGGATAACTTCATGTTTCAAGTTGGATACCCTGCAAGTTTTTGAATCCTATATATAATTCTTAAAAAGAGCATTTTACTTGCTTTTGCA
Source organism: Antrozous pallidus (assembly GCA_027563665.1). Taxonomy (NCBI): domain Eukaryota; kingdom Metazoa; phylum Chordata; class Mammalia; order Chiroptera; family Vespertilionidae; genus Antrozous; species Antrozous pallidus. The sequence goes on from CM050519.1 coordinate 28,731,744, forward strand.
CAGCAGCCAAATAGGAAATATGTTTGCATAAGCAAATTAAAAAATGTATTCATTACATATCTTCTGAAAGAAAATGAAGCAGATGCAATATGCCCTCCTTATTTCACAAAAAATAAATAGCAATCAATAAAACTGCCATTTCATATTTTAAAAATTTAATCAAAGTCACCAATTTCAACTTTATATCCAAGCCAAATTATTAAGTTAGTAAGAGACTAATGGTCTATAAAAACCTTCACAAAAATATATTTAATGCAAAGAAGTTTAATTTAGTTGAAGAATAATGAGAGATGTAGCTAATGCCTTTTATTTGCATTATATTTCAGTTAAATATTAATATATTAAATCACTGGTACTTTCCTGATGTGGAAATAAAAGTAGATAGCCATAGGTTTGGGTCTTCCTTCCTTAGTGTAAATTGTTTCCAGAAAGTGGCTGTTCAGTTAGTCTACATTTTCCAAATCATGTCAGAAATGTAATCATTAATGGCACAGTTAAGTTTGTCAAGAGGAAGATAAAAGAGAAGTAAAAAAAAAATAAATACTACAAATTGAAAATTTTGAAACAATGATTTCTGAATTTATAAATATAAATAATTAACAAACCTTTTGCCTAGCAGATTTTCTGATTCATTGTATACTCTTTATAAAGAAAGAAGGCTAAAAGGAGAGCAGAAATTGGTAAAAGGAAAAGTTAGAGAAAAAACAAACAAACAAACAAAAACATCCTTTAGAAAAAGGAAAGTTGGAATATCACCTATAATTTATTCCATTCTCTTGTTACTAAAAATTGGAATGATCAGTTTCCAGGGTTCAGGTGAGAAATTTTGCTAGTTTGAGCCACTGCTTCTTCTGCCTTGCATGTTCCAATTATAGCTTTGAAGCATCAAGGCTTGTAGAAGCAGAAGATTGGAATTGATGTCATAATACTTTAACATTTTCTTCTTACTCTACCCCCCAAGCAACAACAAAACCTCTGTTTTTATTTTTCTCTCAATTTTCAAGGATAGTTTTAGTCAGCTGGGTCAAGTGAAGTCCAGTACTTTGTTCATGTCATAACAGAGAAAAGCAGCAAAAGATTTCCTCCTCTGTGGGTTGGGCCAGAACCTGGAGGACCAGTTTGGAGCACTCCAGTGAGGAAAACAGTGTAATGATTATAAATAAGCTATGGGGTTAAAATGATCCCTTTAATTTATCGCTCAAACTATAATACTTTGGAGGTAAATTAATAATTAAATTAATAGACGACAATTTTCCTGAGCTGGAGTCCTTAGTGGGCAAACTAGGAATCCATAGAATTCCAGGCCAGAATAAGAAGTTATGATTAAGTATCCCCATAACATCAAAAGAAAAATCTTATATCTTTTATGTAGAAAACACCTAATATCTAGAAAGAAAAATGAATATATTTTTTAAAAGGAAAGAAAAAAGACTACCTAACATTATATTTTTCTTTAAGGTCCTTAAAAGAAAAGAGATTACTAAGAAATAATCTCTGAAATAATCTTCTTTTAGAGAACCAACTTGAAAAGTATGAGAAATGTAGTATGGGCCTCTAAAATTATAGGAACAATGATTTACCAGCATCTCAACTGATAGCTTTCCTGATGTTACAGTAAATTCTCACTTTGGTTTTGATTTTGGCCAACATTTCAGCCCCCCGACCACCAACCTTAGTTTGTAATCATTGTACAGATAGCAAAGCCAATCTATTTTCTGCATAAATATACAAATAATATGAATAGCTCTGTATGTAAACTTATTATTACCTAATTTTTCAAGCAATTTAATTCTGTATCAGGAGATGTTAGCTTTAGATCTTACTATTAACACCAGAGGTTTTTCATATTTTTTTCTCACTTTGCAATCAATAAATGCAATTAAAAGCCTGAATTTTCTAGTATCTTATTTTTCATGCTCTTAAATACAGGTAACTTCACATGCATGATTTTTCTTTTTAGCATATTTACTCAACTTTATTTGGAAGCCATGGTTAAAGTATAAAATAAGCTTTTCAAGGTTTATATGATTCATTTCTAATTGTAACCTTAAACTATTCAGTTAATCACATAATTCAGTAAAAAACCAAGGACTAACAGCTTTTAAACAAAAGCTATTCTAAAATATTTTATTTCATCTATGAACATGTTTCTCACCATTTATCCCACAATCTGCTGAATGCTATTTTTCTTACTTTCATATTTTGACAGTTTTTTATATACCTTTTAAAACTGAACAAGGTTAAGATTGAAAAATTTTATTATCACATTAGGTAACAATTTTTCCAAGCAGAATTGTATATAAATGTCAATTGGTAATAAAATATGCTTGTTACTCAAGAAATAAAGGAAACACTACTAATGATTAAAAATAAAATTATTGATAAAAATGAATTAATTATATATAAAATAGCATATAAATACTACAAAGTCATCTATGCTTTGTATGATTTTATAATATATAAATATACCATTAATTTTATATAAATTAACATAGCACTTCTGAGGCTTACATATATCTTGATAACTCTAATTTCAAGTAGAAGAGAGGCAATAGAACTAATAGGAAAAAGAAAACAATTTTTGAAAAAGCAATTTATTTTCTAAATGAAAAATACAAAATTCAATCTTTCATTTGACATGAGTATATATCAAAATCTTCTCTCAAATGTGGACTGAAGCCTGAATTGTTACTTGCAGGCCTGATTATAGTGCAAAAAAACAAAACAAAACACAATAAAAATTGTAACACTATACTTGTTATAGGCCCGTTTCTCTAGCTGGTATTGATTTTGAAATATTGGTAAAGATGACAGCTTGTAGGTATTAAACTATTGCCCCAAATATAGTACAAGTATTTTTCTCTAAGTGAACTGGTTAGCTATAATTTGCTGAAGTGATTTAATTTGACTAATGAAGCTAGAGGCAGTACTGATTCCTGTTCATTATTATACTTGTCATATTAAAAATAGTTGTAAATGTGGTGGAAAATATTTTTATATGTGCTCAAGGAGAATGAACTCTGTCATGTAAGTTTATTAAAATCAAAGTAATTGATATGACAGAGCACTGTACATGCCTAGGTTGGTTCACAAACACCAACCTCTGATAGTATATTACTGTAGTTCATAAGGGCAATTTTTATAATTTTAAATGCTTTAGGCAGAATATACTCAATAGGAAAAAAAGTTTATTAAACCCAAAATAACATTCATTGATAATAATATAATGACATGATTTCAATACCATATATTTTTAAAGAAAAATATTTCATTACTGAATGCAGCTGTTCTTTTAATAATCACAACTTGCCTCTATTGAATTACTATATTACGTATAGTTGACAAATATATAAAACACTAGAGGCCCAGTGCATGAATTCATGCACCGGTGGGATCCCTCAGCTTGGCCTGTGGAATCGGGCCAAAATCAGCTCTCCAATATCCCCCAAGGGATCCTGGATTGCCAGAGGGTGCAAGCCAGCCCGAAGGACCCCACTGGTGCAAGATCAGGGTCAGGGAAGGCAAAGGAAGTTGGCTAGTCGTGGAGGGAACACAGGAGGGCTCCAAGGTGTGTCCAGCCCATCTGCCCAGTCCCAATTTGCTGGACCCCAGCAGCAAATTAACCTACTGGTTAGAGCATCTGCCCCCTGGTGGTCAGTGCACATCATAGCAAGCTGTTGAGTGGCCTTAGCATATCATTAGCATATTATACTTTGATTGGTTGAATGGCCTACCAGATGACTGGACACTTAGCATATTAAGCTTTTATTATATAGGATATTTTTATGTTGCTAATATTTTGTCTTAAAAAAAGTAAAAAAATGACATATTTGATTAAATGTAAATGAGTACAAAAGCATTAAATGTTGTGCATATATGTAACCAAAGCAGCAAATAAAATTAATGATATATTAATTTAGAATTAATTTTTAAATTAAAACTTTTCTATAGTTTAAGAATTAGAGACATCATGGTTAGATAGTATAGATATGGACATCTTGTTACATTTCAGACTCCTCTCTTTTTTTCCTGTTTTATTCATGATGATGTTGACTGGATACATATCAACATATCAAAGCCTGTGTTTTCCATCATGGTTGGTCCAGAGGCACAAATACAAACACAGCAGGTTAGTCAAACAAGGAGAACAGACTAACATTTATATAACAATTCTAAAACATTCTGTTTAATGTTATCATACTAACTTTGGGGAAACAACAGTTCGAATGAGAAATTGTCCTGGAAATCAAGAACATATTTAATTATGAAGAGAACTATATTTGTTCTAAATATAAGATATGCTATTAGTAATAATGAAAGTATTTTCCATATTTATGGCTATTAGAAAAGATTTAATGGTGAAGAGATGCATTAAATTTGAAAGAAACCTATTCACCCATTTATTTATTAATTATATTAGTATTTACTAAGGATCCAGAACTAAGGCATATAAAAGAAGAATATGACCTGACATTTGTTCTTAATAAGAACACTACATCTTTCATGTATTAATATTTAGGGGAAAAAGTGATTGAAAAAAAGGTATGAGTTTGATAAAGCCAAGGAGAACAGGAGAATGTAAAGATGAAAAAGATCTCAATGAGGTTCAATATAAATCTAGCTTATCCTTTGTCTTATAGTTTGTGTAAATGTCCTAAGAATTAAATGGGTAGAATGTCACAATAGTAGAGTAAGTATATTCTTTCAATATCTATTCATGGAGCAAATATTTATTGAGCATCTACTAAGTGTCAAGGTGTTTTCGAGACATATTTTGAAATATGAAATGTCTGTTCTCATTGAGAAACAGTAGATAAAAACAATAAGCAAATATATGCAATGTAATATTAGTAGTAAATGCTACTAAAATTTTATCATAAGAACAAGAGAAAGAAATGCAATAGCCATTTTATTTTTAATGTTAAGCTTTATTGAAATAAAATTCATAAATCGTTGAGTATACCAATTAAACTATTTAATTCAACCAAAACTGGTTTGGCTCAGTGGGTAGAGCATCAGCCTGCGGACTGAAAGATCCCAGGTTCGATTCTGGTCAAGGGAATGTACCTTGGCTGCAGGCATATCCCCAGTAGCGGGTGTGCAAGAGGCAGCTGATCGATGTTTCTCTCTCATCGATGTTTCTGACTTTCTATCCTTCTCCCTTCCTCTCTGTAAAAAATCAATAAAATATTTTTAAATGCGCTCATTTAAAAACATTAAAAAATAAAGTATTCAATTCAGTGGCTCTTGGTATAGTTAGAGAGATGTATATCTATCATATTACCATAATCAATTTTAGAGCATCTTTATTACTCCAAAAAGAAATACTATTCCCCTTAGTAGTTACGTTACCTAATGGGGGCCCGGTTGAAAGCAGGTCAGCCTCAGGCTGCACTGTGTGGGTTCTTCATGCGGAAAATATTTTATAACACGGATCCAGCTGATTTTGCTAGTACAATGACTAAAACTGGAGATGACGGGACTAAGGAAGGACTTGGGATAGAAGAAGCATGAGGAGAGAGCCTAGGGGTGCTCTGCTTTGGCTCCCTAGAAACGTCATAGGAAAGAAGACCTTAGCGTCAGGTCCAGGTAGTAAGATCAGGAAAAGCTACTGCTACCCCTTCCTCCTCTGGTTTGAGTCTCATGGGAACTCTTAGAGTTAAGGAGAAAGGAAGTAAAAAAGTTCAAGCCCAAGAACAGGCATGGGCCTGCTCCCGAGAGAGCCCACACTGCTATCCTTTGTCGTGAGGATTTTTATTTCGCTCCTGTGGGCAAGAATCTTAAGAGAGAGTTTCAGTAGAATATCATCAGTTTTCCAGGAGTGTCCTTCAGTATGCTAATACATCAAAATGAGTGTACAGGGAAATTTTGGAATATTCTCTGGTTGGCTTTACCGTTTTGCTTTTATCTTCGGTCTGGCTCTATTTGGGTTTTTGTTATTTGTTCCCTGGACTTCATTTTTCCTTGGCTTTGGCTGGCACACGTGACATGAATTGGGTCTCTGTCTTTTATCTCATTGACCAGAGTGATTTAAGCTATTTATTTTCTGGTCAGAGAGGAAAGGTATAAACCATATGCCTTTCTCAAGTGTCCTTATTTAGGGAAGATAAGGTCTTACAATTCACTAGCGGCCTACAAATTGGTCAACTTGCTTAGCCTTATTTAATTAGCTTGTCTCAGTTTCCCCATTCCACTTGTCCGGGAATTTTCCTAGCTTATTACTATCCTGTAGTCAGTTATCCTTATCTGCCTTCTCCCTAGACAATGACTAATCTACTTTTTGTGAGAACATTTTTCTTTATAGGAAATAGTAAGCAGACACCTGTATGAGATTAATTTGCTTTTCAAAGATCTAAATAACAGGTGTTCCCTACTGGAGAAAGCACATGCAGAAAGACCTTGAACTGGATGCTAGTCTGATACCTTCTGATAGCATCTAGAAAATCAGGGACTGGAATAGCATGAGCAAGTGGAGCGTCCAAGTCTGCAGATTTGCAGGAAATCTGTGGGACACCAGTGGGAAGTTTGTCATTGTAATAGAAATAATGTGAATCCTTTGAATAAATTTGAACAAAGAGGCATGAGTTGTTTGTTATTTGTTCACCTGACTTCATCAGCCTTTGGATTTAGCTGGCACTAATGGCGTTGATTGGGTCTCTGTCTTCTACCTCCCTGCCCAGGGTAATTTAAGCTGTTTATTATCTGGTCAGTTACTATTTTACAAATATGTTTGCCGTCTCTGTCCTGGGATATACTGTCATGATAAAAAAAAAAAAATGACATTGCCTTAAACTAGAAGGGCAGTTGTGGAGATCTTCATATATGTATTTACAACATATATATATATATATATATATATATATATATATATATATATATGATAAATTTAAAGGAACAAGCTATAAAATGTTAAAATATATATATATATATATTAAAATAGTTTTGTATTTTTAAGTAGAAAGCTGTCTACTTATCTGAGTACAGATTCTGGGAAGAACAGAGTGAATAAATGAAGATCCTAAGAGCAATCTAATTTAGGTATTAGCAAATCACAGCCAGCCCACCAACCAAATCAAGCCTACAAACAGTTTTACAAAAGCCCATGAACTGCAAAGTGTTGTTCTATTTTTGAATAGTTGTTATATAAGATAGTTGATCCTCATTACTCATGGATTCTGTTTTTGTAAGTTTGTCTACATAGTAAAATGTATCTGTAACACCATAATTGATACTGAAGGCACTTTAACAGTCATTCACAGACCTGCATGTGCATAGAGCTGCCAAAGGTACCAGTCATTCATGCGCGTGTTCTAAGCTCAGGCTGAACAAGGTTACATTCTGACTTCTAGTTTCAACTCTTGTTTCATTCCAGGTCTATTTATTGTGCATTTTGTGGGTGCTTTCACCATTTAAAATGGCCCGTGGAGTAGTACTAATGTGTTGTTCAGTGTTTCAAAATGCAAGAAGACTGTGATGTATTTTATGGAGAAAACACATATTTTAGGTAAGGTCTGTTCAGGCATGAATTATAGTGCTGTTGGCTGTGAGTTCAATGTTAATGAATCAACAATATACATTAAATAAGGTATTTTTAGACAGACACACATAAAACAAGTTCACATATTGCATGATTGTTAAAACTGTTGTGATCAGAAGCTCACAAATGCCTAAACTTATATTTCCTCTTGGAGCAGTGATTCAGTCATTGCTAATTCAGTCTGTGGAGACTATAGAATAAAATAACTGCAGATCACAAGAATTGCCCATAACTATATAGTACTCTCACTTTGCCTCCTGATTAGCAAATCCTAAAATAATTGTCATTTGTTACTTTATGAATATATTTCTCAACCCTGTCCCAGGATATAGTTCATCAGTAAAAATAATAATAATAATAATAATAATGTTGCCTTAAATTAGACTGCTAGATGTGAAGATCTTGAAAAGTTTACACACTATATAGCTATAATAATAAAAGCATTATATTTTATTAGACAGGTATCTGGACATCCTTCCAGATACCTTCTGAATGAAGTTGGGCTGCAAGGGAAGCCTGGGTCTTGGCTGCCAGAGGGAAGCTGGTGCCAGCAGCCAGGGGAAGGAAGGCCTACTCTTGCATGAATTTTGTGCATCAGGTCTGTAGTATACATACAAAATTAAAGAACATGCATATTATATACAGTATATATAAATTCAAACAAAGATACATAGATATTGGTATTGACAACTATCTTATATGCACATTATCTAATTCATTAGATATTACTATGATAATGTGTCATAATATTGTATTTTACTCTAATTTTACCTATATTATTTATTTTTTGGCTTACTCTTGGTTCCAATGCAAGCTTACTAACCATATAGATATTCCTAATTTTTATTGAAGAAAATTATGTTTTGCTGACTGCATTATAGTTATAACAGTCATTTTGTAACTTGGACAAGGTTTAAAAATTTCACACAGTTACTCTGATTACTCTTCTTGAATTTATCTTAACTTGTTGACTGATATACATACTATCCTTGGCAGAAAAAGAAAAAAAGTTGCCCTTAGAAGATTAGACAGGAGGTTGTAGGATTATTCCAGTCACCAAAAGGTCCTGATCTTTAAAACATTTCACTCATTCATTTTTTGATAGAGTTGTCATTGTGTACTCACTTTGAAGTGGACTAACTGTCCAGAGATGAATTAACATGTTAGTACTGGTAATGATGGACTGATAGAATAATATTTGTAATAAAGTTTTGATAGGTCTTTATGATTGTCCTTGAGATGTGCATAAGAATAAGAAATCAAGATGACTCTTTTCTTTTTCTGAAAAGTTAAAAAACGAAAATTATTTTATCCAAGTATAGTCTTAGAGGAAGTAACTTATGTAATGTCGATATATTTGTTCAAAATTCAAGAGATAGTTTCAGAAAGGAGGTAAATATTTGGAATATATCATAAATATAATCGAGGAACATATGTTGAAAATCCATAAAAGAAATATGCAAAAGAATATATTTCCCACCAAAGGAATAAGAACTAAATGATTTGGGATGGAGGTAATACTTGATAAATCACTAAATAATTTACTTGAATTAATGACACATATTTATTGCTGACTTTTAAGAAATTTTTGATAAATTTATTAATAAAATAAACATCAATATTTTTAAAATAATTTTGAGAAAATAAAATACATATTTGCCCATGAAGGAGAAATGATTATGGATGTACATAACATGTTTAAAAAAAAAGCTTTAATATTTTATGAAGAAAATAAATAATCTTGTAGTTATCTATGGTTACATTACTAAATCACATTACTTCAATGCCTCATTTCCTCTCATAGTATGCCAATCCAGTGCATTAGAAAAATTAATTTGTTCATTTATTGATAGAGTTGTCATTGTGCTCTCACTTTGTAGTGGACTAAATTACCAGAGCTAAAGGAGCACAGTTGAGGAGAAATTTTGTGATCTTTACCTTTTGAGTCATCTGTGGTTTTTTTGTTTGTTTTGTTTTTGCTTTTTGGTTTTGTTTTGTTTTGTTTGTTGTTGTTGTTTTGTGTTTTTTTCAATTTAATATATTTTTATTGATATTTTTGCTGTATAACTTATATTTAAAAGTAGTACATATGTTTTCCTTCCCCCCCATTATCCTCCCCCCTGCCTCCCCTACCCCCCAGCACATGTCCCCACCCAGCCCCCTCCCGCTCCAGTGTCTTTCATTCATTGGTTATGCTCGTATGCATGCATACAAGTCCTTCAGTTGATCTCCCCAGCATCCACCTCCCGTCCACCCAAGCCTTCCCCCTGTAGCTTGACAGCCTGTTCAATGCCTCCCTGCCTCTATATCAATCACTCCCCCTGTTTCTTTTCTTCAAAAATATGTTGCCTCTGCATATTAGACATAAATGTATAAGAACAAAAAATGTTTCAGTCTCAGTTTCAATGTCCAACTGTTCTGAGTCCCAGTATCAGTGTCAAATAATCCTTTATGTGTACATGTCAGCAATGGTATCCAGGTGATGGACACATCGTGGCAATGCAAGATCCATCCCCTCTGGTTTGGTCCTGGGCCACATGCAGCCATGCATAGCTGCTGACTGCTAGCATGGCAAGGTATCGTGAGTGTCCCCCATCTCTGGACCATCCTCATGACTGGAACAGACCTGTCAGTTCCTCACTGTTGCAGGAACCCACATGGGCTTGGAGTTGTTCTCTGAAAACACACAAACACATTCTCGACCAAAAGTTAACAAAGGGATCCTCTCTGCAAAATAGGCTTGAGATTCTTTTTATTTTTGCCTAAATGATTTTCCTTTGGCTTATTTTGACACCATGTGTGTTTTTTCATGGGTTTCCTGCAGTTGGTTTTACAAATGGAATTTACTTTACTGGAGTAAAAATTTTCTAGATGTACTTTACTTACCGGATATTTTTCTTTACATTATATTACCCAACTGCCACCACCCCCCCTTTTTGATTAATGGGGCTTTTGGAAATTTTATCTTATAGTCTTGGTAATTTTAAATTTTAATTTTTACACACAAATATGACTGTTTTAGGTTCTTTGGATGTTAGGCAATTTTACAGTGAGATGAACTACTAATAGATATTTTAGTTAATATTTTAGGAAAAGCTTTTTGTCCAGTACACTTAAATTTTCTTGAGTATTCACTTATTTGACTTGGCCAATTTAAATTAATATGAAAACTTGATTACTATTTTACTGTCAATTTTAATACTCAAGCAGAAATCTTAGTTTACCCTGTAAATACCTAGTGGAAAGGAATATTTGCATTTTTGAGTAGGTCCTGAGCATTCCTGGTAATAGATTGAATTTAGATATAGAGCAGCTATTGCTGGCCGAGTCTCTGTCTGCCACCTGGGTCCCGGTATGTGTTGTGTGTGGGAGGCGAAGCAGCCGTGGGAGTAGGAGACCTCCCTCCAGAGGGGTGAGAATTCAAGCCCCTGCAAGGTTTGTGGGTGAGGGTCTGTGCCCCACCTCTGTTGGCCTTTTAGTTCTCTCCTGTTGGCCCCTCTGTGACTGTGCCTGTCTTAGGTTGTTCCTTCCCTGAGGAATCTTACCCATCTCTGGCTAACCAGCCATCCTCTAGGGCCAAACAGGGTGATGTGAGGTTCAGGTCTATCTCCTTTGTATTCTATGCCCCCGTGGCCTCCACATCCAGCACCTGCCTTGGGGTCCCCTCGCCTGCTGGCGGAGTCCCGGTACTGATCACATATCTCGGAGGACCCAGCTTTCTTCCTTTTGAGTCTTCTGAATCCCTGAAAATATTTGCTGCATTATTAAGTATTTAATTTTAAAAAATGGAGCATGATAATCTTGGGCATACCTGTGTACTTCTAATTCATTGCTTCTGCAAGTAATATCAGAAATAATATATTATGTTAAACAGTTGTTGTTTTTTTCAGGATATATAGCTACTAATTTTAAAATGCTGCTTTTGGGGTTAAATTCATAACATCAATACCATATAGTAAGAAATACATATTAGGTAAACTAATCTATCTTTCCTCAATTCACTTCAAAACATTATATTGGCAATATTTTAAAATTCTCAAAAGCATCCAGTTTTTATTTTTCTTCAGTGTTCATACCTATCTTTATTTATAGCATATTTTGTTATCCTAGTAAACAGGATAATCAAAATTCTTTGAACTGTTTGATCAAAGGTGCAGCACCCATTAATGCCAAAAGTGGAACAGGCTGAACAGGAAAAATGCCTCCATCTGTATTTTATTTTGTCAGTGTTGTGTTTGTTCACTTTTTATTGTGTGAGAGCATCTGAAATCCATCCAGTCTTTTAAATCCTGATACCCAGACCTAGCAGAAGTATTTGGTGAGCTGGATGTATGGAGATGAGGGAGAGAAATTGAGATCAGAGATCAGATTGGGGAAGAAAGGGAAACACACACGGTGTGGAAGCAACAACTTTCTATTGAGACTGAATGACACATTCTGCATGTTATTCTTGATTAATGAGAAAACTTTTAGAAACTGCTTTTGTTCTTTATGATATCTCTAGTTTTGTACTGAAATTTATATCTATTATCCAGTAATTTAAATAATTACTTTCTAAGAATTTAGCAATTCATCACAATGTTCTACATGTTCCCTCCTAAATTCACTCATTATGAGTCTGATTTTGCTTAATTTATTCTCAAACATTTCATTAAAATAAATTAAATTACATGTTCTCATTAAAATAAAATGAGAACCATTATCATGAGATTTGTAAAAGAACATTTTCTAATTTCTTCAGTAGTTTTATTTGCTAATATTTTCATACCATTTTCCTTAATGTTATTATTTTTACTAGAAGTATGTATCCTTTTATTACTTTACTAGGGGTCAAGTGCATGAAATTCATGCACTGGGGGTAGGTGATCCCTCAGCCCAACCTGCACCCTCAATGGGGCCAATGGCTGGCTCTGCTCTGGCCACCTCGACCCCATCCTGGCCGCCTTGGCCCTGACCCCTGGCCCTGGCCTTAGCCCTGGCAGTGACTACCCAGCCCTGGAGGCACCCCACACTGCGGCCTCTCATGTGCTGCCTCGGCCCCACCCCTCCACCTCGTGCCACTTGGTCCTGACCCTCAGCCCTGCCCCCCGCTCCTGATTGGCTGGTAGCATAGCGAAGGTATGGTCAAATTTGTATATCACTCTTTTATTATATCGGATAATATCATAAATAGTTACCAAAACACTTACTAATACATTAAAATTTCCACTTTCTTTTAATATTTTTCATATTAAAAGATACTTAGATAAATAATTAGATACATAGATACTTAATTCTAAAATTTTAAATAGGCTCCTCACTTACAATGAAATAATGTAATGTATTTTTGTGTATTTTAACATTTTCCAATTATCAACAAGCACATCCAAGAAACTCTTCGGTTTTAACTTTATCATGTTCTTACTACGAGATTTATATCCTAATTTTTTCAGTACACATATTCTGAAAACTAGAACTAAGGACAAATGTATCTTCTGTTAATCATTTCCAAAGTTAAAATTAAAAAAGTGTTGGTGTGTGTGTGTGTGTGTGTGTGTGTGTGTGTGAATGTGGAGAACTTCAGCCAGTGAAAGTGTTATATTTATAAGCATTTAATGATTTAAGAAGAGATTGAAAGTAGTTTTACCTCTAAGATGAAACTGATATTTATATTAGAAATTTCAGTTATTAATAAAACATGTTTTTATTCTCAAAATAATAATCATTACCATGTTTAAACTTTCCATTAAAAAATGATAAAGAAGAAGAGATGTATCTGGTGAACAGTAAGAAGAGATATACCAATCAAAATCAAAGCAGAAATAAATGTAAACATTTTTAGATAAGAAAAAGTAATAATATATATTAGACTTTTATTTTACTTAGTGAATGAAGAAATTTTATTCAAGAGAATATTAGAGACAGTACATTTGACTAATTTTAATGTCCACTGTATTAAAATAATCTAAGCAATATGTTTATGGAAGATATTAAAATAACTGTGTAACCTGGCTCCTTAATTTTTTAAAAGTATAACTTATGTTGTGATAGTTAGCTAAGTCAATATTACAGCCCCCTTTGTTTGCTGTTCATCTCTTGATAATTTTTATTTGTTGCCTGATGTCCAATACATTATAAACCAGCAGCTATTTTTCTAATTTTTTAGTTGTATGTGTGAGAAGGTAAACTCAGCCACTATGGTTTTATCTTAACAAGAAGAAGAAGTCCTAAATACTTTTAAAAATTATTAGATGTAAAGTTTAAATGTTTAGGATATTGAGGCATTTTTCCAATTCAGACTTAAGAAATCTTGTGGCTATGTTCAAGGAAGAGTTTCTGGGTGTGTCATTATTGGCTTTAGTAGATAGAAGGTAGAATAAAAGATAATGTGAAATAATCATACATCATTGAGAAGGAAGTTAAGAAATCGAAGAATTTATTTACTCTATCTAAACTTATTAGTACTTGATAGAAGCCAGGTCTTGTGCTAAGTTCTAGCAGAACTTTATCCAAATAATATTTTATATCAACATGCACATTGAAAAAAAATTCATTTTTGCAAGTTGTGGTATTAAGTTGCCAATCAAATAGATATTCTACTTGTATTCTTAATAATAGAATTCAGTACAGCTCATGTTTGGTGCTTCCAGAAAATATAAGTCTTGGTGATCCCTCTTACAAAGTCTTCTCCTCGTTGATGGAAACGTATAATGGTAAGCATGTGAAGCAAACCTGAAAAATGGCAGAGGAAGATGATGCTCAGGTCGGACCTTCAGAAAAAAAGAGGTTTTATTATAATACAAATAGGGCAAATTAGAAAGAAAAAAATTCCCCTTTTCTTGCCTTTCTTGGGGGACATAGAACTTAAAGCTCTGGCAGCTATCTTAAATTCAGAACAGAGAAATCTGAGAATAGAATGGACAGCTGAAAAGTTGCCTCATTTCCAAAACTCTTATAAAAAATGTACTATATACTCATTATCAAAGCCACATGTATTTAAGGTTTGGTCATTTGCAGACAAATTATCCTTACTGAAGTAAGTATATCATGCAAATGTACTTTTGCAGCCCAAAATATTAATACCATTAAGTATTGCTTCCAATTTTACAAGTTTTATTCATAACTAAGGGATTTAAAGCCATTTACTCCTTTTTCAGGGATATTTTTAAAGCTTAGTTCAAGCACCAACTGACCAACATAATGGGTAAATTATACCTCATGGAACTCTTCATTCAAAATAATTATGGTTTTCTAGGTCAAACGAGAGGTAATAGGTGATAATTACCTTTCATTTCCCCAAATTTAATTGGAAATGTGAATACTTAATGCTGCTAATTATAATGATTGGGTTAAACATTTTTTGTCTTAACATCATTTAGCCTAAAATTTGATCTCTTTTTGTTAATTTCTGCTCTCTTTCTCATGAGCAAAGTACCTGGGATTCACACAGTTTTCAAAAATGTGTGAAATTTTGTTTAAAGTCATGTTTACTTTAAGTGTTAATGAATATGTGTATTTTTTCCATTATAAATTCAAAGTGATAATATGAAACTCCTCATAAATCAAACTATTATAGAAAGCTTATGTATGATCAAGAGTAATTTTCACCGTGATGTCACAAATGTGCTTTCATTTAAAAATTATCTGTTTCCAACATCCTATTCCTTTTTTCTGTTCTGTGACCTTGTGAATAACAACATTATTTGAATATGATTTTTTTCTCTCAATCACAAATCGCCTAGTCATATTTAATAGGTTTTGCTTCCTTAATATCTCTCATATCTTTCCTCCCATTCTCTTCCCATGCATAGCAAATACTTCCTGTGTGTGTTATTTTTCACATATATTATTGTAATAGTTTTCTAAATTATCTCCTTACTTCGAACTTATGTTTCTCAAGTTGATCTCCCTAAATAATGCCATGTGATTCCCCTAAAATGTCAATCTTATCATTCGGTTATTTGGCTGAAAATATGCTAATAACGTTTAGAATAGTTTTGGGATAGCTGAGCTTAGCAATTAAAGTTCTTCACAGTCTGGTCCTTAGTTACACTCTGCCTTGTCCCTCCACAATGAACTCGGATGATAGCAACTGCTGAATCCCCAGCTTGCCTCTGGATGCTTTATATTACCAAGAGTTTGCACATTCTGTCTTCTCTGTTTTGACTGATTTTCTATCCTCTCTATATAGCTGTCTCCTTCTGATAATTCATAACTGAGCTAAAAAAAAAACAAAAACCAGTTTCTGTGAACTTTTCTCAGACATCCCAATAGGGTTGCTTATTTATTTAATGTTACCATAACAACTTGTGTACATAATTCCTTACATTAGTCAACTTTTATGCCTTCTGTGCCAGCATGCTACTTAGAATATAGAAGGCACACAATAAATGCACGCTGAATACATAACTATAAGGATGAACACTTTACTACCTTGATTTATTCTTATCTTTTGTGTATGCCATAGATGCTGCTGTTTTAAAAAGCAATTTACAACTGCTTTTATACACCTGTCGTTCAAAATTGTTCATATGGGAAAATACTTGCCAACCAGTGTTGAAGGTAAATACAAAATAAAACAAATGACACTGCAAGTATAAAACAAAACAAAACACCACACGTTCTATAATTTTGACTGTTTTCCGACTCATTGCAGAGCTTTATTTTCTATTATAAAATTTATTTATTTTCTTCCTACAATGTCAAAATATTTCTTGTTCTAAAAACACACTATATCTTCCTAAACAATGTATTCTTTATCATGCACATATTTAAATCAGTTTTAAACCTGTAAAGAAAATTGTTGTGCTATAACACTAGTTTTAGGAATATATTCACATTTCATTTTGACTATTATGAAATCTAGAGGCCCATAAGGAGATTTAAAAGCTTATCATATGAGTTATAACCATGTATCTCTAGTCTCAATTTAAAACAAAAGAAGTAAAAAGTATTTCCTTGTTCTGTCAATTATTATTTCTGCTCTAAAGATATGTTAGGAAGACAAAATGTGTTATGATGGCTTTAACTTTTCCTCTAAGTATTAACATAAAAACTTACTTATTACATAAAGATAATGCCACATTACTTTAAAAATATGATAGAGAAAGCATATCAAAATTTTCTGAGACTAGTACACATGATATTTTTATCAGTTTAGTTTGTCACATCCTAAATGTTAATATGAATCACACAAAATAGCATTACATCAAAAGAATTTATATAGGGTGTCCCCCAAAAATGTATACACACATGTGGAATAATTATAAAGTGATTGTTTATTATAATACATTTCATTTAAAATTGAGTTATCAACTACTAAAGTGTGTGTATATTTTTGAATACCCTGTATATAAAAATTTTATTAATAATCAGGATCTATTATGTTCATTGTATTTCTTAATAAGAATATTTCCTCACATTTGTATGTTTTGCAATTAAAGTTTATTAGAATCTGGATCACAAAATAAAATTTCATTTTACTAAAATAAATTCCATGACCCTAATTGGTTTGGGTCAGGGGATAGGAGCGTGAATTTGCAGACTGAAGGGTCCTATGTTCGATTTTGGTCAAGGGCACATACCCGGGTTGTGGGCTGGAGGGCATGCAGGAAGCAGCTGATCAATGATTCTCATCATTGATGTTTCTATCTCTCTTTTCCTCTCTGAAATCATAAAAATAATTAATAAATAAATAAATTAATTAATTACACGGACAAAAGTACTTATGTCAGTTTGCAATTTCAACATGACAAGTGAAAATTGATAGAATTCAGGAGCAAAATATAATTTATACATGACATGAAATATAGGTTAAAATAGAACAGCAATTTACTTGAAATACAGGTAAAGAAAAAAATCATGGAAATTTATATGATAGTCATGAAAGTGACCTTTGATACATTTTAAAGATTTGACACCAAACTATCTGAATCATTCTTTATTAGTCAAAGTCATACAAATGTGCTACATCTAGTTTTTAATAACATCCTTTATAAATTCACTTAAACATATAGGACACGAAAAGTTTAAAGTAGTAGTCAATATAATTGTGAAGGATGGAAAGTGGAAGTTAACATAGAGTAAAAGCAATAAAGCTAAGATTAAATCATTGTATGTTTTTTTGTGTGTTTTGTTTATTTGTTTCTATAAAAATGGGCATTCTCTAACCTCTCTCCATTTTCATTTAAGTGAACAATAGGGAAGCAAGAAGGAAATAATTTGGTTAGACATTATTGCAGAGTGTCTGCTTTTTACATTATAAAAATGTTATATTTGGGGAAGCTTTGAATGTCTGTTTCTGATAATTTGAGGGGGAAAAGCATTTTTTTTTTCTGAATGACCTTTATTTTTGCCTGTTGTAAAAGAGAGACTTTTTTATTTAATTCATTTAAAGCAAACAAACAAACAAACAAGCAAACAACAAAAAAACACACAATAACTAAACACTAACTGATTTCAGTTATGAATTAGTAATTCTCTAAGGTTTTAGAAATAAATAAAAATACATGGCTTCTGACACTAAGGTTCTTACAATTTGTTGAGATATTACAATACAGGATGGTAATTGGCTTAATAATAGTGTGTCTTGAAGTGCTATGAGAAAACAGAAGATACCTCTAAATATCATTATACTCTCCAGGAAAAAAACAAACAAAACAAAAAAAAGCCCTTGTAAGTAAGATGAATTGAAACCAACTTTAAAAGAAGCTCAGAGATTTCCCATGAGAGAGAAAATCATTGCAGGTCAAAGGCCTGCTACATGAAAAAGTAGCGGAAGGGTTTATCAGGTTAAAAGATTATATTATAGTGGCACGCAGAATGCAAATGGCAGGTAGAGGAGGCTGGAAAACTTGAGTTCAGCCCCATCTGGAATAGGCAATTATTCAATTCAAAAGAGTCTGGAGTTTATCCAGTTGTTAGGTTGTTTTAGAACATAAAATTACATGGGAGCTTTTTGTATTTCAGAAACAAAACTCTGACCTTAGAACACATGGCTTGAAAAGGATAGAGGTCCAGGGAGAATAATAAAAAACTCATAGCAGAAGATTAGTGAGGGGATTGATGGTCACATCTAAGACATAGGCATGAGTCAAAGAAGAGGAGGGCCGAGGGAAAGTTAAGTTGGTCATTCATATTTTAGTAGTACTCTTAAAAATTACATGCTGGATTATCTATACATAAAAGCCTAAGTGACCATATGAACAGTTGAGCCAACAACCAGTCAACTGGTCACTATGATGTGCACTGACCACCAGGGTGCGGGTACTCAATGCAGGAGCTACCCCCTGGTGGTCACTGAACTCCCACAGCCAATCTCCCTGGCCGGCCATCCTCCCCCTGGCCAGCTAGCACCAATCAGCCCTGAATGGCCCTGATTCCCCAGGCTGAGGGACCTCACCTGTGCATGAATTCATGTACCAGGCCTCTAGTCCTATCTAATAAAGAGGGAATACGCTAGTTAACCATCACTCCATTACAAAGATGGCTGCACCCATAGCTGAGGTCAAGTTATCATAAGGAGCCTTAACGAGCAATCAGCAGGGACCTGAGGCTACACCCTCCCCTGCCCCCATGAGGCTTGATAGGGGACCTCAGGCTGGGCCCCCCCGCCACCCAGCAGGGCTTGACAGGGGACCTCAAGGTGTGCTTCCTCTCCTAGTGTTGGGTTAGGGGACCTCAGGCTGCTCCCCCCACCCCAGTGCCAGGCTGGGGGACCTCAGGCCATGCCCCCCAGCAGGTGGGGCTTGACAGGGGACTTTAGGTCATGCCCCTCATGCTGGCACCAGGCTGGGGAACCTCACACTGCACCCCTGCCTGGCAGGACTTGACAGGTGACCTCAGGCTGCACCCCCACCTCAGCATCGGGCCAGGGGACCTGAGGCTACAACCCCCTGCCTGGCTGGGCTTGACAGCGGACCTCAGGCCATGACCCCCACCTAGTGGGGCTTGATAGGGGAACTCAGGCCGTGACCCCCAACCAGCAGGGCTTGCCAGGGTACCTCAAGGTGTACCCCCAGTGCTGGGTTAGGGGAACTCAGGCTGCGCCCCTTGCCCAGTGGGGCTTGACTAGGACCTGAGGCTGTGCCCCCCTACAGGTGGAGCTTTATGGGGGATCTGAGGCTGTGGCCCCCCACCTGGCAAGGCTTGATGGAGGACCTTAAGGCATGTACCCCTCACTGGTCTGAGCTGGGGGACCTCAGGCCATGTCCCTCATCCTGGTGCCGGATCAGGGGACCTGAGGCTATTCCCCTTGCCTAGTGGGGTTTGACAAGGGTGGGACTGCCCAGGTCTGGATCTAGCTCAATGGGTAAGGGGGTGACCAAGTCTAGGTCTCATGCAATTTTGAGGCACATGTGGGTGGGCAGAGACTTTATTCTGGATCCCATGGAGTGCCCCAAACTCTGACAGGAGGAAGGTTTTCATAAACATTTTACTAATTTTCTTTCATCTCTGACACTTCTATTATAGAGAAAGGACAAATAGCAATGTTAAATTATTTCCTCTAATTAACTCCTTTTTAGTGTGCATGAATTTCGTGCACTGGGCCACTAGTATACTATAAAAGAAAGCAACTATGATTGGAAAGCATTGAAAAATGAGGGGATGATTATGCTAAACTTTATGTGAACCTTGAACTCCTAGAATAGAGCAACTGTTAAGAGATTCCTCCACCCTTCTGGAAAAAGGCTTACTACAAAATGAATCAATTTTATGTGGTTTAGATGAGATGAATAAATGCCTATCCCCAGCCCTGTCCCTGTTTTTGCCTCATACATTACTCTTTGTCCTCAGTGACCCATCAGGAAAAGCATGTCCACTATTACGACCCACCAAACTTTATCTGTAATTTAATTCTTCCAGTTTTCAGAAATGTGATTCATTATCAGTTCAAGAAAGCCATAGATGTGAAATAACCCTTTCCTTACTGGCCCCTCTCTAAAATAGGCGACACAAAGAGAGACTGCTCATGATCAATTGTCTGTTCTTGTTTTTTTTCTGGCCTTGTTTACTGCTCCCTGTTATAGGCAGTTGGACAGAGGTGAGCAGAGTAAGGATGGTGGGCCAGGTATAAAATCTCACCAAAAAGCCCTGGGTACTTAAACAAGGGGCAAAACTGGGAGAATAAGAACCTCACCTCCTATCCTCTCCTAGCATATCACTAACCATGTGATTTGAACCCCTGGTCTTTTATATCACTGCTCATCACTTTTTCTCCCTAAAGACAACAACTAGGCCTCAGTCACATGTCAGTTTCCAGGAAAAGCATCAAAACCAGATAAGTGATACCATAGCTGCCTCAAGATCAGATGCATTGACTAATGACCCTGGTGTTGACCAATCAGTGGAGACCAGGACCCGGAAAGAGCACACCTTAATGAGGCATTTCTATCTATAAATTAACTACATATAAACTATTATCCATTAGAAATGTTTTTGTTAACAATTTTGAAAAGCTGATGAATATTCTATTGAGACCCTCTTCTGAGATCACCCATAAGATTTCCACCTGCAAAGAGAGATAAATACTCTTGGGATGAAGGATCAAGTGTGTGCTTTTCCCCAGGGGAATATATACACACCATTCCCTTTAAGGGATCCCATGAGGCTTGGGACCAGCCAAGCAACAGGCAGTGGCAGCTCATCCCAAACTAACCCCCTGAATCTGTCTCCAAGGCACCATTTCCTCTGACTTCTCAGTGATCCAAGGTAGCCCAGCCTAGGCTTTCTTGTTACTTTTTCTATGTGCCTGCCTTGTTTCACTGTCTTAAGTATTTTGCTGAGGCCAATAAATTCTTACTTTACTGTTTCTTGATTGAAGTAATTTCTTTAATAAGACATAAATCGAGTCTTGTCTTCTCGCTGGTAATGCCCTACATTAAAAAGGAGAAGGAAGAGGAGGAGGAGGAGGAGGAGGAGGAGGAGGAGGAGGAGGAGGAGGAGGAGGAGGAGGAGGGAAGGAGGAGAAGAGGGGGGAGAGGGAAGGGGAGGAGGAGGGGGAAGGAGAGAGGAAGGGAGAGGGGGAGGGAGGGGAAGGGGAGAGGGATGGGGACAGGGACAGGGAGAGGGAGAAGACATTTTCTGCCTAACTTTAAAGAAACTGACTATAAATTTCTTGGCTAGGGTTTTCCCTGTTGCCATAGCCCTTTTTTTTAAACCTTTTAACAATAGTCTTTCAATTAAAGTCTTCCCTACCTGGGTATGGATTTTTTGTTTTATTTTATATGGAAGAACAGGTTACTTATTGAGGCATTTCTATCTATACACTAATGACATATACACTATTATCCATTAGAAATTATTTTGTTAACAATTTAGGTTTGCACTATGGAAAGAGGCAAAGGAAAGAAAAATTGGTCTATATAAATGTTTGTAATTAATTGCTATATTTAGTGCAATCTAAGATATGGATGCTCATTTTAAATGCCACAAAGCATATGGAGAAAAATAATCTAAGTGGGTTATTTCTTGGACATGCCAGTCATTCCTTATTAGTTCCCTGATTCAGATTAAGATTCAAACATTGAGAACTGATTCAACAGGGTGATAACTCTCAACTCTTTTCCAAGGTGAAATCCATTTGACCTGGCCTGACTATATCTGAGCAGGAGTGAATTCTCACTGAGGTGCAAATTCATCTCTATTTAATAAAGTGGCTACCAGCAAACCTCTGGGGAAACAGCAACTGATTCAGTTGAAGTATTTGAATTCAGTTTTTTAAGACAATTAAAAATTTTTCAGAAATGAAGCAACATTGTTGGAATAACCTTCAGGTTACATTGCCTATGGAAAATATAGCTATTATTACTTGAAGGTCTAGCTATACAATATGGAGGTACTTGGAGATTGTAGTCTATCAGACTCATGCCCTTCAGTTACAATTAAATTCCTAAAAAAATACATATATCTTAGGTGAAGCACCTTCACTGCTCCATTACAGAGTTTGCCCTTTAAATTGTTGCCTTCCTAAGGATTGCTTTCACATGAAGTGATTGCAAAGGAATATTTCATTATTGAGCAGTATATATATATTTTGACACTTCAAATAGTTTTCACTGGCTTCTAAGGGGCCTAGTGCCATAAAATCTGTCTTTTTTGGAGTGATAAGCTTCTGTGAACTCTATGTCATTGTTTGCTATACTATTTTATTGCACATAATTGTCAACATATATGAAAAAGTAGCTTTGGAAGTACTAAGGCCCATCATCTTTCACTGTGCACTACAAGAATGTGGCAGCTATAATATAGTTGTGGGGGCAGGTCACTAGTAGCCTTTAAAATGGATTCAAAAAATGGCTAATTATATCAAAGTGAGTTCATATGATAGAATTCAAAAGAGTTTTTTTTTTTAAACAGCCTTGATACCTGGGAATTAAGTGATGAAAACTGTATAAATGACACATTCCCAGTGATTGTGTATTGTAAAATATTTACCACAATTAAGTAAAATGTATTTTTCTATTAAAATATATTCCAAAATTTCACCTGAAATCATGCTAATAGAATGATTTTGAATTCAGCATCTAATAGACAATTAACTTAGACAATTGTCTAAAAGTTGGAATACAGTTATTATTCCTTTTTAATGAAAGCAATAAGAAAGAGTTGCTAATACTTAGCCATGCAGTTGATTTCTTTTAATAATTGTACCAGAACTCATCAGCAACATGATATAATTGGTGACATAATGATAATTAATCCTGTTAAAGTTATGTGTATCAGTAATTGTATTACACAGCTGTGTGAGAAATAATTTCAGCAGAGAATAATATCCAGTTTATGTGGAAAATAAAACAGCTAAAAGCTAAAAGCTGAATCTGCTGCAGGTGCATATTAAAAAGATTTTAAAAATAGCAGAAAAAAAAAGAAACCAAGGACTAACTCCAAAAAGAATTTAACAGAATTTCATGGTTTAAAAGTTTGCAGCTGTTGGCCCTGACCAGGCAGCTCAGTTGTTTCGAGCAGTGCCCTGACAAGACAAGTTCTGGTGGACAAGGTTCTATCCCCAGTCAGGGCATACACAGAAGCTACCAATGAACGCACAAATAAATGACACAACAAATTGGTATTTTTCTCTCTCTCATAAAGAATTTCAGATGTTCATTTTTTACCCTTGGGTAGAAGTATGAATGTTATTTCTATTAAGGCAGAGGAATATTTAACCACTATGAGGTATATTTGATAAAAATGATTAATAATAACTATAATAACAAAGTATTAACAAAGGTACGGGATGTAATGGGCAGTCTTCTAAGAAATAATCTTATTTACTTCTCAATGAACCATAAGAAGTAATATAATATAAATATTTTCTACATTTTTCAGACAAGGAAACCAAGGCTTAAATAGGTTAGACAAATTTTCCAAGGTAATAAATTAAGTATGGGAACTTACATTGGTGCATTATAATTACCTAAAGTCTATAGGTTGCATTAGAGTTCATTCTTTGAATTATACATCTATAAGTTTTGATTGGTATATAAACATATTAAGATAACTTTGAAAAGAGATATTATAACCACTAATCTGGACTCCTAACACACTGTTGTTGTTTTTTTGCCAGAGTACAAAAATCAAATACCCAGGATTCTCTACTGTCACCTCTTTACTTCCATAGATATCTCTTTTGTTCATGAAAACATAATGGAACTTGAAAGCAGCCCATGTGTCTTTCACTAAATAAATGTATAAATAATCTGTGGTACATCTAACAATGCACTATGATTAGCACTAAAAAGAAATGAGCTATCAAATCATGAAAAACATAGAGGAAGCTTCAATTCTCTATACTAAATGAAATAAGCAAATCTGAAAAGGATAATATTGTACTATTTCAACTACATTATCCTTTGGGAGAGAAAAAAATATATTCTGTATAATAAAGAGCTAATATGCTAATTACAGAGCAGCCAAACAACCATCCGGACGACCATCCAGATGAAGCTGGGGCTGTGAAGGCCTAGCCCCTTGCATGCATTTCGTGCAGAAGGCCTGCAGTAGAGACAATAAAAAGCTCAGTAGTGGCTAAGGGTTAGGGTTTGGGATAGGGATGAGTAAGCAAAGAGAAGATTTTTACGTAAATACATGTTGTGTGATACTATTATAAATACATACTATTATACACCAATCAAAACTTATAGATGTATAACCCAAAGAATGAACTCTAGTGCAACCTATAGACTGTAGGTAATTATAATGAACCAATGTAAGTTCATCAATTATAACAAATGTAACAAATGTGGACAATGGGGAGTTGGTGCATATGTCTGGGCAGAGGGTATATAGGAAATCTCTGTGCCTTCCTCTCAATTTTTCCGAGAACCTAAAACTGAAAAAAAGGTCCTTTACTTGTAAAAATACCAGTTTTCTGTAGAACAGTATGCCTCACTGGCAGCATCCTCCTATATATGTTTACTGTGCCTGTATTGCATCATTTTTTTCTTGTATTTGATTTGATCTCAGATTGCTCTGTTCACCATGGCTCCTCGGCATACACAATTCACCACTAATGTGGCCAATAAGAAGCCACATTCAGTAACTGACTTAAAAACAAAATTTGAAGTGATTAAGTACTACAAAGATAAAAAATCAGAATGCTTATCGCTTGCCTGTCAGTCATGTCTAATTCCACCATAGCTATATGATCTTGAAGAACAAAAACAAAGTAACAAAATCTGTTAAAGGATCTGCTTCATTGAAGGCATTGAGACTAAAAAATTTAAGAGGAGACTGTATCAGACATGGAGAAACTTCTAATGATTGAAGGCCAGATATAGAAAGAACTGCATTTCTCTTAGCACCATTATAACCAGAGCTAAGCAAACACTTTGTTAGTGATATTAAAATAAAAGGCTGGACACAATAAAATGCTGAATACACTGCTAGTTCTGGGTGGGTTAAACAATTCAAGAGTATTTGACTTATAATATAATATGAAAGTAAATGGTGAGTCAGAGCTAATGTGAAGGCAGCTGAAGAATTTTTGGAAACTCTAGATAAGCTGATTGTGAAAAAAATTACTTGTTAGAACAAATATTTAATATGGATTAAAAAAACCCTTATTCTGGAGACATATGAGAGAAAAGACTTTTGTTCATAAGGAGGCTAAGTCAATACCACACTTCATGTCTTTTAAGGTGAGATAATAGTCTTGCCTACGAGCAATGTTGCAGATTACAAACTGAAATTCTTTGTGATCTGCACAGTGAGGATGCCCGGGCCTTCCAGCCTATCAATAATCATATACTGCCAGGGTACTACATGATCGATAAGACAATAAGAGTCATAAGTGACCCAGCTCCTCTTCTAAGATTCCTCTTGAATGGTTATGCCAGCAGAATGGAAAAGTTATATTTAGGGAATAATATACCTTTCAAGATTTTGATTACTGTTGATAATGTTCTCAGATACCTTCCTTTAAATTATGATTTTCATCCCTATATCTACATAATCTTTCTCACTACAAACACAATCTCTTTGACCCAACCAATGGATCAAGGATTTGGATCAGCTTTTAAAGGCCTACCACCTGAGGGTTACCTTTACCCAGGCTATTGAGATAACTCATAAAGACTGAGAAGACACTGATATAGTTCTAGTGGGACTGCAATATCTCTGACTGCATCAAGAACTTTTGTTAGTTTTATGGTGATGTCAAAAATATATGAATGGAATCTGAAAGAAGAGACTCAAAAGATCCACCTGTGACTTCAAAAGATTTACCTGCTCATGAATGATTAAAACCTTTAAGGATTCAGTAAGTTAATATATGAATATACTTAGGTCAATGTCTGCCACATAGTAAGTGCAGAATAAAAGAAAATGATTTGGTTCCTGCATCTCCTCTTCTCGTGTTTAGTCTGGCCGCCTTGCTTTGTTCATCTGTTATAGGTAATGTGTAGAAACAACATAGACAAATAATTTGAAGAAGTGGATGAAATAGAATATCATCTAACAGTTAATACTCACACCTATTAACTGTTTAAAATAGTATCTTATGTATAAACCACAATAGTTTGCTTCTTTGCAGATGGTCATTGCTAATAGAGGAAAGGATATGTCAGTTCTTTTTGGTTCCTGTCAACAATTTTGCCTACTTTATATCCCTATTGTTATAAATTGCAGTAATTAAAAATGATTGTTGCTGTGTAATTTAATATAAGTAAGGCTTATTAATGGAGATTTGTTTATTCACTGTTTACTTACTGGTGTCTAGCCAAAGAGAGGGCTGGCAGGATGGCTCTGGCAATGAATAAGGAACATTGAATCCAAGAAATGGGACATTGCAAATAGTGGTATTTGAAAAATAATTGAATACCAAGTAATACATCATTATTAGTCATGAATATATATTTTATGTATGCTATCTTCATTGCTACACTAAGTTGTTTTGTGATATAAATATAACCATTTATACTTGAAGATATATCCATTTTTATTTAAAAAATGCTTTTTTTGTTTCTTTGAGGAATATATTTTATGTTTTTAAGTGTGATGTTCGTTTGTTTGTTTGTTTGCTTGTTTTCTCTTTCCCATTTTTGGTTTTGGAAAGCTATTTGCAATTAAAATAATATTTGACAGTATTTTAATGATGTCAGAAATACATTACCTTGTAACTAATTTTTATGTCCTATCTAAAAATATGAATTTGCCTTCAATAAAGAAGCCCTTAATTGAATACTAAGTAAGACATCGTTATTAGTCAAGAATAGTATAAATTATGAAATACCTCTGTTCCCCATTATTTAACAAGACAAAATAAAATTACTAAGCTCTGCAGTGTTTTATAAAAAGCATTAACATTACTCCTCCTTTTCCCATACATCCCTTTCCTGTATGTCTCACTACAGAGCCATCCGCTGAGTGGCACAAAGGAGGTGTTTAACAGATAAAGAATAGAGATGCCAAGGTCTGGAATACATATTTTAGCACTGACATCTGTGTTTGCAAAGCTCTTGGCAGCTTTTTTTGTTTGATGCTTGGATGGGGCTGCTATGTCTGTTGCCTTCCCTGCTAAATGTGCTCATGTCTGTGTATCAGGCTCTGATGACCTGCGGAGGCAATCAGCCACTGATGAACTGCCCAAAAAGTTCTGATCCTGGAAACTTTCATCTTTGTTTCCATGACTTGCCCATATCCACAGCAATTATTTCCCATTTAATAGAAAGCACCCTAAGTAGAAAACATTCACAGTTTCGGTGTAGAAGTAAATAAAGAATGTAAAGGCTCTTCACTAAGATAATTTCAAGTCAATTTTGTGTCTTTAATTTTTTTATTATGATTGTTTTATTTTCTTTAAGAAAAATATTCTGACAAACACATACAACCAGTTTTAAAACCCAAGTTCCACTATCACAGTGATTGCGTGGATGGCTGTGTCTTGAGGGGATTTTACCTCTACAAACCATGTGGAAAAAGGGCCAAGACAGATCAGGAAGCACAGGTCACATGGGGACAGACAGCCAAACAGTCAGACATGAAGACAGAGCCAGAACTCCAGAGGCTGGCAGGTTCGGGGATTCTAAAGTAGATGTTTTGATTTTTTGTTTCTTTGTTTGTTTAACTAGGCACACCACAGCAACTCGTGTGGTGGGTGTGCAGCCAAAGGTCATGCCTCTCTTATCACATGACCTAACATAGAGCTGGAGTACTTCCAGTGAGCAGTTGCTAACAGACCCTGAAAACCATTTATACTTGGATATATATCCATTAAGCTCTGCAGTGTTTTAAAAAAAGCATTAACATTACTTCTCCTTATCCCATACACCCCTCTCCTGTATGTCCCACTATAGAGCCATCCGCTGAGTGGCACAAAGGAGGTGTTTAACAGATAAAGAAAACCAGCTTTTAAAGAGACCACAGAAGGGTCCAAAATTTACCTTTTTCACCCAGTCCCCCAACCCTGCTCCCTTCGAATAGCTGTCAATTTGTTTTCTTGATTTAAAAATAAATGGGTAAAAAACAATTTTTTTTTCAGCTGAGCAGTCTCCATTTATCTATGATTCTGCTTTTCCAGTGTTCAGGATTTTTTAATTGTTTTGTTTTTTAATAAATCTTTACTGATGAACGTATTACATATGTCCTTTTCCCCTTCCATTCCTCCTCTCCTCCCTCCCCTCCACAAGCCTTCACCACTCACTGTCTGTGACCTTGGGTTATGCATATATGCATATAAATTCATTGGTTGATTTCTTCTCCCCCTCAACCTTCCCCTCTCCCCAGCCTTCCCTCTGAGGTTTGACATTCTGTTCGATGTTTCTATGTCTCTGGTCAACAGAGGTCTGAAACTATTAAATGAAAAATTCCAGAAGTAAATGATTCACATATTTTAAGTTGCATGCTGCTATGGAGTTATGTGGTGAAATCTTACACTGTCCTCTCTGTCCCACCTGAGACATGAATTATCCCTTTTTCCAGCCGATCCACTCTCTAACTCTACCCACCTGTTGGTCACTTAGTAGTAGTCTCAGTTATTAGATCAACCATCAAGCAACCCTTATTTTACTCAGTAATGGCCTCTGAGCACAAGAGTAGTGATGGTGGCAATTCATATATGCCCAAGAGAAACCATAAAGTGCTGTCTTTAAGTGAAAAGTTGACTACAGTAATATATATTGAGAGAAAGGGATACCACTTTTACATATTTTTATTATAGTATATTGTTATTCTATTATATTATTAGTTACTACAGTTAATCTATGCCTCTTTTATGAATTAAACTTTATCATAGATATATACAGAAAAAGCATAATATGTGTAGGACTGGTAACATCCTGGTTTCACAAGTCCACTGAGGATCTTGGAAGTATCTTTTTCAGATAAAAGGGAGATGCTATACTAGAAAATTCATTAATTTGAAATTTTCTAATTAGGCCATCAAATCCAGGCCACTATATTCTGAATCCAAATGATTATCATTGCAATAAAAAGGTGGTTTAAATGCATTTATAAAAAATAAATACAAACTTTTATTTCATAGTTTGACTTGAAGGTGCTCAATTAGGTAAATAGTTTAATAAAAACAAATTAATAAACATTTATTAAAATTTGGATCCTTTTAAAATTACATGTTATGTGAAAAATATTTTCCAGAAGTTGTCAATACTGACCAAGGTGATAAATTGAGTGTCAATATTACTAGTCACAGCTCAGGAGAAATAATTTACTCCTAAATATTTAACTGCTATCTGGTTTTGTATTCAAAATAAGCAAAATTCACAGTATTTTTTCTGTTCAGGTTCATATTTTCTTTTCCACCATACACTTTAAAAATTAGTTACTAGTTTTTACATTAGAATAGTAAACTAAGTTTTAGTGATTTTATTTAGCTTTTGTAATAATGACCATAAAATAAAAACAAACGCGATACAAATTATGAAAGAAAGGACACACACACACACACACACACACACACACACACACACACCCAGGAGGTTGTCTGGAGCAACTCCCCATAAAGCTGCCACTCAGATGTTGTTTCTGTTATACTCCCAAGTGATAACAGGCTTGGAAAATAATTTTGTATATTTTGAATATTGATATTAAAGCCATATTGATATAGGTCTTTTGAACACATATCCCTAGCATAACTGCATTTTAAGCACATGTAAAAAGTTATTTGTTATTTTTCAAATCTAGAGAAAAATGCTGTTATTAAAGTGCACTTTGTGCACCTTACTAAAGTCCCCAAAGACTAATTATGCTTTAGCTTTAGTGCTACTCATATGTTTTTTTTTTTGTGTGG
Organism: Antrozous pallidus; assembly: GCA_027563665.1. Classification (NCBI taxonomy): domain Eukaryota; kingdom Metazoa; phylum Chordata; class Mammalia; order Chiroptera; family Vespertilionidae; genus Antrozous; species Antrozous pallidus. The sequence continues at coordinate 28,762,004 of CM050519.1, forward strand.
TTAGGTTGTTTGAAAATATTGTCTTCCAACGTGTGGAGGAATCATTTGGATGACATTGTAAGCTCCTGATGCCAAGCTGGGAAAATTTCTTCCAAAGTCAGCATCTGGTTATTTGGCAAATCCATTGGTGGTTTTTTTGCACCTCTTGGTCTGTTATATGTCTGGCTGTTTTTAAGGACCTTTTTCTAGTTTACTAAAGTGAAGGAGTCTATATAAATTACTGAAACAGTGTATGTTGTTGATTTCAGTGCTAGCTCCATACATGAGAAAAGCATAACAGTCAAATCTGTATGCTGATATACTCCCAGGAACATCTGTTTCTGCAAATGCCAGGGACTGCCTAAATGTTTGAGATGAATAAGGATATTATGTTTTCAATATTAAAAAAATATTTAAAAGTCATTGATATTTGAAAATGTATTCTTCACACATTTAGAATTTAATTAATTGAGAAGCACTAAACAAAGAGAGTTTTTTAGAAGATGCTAAAACTATCTATGATGTGACAGAAAAAAAATGTCCTGTGATCTGAGTTAATACTAACACTTTAGCATATTTCTGTATTTTCTAAAAATACCACTTGTGAATAATGATTCTTTAGAATACAGAATTCATAATCAACAGAGCAGTTATAAGGCAGGATTATTTTCTCTCTGGGTAATTATGAGTAATATAATTCACTAATTTCTGACATAATGATAAATAAGAGGTTGTACAAAAACAAAAGTTAATTTATTAGTATGTTTTCCCGTTGTTGTTTTTTTTTATCATTAGTGCTTGCCAAGTAAAAATGAAGTAAACTACTCAGTTTTTCTTATAACTCATCTAACGTGTATTTGTTCAGTATCTTACATTCACCAGAAACTATTTAAATCCTGAGGATATAAACTAAAATACAAGATGACTCCAAATTAAAGGAGCTTGTACTTTTATGATGCTAGTATAGAATTTGGGGAAAGAAGGAACTTAGAATAGCTGGGAAGAGAAGTTAACACATAACATAGTATGCAAAAATCTATGGTTTGATTGTTACAGTATCACAGATGATCAGCTCATTCTTCCTTGATAAATCAGGAAAGTTTTAGTAAAGAAGTGCTAATTGATCAATGTCTGAATAATGTTTAAGAGGTTTTAAAAAAAATTTTAACTAAAGATGGAAAGCAAGTTGTAAAGGGAATGAGTTGTAAAAGTTTATGGTTTTCTTGGAGATGATCAGATTCTGTTGGCCAATCTGTTCTTAAGCTCTGTGGCAAAATAAAGGCTTGTAAAAGCATTTTTGTGTTTCTACTTGAATTGTTATGCATCTGAAATCACCAAGGGACTATGCCTGGGCTAGGCTGTTGGAGGATGCGGGATCTGTGGAGACAAACCAAGTAGTCAAAGTCCCTCCAGCTAAAGCCAACCCAAACTAGTCAACAGTCAGCCTCACTAAAACTATCAATCAGCCAAGTTGAAAATAAAAGCAAAAATCAACCCCATGGAATTCTGTCAAAATTGCTTGTAAGCTAAATGTGTTTTGTACAGATGGATTATTGTTTGCCTCATGTCACATGATTATGCTGTCTAATAAAAGGGTAATATGCAAATTAACCATCACCCCATGACAAATATGAACAAGCCCATAGCAACAAATATGGTTGTGCCCACCGTAGCCACAGAGGTGGCAGGTAGGCCAGAGCCACAGAGCCGGCAGAGGGGTGGGAGGCTTGACTTCCTTTGTCTCCAGGCGACAAAGAAAGCAAAGCCTCCTACACGCTCAGGCTGAGCGCTGAGGGAGACATGCAGGGAATGCAGTGGGGAGACACGCAGAAAGTGAACAGGTTCCAAACCCGCCATTGGTTCCTTTCACCGCTGACTCCCCTCCTCACAGGTATCCTCCACGAAAAAGCCGTTCTGGGCAAGTATGTCATTTTCTAATGGTGAACCCTAAACCGAATGAGTGTCACAACTGGACAACCTAACTCCCCTGATGAAAAGGACCTGGGAAGAGGGATTTAGGAATCAGAGTGACCTGCTCATTCTCCCGAACTGCTGTCAAACACGGGCAGTCTGAGACCCCCCCAAACACCACCTGAGCTAAACCTGAGAACCAAGATGTTTCCAAGGCCCAAACTTGACCGGGGTAAGGGGGCAGGGGAACAAAGCAGGCAGAACAGATAGCACAACCAAAGACACAGGAGCCTAAGATAACACAGGAATGTCCTGGCCGCTGATGCTCTCCCGCAGACGTGGTGCCCACACCCAGCTGGGGGAGGGGGTGTGTATGTGCAGAATTTAAGGCCATCAGCAGGAGGGGAAGTCGAAGCATGCCTGAGGATTATTTGTACATGTCCCACAGTTGAGAAGCAGTGTCAGAATCAAGAAACGAAGTCTTACCTCAGCCCTGGGGAATTTAAAAGTATCTAAAAATAGCAATTCCATCACAGAGTCCGCTGCCATGTTTTCCACGGAGGATGGGAGGCGCGCAGAGGACTTTCAGGAAGCCCTATAACCTCAAGGGCGACAGCAGCTCTTAAGAGGGAGAGACTGAAGCACTTACAGTGTCCGAAGAGCTAAACCTGCAAACCTTGGCCTAGCCTGAAGCTCAGTGCTGCTGAAAGTTGCTGGCCCCGCCTTCTCCAGCAAGGAGAGGACATGTGGATACAGTGGCTCCAATGGTCTAAATCCTGTCCTTGTCCCCATTAACCAGACTCTGCGCCCTCCAGGACAGCCTCAGTACCAGTGCATAGGAAGCTTTGGAGAGGGTAGTGGTGAGGAGAATGCTTCTAAATCTGAATATCCAGTGAAACCGCTGTCAAGAGCCTTTCTAGAGCTGGCAGGAAAATGCAGCAATGAAGGAAGAATAATGTCTTAAAACAAAAAGGTTGATTTTTTTGTTTTGTTTTGTTTTGTTTTTCATCAGCAAAATGTGAATATAACCTAAACCACAGACTTTGCGAGAATTAACTGAAATAAAATTCCAGAAATTGAATAACAGCCAGGCTGAAATGGATATGTTGGTTGAGCGTGAACATGATCCTGGGCACCGAAAGGTTGCAGGTCCAATTCCAGGTCAGGGAACATACCTGGCACATACCTGGGTTTCAAGTTGGATCCCTGGTCAGGGCTCCTAAAAAAGGCAATTGAAGGGATGTTTCTTTTTTTTTGTTTTTTTCTTTTAAGATAGTTTATTGATTTTTTTTACAGAAAGGAAGAGAAAGTCAGAAACATGGATGAGAGAGAAACATCAATCAGCTGCCTCTTGCACACCCCCTACTGGGGATGTGTCCACAAACAAGGTCACCCCCACCCACAGTACATGCCCTCACTCCACTAGTGTCTGTGTCTATTCATTATTCTTATATACACTCATACAAGTCCTGTGGTTGATCTCTTATCCCCTTCCCCTGCCTTTGTTCTGATGTTTGATGGTCTGTTCCATGCTTCTCTGTTTCTGGATCTATTTTTACCCATCAGTTTATGTTGTTCATTATATTCCACAAATGAGTGAAATCATGTAATATTTATCTTTCTTTGACTGACTTATTTCGCTTACCACAAAGTTCTCCAGGTTTATCCCTGCTTTTGTGAATGGTAGGAGTTCTATATTTTTTACAGCAGCACAGTATACCACTGTGTAGCTGTACCATAGTTTTTTAATCCACTCATCTGCTGATGGGCATTTAGGCTGTTTCCAAATCTTAGCTATTGTAAATGGTGCCGCTATTAATATAGGGGTGCATATGTCCTTTCTTAGGGTATATGCCTAATAAGACCTGTACTCAGAAAACTACAGGACATTGAAAAAAGAGATAGAGGAAGACATAAACAAATGGAAGAATATAGCGTGTTCATGGATTGGTAGAATCAATATCTTTAAAATGTCCATACTACCAAAAGCAATCTACAGATTCAATGCAATCCCCATTAAAATACAAACGGCATACTTCGCAGAACTAGAACAAACTCTCCAAAAATTTATCTGGAATAAGAAAAGATCCTGTCCAGAGATGGGGGACACTGACGACACCTTGCCATGCTAGCAGTCGGCAGCTGTGCATGGCTGCAGACAGCCCAGGACCAAATCAGAGAGGATGGATCTTGCATTGCCACTATGTGTCCATCACCTGGATACCATTGCTGACATGTACACATAAAGAACTATTTGACACTGAAACTGGGACTCAGAACAGTTGGACATTGAAACTGAGACTGAAACATTTTTTGTTCTTATACATTTATTTCTAGTATGCAGAGGCAAGATATTTTTGAAGAAAAGAAACAGGGGAGAGTGATTGATATAGAGGCAGGGAGGCACTGAACAGGCTGTCAAGCTACAGGAGGAAGGCTTGGGTGGATGGGAGGTGGATTCTGCGGGAGATCAACTGAAGGACTTGTATGCATGCATATGAGCATAACCAATGAGTAAAAGACACTGGGGCAGGGAGGGGGGTGGGTGAGGACATGTGCTGGGGGGTAAGGGAGGCTGGGGGGAGGATAATGAAGAGGGGGAAAAGGAAAACGTACTACTATTAAATATAAGTTATACTGAAAAAAATCAATAAAAATATATTAAATTGAAAAAAAAATAATTAATTAATTTTTTAAAAAAGATCCCGAATAGCTGCAGCAATCCTGAGAAAGAAGAATATAGTCTAAGGGATCACAATACATGTATCAAGTTATATTGAAAAGTAACTGTTCTCAAAACAGCCCAGTACTGGAACAAAAACAGACATATAGACCAATGGAATGGAAGAGAACCCAAAAATTGGCTGAAGCAATTATGCTCAATTAATATTTGACAAAGGAGGCAAGAGCATACAATGGAGTCAAGACAGTCTCTTCAATAAATGGTGTTGGGAAAATTAGATATATACATGCAAAAAAAAAAAGAAAAAATGAAACTAGATCACCAACTGACACCATCCTCAAAAACAAACTCAAAATTTATAAAAGATTTAAAAATAAGATGGGGAACCATAAAAATCTTAAAATTGTCCATAGGCAGCAAAATATCAGACATTTGTTGTAGCAATATCTTTACTGACACAGCTCCGAGGGCAATGGAAACTAAGGAGAAAAGAAACAAATGAGCTACTTCAAAATAAAAAGTTTCTGCACAGCAAAAGAAACCATCAACAAAACAACAAGAAAGGGCACTGCGTGAGAGAATATATTTGCCAATGTTATATCCAATAACAAATCTCAAAAATGTATAGAGAATTCAGACATCTTATCAAAAGGAAGATAAATAATCCAATAAAAAAAATGGACAAAGGATTTACATAGATACTTTTCAAAAGTGGACATACAGAAGGCCAAGAGCATATGTAAACATGCTCAAAGTCACTAATCATCTGAGAGATGCAAATCAAAATGACAATGAGGTACCATCTCACACCTGTTACAATAGCTACCATCAACAAATCAACAAAATGACAAGTGATGGTGAGGATGTGGAGAAAAAAGAACCCTTGTGCACTGCTGGTGGAAATGCAGATTGGTACAGCCACTTTGGAAAACTGTATGGAGTTTCATCAAAAAAATTAAAAATGGAACTCCTATTAGACCCAGTAATCCCACTTCTAAGAAAAAAAAATATTCCTATCTAATAAAGGTGTAATATGCAAATTTGACTGTACCTTTGTTATACCCACAAGCCATGCCCACAGCCACATCCACCAGCCACTCAGGAGCAAATTATGCAAATAAACCCCAACCAAGATGACTGCCACCACTGAGAGCAGGAGGAAGGCTTGGATTTCTCCAGCAGCAGAGGAAGCCAAGCTTTCCACCTGCCCTTGGCGGCCTAGGCCTCCATTCAATGCTACAAATTTCAATTTAAAAGATACAGAAATGGCGGCAGCCACTGAGCTGGAGAGAACAAAAGCTTGGGATTCCCTGGCAATGGAGGAAGCCAACCATTCAGCCTGCCATTGCTGGCCTAGGCCTCCACTCTAGGCTACAAAGTCTCAAACAGAAATGGCTGCTGCCATGGAGTGAGCAAAGGCTTGGCTCCACTCCAGGCTACAGTTTCAATTGTAGACATAGATTAATCCCAGATCCCAGGGCCTCCACTTGGGTTGCTGGGGCATGTGGCTGGCCTGCAAACCTCCACAGGGCCCTCGCCCAGGCCACCCCTCGCCCCAAGGAAACCCCCATCCTGATCTGGGACACTCTTCAGGGCAAACCAGCTGGTCACCACCCATGCACCAGGCTTCTAGCCTACCTAACAAAAGAGTAATTTGCAGATTGAACATCACTCCAACACACAAGAAGGCTGCTGCCATGTGGTCAAAGATCCTGCCCACATGTGGACACAAGATGGCCACCACAAGATGGCCAGCAGGGGAGGACAGTGGGAAGTTCTAGGACCTGCATGGGAGGACAGTTGTGGGTGATAAGGCCAGCAGTGGAAGGCAGTTGGGAGGGACCATGCCTGCAAGGGAGGGCAGTTTGGGGTGATCAAGACTGCAGGGGAGGGCAGTTATGGACAACCAGGCTGGCAGAGGAGGGAAGTTGGGGGCAAACAATCTGGCAGGGGAACAGTTAGACATCAATTAGGCTAGCAGGGTGGTGGTTACTGGGTGATCAGGCTGGCAGGCAGAAGCTGTTAGGGGCAATCAGGGAGGCAGGCAGGTGAGCAGTTTGGAACCAGCAGTCCTAGATTGTGAGAAGGATATCTGACTGCCCGTTTAGGCCCGATCTTACCGGGATCGGGCCTAAACGGGCAGTCGCACATCCCTTGAGAGGTCCCAGATTGGAGAGGGTACAAGCTGAGCTAAGGGACAGCCCCTCCCTCCATGCATGAATTTCATGCACTGGACCTCTAGTATATATATATTTTAAAGTGTATTTGTGGAGTGAAGTCGAAAAGGGCAGCAGATGTAAAGAAAATTATTGTACAAAGATGGAAAATATTTAAAATATATATTATAGCCAATTAGTGTGTCTCAGTGGTTGAGCATTGACCGACCTATGAATCAGGAGGTCATGCTTTCATTCTTGTCACAGCACATGCCTGAGTCATGGGTTTGATCCCCAGTAGGGTGTATGCAGGAAGCAGCCAATGAATGATTCTCTTTCATCATTGATGTTTCCTCTTTCTCTACCTTACCTTCCTCTCTGAAATCAATAAAAATGCATAAAATAAGAGGTGCTCTCCCTCTGAGAGCATGTCCATGTCTTTCCCTTTAAAATTTTTGTTAGGTATTATATATTCTTGGAAAAAGAGCAACAAGACTGGTATTTAATGACAGGAAAGTAACAAACCATATCATTCATGGACAACATTTTTGGTAAAATTTATAAAATGACATGAGCCAAAGGCTTTCCCAAAAGATTATGCCTCCTTCATGCCACTGACCAATGGCATTGGTTAAATCTATACTCATAATCTATACCATATGATATTATCAGTTATGAAGTACTAGAAGTAATGTAAAAGTGGTTATTTATTTTCAGTAAATGATTATGTATGTTATTAAGAAAAATAAATTACAAAATGTTTAAGCTGTGATATTCTATTTGACAAAGGAAGACTAAAGCGGAGAAGTGGTTTGCTTGGCAAATGCTAACATGAACTGATTCTGTCATTTCCAGACCCTGCAGGTACTCATGCTATCTCTTGCTGTCATGGAAATTCTCATGGATACTTTAGAGATATAGACTATTCATATTCCATTTTCTTCTGTGGTTCCTGTTATATTAGTTAAGGTAGAAATTAAAGTGTAAAAAAAAGTGCAGTTAAACTCTTCTGGTGTATTCTCTCCAGTCCCAATCTAAAATAATTACACTGCTTTGCATCCATTAGTGCAACCACTGTCTTATTTTATTTTTAAATTTTTATTAAATTTATGGAGGTGACTTTGAGTAATAAAATACTATAGATTTCAGTTGTAGAAATCTATAATACGTCATCTGTATATTGCACTGTTCACCATCCAAATTCAAGTCTGTGTCCATCCACATTTATTCCACCTTAACCCTCTCTATCTGCCTCCATCCCCTTTCTCCCTGGCAATCACCTACTGTTGTCTGTGACTATGAGAGTTGGGTTTTTGTATGTGTAAATATGTGTTTATGTGCATGTGTGTGTGTGTTTTACTTTCACCCAGCACCCAAAACTCCTTCCCTCTGAGAAACATCAATCTGTACTCTGTAACTGTGAGTCTATTTCTATTTTGTTTTTTATTAGATTCTACATAAAACTGACATCATAAGGTATTCAACTTTCTCTAGTTGGCTTATTTCACTTAGATAATACTCTCTAGGTCCATCAATATTTTTACAAAGGGTAAGATTTCCTTCTTTATTACAGCCAATTAGTATTCCATTATGTGAATGTACCATAACATTAAATTTTTGATGCATTTTGAAAAACTGGATGAACTAGAAACCTCACAAAAGCATTGTGAAAAACAGATAAAAGTTATTTATTTGCTTTGATGAATATAAATATATTGTTTAATTTTCTGGTATCACATATTAATTTTAAGGAATTGAATAGGTACCACCATATACAAGAATTAACTCAAAATGTATAAAAGACATAAATATAAGATGCAAAACCATAAAAAAATTTAGAAGAAAACATAGACAGTAAAATATCAGGTATCTCAAGTAGTAGAATTTTAGCCAATACATTTCTTAGGGCAAGAGAAACAAAGGAAACAAATCAATGAGACTATGTCAAACTAAAAAACTTCTGCACAGCAAAAGAAACTTTCCTCAAAACGCAAAGGGAACACACATCATGGAAGAAAATATTCACCAATGATGCATCTGATATGAAATTAATTTTTAAAATATCTAAAGAACTCATACAACTTAACAAGAGGAAGACAAAAAATCTAATTTAAAGGGCAAAGGATCTGAATAGACACTTCTCCAAAGAGGATATGCATACAGATGGCCAAAAGACATATGAAAAAAAGCTCATTACTAGTCATCGGAGAGGTGTAAATTAAATCTACAATAAGGTATAACCTCATATCTTTCAGAATGGCTACCATCAATAAATCAACAATAAGTGTTAGTGAAGTTGTGGGGAAAAGGGCACTGTAGAACACTTTTAATGGGAATACAGATTGATGCAGCCACTGTGGAAAGTATGGAGTTTCCTCAAAAAAATAAAAATGAAATGTTGGAAACCTATCATTGTCCTACTAGCAGAAAGTTGTGGATAAGGAACCCAGAAAGCTGGTTAACCTTGCAATCTCTGAAAGGTCAGAGCTAATCATTCACTCTTTGTTGAGACATTGGTAGCTGAAGCAGCCTCCACCTGTTAGTCTTATGTACATTCTTACTGATTGGCTATTATAGGAATTGCCTGCCTAAAGACTATGGGTATATCCCATAATCTAAATAAAGGGATAGCAAGGACAGAGCAGAGTGTAGTCCTCTCTTGGGCTGCTGCCTGACCCCCAATTCCCAAATTAATACTTTTCTAGTCTATTTCATTTGTGTGTGGCCTCCTTCAGAACCCAAACCCTGAACCTGAACCCTGAACCACATGGGATGTGAAAGGGGTTTTCCATAGTGGAACTGCTGTCTGACACAGTGATCCCATTATTGGCAAAATATCCTAAGAATTCCAAAACACCAATCAAAATGAATATTTAATTCCTATGTTTATAGCAATAGCCCAAGTGCCCATCTAGATGAATGGATAAAATAACTGTAGTACATTTACATCATGGAATACTATGCACCAGTAATCAAATGATGATCTGTTATCCTTTGGGACAGCATGGAGAAACTTAGAGAATTTCATGCTAAGCGAAATAAGCCAGTCAGAAAATGACAGGTATCACATGACGTCATGTGGAATCTAATGGAAAAAAATAAACTAAGACTCAAAATAGGTTCAGAGACATGGAAGCATGGAACAGATTGACAGACTCAGGGAAGGGGCAGGAAGAGATCAACCAAAGAACTTTTGTGAATATTTTCGTAGCCCATGTACACAGATAATAGTGTGGTAAAGGTCTGGGTTGGGTTGGGAGCCCAGTTGAGGGGAAAGAAGGAAAAAATGGGGGACATCTATAATACTCTCAAATATAAAAAATAAAAAAATAAAACCTCACTGAGCTGTATGAACATGTATACATGTCATGTCAATTTTTCTGTATGTATATTATACTTCAATAAAATTTTTGAGGAAAAAAACAGGCTTTAACTTTTTAAAAAATGAGTTTGAATTGTAACTTTTCTCTTTCAGATTGTGGAATCAGAGTGTACTGAAGGCTTCAAAACAGGTCTCCCCAAGATGTACTATTGGTATGTAGATTATTTTGAACTGAAGGCAATTGAGATCTTCTGATCTCAAAAGAAACTTTTACCTCTTCTTTAAAGAATTTATCTTATGGGTTGCCCATAATAAGAGTTATTACCAAAAAGAACATTTTTAAGACCTCTCTTTTGAAGGAAACTAATTACTTAATAGTTGTATTGTCCCACGTAGATCCAGGGAAAATATCTGAGGTATTGATCTAGGGCGTCCCTTGTGAAAAACTTTAACCTTACAGGTGTTGGGACATTCAAGTAGTTGCAAGCAGGATGAAGGGCAGGCCTAGGATCGAAAAGACCAGAAGCTTTAATTTCAATTTTAAGCTTATGCAAAATAATTCAACTAACTGCCTGAGGAATTACACCACATGAAACATATGCAGTTGCAAATCACACGACATTTTATTACTTGCAAAAGTTCCTAATGCTGCGGTGAACAGGTTTGATGGGATCCTAGTGGTGCTGTCCTCTGTGTCCAGCAGGCTGGGCTGGTTCAGTCTGGCGCAGGGGACTGGTGTTCCTCACCGGAGTACTTGGCCGTTTCTTGATCTGGAGGCATTAGTCCTTTTTCTGTCGCCTGTTAGGGAGTGAGGCGTGGAGCAGTGTCGCTTGCTGGACTGACAAAAGGAAGTGCCTTTGTGGCTGTCTCAACAAGAGAGCACTTTTGGCTGGCCAGGACCCATTTTGAAAGCCTGTTTCATACCCACAGCAGGTTCAAGAAGATTGAAATCATATCAAGCATCTTCTCGGATCACAGTGGAATGAAATTAATAATTAACTATAATAAAAACACCCAGAAACATTCAAACCTATGGAGGCTAAATAGCATGATATTAAACAATTAATGGGTTACCAATGAGATCAAGAAAGAAATCAAAAACTTCCTGGAAACAAATGAAAATGAACAAACAACAACCCCAAATCAAATGAGGGGAAGTCAGTGACCATCAATGAATTACATCAATGCACACATGTTAATCTTAAACGGGGTAAGGGGATATATGTGGTTATCTAAGGGAGCGTACATAACTCACACAGATGGTTATCTTAGCAAGTCATTCTGAGTTACTGAGTTCAAATCCTTATCTATGGGGTTCAAACGCTTCAGGGCAGTGGGAAATGTGTCCTTAATATCACACTTTAAGTTTCAAGAAAGTTAACTCAAATATTTTAAAACCTTTTTAACATTTTTAGACATTGTTAAAGATTTCTATATATTACTATGTCATTTACTTATTCCTTTGAAGCCTATGTTAGTTTCTCTATAATTAGAAAAATTTCAAAATTCAGGTGTAAAACTATGGATATGGTTAAAAATAAATAAATTGACCCTAGACCATTAATCATTTTCCATATTACTTGAAATAATATAATATGTTTTACATATTAGATCAATGTATAAAGACTTATAAAAATAGTTATGAGTATCAATTCATTTGAATTTATAAATTTAAGGGAAAGATGCTTTATTGAAAGAAGAACTTAGCATTTTTATCTAATCACACTACAGTATTTGGTATTTGATAAAGGGAAAAATAAGATTCAATATGACAGAGAAAGGATAGATTAAATATTAATTTAGAAAACAAAAATTTTGATATATTAATATATGCTTTCAATTAACCTTTGATAAATAGTATATTTAAATATTGATTAGCATATAGCATCTTTTAATTGTTTTGTGCATAGAAGCTTTAAAGATTAAGATGATTTATTATTTTATTTCAGGAAATCATTGGCTGAAATTATGAGATTTTTAAAATCCATTTAGTTTTGCTTGACATAATAACATGTGCATTAATTCACTCTCTACACCATTTAAAAAATATCCCTCAAGATTAAAATTGGTGGGTAAGATGATGCTGCACAGATATGTTCCGAGGACCAAACTGAAAATACAACTAAATACAGAAAAACATCCTGAATAATCAACAGAAGATTTCCTGAAAGCCACGAACTGAAAGTGGAGACTGCATAGAGACTGGTAGGAGGGAAGGAGATGAGAAAGCCTGGCAGGACACTGACATACAGCAACTGGAGAGATATATCAGTGTGAGGAGTGCCACTGAGAAATCTGGGGTCTAATCCCCAAGTGGGTCCCCCAGCAGAGAGAACCAAAACTGAGAAGGATACCCACATGACATCTGACTGTGAAAAGCAACAGAGTTGGTGTTGGCCAGGGAGAGAAGGCTGGAAATTCAGATACCCTCTTAAAGGGACAATGCACAAAAGTTCCTGTCAAGCCACTCACCTTGTGCTCCTGCAGAAAAAGGGCAGAGTGGACTGGAGTTGAGTGAGCAGAATCCAGGACTGGGGCTTAGAACTGAGAAGGCAGACACCCTGGTTTTCTGTGCTGAGTCATTCTCTCATGCTATGGAGGTCATCTTCTTCACATAGGCATTAGCAATACAGGCTGCTTTGCCCAAGGGGAAGACAGTTGATCCACCCTATTGGAAAATGCCCTGACCCACAATAAAGAGTTCCTCAGGCCCATTAAGAAACTGAGAATAACAATTAGGCTCCAGGCAAAAGCAATAGTCCCACCCTACTAAAAAGAACTCTCACCACAGCTGTGGATGATTGCATGAGGGAAATTCAGACAAAATCTCAGAGAAGGTCTCTGGAGGCTTTGAATCTTGGTCTGATCTAACTAGTCAGAAACAGCTTTTGACACTGTCCTGCACTAGAGATTGAAAGGCAAAGGCGTAGCAGAGCTACCTAATACATAGTGACAAACTCAAAAAGTCAGCCAAAATGAGGAGGCAAAGAAACAACATTCAAATGAAAGAACATGAGAATTCTCCAGAAGAAGAGATAAATGAACCAGAGATAAAACATTTATCTGTTACAGAGTTCAGAATGATGATGATGGTAAAGATGCTCAACAGCATGAATGAAGATAATTATGAAAACAGAAATAAAGAATGACATAGCACAAATAAAGAACACATTGAAAGGAATAGACAGCAGATTAGGGGAAGCTAAGAATCAAATTAGTGAATTAAAAGACAGAGTTGAAATACTCAATCAGGGAACCAAAAATAAGAAAAAAAAATTAAAAAACAAAACAAAACAGGAGGACAGCTTAAGGGAGCTGTGGGACAACCTGAAAAGCTAATAATATATGAATAGCAGCTATTTCAGAAGAGGCAGAAAGGGAGAAAGGGATGGGGAATGTGTTTGAAGAAATAATAGCAGAACATTTCCCTAACCTGGTAAAGAAAAAAGTTACACAAGTTCAGGAGGCACAAAGAACCCCCAGCAAAAGATTCCAAACAAGGAAACAGTAATTCTAAAGGAAACACTGTGTCAAATGAATTTAATTAACATTTATAGAACATTTCAACTCAAAGCAGCAGAATATACATTCCTCTTAAGTGCACATGAATCATTCACAAAGATAGACTGCATGTTAAAACACAAAACAAGTCTCTATAAGCTCAAGAAGATTCAAATCATATCAAACATCTTCTCAGATCACAGTGGAATGAAGTTAATATGAACTACAATAAAGACACCCAGAAACATTCAAACACATGGAGGCTAAGTAGCATGATATTAAACAATGAATGGGTTACCAATGAGATCAAGAAAGAAATTAAAAACTTTCTGGAAACAAGTGAAAATGAACAAACAACAACCACAAATCTCTGGGACACAGTAAAAGCAGTCCATAGAGGGAAGTTCATAGCACTACAGGAATACCACAAAAAACAATAAAAATCTACAATAAACTATTTAACCCTACAACTTAAAGAACTAGAAATAAAACAACAATAAAAGCTCAGAGTAAGCAGGAGAAAGAAAATAATTAAGAATATAGAAGAAATAAATGAGAGACAAAAAAAAAAAACAACAACAACAACACGACATAAAAAGCAAAGAGCTGGTTCTTTGAAAGGATGAGCAAAATTGATGAACTGTTAGCCAGACTCTCCAAGAAACAAAGAGAGAGGACCCAAATAAATAAAATAAAAAATGAAAGTGGAGAAGTAACCATTGACACCACAGTAATACAAAGGATTATAAGAAAATATTACGAACTACTACTATATGTCATCAACCTGGACAATGTGTATGAAATGGAAAAATTTCTAAAAAAAAAACAAACTAAAAAAAACAATCTCCCAAAACTGAATCAGGAAGAATTAGAAAACCTGAATAGGTCAGTGACAACTGAGGAAACTGAAGCATTAATCAGGAAACTCGCAGCAAACAAAAGCCCAGACCTGGATAGATTCACTATGGAGTTTTACCAAACATTCAAAGAAGAACTAAAACCTATACTCCTCAAAATATTTCAAAAATCCAATAGAAAGGAACACTTCCAAGTTCTTTTAATAAGGACAGCATTATCCTAATTCCAAAACAAGATAAAGACATTACAAAGAAAGAGAAGTACAGGCCAATATCCCTAATGAAAATAGATGCTAAAATCCTTAACAAAATACTAGCAAATCACATCCAGCAATATATTAAAAAGATCATAAACCTTGACCGAGAAGGATTTATTCCAGGGATGCAAGTCTGATACAATATTCACAAATCAATAAATATGATACGTAACATAAACAAACTGAAAAAAAAAAAAGAAAATTGTATGATCATATTGATAGATGCAGAAAAAAGCATTGGGTAAAATCCAACACCCATTTTTATAAAAACTCTCAGCAATGTGGGAATAGAGAGAGCATACCTCAACATGATAAAGGCCATATATGACAAACCTACAATGAACATCATACTCAATGGGCAAAAGCTAAAACCATTTCCCCTAACAACAGGAATAAAACCACTTTTATTCAATACTAGGGGCCCAGTGCACAAAATTTGTGACTGGAGGTGGGTGGTCCCTCAACCCAACCTGCCCCCTCTCACATACTGGAAACCCTCAGGGGATGTCCAACTGATGACATTCCCAGCCTGCCCAAGGCCTAAAGCCTCTGGTGCGGCTTTAGACCTTGGCTCCCAGCCATCACCCTGCTCAGCTCATTCCCAGCTGCCTATGACCACTCAGCCCCGGGGACTGGGCAGCTCACCACCACTTCTGCTCACAGCACCCGGGGGCCCGATGCTCCCTACCACCAACACCACTGCTGCTGCTGCTGCCGCCGCTTCCCCTCACAGTGCCCGGGGGCTGGGAGCTCGCTGCCGCTGCCACCACCACCACCATTTCATCTCCACCCCAGGGGCCCGACACTCGTGCCACTTGGCCCTGCCCCCGCTCCTGATTGGCTGGTAGCATAGCCAATCAGGAGCAAAGGTACCGTCAAATTTGCATGTTTCTCCTTTATTATATAGGATAGTATTGCACATCCTAGCCACGGTGATCAGAGAAGAAGAAATAAAATGCATTAATATCAGAAAGGTGGTAAAACTTTCATTAGTAACAGATGACATGGTATTATATATAGAAAATTCTAAAGACTCCAGAAAAAACTTTTAGATTTAATACATGAATTTGGCAATGTAGCAGGATACAAAATCAACACCCAAATTTGATGGCTTTGTTTATACACCAATAATGAATACTCAGAAAGTGAAACTAAAGAAGCAATCTCATTTACCATTGCAATAAAAAATTAAAATACTTAGGAATAAACATAACCAAGGAGGAAAAATATATGTTTTCTGAAAACTACAGAAAGTTGAAAAAAAATAGAAGAAGATATAAACAAGTGGAAGACTATACTATATTTATGGACTGGTAAAATTAACATCATTAAAATGTCCATAATACCCAAGGCAATCTAATATTCAATGCAATTCCTATTAAAATGCCAATGGCATATTTCACAGTTCTAGAACAAGTATTCTAAAAATTTATATAAAACCAAATAAGACCCTGAATAGCTGCAGTAATCTTGAGAAAGAACAGCAAAGGAATCACAGTAGCAGATTTCAAGTTATATTACAAAGCCACCATAATCAAAACAGCCTGGTATTGGCACAAAAATAGTCATGTAGACTAAGGGAACAGAACAGAGACCCCAGAAATTGACTCAAGCTATTTTGCTCAATTAATATTTGACAAAGAAGGCAAGAACATGAATTGGAGTCAAGACAATCTCTTCAATAAATGATGCTGGGAAAATTGGACACATACATGCGAAAATATGAAACTAAACCACCAACTTACACCATAATCAAGAATAAACTCAAAATGTATAAAAGACTTAAATATAAGCTGAGAAACCATAAACATCCTAACAGAAACCATAGGCAAGAAAATCTCAGACATCTCTCATAGCATTATGTTTATGTATATATCACCCAGGGCAAAGAAAACTAAGGAGAAAAGAAACAAATTGTACTATATCAAAAAAAAATGCTTCCTCACAGCAAAAGAAACCATCAAAAAAAGAAAAAGGGAGCCCACTGTATGGGAAAACATATTTGGTAGTGATACATTTGATAAAGAGTTAATATCCAAAATATATAAGGAACTCATACAACTTAACAGAAGGAAGATTAACAACCCAATTTTAAAAATGGGCAAAGGCCTTAAATAGACATACAGATGGCCAAGAGACATATAAAAAAATGCCCAGTCACTGATCATCAAAGAGATCCAAATTAAAATGACACTGAGGTTTTACCTCACACCTGTCAGAATGACGACTATCAACAAATCAACAAATGATAATTGCTGGTGGGGGTATGGAGAAAAGGAAACCCAAGTACACTGCTGGTGGGAATGCAGAATGGTGCAACTATTATAGAAAACAGTATGGAGTTTCCTCAGAAAATTAAAATTAAATGCCATTTGACCCTGTGATCCTACTCTTAAGAATATATCCTAAGAAACCCCAAGCATTAATCAGAAAGAATGTATGCACCTCTATGTTCATAGTAGCTCAATTTACAATACCTGAGATCTGGGAACAGCCCAAGTAGCCATCAGAAGATGAGTGGATAAAACAGCTGTTCTACATTTATACCATGGAATACTATGTATAGAGCAGTAAAAAATAAAGATCTCTTATCCTTTGAGACATCATGGCAAGACCTAAAGAGTATCATGCTAAGTGAAATAAATCAATCAGAGAAAGACAAGTAAATGATCTCACTAAGTAACAAAATAAAGTGATGAACAGTGTGGATCCAGAAACACAAAGTATGAAACAGAGTGTGGAATCTCAGAGGTAAGACAGAGGAGGGCGGGTAAAGAGAGGGTCAATGGGGAAAAACAGAGACATATGTAATACTTTTATTCAACAATAAGTAGTTATTTTTAAAAACTTAAAAAGAAAACAAACAAAAACAAAAAAAGAGGCAAACCAATTTTTCCAAGTCAAATGGCAATTAAGTAGCATAGCTAGGATTCAAATTGTTTGTCTGACTATTTAGTGCCATTACATTAGTTTTAATGTCAAATAATTTATTCTATATAAATGGTATAATGTACTTTATTTGGTTAAGTATGTACCCCATGGAGTGAAGATCAGAATAGAAGTTCTATTAATTATTAGAAAAAAATATTCTTCAGTTGAATAAAACATTTCCACTGAGTTATATGAAAACTCTAAATATAGAATATCTGAAACATTAAACTCAATATGGGTATAGTTTTCAGTTTCTTTTAGTATCATATGCATTAAAAGTCATTGCGTTATTAAATCATATTATTCAATATGAAATATTTTGAATATATATGTATATAATTGATGTATACTTTTTGGAAAAACACTAATGGTTGCTAGAATGTCCATGCTAACATTATTTAACACAGAGAAAAAATGAAAACCTGAATATTCTAAGATTTTTACTGGAAATGTACAATTAATAAAACTTTAGTGGCACTCAAACATAAAACAATCTAATTATTTTCTGTTTTTCTGCTATATATTTGATCATGCTAAATATTGTTTATAAATAAAAATAGCAAACAGTAAGATCCTTGCTAATCATTATACAAATGCACACTCATTTAATCCTTACAATAACCAATAAGGTAAGTATCGATATTAAATCTTGATTTTTCAGGTTAGAAAACTGAGACAAAAAAATGTTACATAGCTTGCATAAATTCACAGAGCTAAAAAGTGTCAGAGCAGAAAAAATTAAAACAACCTAACTCAAAGTCTATGCTCTTGATAATTACACTACTTTCTGAAATATTACAGGTAACTATACAATTCTTGGCTTAGAATAATTTGATTTAGAAAATACTTCCAAGTTCAAAATTCTTTTGTATTTAGTGAAAATCTTTGGTCCTAAAAGATTTACTCTACTTTTGAAAAATATACACAAACAGACACATCAATGCATAAAAAATTTAATTTAAAAAATATTCAGCCCTATACTCTTGAATTCATGCATTTTTTACTTATTTATTTTTATTGTATGTCTCCTAATTGTTCTGAAAAGAATAAAGATTTAATTCTGACTTATTCACTAATTTGGAAAATAAAGATGGATTGTCTACAAATCTACTTAAAAAGTCAAATAGTTTATATATAGTGGATCACTTAATGATTTTCTTGATGTGTATTTGTAAATGATTATACACTTTGAAATGAATAAATGATAGATAACAAAGTGCTTTTAAAAGCAACCATCAAAGTACATGTAACAGGATTGTTAAATAGTAAAAGTTGAGCATGGAGTAGTGTTATGCAATCTCATCTCCAAGAAAAAAGTAAAGAAAATGTATAGTGATTTATTAAGAACCCTATTTCTTTTTTTAAAATATATTTTTATTGATTTTTCAGGTTAGAATAAAGGAGGAAGGGAGATTTCAGAGAGAGATAGAAACATCAATGATGAGAGAGAATCATTGATGAGCTGCATCCTGCATACCCCCTGCTGGGGATAGACCCTGCAACCTGGGCATGTGGCTTTGACTGGAATTGAACCCAAGACCTTTCAGTTCACAGGCCAATGCTCTATCCACTGAGCCAAACCAGCTATAAAGAGAACCCTATTTCTACAAATTAAATTTTAAAAATATACATTTATTGTTGAGAGTATTACAGATATCCTTGATTTTTCCTCCCACTGCCATCCTCCAACTAGTTCTTGCCCCAACCCAGGCCTTCATCACCCTATTGTCTGTGTCCATAGGTAATACATATCCTATCTAACAAAAGAGTAATATGCAAATTAACCATACCTCTGATACACCCACAAGTCACGCCCACCAGCCACCTCAACCAAGATTATTAGATAGGATAGGTCCAGATTGGAGAGGGTACAGACTGGTCTGAGGGACATCGCTCAACCCCTTGCACAAATTTTGTGCACCGGGCCTCCAGTATGTATATAAGATCTGTGGTTAATCTCTTCCCAACCCCACTCCCTTTTCCTCTTGCCTTTGATTCTATTTTATTCACCAGTTTATTCTGTTCATTAGATTTCTTATTAATTTATTTTTATTTTTAGATTCAATTATTGATAGATATGGATTTATTGTCTTTTTATTGTTTATATTTTTTATCTTTTTCTTTTCCTTCTTCCTCCTCTTCTAAAAGAATACCATTTAATACTTCATGTAGTACTGGTTTTCTGTGATGAACATCTTCAGCTTTTTCTTTTCTGTGAAGCTCCTTATCTGACTTTAAATTCTAAATAGTAGCTTTGCTGGGTAGAGTAAACTTGGTCATGGGTCCTTGCTATTCATCAGGTTGAATATTCCTTGCCACTCCCTCTAGCCTGCATAGTTTCTGTTGAGAAATATAATGGGTGCTCCCTTGTAAGAAAGTAACTGCTTTATTTTTCTGTTGTTAAGATTATCTCTTTGTCTTTAGCCATTGGCATTTTAATTATTTTGCTGGAGTTCTCTTCGGGTTCCTCTGGTTTGGGACTCTATGTTCTTCTTGGACCTGTAAGTCTATTTTTTTCACCTGGTAAGGAAAGTTACCTGTCATTATTTCCTCAAATAGGTTTCAAAACTTTATTCTCTCTCTCCTTCCTGCACTCCATATTGCAAATGTTGGTACAATTGAAGTTGTGCCAAAGGCTCCTTACATTATCTTCATATTTTGGATTCTTTTTTCTCTTTGCTCTTCTGATTAGTTGTTTCATGCTTCCTCATTTTTCAAATTACTGATTTGATTCTCACACTCCTGTACTCTACTGTTGAATCCCTGTATATTATTCTTTTTTTTTTAATCCTTATTGTTCATATTATTACAGATGTTCCTCTCCCCCTCCAGGTCCCCTCCACCCTGTTCCCACCCCACTCTATGTCTTCCCCCCACCTACTGTCCTTGTCCATAGTTGTAAGCGCTTTGTCCAAACTCTTCCTGCACTCCCCACTACCCTTTCCCTCAGAGAATTGTCCAGCTCCTCCCTTTCCATGCCCCTGATTCTATTACATTCACAGGTCTGTTACATTCATCAGGTTTTTTATTCATTTGATTTTTAGGTTCTCATTTTGATAGATATGTATTTGTTGTCACTTTGTTGTTCATAATTTTTTATCTTTACCTTTTTCTTCTTTTTCCTCTTCTTAGAGAGTACTATTTAAAGTTTCATATAATACTGGTTTGGTGGTGATGAACTCCTTTAATTTTTTCTTATCTGTGAAGCTCTTTATCTGACCTTGAACTCTGAATGATGGTTTTGCTGGGTAGACTAATCTTGGTTGTAGGTTCTTGCTATTCATCACTTCTAATATTTCTTGCCACTCCCATCTGGCCTGCAGAGTTTTGGTTGAGAAATCAGCTGACAGTCATATGGGTACTCCCTTGTAGGTAACTAACTTTTTTTTTTCTTGCTGCTTTTAAGATTCTCTCTTTGTCTTTTGCTTTTGGCATTTGAATTATGATGTGTATTGGTGGGGTCCTCTCTAGAATCCTCTTGTTTGAGGCTCTCTGCATTTCCTGGACTTATAAGTCTATTTTTTTTTCACCAGGTAAGGAAATTTTTCTGTCAGCATTTTTTTCAAATAGGTTTTCAGTATCTTGCTCTCTCTCTTCTTCTGGCACCCCCATAATTCAAATGTTGGTACCCTTGAAGTTTTCCCAGAGACTCCTTACACTTTCTTTATATTTTTGGATGCTTTTTTCTTTTCTGGTTGGGTGTTTTTTGCTTCTTTGTATTTCAAATCTTTGACTTGATTCTTGGGATTCTCTAGTCTAATGTTGGATCTCTGTATAATATTCTTTATTTCAGTCAATGTATGCTTAATTTCTGACTGGTCCTTTTTCATATCCTTCAGGGTCTCATTAAATTTCTCAGAGTTTCCTAGAAGATTATTGAGTAACCTTATAACTGTGGTTTTGAACTCTATATCCAGTATTTTGCTTTCATTCATTTCTTTCATTTGTGACTTGTTTCTTTGTTTTCCCATTTTGACTGCTTCCCTGTGTTTGTTTCTATGTACTGCTAAGTCTCCTTGAGTTGATAGAATGGTAAGAGTGCTATAGGGAGGGCCCAGTGGCTCAGCCTCTCCAGTCTGCTGAGGTGGATGCATTTGATGTACCCTTTTTTGGGCTGTTTGCACAGTTTTGTTGTAGTTAACCCTTAATTGCTGTTGGTATCACTGGGAAGAATTGAACTCCATGCCAGTTGGCTGGATGACCAGCTTTGTCTGCACTGGAAGATCTGTTGCACAGGAGACACCCTTATAGGGCAAGACTTGCTTCAGTGGGGTTTTGGTGCTCACTGAGTCTCCCCGTTAACTGTGTCTCTTATGATATGAGGAGTTGTAATCTGGTATGGTCTCACTCTGACCACTGGGTATACTGACTCTTATATCTCCAAGGATGTTCAAGGTCATCCACTGTCTGAAATTGCCCAGTAGGAGCTACAGAGAAATCTGCAGATTCCTCCTCTTTCCATGGGGATTGGAAATGCCCAGATGAGGCCCAGTTGTGATGCAAGGCAGGCTGCTGCTGCCAGGCCTTGGGCCTTCTTCTGGGAGCGCTGGGGCTCTCTGACCCAGCTGCAGTTGACAGGTTTTAGGCGGAAAAGAACAGGTCATTCATATGTAAAATCCAATTCACACAGGTTGGGTGGGGTTATAAATTGGGTGAGTTGGTGTCTCTTGGAATCACCAGGGTGGAAGAAATAGCCATGGCTGCCAGTCAGCCCTGCTCCTGAGAGGTCCCCGGATTACAGCAAGCACCTCTGAGAGAAAGCATTTCTATCCTAATTGCCAGACAATCCAGTTTCTCCCTGTATGTGTCTAGGTTACCCAGAGTCTCGCCCAGAACTGGAGTTCAGAGCAAGTGGGAGCTTGTATCTTTCTCCAGATTAAAAGAGCAGCACATCCATGTGCCAACCCTTTCTGCTCCTCCACACCACTTACCAGTCCCAATGAGCTTTCTTCAACTCTCTAGTTGTGGAACTTCCACTCAGCCAGCTTTCCCACAGTTCTGGGTGGTATTTGTTATGCCTTTTAGTTGTAATTTTGATGTGGTTGTGAGAGGCAGCAAGTATAAATATTTACCTATGCCTCCATCTTGGTTGTCTCCCTGTATGTTATTCTTTATTTCAGTCAGTGTATGCTTAATTTCTGACTCACCTTTTCTGTTTTTTGTTTGTTTGTTTGTTTTGTTTTGTTTTGTTTTGCTTGTTTTATTTTGTTTATTTGTTATTTTGGCATTCTCACTGACATCCTTGAAAGTTTCATTAAGTTCCTTAGAAGTCTTAAGAAGATTCTTGAATGACCTTATAACTGTGGTTTTGAACTCTATATCCAGTAGTTTACTTTTTCTATTTTGTCCATTTGTGACATGTTTCTTTGTCTCCCTATTTTGGCTGCTTCCCTGTGTTTGTTTCTATTTATTGGGTAGAGCTGCTACACCTCCTTGAGTTGGTAGAGTGGCCTTGTGTAGTAGGTATCCTGTAGGATCTAGTGGCTTAGTCTCCCCAGTCACCCAAGGTGGAAACTATAGGTGCACCCTTTGGTGGGCTGTGTGCACTGTTCTGTTGTAGTTGAGACTTGATTGCTGTTGGTGTCCCTGAGGGGGAAATGACCTCCAGGCCAATTGGCTGTGTGGACCAGCTGTGACTACAGTGGAAGAGCTACTGTGCAGGAGATATATCTATGAAGCAGGACTTACTTCAGTGGGCCTTTGATGCTCACTGAATCTGCCCTTTTTGTGTATTGCTTCTGGATGTGTAGAGTTGTAATCTGTATGGTCTCACACTGACCACTGGTACACTGGCTCTTGAGTAACCAAGGAGATGCAAAGTCAGCCACTGCCTGGGGCCACCCAGCAGGAACTACAGAGAGATCTGCAGATTCCTCCTCTTTACATCAGGTTTGGAAGTGCCCAGGTGAGGCCCAGCTGTGAAGCAAGGCAGGCTAGTGATAGGGCCAGGTCTTGGGCCTTTTATTGATAGGTTTGGGGCTCTCTGACTTAGCTGCAGCTTCTTTGAGAGATTTTGGCAAAGTCTGAAGACTGAGCAAGAACAGGCCATTCGTATGCAAAAGCCACTGTACATAGGTTGGGTAGGGCTTACAATTGGATAGGGCTGGGTCTCAGGGAATCACTAGGGTCGACCAAACAGAAATGGCTGCCAGACAGCCCTGAGATCTGGGAGGTCCTAGCATAGGAACAATGACACTTATGAGCACTTCTGTTTGGGAGAAAGTGGTCCCCCAGTTTCTACCCCGATGCCAGAAAATCACGGTTCTTCCTCATATGTGTCTGTGTTCCCCAGAGCCTCATCCTGGTGTTGGAGTTCAGAAGAAGCAAGGTACTGTAAGTTTAGTTCAAGTGCTGGCCCTTTAAGAGAAATAGCTTGGTCTCCAGCAGCTTCTCTTTCATTGAGTCCCAATACCCACTGGTTTTTACAGCCCATAATTATGCAAAGATCTTTTCCAAGTTCTGGAAGACTGGGATGGGCATCAGGTATGGGCCTGGGATCCCTTGCTCCTCACAGGCAGCTGCCATAAAGATGATAATTGTGAAGGTAGCACATGTGGGTGCAGGTCCAGCTTGGACCAACCCTCTGCCCCTCCTACCAGGCTCCACATGTTTCTTCTTTACTCTCTATTTGTAGTACTTCCATTCAGATCAGGGGCTTCTGGATGATGATTATTCTGTATTTTAGCTGTACTTTTGATGTGGGAGGCAGTGTACCTACAGATGGAATTTTATAAACCATATTTTCTTAATGTAAATTATACTTGTGTTTTTCTGATCTTAAAACAAGTTAAAAGTAAACACACCATAAACAAATGAGAAATCTCTCTAATCCGTCCATCCTAACCTGTCCATCATTTTTAATTTTTCAAGGTAAATTTAAACTACAACATAAATAATCTATTTAAGTAGAAATACCAAACAATCCTACTTTCTGCTTTATATGAAATAGGCTGGATAGACATATTTCATAAAAGTTTTTGTTGTTGCTTTATCTGATAGCAGATAATGGGAAATTAGAGGAATATTTTACTGACTCATATAATAGCTCATATATGAACAAGCTTGTGATTATGTGTATGTAAATGTGCTCATTTGACATGCCATAAGTAATATGTTTTTTAAATGTACATGACCTCATTAACTTGAAAATTCTTCAGTCTCAATGACACATTTAAAAATTTTTTTAAATCTTTCCATAGTATGGAAGTCATTTTTTCCTGATTCTGTCATTTCCAGAGTGTACAGATTTAAATATTTTTAATAGTATTATAATAATGTGTCTCAGAGACTGCAAAAAAGAATTAACTTTGACAAACTGGTAATAGGCAGAATCATCACTCTCGTTGCAAAAAAAAGCATCTGGCTTATTCATTTTCAAGTTCCTTTAGCAGATACAAGATTCCTTAGATTTCAAAAAATAATATTGCCTTTTAGTAGATTGCATTTTCCCAAGTATTGATTCCAAAAAAGAGATAAAAATAGTAGCATCATGGCTATTTTTGACACCTTCAGTTTCTAAACCTAAATATAAAAATATGATTTCTTTACTTTCTATAATTATGGTATAGCATTACTACTAAATAGTGAAATAAGCCATTTTTCAATTACAATTATTAATTCAGAAATATAAAATATTTTTCAAACATTTCACATTCTAGAAGTACAAATAAATATCCTATCTAATAAAAGAGTAACATGCAAATTAACCATCACTCTGCTATACACAAAACGTGCCTGCCAGCCAATCAGGTGTGAGTATGCAAATTAACCCCAACCAAGATGACTGCGGCCACAGAGAACAGGAGTGAGGCTTGAGTTTCCCAGCAATGGAGGAAGCCAAGCTTCCCACCTGCCTTGCTGACTCAGGCTTCCACTCAATGCTACAAAGTTTCAATGATATAAGTTAAATAAATTGTAACAGAAATGGTGGCAGCCATGGTGCCAAAGATAGCAGGGGGCTAGGGTTGGCCCCAGAGATGGAGAAAGTCAAGTGTTCCAACTGACATGGCCAGTGCAGCCTCTGCTTAAAGCTACAAAGTTTCAATTATAAAAGATTAATAAAACCAAAAAGAAATGGCTGCCAAAAAGGAGCCAGCAGAACACTTGGCTCCGTTTCAGGTTACAAAGGTTCAATTGTAGAAGAAAAATAAATCCCAGATATCAGGGCCTCCAGTTTGGTTGCCAGGGGGCGTGGCTAGCCTGCAAACCACCACAGACCCCTTGTCCAGGCCACCCATGCCCCAAGGGAACCTCCACCCTGATCCGGGGCACCCTTCAGGTCAAACCATCTGGCCCCCACCTACACATAATCCTATCTAATACATGAGTAATATGCAGATTGACCATCACTCAAACACACAAGATGGCTACGTCCATATGGTCAAAGTTTCTGCCCCAATGTGGACACAAGATGGACACCACAAAATGGCCAGCATGGGAGGGCTCTTAGGAGGGACCAGGCCAACAGGAATGGGCAGTTGGGAGGAACCAGGCCTCCAAGGGAGGGCAGTTGGGGGCAATTAAGCCTGCAGAGGAGGGCACTTAGGGATGACCACCTGGCAGTGGAGGGAAGATGGGGGCAAACAGTCTGGCAGGGGAACAGTTAGACATCAATCAGACTGGCAGGGGAGTGTTTAGGGCCATGATGGCAAACCTATGACAAGCTTGTCAGCACCTACATGAGTAGCCATTTTCAATGACACACAGCTGCATGCAGTTGCATACTGAGAAGTATGGGGTCACATACCGAGGAGGACGTTTCATCCTAGCCTACTGCATGACCAGGTGCAGTAGCGGAGGATGAAACAGTTGCTAGTAGACACTCTGTGCAGGAGGTTTGTAGGCCAGAACAACAGAACTCAGGCACAGAGCATCCAGTTCTGGGACTTCTGGTTAGGCCGTTAAGGGATCTTTGACATCACTTCCAGCTGGCCAGTGGAGTAGGGAGCAGTAGAATGCCATGGGGGACACATCTCTGGGGGTCATGTGATCGCCATTACCAGCAACCACATAACCATAGCAACCATCATCCAATCTACTGTTCAGGGGTGTCGTGGATTTCTAATTAACCATCATTACTGAGATAAGTGAGGGGGAGATTAGGAGAGGCGAAGGCCTGTGCTATGGGTGCCGTTTCTCGCCATTAGAAATAGCAGCAGCCATCTTAATTTATATAATGAACATCATTTTGTAGCATAGTGCAGACTCCATTTCACCACTATTACTGTTGTGCATCCTTATTAACCCCTATTTCTGCTTATTAACCCTGCAATTTCCTAAAAGACAGTTACATGTACCATCTTGTGGTCAGTTAAGCTAGTTAACCCCTAATTGCCTGCAGGGCTAACAGGCTATCTATAATTCTATCTTCTGTCACTGCCCCCCACCCCTGATGGAGAACTCAAAAATTAAAAAAAAAAAAAAACAGGTTAAGTGGTAGTAGCAGTAGCTGATCTTTTCAAGAGACATGGACCAAGATGTAAGGCATTATAGAAAAAAATGGCAGATAATTTTGTGTTCTATGTACTGAAATGGTAGTAAAGCAGAACGTGGAATATAAATAGACATTTTTAACTAATCATTCCCAGCTCTTGAAAAAAAAAATGAGGATGAAAGGAAGGAATACATTTCCAGGCAGCTACACCTTTATAAGAAACAATCTAATTCCATCCTTAAATCTATAAAAGGCTCTACAAATTTAACATCTGCAAGTTTGAGCATTGCTCACTCCATAGCTCAGCATGGAAAAGCACTCAGTGAGGGAGAATTTATTAAAGAAACTCTCCTAAGATGTACACCAGCTCACTTTCATGATATGCAGAATAAAGATGTAATTATTAAAAGAATATCTGAGTTACCACTCCATAGAAATATCATAAAAGACCAAATAATGAGACTGAACACAAACTACAACTTCAATTAAAGTGAGACATAAGTAATTGTAAATATTTTTCAATCTCTCTTAATGAAAGTACTGATGTTACATCACATGCTCTGTTGGCCATTATTTGTTGATATTCTGATGGTCTCACAATGAGAGAAGAGTTGATAAAGTTAGTATCAGTGCCAACAAGTACATCAGGAAGCCAAATATGTAAGGTTGTTATACAAACATTCTGTGACATAAACATTGGTATCTCTAAAGTTGTGTCGTTGATGACAGATGAGGCACCAAACATGATGGAGGAAAAAGTCAAATTGTTAACAGAAGCTATTGGACATCTGATTTTGCTTTTTCATTGTATTATCCATCAGGAAGTTTTATGTGCCAAGGCAAGATTCACCAACTTATACAACTTAATGTCAGTTGTTACAAAAATAGTTAATTTAATAGCTGCTCGCCCCCTTCACAAGTGAGAATTTTCTGCACTTTTGGGAGTTTGATTTCACCTACAGTGGACTGCTGATGTACAATAATGTAAGATGGCTGGGCCTTGGCAAAGTTCTTGAGTGCTTTGTGGAGTGCTTCGAAGAAATTAAGGTATTTCTTAAGGATAAGGGTCTGGAAAACTTTTCTCAGCTCAATGATGATAAGTGGATCAACACCCTGATATTTTTTACAAATCTCTCTGTCCATGTTAATGAACTGAGCTTAAAGTTACAAGGTTTTAGCAAGAGTATTGACATTATATTTAAATACATAAAAGTTTTTGAAAGTAAACTTAAAATTTTCAAGCGAGATGTAGAAACTAAAATTTGTATTGTCTTCAAGTAAAAAAGCATTTTGAGAAGACCAGCACAGCTGTACAAAATGAAATGGAATCCTTGCATATAAAGTAGGAGCATGTTTTAGACTCATGACTTGACCAGTTCAGTGATAGATTTAATCAACTTACAAGCCTAGAACAGACCATAAAAATAATCAGTGTATCATGATGTAGTAGTCTACAATAGTTTGGAATTAAATGGTTTCCAATGGATGTGGAGAGATGCAACTTGCAGAATTTCAAGACAGCATCTGGGCTCAGGTTTTTGTCAATTTGAGGTCAAAATTTGAGAATCTGGAAAGGTGCCGCTTGGAGAATCAAGAGGAATGCCACTATGAACAGGAAATTTGGAGTGCCTGGAACTGATTACCAGACACTTTTAGCACCCTGAAAAATATAGCAATGACTTTACTCACAATTTTTCCCTCTTTTTACTTTTGTGAGACCTTATTCTCAGCATTAAATAACATCAAAACCAACAAAGGAAACACTGACAGATGAAGTTAGTAGTGCTTGCTTGGGCTTGAAATGTACAAAATGCCAACCTTCAATTGAAGGTTTAGCCAATGAAATTCAGCAACAAAAAGTCACTAATAGGCAGGTTAGTTAAAGAATTCCCCCTCCCCCTCACTTATCTTAGTTCATGGCACCCCACACCAGTTAAATAATATCAAGACCAACAAAAGAAACTGACTGACAGATGAACAAAGAAGTCACTAAGCAGGTAAGTTAAATAATTAGTTTTGGTTTATTAAAAACATATATTATTACAATTATACATTTTTGTTATTTAAACTATAAATATTGCAGAATTATGTTTTTTTTCTCAAAGTGACACACCACCCAAGTTATGTTTGGTTTTTTGGTGAATTTTGACACACCAAGCTCAAAAGGTCGCCCATCACTGGTTTAGGGGGTGATCAGTCTGGCAGGCAGAAGCGATTAGGGGCAATCATGGAGGCAGGCAGGTAAACAGTCTGGAGTCAGCAGTCCTGGATTGTGAGAGGGATGTCCAACTGAAAGTTTAGGCCCAATCCCACATGGATCGGATTTAAATGGGCAGTCAGACATCCTTTGAGGTGTCTCAGATTGAAGAGGTTGCAGTCTGGGCTGAGGGACCACCCCTATGAACGAAATTTGTGCACTGAGCCTCTAGTATGTTATAAATATATTGGCATTTTTTATTTATTTCAATTAAAGTGATAAACAAAGAAAGTTCGCAGAGGTAACATTGCTAGATTAAATGTGTTCAGATTATATTGTATTATATCAATAGCTAAGTAACTATCAGTAAATTCAAACTGTTATAAACAACTACAAGAAAAATGATGACCGATCTTTTTTTTTTTCCAAAACAGGCTTGTTTTATTTACACAGAGAACCACTTATTTACAACCCCCGACGTGGACTATGTACATAGCAACACAGCAGGCATATGCTCCACAGTGAGTGCTGTATAAATTAAGATCATAAATATGAGGGTGAGCCCCACCCAAGAACACAAAACCTTTTCTCCGAGACTCTTGGGGATCTTCCTCCTGCCCCCCACTGATGGGCACCCCACCCCAGGACGCAGCAGGGGTGCTGGAGCGGCAAAGGCACAGCCCCACGTGCAACAACAAAGACACCACAGGATGGATGCCCACCCTTCACTGATGCACCTTCATGCAAAACTCACGTTCATTCCTTTTGCTTCTAAACTGGTGAGAGTTATAAAAATGGCTTTTATGTAAACAGTGTTGCTTTAGTCACTGACAACATATTAATTTCAAATACCACACATGACCCAAGACTAAGCCTTTCCCATGGGTGGGCACGGGTGGCCCCTGGGCAATTCCCGCTGCACCTCCTCACTGATCTCCAGCCTGTCCTGTCCCATCCAGATGCCCTGGCAACCTCAGAATCCAGGTACCCACCTCGAACAGGGCAGCACCCTTCTGAGCCCCATGGTCTCTACTTTCAAACAGGTGATCCCCAGGGGCTAGAGTCTCTCTCTTTACCCTCCTCCACTGAAACAGCTGTTCGACGGGGCAGAGAATCACGGCAGGAAAGGCAGACACAACTGCTGGTCTCACGTCCACTGAGGGTGTGTTCAGGGCTCTCCAAAACCCGACACACCACACGTGAGCACAGGAGTGGGCATCCAGAAGAACCACCAGTGGGAGCACCCCCAAACCAGAGAAGAGTGCTTGGCCATGCCCAAGGAGGACCAACTGTGCATGCTGGTCAGAGGGGTCTGCAAAGTGAGTGGCAGGTAAATGCTGTTCAGCTGAGTCTCCAAGGGGTCCATCCCTATGGGAGACTCTGGACAGCGCCTGAGGCCTCCTGCCCAGTCCCCTCGCAAGGCCAGCCCTCCCCTTTGGGATGCGGACCCTGGCACCCAGGGTTGGGGGTCCAGGGTGGAAGAGAGCCCTGTAAGGGGTGACTGTCTCTGGAAGGGCAGCCAGGGGCAAAGTCGAAGTCAGTGACGACTTGCAGGGAGATACACAGGCGCCGACACCTCCAGGGACCTGGGGCCTGGCAGCACCAGACGAGAAGCCACCCCCGGGTCAGAGGCTCTCAGGACAGACGGACATGCTGCTGACCCAGCGCAACACATGGCCTCCACTGCGGGGAGGCCACCGGCCATTGGGCTCCTGGCCCCGGACAGCACCGAGGCTGCTGCATCCTGGACACAGGACCCTGTCCCCACGTCCGCAGCTCAGGAGGGACCGAGACATACGGGGCAGGGGTTCAGGGGCCCTAGAACGTAGCTACCTGTTTAAAAGCTCCAGGAGCAGAGAGTTTTCCTTTCTCCTCACGTCACATTTAAATGAACAGGACTGGAAACCACCCATGGTGCCTACGAACCAGGGAAGGCAGGACCTCACGATCAACAGGGACATCTGCGGTGAGTGGCCGGCTCTGTGGAGAGCTGTGAGTGGCTGGCGGGTCTGGGTCCCAAGACGATGCCTGACAACGTGCTATGAAAGGGCAGAGAGAAGCCCTGGGACACTCGAGTGCGGCCCAGCCAGGCTGTTTCTGCCAGGATGCCGGGGGCCAGGGAGCAGAGAGGTGGTGGCACGGTCACCCCATACTCCACTGGTTAGAATGGTGCGTGTCCAAAGGTAGCCATGTTGGTGTGCCCGAGACCCCGGAGCTGGCTGAACAGTGTCCGAGAAGCTTCCTGTCACGAGCACAGGGCGTAGAAATAGCACCATGAGAAGGGCCCAGGGCGGGCCCGCCTCAGTCGCAGGAGGAACTGAGGACGCAGGCCGAGAGGGCGGAGGCTAGGCCTCGGTGGCAGGGGGGCTGCGGCTCAGCTCCTTGATGCCACACAGGATCCTCTTCATGTGGCCCACCTTAGTCACGCCGAGGTCCTTGAGGTCTCTCCGCTCCAGGTGCAGGAGCTCGGAGCCCCGGATGTCGTGCCGAGTGAAGATGTCCTTATACTCACAGAGACTGAGGTGCTCCAGCCAGGCAGCAACCTCCTCTGTCCCCCAGAGGTGAACCGGGGCTCCCAGGCTGCTGTGGGCATCTCTGTTCTTGCTGTTCTTCTCCTTCTTAAACTTGGTCACCAGGCGGAATTTCCCGCTGCGGCTGCGTTTGGAAAGATCCATCACATTCTCTTCATCACTGGGCTCCAGCGGCTGGCTCAGCCAGGGCGTGTCCACCAGCTTCCCAAGCTGTCTGACCGATCTTTTTTTTAAGTCATGTTAATTCTTTGCAATATTAATTCAAGAAGACTCCCCTGGCTAGTCTGTTATTTGCCTGTGTATATATACATGTGCACACTTATAATGCCTATAATGATTCTTCATTTATTGAAATTATTTGTTTAGTTAGTGCCTATGCCCGCCTCCACATCTCATGCATACTACATGCACACTGTCCATGAAACTATGCTGAGCAATCAAGTGATTCTTGTTCAATTTTGCATAACAAACACTAAGCTCAATGCATGCAATTTCAAAAATGCTTGGTGTACTGTTATTTTAAAGAAATATTAGCTAAAAAATAGTAGCTTTAATTAAATCTAATTCATACTAGTGGTCACCATAACCTTAAGAGAAATTGTTTCATGTGACAAAGATTTTTAAATGAAACTCTAGGTAGCCTGAAAATTATTTAGAAGGGAAATAACGAGAACTTACCTGCAAATGTCTTAAGGATGGTTATGGAAACTCAATATATTTGGCCTCTTGAACTAAGATAAGTAATTTGTGTTTTTGCTTCTCTTACAAAGTTTATACAAAGTTACAAAAAGAAATTGACAACCAGTTTGAAATTGAATTGATATGGCCTGGAGCAAAGAATATCCTTACATGATGTTATCCCACAATGTCATTAATTTTTTTATATTCTACAACAGCTTATTGTATAATTATCCCAAACAAACATACAAAATAATTTCTTAAATGTTTGGCAGCAATTTAAAAACAGACATGAAAGAATTTACTAACTTTCAGAAAGAACTAAGGCATTGGGAAGGCACTTAAACATTCTATATTGGCCCCTCTTGCCCTTTTTTGCCAAGAGGGACCCTCTTATCACAATCCAATAGCCCCACAGATATTGCCTGAGCTTCTGTTCATGCTGAGGTTGAAGCCTCGTGGTGGCTGATAACATGGATCTGTCTCTCGCACAATGATGTGGGCTGGGCCTTCCCTGGAGTAGAAACCTGAGTTCCCCAAGATGTGTGACCAGTGCCAGGGCTCCACCAGCAGGTGAGGCGATCCCATGGCAGGTGCTGTGCATGGAGGCCACAGGGGCATAGGCTACCAAGGAGACAGAACTGAACCTCACACCACCCTGCTTGACCTCAGAAGATGGCTGGTTACCCAGAGATGGGTAAGACTCCTCTTGAAAGGCACAACTTAAGACAGACACAGTTGCAGAGGGGCCATCAGGAGTGAACTTAGGGGTCCACAGATGAGGGACACATAACCTCTCCCCCCCGCAACCTTGTAGGGGCCTGATCCCTCACCCCTTCTGAGGAAGGTCTACTACCCCCATGGCTGCTTCACTTCCCACAGAAACTTGGCTGACAGCAGTTGCTCTATATCTAAAGCCAGCCTAGCACCAGGCATGCTCAGGGACTACTCAAGAATGCAAACAATCCTTTCCACTAATATTTACAGTGTAAACTAAGATGGTTGTTAGAATATTATATTTGACAATAAAATAGAAATCAAAATTTCAGATTAAATTAAATTTGCTAATTGAAATAAGTGAATTTTCAAGAAAATTTAATTGTACTGGACAATAGCTGTTCCTAAAGTATTAACTAAAATTTCTATTGGTAGTTCATCTAATGGTAAAATTGCTTAACATGCAATGAACCTAAAGCAGTCATATTTGTGTGCAAAAAAATTAAAACTTAAAGTCATCAAGACTGCATTATAAAGTTTCCAAAAGCCTCCATCAATAAAAAAAGGAGGATAGTAAGATAATATCATGTAAGGAAAAAAAAATCCTGTAAGTAAATTACACCTAGAAAATTTTTACTTTTGAAAATTAATTTTCATTTGTAATACTAACAGCAAGACACCCATGTAAATCACACATGGTGTCAAAATAAGACAAAGGAAAATCATTTGGGCAAAAATAAAGAAGATCCCAAGTCAAATTTATAGAAAAGTTTCCTTATTAACTTTTGGTTGAGAATATGTTTGTATATTTTCAGAAAACAACTCCAAGATCATATGGATTCCTGCAACAAAGAGGTACTGGCAGGTCTGCTCCAACCACGAAGACAAGAGGAGAAACAGTTCAGAGATGGAAGACACTGACTACACCTTGCCATGCTATCAGTCAGTAGCTGTGCAGATGACCCAGAACTAAACAAGAGAGGGTCGGACCTGCATTGCCAACATTTGTCTACCATCCAGATATCATTGCTGCCATGCACACATAAGGAACAGTTTGACATTGAAACTGGGACTCAGAACTGTTGGTCACTGAAATTGGGACTCAAACATTTCTTGTGCTCATAAGTTTATTTCTATTCTGCAGAGGCAAGATTTTTTAAAGAAAAGAAATGGGGAAATAAAAATAGGTACAGAGGCAAAGAAGCATGGAACACACTGTCAAATTACAGGGGGAAAACAGAGGAAATTGGGGAGGTTGCTGCAGGAGATCAACTGAAGGACTTGTATGCATGCATAAAAGCATGACCAGGGGATATAAGACAGTAGGGGGGGAAGACTGGTGAGGGCAGGTGCTTGAGGGTAGGGGAAGCTGGAGGGAGGTCAAGGGGGAAAAAAGAAAACATATGTACTACTGTTTGTAATACTTTAAATAATAAAAGAAGAATAAAGTGTTGTAAAAAGTAGCTTTAAATATGTAAAAAAAATGTAAAACTTTAGTATCAATTCATAAATTTTACAAAGAATTAATGGTGATCAGTGTTGGATTAATGGATATGATGATGCTTATGTCTTTTTAAGTGTCACTCTTCAATGGAGACCCCAGTTTGCATAAAAGGGACATGCTACTAGTTGGTTTGAATAATCTGACCATCTGGTCTCTGTAAGGTGAAATAAGATAGTAAAAAAATCTCTGAATAAGTAGAGAATACAATTCTTTCAAGACATGTCAGGTAAAAGCAAATGGTGTGTTTCATGGTTAAATGTACAACAGAAATTGTAGTCCTTGATATGCTACCCTTTCCTAAGGCAGTTTTATTAAGTTTATAATGTTTGAATGAAAAATGTATTGGATATTAAATGTGTATATTTTATCTTTTATAGATATGACATCTAAATAAACAAAGCACTTGATGGGCAGTGAAGAGGAGGCAGTTGATGACAGAATATTGAAATGATAAGAATAAACATTATTTTAGTAGAAATAGTAAATCCGAAAAAAATATTATGTGCTCAATCCCTATGTTTAAAATTACAATCTATATGAGTTTAGCAATTTATTTTAATATCTATGAGAGAAACAAAATTTGATTCATATATATGTTGGTGGTTTGGGGGTAAAGATAAAGTAGTTTATGCTTATAGGTGCTGAATAATTATAATTATGATGAAAATAAGAAATGATAACCAGAAAAAAGATACAGTCCTGGTTTACCTAATCTGCAGATGCCAATAGTACAGTATTAGGGACCATTTCTTAGAGATCCTAACTACCAAATACCTTCACAGTTCAAATCACAGGGTTTCTTAGAAAATCATAAATACCCATAATGCCCATGGACAGAAACTCACTGGTGGAGAACCAAGATGGCAGCATAGGTAAAACACCTATCTTGCCGTCATACTCAACAATTTTAATACTACAACTTAACGAAAGAACAAACACCTTCCAGAATCACCAGAAAGCTCGCCAAGTGAAAATTCCACAAATAAAAGTGAAGATATGACACTGTGACTCAAAGAAGCAGTGGTGGACAGCGTTGAAAGATTCGAGCGGAGAGAGGTTTGGAGCGCCCGCCAGCGGAGAGGGCGGGCAGCTGAAAACCAGCCAGTTTTCTCGAACGGGGAGACAAAGATGTCCCACTGGACTGATTCTCCAGCTTTGGGGGAAGTCCAAGGAACCAACTATCATACGAGGTAAAAGCTGGACAGTGGGAGGGCATGCCGAAGTTCGGGTGCTGCAGGGTCTCCAGGCTTGTGGAGAAGGCAGCTTGCACGAACAGCTCGGCTGCGTGACTGTGCAGAGAGCGCTC
Organism: Antrozous pallidus; assembly: GCA_027563665.1. NCBI lineage: Eukaryota > Metazoa > Chordata > Mammalia > Chiroptera > Vespertilionidae > Antrozous > Antrozous pallidus. The sequence continues at coordinate 28,797,967 of CM050519.1, forward strand.
TGCGACTTGCTTTCTCATTCGGAAAACCATCAGACTGCTTTGTTTTAAGACCCTGGGTGAGACATTGGGCGTGCAGAGTCATTTAAGGAGAGTCTGAATTCCCCAGCAGCTGGTGGAGCTTGGCAGCGGCTCTCTCTCAGAGGTGCTGGCCTGGCACAGGGTCCCTGGGGCCACACAGGGCAGAGATAATGCTGTCTGCTTGGCCCGGAGACTCTGCCCATCCAACCTGAGCACAGCTGAACTTCACAGAAAATTGGCCTGGAGGTCAACCCTTCCAAGCGCTAACAACGATCAACTGAGCTTAACTTCAGCAAGACTGTGCAACCCATATCCACCTCAGGTAACTGGGGAGGCTGAGCCACTGTCCCTAGTAGGAAGTCTACCACACAAAGCTAATTGACCAACTCAGAGAAGCAGCCATGATGCAGAGACATGGAAAGAAATCAGATGTGAAAGAAATGGAGGAAAAAAAACGACTGGACATGGAATTCAAAACCATGGTTATAAGGTTTTTCAAGAGGCTCCAACAAAAGGTAGAGGCCTATAAGGAAATAAGCAAGACCACAAAGGAAATGAATGAGTCCTACAAGGAAATGAAGGAGACCCTCAAGGATATAAAGGAGACTCTCAAGGATATGAAAAAGGACCAACCAGAAATTAAGCATACACTGACTGAAATAAAAAATATTATACAAAGACCTAAAAGTGCTCTGGAGCAAACCAAGAACCAAGTTAAAGATTTGAAATACAAAGAGGTAAAATCCACTCAGCTGAAAAAGCAAGAAACCAAAAGAATCCAAAAAATTGAAGATAGTGTAAGGGGCCTCTGGGACAACCTCAAGCATACCAATATCCGAATTATAGGGGTGCCAGAAAAAGAGAGAGGCCAAGACAATGAAAACCTATTTGAAGAAATAGTGACCGAAAACTTCCCACACCTGGTGAAAGAAATTGACTTAGGAGTCCAAGAAGCGCACTGAACCCCAGTATATAGCAACCTTAAGAGGACCACACCAAGGCACATCATAATTAAAATGCCAAGAGCAAAAGACAAAGAGAGAATATTAAAAGCAGCAAGAGAGAAACAGTTGGTTACCTATAAGGGAGTACCCATACAATTGTCAGCGGATTTCTCAACAGAAACGATGCAGGCCAGATGGAAGTGGCAAGAAATATTCAAAGTGATGAACAGCAAGAATCTACAACCAAGATTACTCTATCCAGCAAAGCTATCATGCAGAGTTGAAGGTCAGATGAAGTGCTTTGCAGATAAGAAAAAGCTAAAGGAGTTCATCACCACCAAACCAATATTATATGAAATGCTGAAAGATATTCTTTAAGAAGAGGAAGAAGAAAAAAGATAAAAGTGTAAATTAGGAACAACAAATACACATCTATCAACAAATGAATCTAAAAATCAAGTGAATTAATAAGCTGATGAACAGGATAAACTGTGAATGTAACAGAATCACGGACATAGAGAGGGAATGGACTGACAACTCTTGGGGAAAAAGGAGGTGTGGGAAGTGCAGCAAGAGACTGGACAAAAATCATGCAACTATGGGAGAGGACAGTGGAGGGGTGTGAGGGAGGAGGGTGGGATGGGTACCAGGTAGAGGGGAACTATAGGGGGAAAAAAGGGAACAATGTAATTAATATACTGAAAAAAGATTTTAAAAAAAAGAAGTTAAAAAAAAAGAAACTCATTGGCACACAGTAAATATTTTTGTTTTCTTGTATAATCCTTGTGTTGCCTCTTGCTTCTGTTAAATGATAGTCAAACCCCAAGTGATAAATGTCATTGATATCCAGGTAAATCTCAGGACCACTTAGCTACCTTAAATATATCTGTTTTAGTTGTGTCTGGAAGGTTTACAAATGTCTGCCCTCATGAGTTTCTTCATAAAAGTTACAAAAACAGACAACTTTAGTGTATCCTTCATTCACATCAATCCCATAGGATGTTTTCCCTCTGCCTTGCTGTTGAATCTCTTTTTGTAGCAATAAATCTCTGGGGTTCCGTATACTGAATCTGGTACTGAAGATGTCCATACTGCTTTTTATACATCTAACATTTATTGTCCCATTGGTGGCTACAAAGATAGTAAGGTGGTTTGGATAATCTGACCATCTGGTCCCTGTCAGACAGAATAAGACAGTAAACAAATTCTCTGCATTGGATGGATCAACTCTGTATGTAGTTCTATATTATTTGTCACTTTTGTCTTTTTGTGGTGAGAATTCCTATAATTGAGTTATCCATTGCCAGGAAACCAGGTCACAAAACAATAGTTTAGTTGGACTATTAGCCATTGTCACTTCAGAGATTGAGAATTTATTCATATAAATTTTAGAGTTATTATTTTAACAATTGCTATAATATTTCATTTGTCTTATGATATTTATTTTGTTGATTTTGTGTTTGTCTTTTTATATATGTGTATGTGGATGAGGAAAACGTTTCTATGTCGTTCTGAAGAAAAATTAATGAGAATTTATAATGCCATATTACTATGGCTAATTTATGAATTAAAATTTGCCAAAAGTATGTATCTATAAGAAAAAAAAACCATAGTATATATTGTGTTCAGTGCTATCTGCATACACTTGGGTCTTGAATGTATCACATATGGATGGGTGGAGGAGGGTTTCTTTATACTGTTTAGCTTAAGTATTTTTTTAGCATACCATCATTTCTCAAATAAAGCCTGAAACTCACTTTGCTAGTTTTGTAATTGTTCTTCTTTAAATCATTCTTGAATTGTTTTTCTGTACTAAAATGTGTGTAATTGGTACATCTATACTCCTATCAGTCAACCTTAGTGTGTCCTTTTCATATTCATTGTGTCTACCAAACAATCAAACTATTTAATTTATTTCCTAAATATAACCAGTGTTTTACTTTTTTCTTGCATAGGCCTTTGTTATAGCCTGCCAATTACTCTCTCAATTAACTTTGACCCTTCTATAAACCATATTAACCAGTGAAGCAAAAATAATTGTTAAACAGCAAAACTAATTACATGATTTCCTTATTTGAATCCCTACATTGTATTATCATTTATTTTTGCATAAAAGATAATATACTATACATGGTCTATAATCTCCTACATAATGTGAATATTCTTCATTCTCTTACCTCAATGTACACATGTGTGTCTTCTCAGCCTATGCTTCATACAATGACTTTCCATCCCAGTTTCCCTTTTGCCTCCAAATTTTCATATGCATAGAAGGACCTCATCCTCCTCATTTTTCTCTATATTTCTTCTTCTCTTTTTATGTTCCCAGATCAATGCTGTTTTCTAAAGAACTAGATGGGACTTTCCTCAATGCACTCACATGTCTTAGTTTCTACTTACTTGATTATCTTATACATCTGAGCTACACCAGATTCCTTCTGTAAGTACAAAGTTTGTGTATATCTATAATTGTTCTATACCAGCTGTTTAATAAATGTTTTAATGAATAAGGATGTTTATAAATTAATGCTTAATTTCTTTCAAATATTAAAATTTGATGCAGATATTACTTAATTTTTAAACAGTAATTTAGGAATATGTGTGTGGTTTTTTTTAATTGTGTAGCACACATTTATGGGAAAATACAAGTCCACAAACAAACATAATTATGATGGAAGCAACTAGTGATATAGCAACCATGAAGAATGTGCTGCTTGTCAAAGAAACTGTCTGCAATTTACATGATAGCTTTATGTAAAATTGTAGTTAGAGAGTGGTAAGTTTAAATTATATTGATTAGTGACTTTATACTGGTCAGAACTTACATCCAGAATTCTCTATAAAATAATTAATAAATTGGTGTACATAAATGAGTAAATGACTTATAAAAATTACCCTGTGCCATTATTTTGTACATTATTTTCCAAAATAGATGAAATGCAAAGTAGTACCCCCCTTACCCTCCCCACACACTCCATAACAAGGATTCTCTAGTTAAATTATTTCACTGCATAAATCACCTGATTTAACTCCCAGAGATAATTGTCCTGATATTTCTTTTACTTATGGCTTATGTGTTTTTAAAATTTTTGCTTGCTGAAGAGAATTGGAAAGAGTCCTAATTATGCAAGATTTATAGCTGATATAAGAGATACATACTGTTTTAAAGGGGAACATGGGATTTATGAATTGACCACAAAGGAAATTCTGTCTGAAAGATTTAATGGGACTGGGATTTGAACAAAATATATTTGTTCTGTTTTTTTGTTTTTCTGATACTATGTTGTCAGGACCAATTTAATTATTAAGTGTCATGGAATCTCACATAAAAGTTTTCTTAACGCCTTCTTTTTTATTTTAATTTAAATTCTTTATTGTTTAAAGTATTACATAAGTCTCCTTTTCCCCCCATTGACCTCTCTCTGGCCAGTCCACCCCCACCCCTGCACAAACCCTCACTCCCACCCTGTCTGTGTCCATTGCTTATGCTCATATATATGCATACAAGTCCTTTGGTTGATATCTTACCCCCTCACTCTCCACCTTCCCACATTGGTTGGACAGTCTGTTCCATGCTTCTATGTCTCTGGTTATATTTTTGTTCATAAGTTTATTATTATGCTGTTCATTATGTTGCATAAATGAGTGAGATCATGTGATATTTATCTTTCTCTGACTGCCTTATTTTACTTAGCATAATGCTATCAAGTTTCATTCATGCTATTGCAAATGGTAATAATTCCTTCTTTTTTACAGCAGCATAGAATTCCATTGTGTAGATGTACCATAGTTTTCTAATCCACTCATCTGCTGGTGGGCACGTAGGCTGTTTCCAAATCTTAGCTATTATAAATTGTGATGTTATGAACATAGGTGTACATATATCCTTTCTGACTGATGTTTTTATTTTTTGAGGGATGTATTCCTAGAAGTGGGATCACTGGGTCAAATGGAAGTTCCATTTTTAATTTTCTGATGAAACTCTATACTGTTCTCCACAGTGGCTGCACCAGTCTGCCTTCCCACCAGCAGTGCATGAGGGTTCCTTTTTCTCTGCATCCTCACCAGCACTTATCATTTGTTGTTGATGATAGCCATTTGCTGGCTGGGGTTCCTTGGCCGAGGCGCCCTGCCCAAGGACAGAAAGCCTTGGCCAGAGGCTTTCTGGCCTTGGGCAGTCTGGAGCTGGGGTGGAGCCACCCAGTGATCGCCAGGGGTGAGCCATCAGTAGGACATCCCCTGAGGGCTCCCAGTATGTGAGAGGGGGCAGGTTGGGCTGAGGAACCACCCACCCCAGGGCAGGAATTTCATGCACTGGGCCTCTAATCCTATCTAATAAAAGAGTAATATGCAAATTGACCATACATCTGCTAGACCAACAAGCCATGCCCACAAGTCACAGGCACCAGGGGATCAGAGCAAGTATACAAATTAACCCAACCAAGATGGCAGTTAATTTGCATATCCAGGCACAGAAGGAAGCCAAGCACTGCAAAAGGAAGCAAAGCTGTGAAGTGGTAAGCAAGCAGGGTGGGGGTGAAAGGAGGGGAGCAGGCAGGTTGTGGAGAAAGAAGGGAACCGGGCAGGGCAGGGAGATGGGAGAGAGTGAGGGAGTCGAGACTGGAGAGAGGGAGGTAGTGGAGAAAGAAGGAAGTGAAGCAGCAGAGAAGGGAGCGAGGCACTGGAGACAGGAGGGAATGAGGCAGCAGAGAAGGGAGAGAGCTTTGCTCAGGCCACAGGAAGCCTTATTCTTGCAGGAATCTTCCTGCAATAGGTCTCTAGTATATATATAAAACCATATCTGAGAATAATATAACTCTAATGTCACTTGTATAAGTATTTGTTTATGGTTTGTGTGGGTAAGTATGGCATGTATTTTCCCCATATTTGACAGTCTTACTTTGAGTAGATTTTAAAATCATAAATAAGCCATCCAGTTCGAGCTGAGTGTAACATGGGAGTTACATATATTCATAGGGTGTGCTTTCACTGCTCTGTGTTTCATATGTCTTTATTTGAAATTGTAATCATCCTTTAGTAGACTTGTTCTGTCAAAACCATATCATGGTGTATTTTTATTGCTCAAACCTAAAAATATTCAGCCAAGGACTACAATTTTAAAAATCTTTGCAAATAAATTGAAAGTTATACATGTGTATACTATAATATTATGGATGCAATAAAATAGGTGAGCAAAATTACTTTAGGCCTAATTTAGTTTTATCCTCTCTGCTAAAATTTCAGAGGTTTAAAATATTATCTTCCAGATCAACTATATGTTAACAATATGATAGTTGAAAACCTTCCATTGATAGTCAGCACCAGGTAATTATTTTAATTACCTGCCATCATTTTATTGAATCCCTTCAGAATAGCCCCCCCCCCCCCCTTTTCAGTTTCATATGGCTAACGCAGGTGACATTGTTGCTTAGCAATTTTCTCTCTGAATCTTTAGGGTAGTCTGAAGTATAATCACCAAATCCTATACTCCTAAAGCCTTTTTCTCTTCCTTACATTTTATTTATGGAGAAAATTGTGACCCTGAAAAATAATCATATCATCTTAGCTTCAAAATTTCTCTCATCCATTTTTTTTCTTTCTCATTCTTCATTCCAGTGTGCATGTGGGGGGAGGGGGGAGGAGGGAAGCACTCTTTTTCTAGTTGACTCTGTCCATTCCTGGACACCAAATTGAAAGTGCATACATGCCACTGGCATGGGAAGAAATCTCATAGGAAAAAGATTTTTCATGAGTCCTTTGTGAGAAAATGCCTCAGAGAAGGATGGAGGTGTCTCTTCCTGGCAGAAGAGCAAAGTGGCATTTGGAAGAGAGGAGAAACAGATGGTGACTGGGAAAGGGACATGATAACGTCTCCTTTTCATCAAATAAGCACTGGTTGAACATGAAAACTACAGTTAACAATAAATACATTTGGTAAACTTTCAAGTGATGGTTCATGGTAAGTATGGATTAACCACTTGATTCCAGAAGTATAAAATATATAGAGCCCCAACTAAAGTTTTCTTTGTTCATGAAGTTGGCCAGAAAAAAGGGTATGCTTTTAGTATCTAATAGGAAAGATCATTTACAGCTCATCTCAAAAAAATAAAATGATAAACATGGAAAATTTTGTGTGAAAAGAGAGGTATATAGTCTAAATTTATAACAGAATAGGTTGAGATATGTTATTTCATTTTAAACTCCTTACTATAATTTTGTGACAAGAGTGATTCTGTAACATATAAAACACACAAGGAAAATGAAGTGAGATTTACTTTACCAGGTTGTCATTTTGAGCAGCCAAAGCTGATACAACTTTATGTTGTGTTTATGCTTCAATGTATTGTCTAATAATTTACATTATATATTTCTCCAGAAAAAGATAGGAGTATCCAATGTTATTATTCTTTATTTTTGTCCTACCATCTGTGTCAATGTTTTAGAATAAATAACATTTTAAAATGTGTACAACTGAATACATTTCAATCATTATTTCTTACCACTATTGGCTATTCTAGCAACATTTAACATTATCTACTAACTAGTGTCCCAGTGCACAAATTAATGTACATTGAAAGGAAATTAGTTAGAACAAATATTTTAATATCGCTATTCACCCTTTCTCTATAATAGAATTGTCAACCAAAATACAATCAACAATGAAAGATTAAAACACACACATGTATTGGCACCAGCGAGAGCTTTATATATATCACACGTGCAAGTCAATTTAGCCTTTTATATATGAAGAATAAACTTGCTTATTAGACCTACTTTCTGATGTAGCTAAACTTTTTCCAGCCCAGTGAAGCACCCCAACTTCTCTTTCAGGTAACTGTCAGCAACACAGCAGTAAATATCAACATGAAGCAGATTATTATTGTAGATCACTCAGGGAGAACAAAGGGTAAAATATTTAACTGCAGTAATGTTTGACTATATTCTATGTAGTAAGAAAACCTAAAGTTATTTCCAAGGTCCACCATTTCTTCTTTTCAGTCAGGTCAAGTTTCTAAGTTTTCTAAATCTCCATTTTCCAGCTAATGAAAAAAAAAAAAAAAGGATTCCACCAAGTCTCCTATCTACCTACTCCAGGACCTCTGTGAGGGTCAAATTAGGTGAGTCACGTGAAAACGCTTCAAGACATTTAGTTAAAGTGTAAAATAGTTCCACCTAGCTATAAAGCAAGCCATGTTTCTGGGCTGAAGAAACTTCAAGGAGGCTAGTTGTCCCTAGGGAGAGGAAGCCAGGTGTTGGTATGTGACATCATTACCCAGTGCCAACAGCAATTGTTTCCTGGCCAGCTTGGTTGTGGGCACATTTTGCACCATGGCAGCATCTCCTGCGATTTGGTGGGCTGTTGTTTCAGGGTGGTGGCAGGGCCTATATGTGTGTATCATTGATAGTAACTTGAAGGTATCATGGATGATCAGTCCATTATTTGAGCAGAGCAGGAGGGAAGAAGGAAGGGGAATGGAGGGAAGGGAAAAAGACACTGAAGATCCACACTGTGTCTATGACAGGTTTGGGAGTATTCAATTCAAGTGCTCAAGAAGGTGCTATAGCAGTGATGAACAAAAGTAAATAAGTCAAGGATTGTAATTGAGTGTGTATTTCTATGGTAGAAGGTGAAAAATAAGAATATAAATATTGAACAGTTTTAGGTAGCAGCAAAGTTTGGACAATTGAGATCCATTCGAAGTATAATGTGAGCCATATATGTTATTTTAAGCCTAGAAGCCATAATAAAAAAAGTTTTAAAATATTGCAACATTTAATCTATATATTTTTAAAAACAGTGAGACTATCTACATTTTTTATTCATACTAATTCTTTAAAATTTATTGTGTATTTTATGCTCTTACTATGGCAGATGGCAGATGCTAAAATTTTATCACATATACTGATCTGTATTTAGGTTTACATTTTTTTAAGTTGAAAAATTAGATTTACAACCCCAAGTATTTTTTTAAATAAATATTTAACGATTGTTCAGCTCTAGCCAATTTTGCCTTGACCCACAGGTTCAATTCCAGCAAAGAGGAAGTATCTCAGTTGGAGATTCTATCTGAGGTTGGGACATATGCAGGAGGCAACCAGTCGATGCGTCTCTCTCACACTGATGTTTCTCTCTGTCTTTCTCCTTCTCTTCCACTGTCTCTAAATATCAGTGAAAAAAATATCCCAGCATAAGATAAACAAACAAACAAACAAAGATTGTTCAATCACTAATCAGCTAACGAAAATATTTGTGTTCCATTTATTTGGAAAAATTGCTTTGACTTTGGAAAAGAGGCATATCTGTTTCAAAATAATGTTTTATTTAATTAAAATCACTACCTCTTGTGTAATATTAATTCCATAAACATTAAATTTAAGTATTTCATAAACTAAATAATGATTCTAAGTTTATCTCTATCAAAAAACTTCCTGGAGTTTGTAGCCCCCAATTTAAATTATGCTGCTTGTACTTTCAATAATAAATAATGATTTACAAAGTAAATAAATAAATTATGCTTCTTAGTAAAATTAAGACTTGAATGTGGATTCATACCACAAACTACATAAAATTACTATTGGTTTACATGATAGAAAAATTTTATTTCAACAAAGATTTTTATCTGCGTCCAGCTAAATCACCTATAAAACTTCCCTTTTTGAATTTAGCATTTTCTAATTGTATCTGATATTAGTTAAAAAAAGATAAATTATGCCCTGAACAGTTTGGCTCAGTGGATACAAAAACACACACAAATTAGTAATTATACAGCTTCTCAAATCCCACATAATTCATCTAAAACTAAATAAATATATTCATATTTTATACAATTATAAATTAATTGGATTTTGATGCTATTATATGCTAAAGATCTTGAATTATATAATTGGTGATAATTCAAGACTTCATCTTTTGTAAAATATTATTTTAATATATTTCTCATCAATTTCTGTTATTTAAATGACAATTTACCATGTCTTCAACTAAAAATTTGTGTGTATGGTATGTGTGTGCCTGTGTTTGTGTGTGCGTGTGTTTGTGTGTGCGTGTGTTTGTTTGTGTGTATGTGTAAGAATCCAAACTCATTTTATAGCTGCTCAGTTGCAAACTCAAAATCACTTAAAACCATTTAAAAATTTTATTTGAACATTTAATTCAGATTTCAAGTAACTGATTTTATTGGATATTTTATTTTTTGCTCTTGAGAAGTAACATCTAATCAAATTTTCTATAAAATGTGTCTTAATATTGTCCACATTAATATATTTTTTAATATTTTACATTATAATAAGTTTTTCCATTTGTTCTGCTGCAGCCAATTACAAATCACAAACATTATAAAATGTATCAAAAAACTATTTGCCTAGTCCTTTTTTTTCTTTATTTTCTTTTCATTTCTTTTTTTTTTTTTTTTTTTTTACATTTTGGTTGTTGTATTAGTTTCTGTATCTCCATTCAATCTGCATTATTAGTGTGCTTTGATTTTAAACTAAAAATTGTTTTTGAAATGCCAAAGCTCCTCAATGGAGAAAGGACAATTTATTCAACTAATGATGTTGGGAAAACTAGTTATCTACATGTAAAAGATTGAAGTTTAACTCTTATTTTACAACACATATAAATATTAACTCAAAGTTTATTAAATATTTAAATATGACCTAAACATATAAAACACCTAGAAAAAACATAGGGGAAATAGCTTTGTAACATTAAGAGAACAGGAATCAAATGAAAAGATAGACAAATGGGAGTAAATAAAATTAAAGGAAAAAAAACAAATTAAAACTATCTATAGGATAGAAGAAAATATTAGCAAGTCATACATCTGATAAGAAGTCAATATCCAGAATATATAAAGAACTCTAAGAATTCAGTGAAAAACATCAAATAACCTGATTTTAAATATAGACAAATAACTTGAATAGACATTTTTCCAAAGAGCATATGAAAAGATGTTCAATATCACTAATATTAGAAAATTTAAATCAAAACTATAGTAAGATATCTCCTACCTAATAGGATGGCTCCCCAAAACAATAACAACAACAAAAAACAGGGCAAGAAAGCAAGAGATATTTGCATACCACGTTCCCAGGAGCACCATTCACAATAATCAACAGGTAAAAGCAACCCAGGTTTTCATCCAATGATGAATGAATTAGCAAATGAACAAAAAAGTAGATATACACAGACCAGGGATATAATTTAGCCTCTAAAAAATAAAATTATATCACATGGCACAAATGGATGAACCTGAGTATATTATGCTAAAAGAAATAACCCTGTCACCACAAGAGAAATAGTTATGACTCCACATATATGAACATCTAAAGTTTTCAAATTTATAGGAACAGAATGTACAGTGGTGGTGACTAGGGTCTGGTGGAGGAAGGAAAGGAGAATTGTTTTTTAATGGATATAAAGTTGTAAGATGAAAAAGTTCTGCAGATCTGTTTATCATCAATATGAATATACTTAACACTGTTGAACTGCATAGTTAAAAATGGTTAAATAGTAAACATGTTTTGTTTGTTTTCACCATGATTAAACAAAGAAAAGAGTATATTCAGAATGAGACCAAAAAGAATATCCATGAAGAGTGTTACAAACCTTATCATAACAATATCAAGTAAACAAAATTCTTCATTGGACAGTTACTTTTAAATAAAATGGTAAGTCTTTTTAAAAAATATACTTTTGCCCTGGTCTGGTGGCTCAGTTGATTGGAGCATCGCCCATACAACAAAAGAAGATTGTGCATGTGGGGGGCAACTGATGGATATTTCTCTCTGTCCCTCTCCCTTTCCCTTTTTCTAAAATAAGTAAAGGTAAGGATTTCAGAAAGAAGAAAAAACACGGAGAAGGAGGAGAAGAAGAATTTCATTTTCAAAATGGCAGACACAGTGTGGAGAGTAATTCCCTCAGGCTTTGATTTAAAAAAAAATGCTGGTAAGGAAAGCCATGCCTTCCAGTAGTACCTTCTCAAGGCGTCTGGGCATATGGTGGTCAAATTAACCTACTGTTCCCTTCAGAGCAACTAAACTATCAACAGACATCTTCCTTATTTTAGGCCTTTGTCTCCTTTTTCTTATAGCATTTATTTCAAAACACTTGTGATTTTTTTTCTCTGCCTCTTGAGGTATAAACCTCTTTCAAAGCGCCTTGCCAATTTGGTAACCCAGAAATGACCTTCTCAAGGACCTGGCAGCCAACTCTTTGAAGTAAAATCTTCAGTGAAGATGGTGCTGCTCTCTCTTTGCTGTTTCTGTGGAAAGGTCGAAGCCTAACGTTGAGAGTCTTGCTCCAAACTGTAAAACTGCCTCCTGTCATGAAGATATGAGAAACTTGACTTTTGTGTGGACAGCGCCAATTAGCAACAGAGATGGCCTATGATCCCACATCTCAGGTTTTAAAAACATTCCATGCTTTTATTTCAGTATAGTTGAATTCTGAGTGAGATATGGCTTTGCTTTACTATTGTAAAAGCCTTGAATAAACCCTTACTTTTATGGTTAATTTTGTCTGATGCAATTTTTGCTTTGACTGTGTCCAAGTAAATTACAGTGATAGCAGAATTCATTACATAGTATAAACTTTGCATCATTTAGCAAATATCCATATACACTGAGTGCCCAGATCATTATGACCTCTGAATGCATAATATTCTGGCCAATCAGTGTATATCCTATATAATAAAAGGCTAATATGCAAATTGTCCCCTCGATCAGGAGTTCAACCAGCAGGCAGGCCAACCAACTGTCCATGTCCCCTCCCACTGTCCAGGCTGGCTGGACTCCCTCCCATGCATGAACTCATGCACTGGGCCCCTCATATATATTTTGAGTGGCCAGGTTATTATGCATTCAGAAATCATAATAATCTGGCCATTCAGTGTATAATAAGCATTTAGAAAACACTTGTTGAACTGAATTTTATTTAAAAACTCTGTCATTTGAATTTTCTTGGGCCTTTACATACAAATATTGGGTCACATGAATGGAAATTTATTAAGTCATAATGCATACTTAATGTTAACTACAATTGCACAAATAATTTTATTATTTTTTCACTCAACTTATTTTTATTTAGTGGTTAGATCCAATAGTAAATTAGTACTAAGGCTATTTTAAGTATACCTACACAAAAAAAACCCTGCTTTGTAAAATAACAAATTTTCTCTAATTTTTTTTTGTTTTATAGTTTTGAGAAAGATTGTTTAAATATGAAAATAATGCTTATTTACAAACATATAATAATTGGAAATATTAATTTTTAATTCTATCTGATATACAATTAAAACTTTAAATTTTAGTTATCCACATTTACAATTGTGGTTTATTAAAAGTGGGGAAAATTGCCCTAACTGGTTTGGCTCAGTGGATAGAGCATTGACCTGCGAACTGAAGGGTCCCAGGTTAGATTTTGTCAAGGGCATGTACCTTGGTTGTGGGCATATGCCTAGTAGGGGGTTTGTAGGAGGCAACTGATCAGTGTTTCTCATCGATGTTTCTAACTCTGTATCCATCTCCCTTCCTCTCTATAAAAAATCAATAAAATATATTTTTAAATATAATAAGTAAATAAATAAGTAAAAGTGAGGAAAACTGATATATTTGCGTTGGATTTAGCTTACCTATCATCAGGATAATAAAACTCTAATTCAATTCATGTAACTTTGATATGATAAATGTCACTACCATCTATTTTATACCTTAAATTTGAAATGTGCCTTATGTCATATTCAAATCTCCTTAAAATATTCAAATTTTATGCTATCTGCCAAATATATTTTAAGGGTAATCCCCTTTGAATGGACAATGAAATTAGCCAAATAATTTAAGCAGTAAAGGAGGCAACTCAGCACAATCTTACAAAATTACCACATAGACTAACCAAAATGAGCACTGTGTCAGGTGCTATACAACAAGAAAACTCTATATATAAAAGCCTAAGCCATTGACCAACTGAATGACAGGTCAACCAGTTGTTATGACACACACTGACCACCAGGGGGAAGATGCTCCATGCAGGAGCTTCCCCCTGGTGGTCAGTGTGCTTCCACAGGGGGAGCACTGCTCAGCCAGAAGCCAGGTTCATGGTTGGTGAGCACAATTAGTGGTGGTGGGAGCCTCTCCCGCCTCCATGGCAGTGCTAAGGATGTCCACCTGCCTATTTAGGGAGCAGGCCTAAACTTCAGTAGCACATCACCCAAGGGCTCTCAGACTGCAAGAGGGCACAGGCCAGACTGAGGGACCACCCCCAAGTGCACAAATTTTGTGCAGCAGGCCTCTAGTAAATAAATAAAAACAGTGAAATAAAAAAGAAAGCCTATTAATCTGTGCAGTGAATTAAAAAGGAGGGTCCCTGGAGATGACTTCTCCCTGACACATAAGGATTTATAGTCCTAATCTTCTGGAGGCAGGTGAGTGGAGGCAGAAGTGAGACCATTGACCCTGTTTCAAACATAATGAGTTTCTGAGCACTTGGTAAGGCTTTTGTTCAGGAAATATGAAGAAAATTCAGAACATCATTTAAACATAAAAGATACATGTCAATTACATTCATTATGCTACATCAGATATCTTACAATAGAGAACATATCCTCAGATATCTTACAATACAGAAGCATATTTCTTATTTCCCTATTCCCCACCCCCTGAGTCAGTCCCTACACCCCCACCACCCAAACCTGCTCAAAGAAGTCATGAAAACCACTACTGGCAAATACTAATACACATCATATGGCTCTTACCTTGCTCAAAACCTACTTCATGATGTTCTTTCACTCATTGTGCTTCGTTCACTCTAGTCTAAAACTTCCTAGATATATCTAAAATTTTACCAACTGAAAATTAATTATTCTGTTACTTTTTCATGAAAAAACTTTGTCTTTTATTCCATACTTATCTGACACCTTCTGTTTCAAAATAATCTTAGGAAGTAATTCCTTGACACCCACTAGCAGATTATATTAACACCTTGTGTTCTATCAGTACACTTTCACGATTTATAAATCTTATAAACATTTATAATTTTTCATTATTTTAGTGAATAAAAATAAGTTATATCTATATCTTCTAAAATATCAGAACCATGTCTGTTTTGTTTATTCCTGTATGCATAATACATTTAGAAGTAGAGCCTTTAGAAGATAATCCTATCTAATAAAAGAGTAATATGCAAATTGAGCATAAATTCTATCAAGCCACACACCCCAGCCACACCCATCAGCCAATCAGGAGAAAATTATACAAATGAACCCCAACAAAGATGGGTGCGGCCATTAAGAGCAGGAGGGAAGCTTGGGTTTTCCTGGCAACTAAGGAAGCCAAGCATTCCACCTGCCCTTGCCAGCCTAGGCCTCCACTCAATGCTATAAAGTTTCAATTATAGAAGATATATCCCAACAGAAATGTCGACAGCCATGAAGCTGGAGAGAGCAGAGGCTAGGGTTGCGTGGGAGATGGAGGAGGCCAAGCTTCTGCAGCCCTAGCTGGCCTACATCTCCATTCTAGGCTACAAAGTTTCAGTTATTGAAGGTAAATGTCCCAACAGCAATGGCTGCCACCACAGAGCAAGTAGAAGGCTTGGCCCCACTCCAGGCAACAAAGTTTCAATTGTATAACATAAATTAATCCCAGATCTGAGGGCCTCCACTTGGGTAGCTGGGGGTCATGGCCAGCCTGAAAACCACCACAGGCCCCTCGCCCAGACTGCCTTATGCCCCAAAGGAACTCCCACCCTGATTTGGGACACTCTTCAGGGCAAACGTGTTGGCCTCCACCCATGCACCAGGCCTCTATTCTATCTAATAAAAAAGTTATTTGCAGATTGACCATCACTTCAACACACAAGAGGACTTCCCCCATGTGGTCAATGATCCTGCCCCCATGTGGACACGAGATGGCCACCACAAGATGGCCAGCAGTGGAAGACAGTGAAAGGTTTCAGGTCTGCAAGGGAGGGCAGTTAGGGATGACCAGGCCAGCAGAGGAGTAAAATTGGGGGCAGACAGGCTGGCAGGGGAGGTGTTAGATATCAATTAGGCTGGCAGAGTAGTGGTGAAACAGTAGGGGTGAACAGTCTGGCAGGCAGAAGCAGTTAGGGAAATCAGGGAGGCAGGCAGGCAAGCAGTTTGGAGCCAGCAGTTCTGGATTGTGAGAAGGATGTCTGGTAGGATTGGGCCTAAACGGGTTGTCGGACATCTCTCGAGGGGTCCCAGATTGGAGAGGGTGCAAGCTGGGCTAAGGGACAGCCCCAGCCTCCCATGCAAAAATTCCGTGCACCAGGCCTCTAGGATATATATATATATATATATATATATATATATATATATATATATATGGCTAATATGCAAGCTGTCACCTCAAAAGTTTGGCTGGGAAACCTAGAGTTTGATAGCTCACTATGATGTGCGCTGAACACCAGAGGGTGTCATGGAATGAAGGCCCCAGCCATCATCCAGCAGCTGCTGAAGGAAGATTCTGGCTGGCAGCAAGAAGACCCCTATCAGTCCTGATTGTCTGCCAGGCCTAGGGACCTTACTCATGCATGAATTTCATGCACCAAGCCTCTAGTTAGATCTTAAGAGTGGAATTCTAATACAGTTGTTCCTTAACAACATGAGTTTGGACTGCTTAGTTCCAGTTATTCATGAATTTTTTTTCAATGAATAATGTCCAGGTAATATAAGTGTATTTTGCATCCAAGGATTCAAATGAGTGCAGATCACAGATATAGAGAACAGACTGACAACTTTCAAAGGAGAGAGGAGATTGGGGGCTGAGTGAATAAGGTGAAGGGATTAAACAAAGAAAAAAAACTCAGAAACACAGAAAACAGTATGGTGATTACAAGAGGGAAAAGGAGGTTGGGAGAGGTAGAAGAAGGTAAAGGGAGGATAAATGGTGATGAAAGGAGACATGATATGGGGTAGTGAACACAAAACACAATTTATAGGTGATATATTATAGAATTATACACCTGAAACCTGTATAATTTTATTAACCAACAAGAGGCCTGGTGCATGAAATTCATGCCTGGGGGGTCGGGGAAGGGTGTCCCTCAGTCTAGCCTGCATCCTTTCCAGGGATGGATGTCTGACTTTCCATTTTGGCCTGATCCTACCAGACATCCTTCTCACAATCCAGAACTGCTGGCTCCAAACTGCTTGCCTGCCTGTCTACCTGATTGCTCCTACCCGCTTCTGCCTGCCAGCCTGATCACCCCCTAACCAATACCCTGCCAGTCTAACTGCTCCCCTGACAGGCTGTTTGCCCCAACTTCCCTCCTCTGCCAACCTGGTCACCCCTAACTGCCCTCCCATGCAGGCTTGATCGCCCCCAACTGCCCTCCCTTGCAGGCCTGGAACCTCCCATCTTCCCTCCTTCACCGGCCATATTGTGGTGGCCATCGTGTGTCCAAATGGGGGCAGGATCTTTGACCACATGAGGGCAGCCCTCTTGTGTGTTGGAGTGATGGTCAATCTGTGTATTACTCTTTTATTAGATAGGATAGAGGCCTGGTGCATAGGTGGGGCTGGCTGGTTTACTCTGAAGGATGTCCTGGATCAGGGTGGAGGTTTCCTTGGGGTGCGGGGTGTCTTGGGCAAGGGGCCTGTGGTGGTTTTCAGGCCAGTCACACCCCCCAGAGACCCAAGTGGAGGTACTGGAATCTGTGATTAATTTATGTTCTATAATTGAAACTTTGTAGCCTAGAGCAGACTCAAGCCTTCTGCTCACTCCATGGTGACAGCCATTTCTGTTTGAAACTTTGTAGCCCAGAATGGAGGCCTAGGCTCCAGGACTGCTGAAACTTGGCTTTCCCCATTGCCCCAGCAACCCTAGTCTCTTCTCTCTCCAGCTTCATGGCTGCCGCCATTTCTGTTGGGACATCCTATATAATAAAAGCCTAATATTCAAATAGACCGAACGGTGGAATGACCAGCAGAATGACTGGTCACTATGATGTGCACTGACCACCAGGGGAAGACACTCAATGCAATAGCTTCCCCCAGCCAGAAGGCCTCAGGCCAGCCAAGGTGGGTGTGAGAAGGGGGTCCCCATTGCTCTCCAGTTGCCCAGTAGATGAGCCCTGATTATGGGCCAGGTCTAGGGACCGTACCTGTGCACAAATTTTGTACACCGGGCTTCTAATATCTTCTATAATTGAAACTTTGTAGCATTGAGTGGAGGCCTAGGCCAGCAAGGGCAGGTGGAAAGCTTGGCTTCCTCCATTGTCATGGAAACACAAGACTCCTTCCTGCTCTCAGTGGCTGCAAACATCTTGGTTGGGGTTTATTTGCATAATTTGCTCCTGATTGGCTGTTGGGCATGGCTGTAGGTGTGGTTTGATTGGAGGTATGGTCAATTTGCATATTACTCTCTTTATAGATTATATGTCAACCCAATAAATTCAATTAAAAATAAAAACCAAATAACCTTATATTTTTGCCTCCTAAAACAACAGTTTCCAACTCACATTCCCATCTGGGAATTGAAAATACTGTTTTCAATCCTTGGTTGGTTGACTCCATGAATCTAAAGGCCCTCTGTACTTACATTTTTTGGGAATAAAAAATTGTACATGGATTTTTTACTGTACAGAGGAATCAGTGACCCTAATGCCTCTTTCCACCATGTGAGGATCCAAGCCGTTGAAAGTCTGCAAACAGAAGAGAGTTTTCACCAGAACTGAATACACTGGCACCAGCCTTGTGGACTGTGAGGCATTTACTTCTATAGTTTATAAAGCACCCAGTCTATAGTAATATAGCAACCCAAACTAAGACAATACTCATGTACTTGTTATGTATTAACATTAATTACTATTTATATTTTCCCTTTAATATTGGACCCTGATCCTTCTAACACTTCATCTTACTTGGATCCTAATACCAATATAGAGTCCCCTGTGTTCAGTTAAATCAATGAGTATTATTATAAATGTCTAGATTAGTGTGATACATATGTCTAAACTGAAGAACTTGACATGAATCTTCAAACTCAGTGTCGTGAATCACATAGACAAGCTATCAAATGGTTACAGTCTAAATGCAATGGTGTGAATGTGAATAGAATCCTATCTAATAAAGACGGAATATGAAAATTGACCACTTCAAAGATGGCAGCACCCACAGCCTATAAGGAGGGAATATGCAAATTGACCCAACAAAGATGACAGCATCAGGGCAAGGCACTTGCATTGTCTCCATAGCAATGATGCAGGTGTTTTGCCCTACCCTGGCCGCCCTGGGCCTCTAGGCGGCACACAAAGACAGAAGGCAGCTCCATACCAGAGCAAAGGCAGAAAGCGATGGCCAGAGCGAATGCCCGGGTCCTGGGAGGGGGCAACTCGGGGAAGGAAGGCCTATTCGTTCACAAATCTTCATGCATCTGGCCTCTAGTATCATATAAACAACTAACTCATCAGGGCAGGTATGCAAAGAGAATAAGAAGCTTTAAGGAGAATGATAATTTGGGATGAAAGTTAAACATTTTACTTACTAATATAGAAGCTTATAAAATAATAAAACATATAACTTGTCTAAACTTCTGTTCCCACAATTTCCTTATCATGATGTGAAGTATAATGTTTTCTTATAAAATTTTCCTTTTCATTGTTCAAGAGCAACTATTTACTGAAGCCACATTCTGGGCCCCAGAGAAAAAAGGAGACATATAGAGTGAGAGTGATGGACATTGCCATTGTGAAATTGACATGCTAGTTATGGAAAGATAAAATCACTGTCATTGGGGATTTTTACTTTATAGTCCTGATTTTATTTTACTTAGCCAGTATTTAATTTTATAATTCCTATATATTACACAACCTGGAATTATCTCTTTCTTTTCACATGTATTTCCTCCATGACACTCCAATCAAAATACGGTATATATTTTATTTTTCCTAAGTCTGAGAAGAACAGAGATTAGAAGCAGAAAAATATATGCTATTTGGGTCCATGGAAACATCATTCAGAACCACAAAGATATTGTCTATATAACTGGCTTTGATTATGTAAATGATGATAATTCCACTGTCTTTACAACTCAGCAACTTGATATATTTGTTCATACTAATGACAGTTTTATACTCTAAAGATCTGGAAGACAGGAATTGTATCTCTAATGTGCTCCAGCCTGTGCATTGTACAGATGAGTATTTCCTTGTCAACTGAGAGATAAATATGAGAGTTGTCATTTTGGAAACTTTGTAAATGGAAAAGGGTTACCTTCTACTCTGTAATAACTCAGGAACAACTGGTAAAATGTTCTTTAAGTGTAACAAAGAAATCAACCTGCAGGCTGTGTCTAAGCATAAAAATTCCATCCTAAATTATATCTACGAAAAGGTGTGATTGATAGAAAACAGTAATGAGAGATGTCTCACAAACCTCACTACCATATGTTAAGGTCACATTTCTGAGTAATACGATAGAGTCTGCAACATAATATTATTGACGTTGATTTATTAATATTGATTTCTAAGCTGTACAACATAGTCAAAGCTGTTTTCTTTTACTTTCTTTCCTAAGCAGATCAAAGTAATAATGTTGAATTATAGATTGTGACTTGTTCTGATTTTTTATAAAATATCAAGAGGATGACTTTTCAATGTCATATTTCATGAACAGTAATTAATTGCTTTAAAGTGTGCATTCCAATAAAACTTACTCAGTCATTTTACATTTAAGCATGAATATATTTAGAAGAAATAAACATTGAAATTGAAAATTGTATGATTAAAACTACAAAAATAATTTTACTTGTTATTTCTAACACAGGCAATGTAGATGTAGCATAATTATACATATAATTATATAATAATTTTACATCTTAATGGTATATCTAATTTTGGTAGTTTTTTTAAGAATCTTTATGATTAAAAAGTAGATTTTTAATACTTTCTATCTACCTGTTGTTTTCTAACAATACAAGAAAAAAATAACATGAATGGTTCTGTGTCTTCAAAAGTTTTGCCAAGGATTATTACACCTATTATGAATCCTATATGACAAAAGTCTAATATGATGTCTGGTCATCCGGTTAACCAATTAAAGTGTAATATGCTAAGGATATGCTAAGGCCTCTCAGCTGTACTCTATGATGTGCACTGAAAAGCAGGAGGCAGATGCTCCAACCAGTAGGTTAGCTTGCTTCTGGGGTCTGGCTGATCAGGACTGAGCAAGACGAGCCGGACATACCCTGGAGCCCTCTCACAGTTCCTCCCTGGCTGGTCAAACTCCCGCATCCCTCCTCAGCCTCGATCATGCACCAGTGGGATTCCATGGCCTGGTCTGAGGGATGGGGCCGAAACCAGCTCTCCAGTCTCTCCCAAGGGGTCCGAGATTGTGAAAGGGCAGTTCCCGAGTGACCCACCAGAATCTGGCTCCCTCCTCTTTGATTCCGAATGTGTAACCTAAGAACTGCAGCTACAAGTCACCACAGCTCTCAGCTCCTGCGCTAAGCATCTGCACCCTGGTTGTCAGTGCGTGTCATAGCTACTGGCCGGTCAGTCAATAGGCTGGTGGGCCAGTAACTTAGGCTTTTATATATACACTAGAGGCCCCATGCACAAATTTGTGCATGGGTGGAGTCTAGCAGGCCCACCCTGATAGTGGCCAATCAGGCTGGGCTAGCAAGTGGGAGAGGCTGTGGGCAGTTGGCCATCTGGCCCTGCCCCCTGGTCAAACTCCAGATAAAGGGGCCGATTTACATATTAGGGATTTTTATATTGGATATATATCATCATATATAATAACACCCTAATATGCAAATTGACCAAATGGTGGAATGACCGACAGCATGACAGGTCACTATGATGCACGCTGACCACCAGTGGGCAGACGCTCAATGCAGGAACTACCCCATGGTGGTCAGCACGCTCAACCAGAAGCCACGCTCAGCAACATCAATGGGAGTGCAGCAGCAGCAATGGGAGCTTCTCCCACCTCCAGTGCAAGCAGGTGGTAAGGAGTGAGGGTTCCCAAACTGTGAGAGTGATGTCTGACTGCTAGTTTAGGTCAAATCCCCAGAGAATCCCTCAA
Organism: Antrozous pallidus; assembly: GCA_027563665.1. NCBI lineage: Eukaryota > Metazoa > Chordata > Mammalia > Chiroptera > Vespertilionidae > Antrozous > Antrozous pallidus. Next base: position 28,819,976 of record CM050519.1, read on the forward strand.
GGGGTCCCAAACTGTGAGAAGACACAGCCTGGGCTAAGGGACCTTCCCCTAGGGCATGAATTTTATGCACCAGACCTCTAATATTATATATAAGATTACACACTCTTAAAGTTACTGTTAACAAAAACAATTTTTGAACTTTTCAGAATCTCTTATTAACACAGTACATATAATTAAGATAAATTATAAAATATTAGATTACACTAATAATTTAATAACTAAAACTATAGTTTTATAGGGATTAGAATTATTCTAAATGTAAACATGTTGCTACTAGTTTCCATTTCCTAACTTCTCTTCAGATAATAACTGACTATTTGTTGAACAATCTATTCCTTCATCCATGTTTTCATTCATTTTCTTCATCACTATTTCCTGTATTGATTTGCTATATACTGGTTGCCTAGTGCCTTATTCTACTCAATCTACCTTTTCAGTTTAGACTTAAGGCTTTATCAATCTCTAATTTCTTCTCCTTAATTTAAAAATATATTCTGTTTAATGTGCAATTTTGTTAAGGGATTATAAATAATTGGTGAAAATTTATCAAATTCTTTCTCCATTTTCACATGTTAATGCAAGTCAGTGCTACAATCTAGTAGTTTGCAAACTACTTAAGAGGAATAACAATATATTTGGTTTATGTTGCTAGTTCTTAGTGTAGTGAATCCTTCATTGGCTTATATCTCTAAATATGTAATGTTATTAATATTTAATATCACTCTAAATATTTTATCTAAATTTTTAAAGGTTTTCTCTGCGGCCAAAATCTTCATTCTCTCTTAAACAACAATAAGAATGTCAACTTATACATATTTGTTCTGTAAAGTTCAGAGATTTCTTCTCTTCATCTTACCTCTGCATCAACCAATATATGTAGTTTTGATACCATTGATATTTTCATCAACAAATATGAATATGGATTGATCTCTTTAAATAAGCATAATTAATGTCACTACATAAATGAAATTAGTTATGTATTTAGTTTTATATAAAGGTGATTTCAAGGAGCTCACATAAATGTGTCTGCAAACAAGGCAAGATATCTGCCGTAAATATTCCTTGCAATAAATTCCTCCTCTAGATTATGTGCAATAATTTAAAAGTATCTGCTGTTATGCAGTTGACTGATTGACTCTTTGAAAATCTATCACCAAGAAATTAATTGGATGCTGCACAGTTACTCATAGTTGTTCTAGTTATGTCATTAAGTCAACCAAAATTACTGGACCACAAAATGAACATTCTAGTTATTTGGGCAGAGTCATCTGAACTGGAAATGATTATGCATTGATCAAGTCAGGTTCTCTGGGGTTTGGTTGTTATGAGAACTCAAAGGTTTGAACTCATCACATTTTTTTGTTGATTCGTTAATTGTGTCTGTATAGCTTCTGATACAGAATTCACTGTTGAAAATCCTTTTAGATGCAATATTTGTCCCTTTTTTCCTGTTTCATTAGACTTTGCCATAAAAACTTGAATATTTTAACATAGCACTGTTGAAATTTTCAGGCTTAAGAGACTGCAGAAATGACAATATATTTTGTTTTTAGCCAACTAAATATAGTTTGATTGATAACATGACCACTTTCTGTGTGAATCAGCATTTTAAAAGTCTTCATTGCTAAACATTTCAATGAATAACAAAATACATTGAATGTGTATGCTTTCATTTGCAGTGACTTTTATAGTTATTGTCAGCAGTTATAAATTAAATGTTTTGGAGAACTAAATGTATAAAACATAACTATACCACTTGGAACTGGATATTTTTCCAGGTAGTCCTTTTGTAAAAACAAAAGATAGATATTAAATACATTTAAAATGTAGTTACATAGGATATGTTAATTTTATTGCTGCCACCTTTGCTTTTCATAGTAGCATTACTGTTGTTAATTTAAAATATGTAAATATATAATTTTTGAAATGTATTTAGTCCTACTGTGACCATTACAATAATCTACATAATAGTTAAGGAAAACCATAAGAAATCATATTCACCATATACAATCATATGGTTTATGCAATAATTTTGGTAGTTCTATTCACAAACCAAAAAAAGATAAAACTTCTTTTTAAATCAGCATAATTTGACACACACATTGAAAACTTTTAGACATGTATCTTTTCCTTCAGCTACTTTGTTTTATTTGTTCTAAATTAATTATACTCTAGTTCATTCAAGAAAGGATTTGAGAAAAAATATTAAAATACAATATGTATATTGTGAAAAAGTCTTATGAAGAGAAATATTGCCAAGACAAGTTAAAATATACAGTTATTGAATATGGATTGATCTCTTTAAATAAGCATAATTAATGTCACTACATAAATGAAATTACTTATGTATGCAATGTGATTTTTTGTGGTTGAGTTGCACTTTATACTTTGAAGATTTTAGGTTCTAAAGAAAAAAGTAAACTCAGTTGGTACAAGATTCAAATTACAAATAAAAACATGCCACTGTTAAATGGAAGCAGTTCCTTCTTTGATTTTATTTTGTATTGTTTCCAATATCAAGATATAAAAACAATAATCTGAAAATCTTACAAAACACATATCCCTAATAAACTTTGGTATCAGCCAGGTGTATACAAATTGATAGTTACAATATAATCAAGGAGATGTAAATTATAGCATAGAGAATATAGTCAATAATATTGCGATAACTATGTATGGTGCCAGATAGGTATTAAAAATATCAGGGATGAAGGAAACACTTTGTAAAGTATGCAATTGTCTAACTGGTACATGATTTTTTAACTGGAATACACGGTGTTCCCCAGATTCTTTGTCCGTTGGGGTTGAAGGATGAGTCCATGCACTGAAGATGAAATAGCAAAGATGGAGGTTTATTGAAGGACAAGTATAGACTCCCACATAGGTAGAGAGAAAAAGTCCCACTGACTTTCTATTTCCATAGTTAATAAAGGCTACAAGTACATGTGTCCTGATATCGCTTCTGATGGTCAATATTGCCTTTTGAATTGGTTCCTATAGTAACTCCTGAGTCCCTCCTCTCTCATTGTCCTCCTATTCCTTCTAAGCTTCCTCCCTCTTTCTTTATTTTATAAACTGGAGACACAATGCAAGAAATTCATGCATGGGGGGGGGGTGTCTCTCAGCCCAGTCTGCACCTCCTCCAATCTGGGACACCTTGAAGGATGTCCAACTGTCCTTTAAGCCGATCCCAGTAGGGATCCAGGAATTCTGGCTCCCAACTGCTTGCCTGCCTGCCTTCCTGATTGCCCCTAACCGCTTCTGCCTGCCAGCCTGATCACCCTCTAAACACTCCCCTGCCAGCCCAGTTGATTCCCAACTGCTCCTCTTCCAGCCTGATTGCCCCTAACTGCCCTCCCCTGCAGACCTCGTCATCCCCAACTTTCCTCCTCTGCTGGCCTGGTCACCTTTAACTGCTGTCCCCTGCAGGCTTGATTGCCCCCAACTGCCCTCCCTTTCAGGCCTGCTCCCTCCCAACTGCCTTCCCCTGCTGGCCATCTTGTGGTGGCCATCTCGTGTCCATATGGGTGCAGACATCTTTGACCACATGGGGGCAGCCATCTTGTTCATTGGAGTGATTGTCAATTTGCATATTATTCTTATTAGATAGGATAGAGTCCTGGTGCACTGGTGGAGGCCAGCTGGTTTGCCCTTCAGAGTGTCCGGGATCAGTGTGGGAACTCCCTTAGGGTGTGGGGCTGCCTGGGAGAGAGGCCTGTGGTGGTTTGCAGGCCAGCCACACCCCTCAGTGACCCAAGTAGAGACCCTGGTATCTGAGATTTATTTATCTTCTATAATTGAAAATTTGTAGTCTTGAGCAGAGGCCAGGGCAGGCCAGGAAGCCTGGTTTCCTCCATTGCTAGGGGCAACCCAAGCCTCCTGGTCTCACCAGCTCTGTGCCTGCCTCCATTTTTGTTGAAATTTATTTATCTTCTATAATTAAAACTTTGTAGTCTTGAGCAGAGGCCAGGGTTAGCCAGGGCGGGCAGAAAGCTTGGCTTCTTCCATTGTAAGGGCAACCCAAGCCTCCTGCTTGTTCCAGCTCTGTGGCCGGTTGACAATCTTGGTTGGGGTTAATTTGCATACTCACTCCTAATTGGCTGGTGGGCGTGTCTTGGTATAGTGGAGGGATGGTTAATTTACATGCTTCTCTTTTATTAGTGTGGCTATAGACCTTTTGACTACACCCAGTTCCCCTGTCTTATGTAAATGTAACTGTTACCATTCCCTTGTGTTATGAAAATGTACCTTCTCCCAGCTCTCTTGTATTATAGATATGTACCTTCTCCCAGTTTGTAACCCTGTGTTTTATCCATGAGCCCCAATTCTAAAAATTCCCTAAACCTGCCTATACTCCCCTAAAATTCCTATTTCAAAACCACTATGCTGTAAACCTGAAACCAATATAAAATAATATTGAAAATAAACAGACACTGAAGCCATAGGAGCTTGCCTTAGGTGGGAATGACTATGGGGTGGTCAACTGGAAAAAAAGAAGACATGTGTTAAACTTTAGGCAATAAAAAAAAGCAAAGAAACTGTACTTCAAAAATAATTAAACACAATGTAGAAAAATTGTCTGTGCTTTTTGGTCATTTTTAAATAGTCAGAGCATGTTAATGTTCCTGACTTAGTAAGTGTTCCAAAAAGTTATTAATTATATAAATAAATTTACAACTTTCATATGAAAATCCAACCACAAAATTTAAAGATCAATTTAGTAACAGTTCTACAACAGGTTATGGCAGTGGGGTATAGATATATGTTAAAATCTACCTATAAAATATGAAATATCTAACCAATTTTACCATAGTATTTATAGCAGAGTGGGAAAAGAAGATAGCATCCGAATATATGTGGAAGATGATAAATTCAAGTTATTTTTTCTTGGGAAATCTCAGCTTGTGATACTTACTTCTCATTTTAAAAATAAAGCATTTAAGGAAAAGCCAAATTATAATAAAACTGTTAGACAGTGATAATATAGATGGCTACATAAGGGAAATAAATAATTGTAAAAAAATTGAAATTCTGAAAGTATTTTCTTGACATACTAAAAACCCCTCAAAGATATCTCTTACAGTGAACAAGTTTAATGCTATAAGAAGAGAAAAGTTTGAAAATTTTGGTTATAAAATTTGATGCAATATGTTTTTGAAATTTGTGAAGTAATTAGCATTAGCTGGAACTAACCATGGAAAGCTTTTTAAATGAACTGAACATGTTCATATATACTGCCTGAGCAAAGGACAAGGTACTAACAAAAGCGAATCCAGTATTTTATATGTACTTTTGGACAATTTACACTGAGACACTTTGGACTTTGTTGTTCCTTTCTCTTTCTTTGCCTTTCTCAGATGCCAGTATCTATAGTTCAGTAGAACATCAGGTCATATTTTAACTTCAGAACTCATGTTGATTTCTGTTTGGGCCAAATTTCCACTATTTCATAGAAACTTTATAAACCAGAATCTAATTCTACTCATCTGGGTTTTCATTAATCAATGGTTAAGGTGTAAATACCCATGTTTAATTATAATTTTTATGTAAAATCATATGTATATATTGTATGTGGATTTTCAGTTGTTCTCGCACATTGATGAAAAGACAATCCTTTTGAAACAGGAATTTTAGGGGAACATAGGCAGGTTTAGGGAATTTTTAGAATTGGGGTCTATGGAAAAAAAACAAAAAAACAAAACATGGGGCAACAGAAGGTACATTTTCATAACACAAGGAAGCCAGGTGAAACTACATTTTCTTAAGTCAAGGGAACCAGAACTAGCCAAAAAAGATCTGTATTTACAAAATAAAGGAGGAAGAAAGCCCAAAACAAATAGAAGGACTGTCAGGGAGGAGGGCCTCAGGAATCACTATAGTAACTAATTCGAAAGGGAACAGTGACCAATCAAAGGGGATATCAAGGCACCAGGATCTGCGGCCTTTATAAGCCATAGGGAAAAGGACCTCTGTGGTCTCCTTTTCCCCACAGCACATGGTAGTCTGTACTTTATCTTTAATAAATCTCCACCTTTGAGATACCATCTTCTGTCTTTGGAGTCACTCTTCAACTCCAGCGAACAAAGAATCCAGGTTCCAGTCCAAAAACTCTGTATCACTTTCTTCACTCCATTGTCTATATTCCTTTGTCAAAAATTAGTTAACTTTTTTAGGTCTATTTCAGGACTCCCTTTTCTGTTCCATTGTTCTATCCAAATGCTCTATTTGAGAATTTGTTTGTTGATTTGAACAAATAACTTGCTGGGAATATGATAGCACTGATTTTATAAATCAGGTTGGTAAGCCCTGACATTTTAATATCAAAGTTTTCTACTTCTGGACATAGAATATCTTTTTATTTATTTATGTCTCCTTTGATTTCTTTCATCAGAGTGTTACAGTTTTCCTCACATAGTTTTTGTACATATTTTATTAAATTTAAATCTAACTATCATTTTTCTAGGAATTTGTAGCCTGTTGTTTCTAGGCTATAGGCCTGCACAACATGCTATTATACAGAACAGAGGAGACTAAATCAAACACAAGAAAAATGATGCAATCAAGAGGTATGATAAGCATGAGATGTATGAAGTTGCTGCCTTTGTAACAGGGTCCCCTATTTTACAGCAAACTTATATTTTTATGTAAGTAAAAAAACAATAAAAAGTTTTATATAGTAAGTATATAAACCAATAACATAATTATTTATTACATTATCAAATATTATAGGCTGTACATAATTGTATGTACTATACTTAAAAATATTTTCGTTGATTTCAGAGAGAAAGGAAGGAGAAGTAGAAACATCAATGATGAGAGAGAATCATAGATTGACTGCCTCCTGCACTTCCCCCACTGAGGACTGAGTCCACAACCCAGTCATATACCCCTGACCTGAACCAAACGTGGCACCCCCAGTCTACAGGCAGACGCTCTATCCACTGAGCCAAACCAGCTAGGGCTGCACTCTACTTTTATCCCACTGACAGCACAGTAGGTTTTTTTATACCAGCATTACCACAAATGTGAGTAATGCAGTGCACTCGACACTACAATGACTACGATGTCACTGGGCAATAGGAAATTTTCAGTTCATTATAATTTTATGGGACTACACCATCATGTATGCATCCCTTTGTTGACTGAAAGTTATGTTACATGTTACTGTTCTCTCTGTATGAATGGCTGAAATTTTATTTGGCATCTTTTTTTCTCCTTTGTTGTCTTAGATTTCCTAGAGACACCATTTTAATTAAAATCCATCTGATTCTTACCATTTTTAGCTGTAAAGCATCATTATACAGGAACCTGCTGGTGGGAAAGTGTCCTAAAATTACAATGGTTATGTCCCAATTTTTCATGTTACTCTTTTATTAGATAGGATTGTATTTTATCCTTATTACTATTACTATAATACCTTCACCCTGAGCACTTGGTGGGACTTCTGGGGTAAAATCCCATGGGAGTGCAGGGAACATGCCTAATATTGGTTTTCCAGTGTTTTTAATCACTCAGCTAGCCCACCCTGAACTTCTACAATTTTCAGCGACAGCTTCTGATCCTCCTAAGACTGAACCCAGGAGGTGTTCTGCCCCTGAGCTTCTGTCCCAGACAAAGGCAACTCCTAAATAATGCAACAGTTTAAACGCTTGTATCTTTTTTGATTACCTCTTGTTTGCTTTTTTTCCAATGTTTCTCTTTCAATAGCAATAGAAAACTATTTTATTAACTGTAATGATGCATTGTATTTACATAATCAAAAGAATTTTCTTGTAATTATTCTTCTTTATCAAAATCTTAATAGCGCCCTAACTGGATAGAGAGTTGCCCTGCAGACTGAAAGTTCCCAGGTTCGATTCTGGTCAAGGGCATGTAGCTTGGATGCTAGCACATCCCCAGTAGGGAGTGTGCAGGAGCAGGTGACCGATGTTTCTCTCTCATTGATGTTTCTAACTCTCTTTCCCTCTCCCTTTCTCTCTGTAAAATATCAAGAAAATATATTGAAAAGAAAACTTAACCAGCTCTTTGGGCATATTTAACTCTTTTAGATAAACTTTGGAAGCTGTCAAATTCCACTTTAAATTCTGTTTGAATGTTAACTGAAATTGTATTAGTTATAGATTAAATTATATTAAAATATATTGACAACTTATTCAGTAATACTATATATATGAATGTGTGTGACTACTCTTCAATAATATTACATGCACTTTGAATTAAGTTGTCTCCCTTTTTTAACTGTATTATTTGAAGCATTTTCAATTTTTTTGTTATTTTCAGTGAAATCTTTTTTATTACATTTAATAGCTTATTGCTGGTGAACAGAAAAAAATGCATTATTTTTATTTGTTGACATTGTTTCTGGCTCCCTTGTGTAATAAATCTCATATTATATCTCATCACTTTCCAGTTGAATGCCTTGAATCCTCTGGTGCGCAAATCCAAACTTTTGCAAATAATGAAATGCTCCTGCTCACCCTCACACAAATATATCTATGAAATCTGTACATTTGTCCACAGAGGAAGCAGGAACTACATTTTAGTAACTATGTTTTGCCAGAGGAAACTGCCTTGTTCTTTGATACACCAATATTTGAAGTACTGGACCAAAGTAGTAGGCACAATGGACCATCTCTTTAAATTGTGGTTATTTAATCCATTCTGCCCCATCAAGTCTATGATGATCTTGCCCCGTTGTGTCTATTATCATATGTTAAATCTTTTCTATTATCTGTGTGTAACAAAATACCATGGCCTTGTGTATCCCATCTCCCAGCACTCCTGCTCAACTACTCTTTCCACTAGGCCTATTCTAAATTATTTGCTCCATGATCGTCAAATGTACCTAGCTCCTTGCTTTACTACTAGAACATATACTAACCTCCCTCCTCTGATGAAATATGGCTAATCCCTGGCAAAATCTCACATTTTCCCTCACTTATTCTCCAACTCTTAATAAATAAGTTTTATCAAAGACATCTGACTTAAATATCCCCTAATATAAATGTTTTATTTATTAGTTTCTCTTATATACATTTCACTGCACTTTGTCCAGTTGGCAGTCAACAATTGTGATTGTGATTGTGTCTATCTGTTAGAGCACTCTTTCCTAAGAGAGATCAAGATGACAAGGATCACACCTCTTTATTCATCACTTTATCCATATAACCAGCATATAGAAATATGCTTTCATTTATATTCTCTTGTCTTATTTTATAATTTACTTCACATTTGTAACTAACATTGGACTTACACTGCCATGGACAGATTATATTAGGAAGCATTATAATTTTGAATATCTCACATTGGTTTGTCATATTGTTTTTATTGTGTATTCTAAATATCAGTTCCTTTATGCATAGACTCCTTGAAATTCATTTTAGAAGTAACCATTACTCTGACATTTGATAGATAACTGTCTCCTTCCTATGTAGGTTTTCTACTTATATTGATTAATGTGTGATTATACAGAATAGTGCTATATTTTATATTCTAAATAAATATTACAAAACTGCTTAGTCTCTATATTCTGAAGTGATAGTCCCAAATTAAAATATATCTTTATTTCTAAAATTCTGTATAAGGTTTTGTCCTCAAAAATAGATTAAACACATTTTAAATGTGAAAAAATAACATAATCATGAAAAATACAAAGTAGTATAAAGTAATAAAACTAGAGGAAAGCTGTAGAAATATAATTCAAGTTTGAAAATGATCAGGGCACTTAGAAACAAAATAACCTAAAGCAGCCATCTATAACCACCCATTTAGATGTTCAGAAGAGGTATGATCAATCTAGCTATTCTGATTAATAAACAACTTGCTATAATGTTTTTGTAGTGAGATGTTAAAGGACTGCCTTTATAGTTTTTTTTCTGTTCAAAAGTTTATGTCCTGAAGCTCATTGCAAATTATTTTGTAAGTAACCACCTCTTAATATACCAACTTCTACCACTTTTGTTTCTCACCTAGATGTCTGACATACACTCCTAACATGATTCTATGCTTTCCATCTCCAGAGTCAATACTCTAATCTCAATCAAAGTGATCTTCTAAAAAAATCAAATGATCTTGTTCCTTGCTCAAAACTTGCCAGTGGTTATGCACATCACTTAAAATAATATCTCAAGTGCTTATAATTGTTTGCAGGACTGACTTTGTATGTTGAATAGTTTTCCAGTTTCATTTTCTATCACTGTACCATTTGCTCTTCTTGTCAGTCATATTTTTTTAAAAAGCAACTACTCCATCATTTGAATCATTAATGCAATTTAGTTTTTCTTAAAAACACTCATCATTGACTCCCATTACATTAAGTACGTTTTTTCATTAAAAGTTTCACAAGGACTTGACTCAATCTGCACAATCAATGTTCTATCCAGTTTTTTTATTGGCTCCTGTAATATAAAGATGTCAGTAATTAGGGCCTGCCCTGTGCGGCTCAGTAGTTGAGCATTGACCCATGCACCAAGTGGTTACCGTGATGGCACATGCCTGGGTTGCAAGCTCAGTCCCCAGCAAGGAATATGCAGGAGACAGCCAATCAATGCTGATGTTTCCTTCATCAATGTCTCTATCCTCCTCTCTCTCTCCTTCCCTCTCTGTCTAAAATCAATAAAATTTTGTTTTTTAAAAGTTGCCAGTAATTATAGATTGAATAAAATGAGTGAGTGGATAAACTGTCATAGCATATGTCTATAGGAAAACATAACATAGACTAACCATATTAGATTCTTTTTTAAATACATTTTTATCGATTTCAGAAAGGAAGGGAGAGGGAGAGAGAGATAGAAACATCAATGATGAGACAGAATCACTGGCTGGCTCCCTCCTGCACAACTTCTACTGGGGATTGAGCCTGCAACCTGGCATATGCCCTGACCTAGAATCAAACCAGTGACCTCTTGGTTCCTGGGTTGATGGTCAACCACTGAGCCACACATCCAGTTGGGCCATATTAGATTCTTAAATTTTAGCTTGATAAATCTAATAAATGTGAAAAATATTAAAGAGTGAGATTTTAATGTGGAAGCAAAAGTGGAAAAATAAATTAAGAATGATTCAAGAATAGGTGGAAAAATGAGAAGGGGAGAAAGCAGTATATAAAAGTAGCCTTATTATAATGCATAATCATTTAAAGATACAAGGAAATAGTATAAGAACTTCATAGAAAAACAGCTGAGGCTTTTGTTATTGTCACATTTTTTGTTTTTATATTTCAACCAAGGCTATTTTAAATGGATCTTACAGAATTAATTATAATAATATCCATTGTCTATTAAATTTCATATATATCTATTAACACCATAAATATTAATATGTAATCCTAGTGGTTGGATACTCTTGGAAAACTGCAGACATAAAATAGCAAACATTTTACAGTTGTAGCTTATAAAAATGCAAAATTATATCTGAAGAAATCATGAGGAATTATCTAAAATTACCAAGAAAATATAAAGAACTTTGTCCTTAGTAAATTAAGCTTGGAAGTGCCCATTTTCAGATTATTTCCTTTACTTAATGACTCATTTATTTAGGTAGCCAAGCTAAATAAATACTTTGTGCAAAGGATTCTGATTAAAATCCTTAAATCATTTCTGCTCCAACACACTTGAAAACTAGTTTTGCAATTTAGTGTCTGTCTTGGTTATGTTCCCAGCAGGTTATTAACAATTAATTAGCAATACTTCTCAAATGCTATCTGTGTTAGTCTACTAATTGCAGGGCAAGAAAATGGAATTTCCCTTGGTAAACAAATTGCAATCATGATCTTTTGTTTTAGATAAGGCAATACAAATTTTCCTGATATTTTTGTTGTTGTTACAGAATCTGACTAATATAGCCAGAAGGTACAAATTGTATTTATGGTGTGTGTGTGTGTGTGTGTGTGTGTGTGTGTGTGTGTGTGTTTAAACAAATAAATCAAAAGAGAATCTTAGCAGAACTTGTTTAGATTAGCAATTATAACTTGAGAAATAGCATACTTTTAATATTTTCTATCAAATGTCCTAATGAATTTTTTAAAATCAATTTCCTCATGTTTTAAAGATTCTGTTAAAATTATAGTACATATATATATATATATATATATATATATATATATACACACACAGATAGTCTATATATAGTCTTCATTACTTTCTTTGGTTCTTGCTGTGTTTGATTCATTTTATTTCTAGCTATAACCTTGTCTTACTATGCTTTTTCATACAGCTTATATTCACAGAATGCTTCAACTGGCATTAATCTTTAATATTTTCTAGTCCAGCCATCTCATTTTATAGCTCAGTTAGCTTAGGATCAGAAGAAAATAATTTGAATTTGGAAAGGTCACTACAGCAGATACAATAGATAGACTCATTCAGATATTTCCCAATTACTTTCTGTGTGCCTTCCTGGAGGGCAGAGGCTGCAAAACGAAAAACGAATCTCCTTCACTTAAGAAATGCATATCCTCAGATTCATCCAGGTGAGACTTAACACTTAGAGCTGAGCAAGTACAGGAGGAGGTTGTGCACAAAACACTGTTATTGTTTTTTAATCTTTATTTTTGAAAGTATTACATATGTCCTCCTTTTACCCCCCATTGACTTCTAGCCAGCCCTCCATCCCCAACCCGCCACCACAAACCTTCATCCCTCTATTGTCTGTGTCCATGCATATATGCAAACAAGTTCTTTGGTTGATCTTTTTCCACTTACTCATACTTCCCCACCTTCCCTCTGCGATTCCACAGTCTGTTTTAATAGTTTAGCTTGTGTCAGGTACTATGTCACTTGGAGCCAAAATCTTAGTGTTGGCTAATTGGTCTCTACATTGTTGTAGTGGGTATTTTGTTCTGGAGTGAGTTAAGAGGAAGATTCCTTTATGGGTCAATTCTTTGGTATTGGTCAGAGTTATTTTTGGACATCTCTGCCTGCACACACATCTGCTGATGAACTAACTTCAACAATTTTGGAAGTGGAAAATGTCCTTTATTAAATTTTGTTCTGCTTAAACTAGATAGAATGGTTTCTGTTATCTGAAACAGAATCTGACTAATATAGTAATGAGGAGTAAAATGAATAGTTAACGGCAAAATAACAGGATTGGAATAGAACCAAGAACTCCTAACTTGCCAAGCCAGGATGGTTCAGTGAGTAAGCACTGACCTATGAACCAGGAAGTCACTGTTGGATTCCTGGTCAGGGCACCTGCCTGGGTTCCAGGCTCAATCCCCAATAGAGGACATGCAGGATGCAGCAGATCAATGATTCTCTCTCATCACTGATGTTTCATCCATGGATTGGAAATGGATAGGAAAATAAAAAAAGATCAGTTATACACCTGAGCAGAAGTAATTTGTCTATGTGTATTCATGTAGGAAAAACTAAATCCTCTGCATTTCTGTGTGATGAATGGACAAGATAGGCAGAAGAAGTCACTGTGTTGTATTGAGATATCATCTAAAGTTACAATAAACAGAATGAATGTGATAAATCATATATATTTAGGGTCAGATTCCATATAAAACTTCACATTATACCTATCCTTTTGCATACAGCTTTAACTCAATAAAGGGGGAATTATAATTATATTTATTTATAAAATTATTTGCAAATTAAATGAACAGACTTCACAATGTTCTAAGATTTAAGACAAAACATAGAACACATTAAATAAGTACACATTACTATAGACTTTAATGAGTCTTCTCAAATGCATCTTAAGACATGTTTATATATAATTAGCTAAAGATAAAAGTCTTATTTTGACTAGATTTCATCTTTACTTTTATGAGATTATTGAAAAACTTAGAGCTATTTTTTTTCTTTTTATAACAACAGATGGCATGATTTGTTTTATGGTTTAATATGAGTAAAGTAGATTTTGGAATATTCATTTAAAATATTATTTAACAAATAAGCAATAAGTGGGTGTTTTGCGTATTATGAAGAAAGACCTTTTTTCTAATATCAAATTTAAGAATCAATGAAATAGTATTCAGTATCAGCATCATTTAGTTTGCTATATATAAATATGGACATAGCTATTATATAAAAACTAGAGGCCCAGTGTATGAATTTGTATACCAGTGGAGTCCCTCGGTTTGGCCAGTGATCAGGGCCAATCGAGGCATTTTGACCAGTCCCTGATCAGGGCCAACTGGGGGCAGCCAGCCAGGAAGAGGGACCACAGGAGGTTGGTTGGCAGCAGGAGGTTGGCTGTGGGAGCACACTAATCAACAGGAAACAGCTCCTGTGTTGAGCATCTGCCCCTTGGTGGTCAGTGAAGGTCATACTGACTGGTCAATCAGTCATAATGATCACTTAGGCTTTTATATATAGAGATACACACACAGATATAAGTTTTACATGTTCACTTTTATTAATTTAAACATGATATATAATAAAATTAAAATAAAATGTATTAAATATAGTTTTATCTTGTGAATTATACTGTAAAATATGGCAAATTATTAGTTTCAATTGAAATTAAATATTTTTTATGAAATTACAGAAAGGCCATCAAAAGTTACCCTGTTTAGCAAAGAATTGTGTTTAATTCAATTAGAGGTTATTTTATTGAATAAAACAATAAACATTTTTCAGCATTGATCTAACTTTAGTAAACCTTTTTACTCAAATATCATGTCTTATATATGAAAATCTTCAATATAATATAGATTCAACTCTGTAAATTTATAGATTGTTATGTGTTAAATACTATGCAAATTCAAGCTATTTCTATACCCCATTTTAAATACCCATTTTTGCCCATTTTTAATCTTAGCATCAACTTCTAAGTTTAAATATTTATAAAAACAGTATAAAAACTTATTTAAAACATTTTTCATTAAATGTTTTTTTTTTAATCCCTATGATCTACTATCAGTTTATTTTAAATTATGGCACACTAAAACCATAGCACCAATAACCTTTAAACATAATCTTTAAGGATAAATTCCAGCACCGTTGGCCTGGCTCAGTGGTTGGTTGCACAACAATTTGTGAACCATGAGGTCACAGTTTGATTCCTAGTCAGGGCACATGCCCAGGTTCTGGGCTTGATCCCCTATCTGGGACATTCAGGAGACAGCAGATTGATAATTCTCTCTTATCATTGGTGTCTCTATCTCTCTCTTCCTCTCTCTTCCTCTCTGAAATCAGTCTATCCTAAGATATATATATATAAAAACCCAGGGTCTGTAACAACTGACAGAAGGTTCGACCACAGACCAGAATTCAATCCTGCAGTCAGTGTTGGATTGTCATGGCGACCCAGCACTGACTGCTGTTAGTCCAGGTGTGGTAACCCAGCACTGACTGCTGTCAGTCCAGGTGTGGTAACCCAGCACTGACTGCTGAGGGGGCTGTAGATAAGGCCCAAAGAGAGGCCCAAAGAGAGAGGAAGGGTCTGATCCACAGCCTCCTTGTCAGCTATTAACCAGCCGTTGCCTCTCTTCTTTTCTCTGGGCTTTGCCAGCAGCCGCTCCTCTGTTTCTCTCCAGACCTGTGTGGGAGCTACTGATCAGCTCTGCATCTCTGATCGGGCCTGGAGATAGGCCAGGAGATGTTTACTGGCATAGAAACGGACCATTCGGTACCAAATCTGGGTGAATTGTGAGGAGCCAATGGCTGCCTATGAGATGGAGTTTCTGACACTGACTGGCTTAGAAACTGACCAATAAAAACCAAATTGGCCCGCAGGGGAGTGCAGCTGGGGGCTACCAGGCTGTCAAAGGAGGGCAGTTGGGGACTAGATCAAGACAGCAGGGGAGGTCCATTGGGGGCAAGATCAGATGCGCAGAGGAGGACAGTTGGGGGCAAGATCAGGCTGGCAGGCAGAGGCAGTTAGGGATGATCAGGCAGGCAGGCAGGTAGGTGAGTGGTTAGGAGCCAGTAGTTCCAGGTTTCGAGAGGGATGTCTGATTGGAGAGGGTGCAGGCTGGGCTGAGGGACCGCCCCCTCCATGCATGAATTTCATCCACCAGGCCACCAGTATATATCTCCTATCTAATAAAGAGGTAATATGCAAATTGACCATCACTCCAACATACAAGATGGTCACCCCCTTGTGGACACAAGATGGCTACCACAAGATGGCCAGCAGGGGAGGGCAGTTGGGAGGGACTAGGCCTACAAGGGAGAGCAGTTGGAAGCAATCAGACCTGTAGGGGAGGGCAGTTAGGAGTTACCGGGCTGGCAGAGGAAGCCAGTTGGGGGCAACCAGGCCTTCAGGGAAAGACAGTTGGGGGGACCCAGGTCTGCAGGGGAGGAGAGTTTAGAGGGACCAGCCCTGCAGGGGAGGACAGTTGGAAGGAGACCCAGGTCTACAGGGGAGGGCAATTAGGGGCAACCAGGCTAGCAGGGAGCAGTTAGGCATCAGTCAGAGTGACAGGGGTGTGGTTAGGGGGTGATCAGGCTGGCAGGCAGAAGTGATAAGGGGCAATCAGGTAGGCAGGCGAGTGGTTGGAAGCCAGCAGCCCTGGATTGTGAGAGGGATGTCCCAAATTGGAGAGGATGCAGGTTGGGTTAAGGGACACAAATACACACACACACACACACACACACACACACACACACACGTGTGCATGAATTTCATGCATTGGGTCTCTAGTCCTATATAATAAAAGAGAAACATGCAAATTGACCATACCTTTGCTACGCTACCAGCCAATAGGAGCAATATGCAAATTAACCCCCAACCAAGATGGCGGGCAGGCCCCCTAAGCCCTGAGCTGGCCATGGTGGTGCTAGGGGCCCAGGGGGTGCCGATTGCAGCCACGGACCCAGCCCCAAGCCCAGCCATGACAGCACTGGGGGCCGTGGGGGTGGCGATGGCAGCCATAAATTGGCCCCAAGCCTGGCAATGGTGGTACTGGGGGTGGTGGGGGTGGTAATCACAGCCACAAACCTGGCCCCAAGCCTGGCCAAGGCTGTGCTGGGGGCCGCTGGGGTGGCAATCACAACCACAAACCCAGCCCAAGCCCGGCCATGGCAGCGCTGGAGGCCGCAGGGGTCACGATTTTTTATACGAGAATGTTTATTCAAATGTGTATAGACTCCTGCCCTTTTTCTACTTTCTGGCTATTATGAATTACGTCCCTATAAACATGTATCCTTACTAATAGAAGCCTAAGTGGTGTCATGCTGTGATCCCCTCTAACCCTCACAAGATGGCTGTGCACACAGCAATCTTGCAGGTGGCAGGGCTTGGCTTGATGCTGTGTGCATAACATGGAGCCTGCCTGGTAGTTCCACCTCCTCCTGACTATGTGAAGCTGGGAGGAGGTGGGTCCCCCGGCTCTAAGAGAAAGGCCTGCTTGGGGATCTGGTGAGGCCTGCCTGGGGGTGGGCGGGGGGGGCCCTTAGCTCTGCACGAGAGGCTTGCCTGGGGGTCCTAGGTTTCCTTCCTCCCAGAGCCATGTGGCACAGAGGCAGGATCCTCAGCTTTGGCCTACCTCTTGGGGCAATTCATCAAGGAGTCCCAGAGGGATGAGTGGGGCCTGCCTCTTTGGAGCAATCAATCATGGGGCTCCTGCATTGTGACAGGCTGGGGTGGGGGACCTGTCCCCCCATCAAGTGCACAAATATTGTGCACTGGGCCTCTTGTATATATATATATATATATATATATATAACCTAAGCAACCAAATGACTAAAATGACCAAATGACTTAATGATTGGTTGAGTGGTCACTATGATGCTCATTGACCATAAGAGGACAGTCATTCAACAAAGGAGCTATCCCATGGTGGTCAGTGTGCTCCCAGAGTGGGACTGCCACTCAGATGATGATGGGCACCAGATTCAGAGCTCAAGGTTGGCCAAAGCATCCCAGAGACCATAGTAGAGCTCAGTGAGTCTACCACAGGGAGGCCAGGATAAGCAGGAGTGGCAGGCAAGGTCGAAATTGGAGAGCCAGTTTCGACCTAATCCCCGCAGGCTACACCGATGAACCCCCATGGATGCACAATTCTGTGCACCAGGCCTCTAGCAATAATATATTAAAAAAGAGAGTACTTTCCTAATTAGCATTGCTTCAATAGTTATGTTATAAAATTTGTTTTACTGGACAATTTCAAGCCACTCAAAAAATAAATATATGGACAATTTATTCTTCACAATAAACATTGTTTTGGGTTTTTTTTGCTTGTTTATTTGTTTTTTAATAAAATAATGTATTATGGGCCTTTACCCTGTAAGATAAAAACAGAGTAATATTATAATTTAAATAGAAAACTAAGAATTCAGTCAACTCTGATGGTATTAAAAAGAATTCCTGCCATAGCTGGTTTGGCTCAGAAGACAGAGTATTGACTATGACTGAAGAGTCCCTGAGTTTAATTCCAGTCATGAGCTCGATCCCCAGTAGGTGGCAGTGGTAGTCACAGAGAGGCCAGTATAAGTACAGGAGGCAGCCGATAAATTATCTTCTCCCATCATTGATGTTTCTATCCCTCTCTCCCTCTGCCTTCCTCTCTGAA
Source organism: Antrozous pallidus (assembly GCA_027563665.1). Lineage (NCBI taxonomy): Eukaryota > Metazoa > Chordata > Mammalia > Chiroptera > Vespertilionidae > Antrozous > Antrozous pallidus. The sequence goes on from CM050519.1 coordinate 28,838,445, forward strand.
ATCAATAAAATACATTAAAAGATAAGATAATTCCTATATATATATATATATATATATATATATATATGGCCTAGTGCATGAAATTCGTGCATGGGAGGTGGGGGATGTCCCTCAGCCCAGCCTGCATCCTCTCAATTTGGGACCCCTTGAGGGATGTCCCACTTCCCATTTAGGCATGATCCCAGTAGGGCCAATCAAACCTACAAGAGAGGACAGTTAGGGGTAACCAGGCTGATCTAACTGGGATTGGGCCTAAATGGGCAATCAGACATCCTTCTCACAATTCAGGACTGCTGGCTCCAAACTGCTCACATGCCTGCCTCCCTGATTGCCCCTAACCGCTTCTGTCTGCCAGCCTGATCACCCCCTAGCCACTATCCTGGAAGCCTAATGGATATATAACTGCTCCCTGAACAGTTTGTTTGCCCCCAACTTCCCTTCCCTGCCAGCTTGGACAGCCCTAACTGCGATCCCCTGCAGTCTTGATTGCCCTTAACTGCCCTCCCATGCAGGCCTGGTGCCTCCCAACTGCCCTTCCCTGTTGGCCTGATTGTCCACAACTGCCCTCCCTTGCAAGCCTGGAACCTCCCAACAGCCCTGCCCTACTGGCCATCTTGTGGTGGCCATCTTGTGTCCACATGGGGACTGAATCTTTGACCACATGGGGGCAGCCCTCTTGTCTGTTGGAGTGATGGGCAATCTGTGTATTACCCTTTCATTAGATAGGCTAGAGGCCTGGTGCATGGGTGGGGGCCAGCTGGTTTGCCCTGAAGAGTGTCCGGGATCAGGGTCAGGGTTCCCTTGGGAGTAGGGCGGCCTGGGCAAGGGGCCTTTTGTGGTTTGCAGGCTGGCCACAACCCCCAGGGACCCAAGCAGAGGCCCTGGTATCTGGGATTAATTTATGTTCTACAATTGAAACTTTGTAGCCTGGAGCAGAGCCAAGCCTTCTGTTCACTCTGTGGCAACAGCCATTTGTGTTTGGGTTTATTTTAATTCTATAATTGAAACTTTGTAGCTTAGAGTGAAGGCCTAGGTGCTAGGGTTGCAGAAGTTTGGCTTCCTCCATTGCTCGGGCAACCGTTGCCTCTGCTCTCTTCAATTCCATGGCTGCCGCCATTTCTGTTGGGATTTATCTTTTACATTTGAAACTTTGTAGCATTGAGTAGAGACCTAGACCAACAAGGGCAGGAGGAAATGTCTTCCTCCCTTGCCAGGGAAACCCAAGCTTCCCTCCTGTTCTCAGTGGCCACAGCCATCTTGTTTGGGATTTATTTGCATAATTTGCTCCTGATTGGCTGATGGGCATGGTTGTGGGCATGGCTTGATTGGAGGTACAGTCATTTTGCATATTACTCTTTTATTCAATAGGATTATATTTTCCAGTAAATATTAAGCCAAAACAATAAAAAAAAAGTGAATTTGTCAATTAAATTCAGTATTATTTCATTCTTTCACAATTTTTTAATTATCTTGCCAATAATATAAAAAAGATGTTATTGGCTGCTTATTATTATTTTTCTATTTTTATTTCAATTAAATATATGTATTGTCAGAGTATATAGAAATTCAAGACTAAATTATATGTTGTTTATGAAAACAACTTTTAAATATATAGGGAAAAAGAGTTTAAATGTTGAAAGGATGAAAGGAGATATACCAGTCAAATACTAATTAAGAGCACTCTTCGAAGGCCATGTTGGCAATAAATTATATTTTAGGCAAAAAAACATTTTTAGAGATGAAGAAATATTTTTAGTAAGAAAAAGGTGTGAATTTATCAAATTCTATCAAAAGAGCATGTCAATGCTAAATGTGGGTGCACTTAAAACAGATTCAAAATGCATGAAGAAAAACTAACATAAATTCAAAGAAAATTGATAAAGCTACAATTATGATTGGAGATTTCAATATACCTTTCTTAGTATCTAGAACATGTAGACAGAAAATCAGTAGGTATATAAAAGATTTGAACAATACTCTAAAGCAACTAAATTCAATTTTTGAAATATACCTTTCCCCAAAAAGCAAAATCCACATTCTTTTTTTTAATTTTTTTTCTTTTTCTTTTTTTTCTTTTTATGTATTTACTTATTTATTTTATTTTATTTTATTATCTTTATTGTTCAGTTTATTAATTACATTGTTTCCCCTTTTTTTTATCCCCCTATATCTCCCCTCCACCCTGTACATATCCCACCCCCCACCCTCACCTCCCACTCCCCACTGTCCTCTCCCATTGTTGCAAGATTTTTATCCAATCTCTTGCTGTACTTCCCACAACCCTTTTCTCCCCAAGAATTGTCAGTCCATTCCCTCTCTATGTCCATGTTTCTGTTATATTCACCAGTTTATCTTGTTCATCAGCCTATCAATTCACTTGATTTTTATGTTCATTTGTTAATAGATGTGTACTTGCTGTTCATAATTTATATTTTTACCTTTTTCTTCTTCCTCTTCTTAAAGAATATCTTTCAGCATTTCATATAATATTGGTTTGGTGGTGATGAACTCCTTTAGCTTTTTCTTATCTGCGAAGCACTTTATCTGATCTTCAATTCTGAATGATAGCTTTGCTGGATAGAGTAATCTTGGTTGTAGATTCTTGCTATTCATCATTTTGAATATCTCTTGCCACTCCCGTCTGGGCTGAATCGTTTCTGTTGAGAAATCTGCTGACAATCGTATGGGTGCTCCCCTGTAGGTAACCAACTGTTTTTTTCTTGCTGCTTTTAATATTCTCTTTTTATCTTTTGCTTTTGGCATTTTAATTATGATATATCTTGGTGTGGTCCTCTTTAGATTCCTATATTTTGGGGTTCTGTGTACTTCTTGGGCTTTTAAGTCAGTTTCTTTCACCAGGTGTGGGAAGTTTTTGGTCACTATTTCTTCAAGTAGGTTTTCATTAACTTGCTCTCTCTCTTTTTCTGGCACCCCGATAATTCGGCTGTTGGCATGCTTGAGGTTGTCTCAGAGGCCCCTTACACTATCTTCAATTATCTGAATTCTTTTTGTTTCTTGCTTTTCCAGCCAAGTGGATTTTGCTTCTTTGTATTTCAAATCTTTGACTTGGTTCTTATGGCCCTCTGGACTGCTTTTAGTACTTTGTGTAATATTTTTTATTTCAGTCTGTGTATGCTTGATTTCTAGTTGGTCATTTTTCATATCCGTGAGGGTCTCGTTCATATCCTCAGAGGTCTTGTTCATTTCCTTGAAGGTCTCATTCATTTCCTTGTAAGTCTCATTCATTTCCTGGTTGGTCTTGTTTATTTCCTCGTAATTCTCATTAAGTTCATCGGCCTTTTCTAGGAGCCTCTTGAAAAGCCTTATAACCGTGCTTTTGAACTCTATGTCTTGTCGTCTTTTCTTCTCCATTTCTTTCACACCTGATTTCTTTCCATGTCTCTGCATGGTGGCTGCTTTATGTGGTAGATGTCCTCTAAGGGTCAGTGGCACGGCCTCCCCAGTTATTTGAGATGGGTACTCTTACTGCAATCCTTTATGGGTTGTACAGCATTTTTTAGTTTAAACCCAGCTTGTTGTTGTTAGCTCTAGGAGGGTTTGACCTCCAGGCCAATTGGCTGTGAAGGGAGATTGTGTTCAGGTTGGATGGGCGGAGTCTCTGAGCTGCGCAGGCAGCCTCAGTGTCAGCTACGTCCTATGCAGCGCTCGCGTGCCCGCGGGTCTCTGTTGGATGGGAATGGCTGCAGACACCTCCAGGAGAAAGCCGCTAGTCTCTTCCCCTTGCCAGACAACTCTGCCTCTCCCCAAATGAGTCTGCACACCCAAAGTCTAGCCCAGGGTTGTAAAATAGATGGTTTCCTGGACTAGGAGACAAGTTTCCAGGGGGCAAGTCTCTGGTTTATGCGACACTTGTGCGCAATCTTCTTTTCCCAGCTACTGGGTTTCTTGCAAACTAGGAAACCTCTGCCGTGTCCCACTTCCAGGGTGCGTCCACCAGACCTCGGACCTCGCCTGGCACTGGGGAATGTGTGCAGTGGGACGTCTCCACGTACCCCGGATCTCAGACCTCGCCTGGCGCTCGGGAATCCATGTAGTGGGACGTCTCCACCCTCCCCGTTGGCAAAATCCAGCAGGGGTTGCTGGTCCAGCCCTACAGCCCGCGCGCGCAACCAGGACGGCTCCTAACCTGTTTCTGTCTTCAATGCTGTGCTCCTGCTGCTCCTCTGAGTCTCAGTGTCCCACCTTTACTCTTATTTGTGGAGTTTTCACTCAGCCAACTTTCTGGGGATTCTGGGTGATGTTTGTTTTGTTCTTATGTTGTAGTTTTTAAATTGTTGCGCGGGGCAGAACAATAGGTGTTTACCTATGCTGCCATCTTGGTTCTCCCTCAAAATCTGTATTCTTTTCTAGCACACATAGAACATTTATCATGCAAGATTATATTCTGGAAAAAGTCTAAATGAGTTTAAGGAAATTAATGCCACAAATTATTTTTTGTTACCAAATATGAATTTAAATGAGAAATCAGTAACTGAAAGATGTTTGAAATTACCCAAATATTTGAAACAAATAATTCCTGGGTCAATAGCTAAATCAAAAAGGATATTAAAAATAATATTGAACTAAATTAAGTAAGCATATAACATGCCAAGGTGTGTGGCCATAGTGTTAATATTTACATTAGAAATGGAGCAAAGTTTAAATCAACAATTAGGGAAATTAAAAAGAAAGGCAAAAGTAGGGGGAGTTACTTTTATAATAAATGCTTATTGACCATCCTGTTTAAATTACAGAGTAAAATAATTAAAATAAATTGAGATGGACATATACACAGATGTCATAGGAAATTTAAAGGTATATATCTTGTGATAAAAAGTAAAATATTTCAGTTCTACAGAACTATTGGATCTCAGATGTTTTCCTAATAGATTGTAGGCAGCATGTCAATACAGTAAGGGGAAATATGAACACTGCATGAATTAACTAATTTGAAATCAGTATAAGCTCGATATTCACAGTACCAAGATATTGTATTTATAATAATAGGAATATTTACATCTGAGTTCTCAGCCCATTTATGACAGTCAGGTAATTAACTGATTTCTGGGTTTTCATCTGATCATGTTAGTAGTTTCTCAGCCCCTTTTTTGTTTTTTCATTTCATGCTTTCTCTGTCACTTCATTATAAGGGTCGGCTCTTCCCCTTATTCTAAATCCTAGTTGCAAACAGTTGGTGTTGATGTAATGACTGCTCAGTATGAGCCTGAAGGGAGCAGTTGGCTTCTCTGTCTCATCTGCTTCATAGGATGGGCAACTCCAGTAGGGACTCCCTGCTCTGAGGATCAGTGATTGAATTCAAGCGCAGCTGCCCGGAATTAAGGAGTTCTCATTCATCACCCTGTCCTCCTCTGTCACTCACTTTCTGGGCTCCATCAGGGCACTGTTATTTCGTCTGGTTTAGACTTTGCTTTATAAAAACAAGGAAGTTCAATGAGAAGGCAATGGAAGCATCATTATAATCATCACAAATAAAATTATTATTTTACAGATCAGAAAAATGAGTAAAAAAACGATTTAATAATTGATTAATGAAGACAATGTTTGCAAGGTGGTTCCCCCAATCAACCTAAAGTACATAAGATGCTAAAATTTTTTAACCATCACCTAAAGTCATAATTATATTTTAATATGTTTTCTTAAAATTAAAAAAAAGTTTTCTTAAATTTTAATTTTTGGACCTTTATTTTGAACTTTTCTTTATTATATTAAATAAGTTACATATATTTTAATGCATTATATTGAAATTAAAATATTAAAATTAAAATGCTAAAATATTTAAGTAAAATGTCCTTCTTGTATATATTTAGATGGACTTCAACTAATAAGTAGTATATGGTATGTTTTTGAAGTATTCTTAATTTTGTCTGATAAGCTTTCTAAAACACCAGATTGGGCTCTCAGCTAGTATTTGTATATGTCTCAATACCCTTTGTGACATTTTGCAGTCTTCTCAGTATCGCATTAAGGATGACTCTAGTTTCCTATAATATGTATCATGTCTGTTGTTTTTTCTGTGGCTGATCAAAATGGCAAGCACAAAACACTTGAAAAACAGACAAAGTAAACATTTGCATATTGGGAACATGATGAAAGACCTTTCTATTCAAGTATGTCCAATTATAATGTATATTTTCTTGGGTAACTTTTCTTTTTGAAAGAGACTTATATTTTATATATAAATCAGAGGAAAAGAGAATGAAAAACTTGTCTTCTATTATTGCTAAAAACATCATTTAGAATCAATGTGTTGGAAAATAAAAATGAGATAACAATGACAAAGTGTATCCACATAGTAACACACCAAATAATAACTTGAAATATCCATCACAATAGTACAGAGTAATTGCATTTGAGAACAGATAAGAAAAAAAAAAATCAGGAATGAAATCCCAAAACTTCAACAACAAAAAAAGGCATTTTGCCTTGACCTAGTATCAATATTGAAGTCAAATTATTTTGTATTTTATGAAAGGTGGAAAGCCAAAATTAAAATTTAAAATTAGAGCATAGCATGCTTAGATAAAATATTTCAAAGCAAATACACTAAAAGTTCAAATGATATAAACATTGCCAAAAGGATAGATAAAATTTGCTCTATCTGGTAAAGCATAGGTTATTGTGCTTAATATACTTATTTAAAGTAAATAGGTCAGACCATTGGGGCCACTGTGAAAAACAATATGGATTTTCCTTAAAAAAAAGTTAAAAATGGAACTTCTTTTGACTCAGCAATCCCTGTTCTGGGAATCCTATCTAATAGAAGAGTAATATGCAAATTGACCGTACTTTCGCTATACCCACCAGCCACGCCCACCAGCTAATCAGGAGCGATATGCAACTGAACCCCAAACCAAGATGGCTGTGGCCACAGAGAGTAGGAGGGAGGCTTGGGTTTCCCTGGTGACAGAGGAAGCCAAGCTTTCCACACACCCTGGCAGGCACAGGACTCCACTCAATGCTACAAAGTTTCAATTATAGAATCCCAAAAGAAATGGCAGCAGCCACAGAGCTGGAGAGAGGAGCAGGCTTGGGTTGCCCCTGGTGATGCAGGAAGCCAAGCTTTCCACAGCTCTGGCTTGCCTTGGCCTCTCCTTAAGGCTACAAAGTTTCAGGTATAGAAGATAAATATCCCAAGGGAAATGGCTGCAGCCACAGAATGAGCAGGAGGCATGGCTTCACTCCAGGCTACAAAGTTTCAATTATAGAACATAAATAAATTCCAGATCCCAGGGCCTGTGCTTGAGTCATTGAGTTTAGGGGCATGGCTGGCCTGCAAACCACAATAGGCCCCTTCGGACAGGCTGCCCCACACCCCAATGAAACCCCCACCCTGATCCAGGACACTCTTCAGAACAAACCAGTTATCCCTCCACATGCACCAAGCCTCTATCCTATCTAATAAGAGTAATATGCAGATTGGCCATCACTCCAACACACAAGATGGCTGTCCCCAAGTAGTCAAAGATCTTGTCCCAATGTGGACACAAGATGGCCAGCAGGAGAGGGCAGTTGGGAGGGACCAGGCCTGCAAGGGAGGGCAGTTGGGGGCAGTTAAGCCTACAGGGAAGGGCAGTTAAGGGTCACCAGGGCTGCAAAGGAGGGAAGTTGGGGGCAATCGGGCCTGTAGGGAAGGGCATTTGGGGGGGACCCAGGCCTGCAGGGGAGGGCAGTTAGGGGTGACCAGGCCTGCAGGGGAAGGCGGTTAGGAGCAAACAGGCTGGCAGGGGAGTGGTTAGGGTGTGATCAAGCTGGCAGGCAGAAGCAGTTAGGGGCTATCTGGAAGGCAGGCAGGTGAGCAGTTGGAAGCCAGCAGTCCTGAATTGTGGGAGGGATGTCTGACAGCTCGTTTAGGCCCAATCCTACTGGGCAGTTAGTCATCCCTCAAGGGGTTCCAGATTGGAGAGGGTGCAGGCTGGGCAGCCGGACATCCTTTGCCCTCTGTGCATGAATTTTGTGCACCAGGCCTCTAGTATATATATATATAAAAGCCTAAGAGACCATTAAGACCAGTTGATCAATTGACTTGTCGCTATAAGGTGTACTGGCCACAGAGGGACAGACTCCCAGTGCAAGAACTGTCCCCTGGTGGTCAGTGTGTTCCAACAGTCAACCTCTCGTGGCTGGCCAACCTCCCACAGTCCCTTCCCATGGCCAGCCATCCCAATTGGTCTGCCAACCTTTCAAGGCTCCTTCCTCTGTACTGGGCTAGATGGCCCTGATTTCTGAGCAGGATGAAGGCCCCACCTATGCATAATTTCATGCACCAGGCCTCTAAGTATTCTAAGAATCCTGAAATACCAATTCAAAAGGACATATGGACCCCTATATTCATAGCAACCTTATTTGTAGTAGCCAAAATTTGGAAACAGCCCAACTTCCAATCAATAGATGAATGAATGAAAAAGATGTGATACATTTACACCAGGGAATACTACAGATTCATAAAAAGAATGAACTTACCTTTTGTGACATGATGGATAGACATGAAGATTATTATGCTTGGTGAAATAAGCCAGTCAGAGAAAGGCAAATACCATATGATCTCACTTAATGAACAGAATAAATGGATGAATAAAATAGAAACAGAGTCATGGAAACATGGAACAGACTTAATAGCTGTCAGAGGGGACAGAGGAAGGGATATGGGGGACCGAGTGGAAAAAAGTGAAGAGATTAGCCAAATAACATATATGCATAACAAGACAGCAATGTGGAGTTGACCAGAAGAAAGGCATGGGGAGTGAGGGCTATTTGGAAGTTGGTAAAGTGGGGGAGGAGTGAGACATCCATAAAAAAAAAGAAAGAAAGAAAGAAAGAAAGAAAGAAAGAAAGAAAGAAAGAAAGAAAGGAAGGAAGGAAGGAAGGAAGGAAGGAAGGAAGGAAGGAAGGAAGGAAGGAAGGAAGGAAGAAAGAAAGAAAGAAAGAAAGAAAGAAAGAAAGAAAGAAAGAAAGAAAGAAAGAAAGAAAGAGGAAAAATAGTCATACTGGCCCTTGTCACTCAGTGGTTGAATGTTGATTTTGAACCAAGAGGTAGAGTTCAATTCCCAGTCAGGGCACATGCCCAAATTGTGAACTCGATCCCCAGTAGAGGGTTTTCCCTCTTCCTTCCTCTTTCTGAAATCAATAAGTATATAAAAAATAAAAACCATAATAAATAGATCATAGATTTATATTACTTCTTATAATGTTTTGGTAAATTGTGATCAGTTCTTCTAAAATTTTATTTCCCTAGAGTTTATTTCTTCTTAATTCTGAATACACAAAGTGCATATGGCTTCACTAACCATTACTTTTTCCATTGTATTTTATATTTTAAGATTGCTTTCTGCTGTAATGCATTCTCTGGTTATTTTTTCGAAGAGACTATATAGCTTATAAAATTTCTGAGGTCTTTATGTCTAAAGATGTCTGAATTTAACTATAGAATTTTTTTTTCATTTTCTTTTCTGAAATATTCAGTGCTCAGAACCTCTTATTTCAATCAGAATCTGCATTCTTTGTGTGAAAATTAATAATTTTTAACTATCTTTCAGATCTACTCTTTAAAAAATATTGAAGTATGTGTGTTTATATGTAGGCTTTAAAAATATATATCCTGCTCGGTATTATTAATATTTTACTCAGAAGAATGCTTTAAACAATTTTGTTATTGGAAATATTGGACTATTTTTTTTCTTTAAATATTGCTTCTCTTCTTTTTACCCTATTAGATCCTTATGGTTTATAAGAGGCCCAGTACACTGGAGGGAGTTCTCCTCAGCCGGGCCTGTGCCTTCTCACAGTCTGGGAGCCCTTGGAGAATGTTTGACTGAGGACTAAGGCCCACAGGAAACAAGGCTAAACTGTCAGCAGGACATCCTTAGCACGGCTGAGGAGGCAGGAGAGGCTCCAGCCACACCACTACACTCGGCAGACATGAAGCCCAGTTTCTGGCTGAGCGGAGCTCCCCCTGTGGGAGCGCACTAACCACCAGGAGGCAGCTCCTGCATTGAGAATCTGCTCTTTAGTGGTCAGTGCACATGATAGCGTCCAGTTATTTCATCGTTCAGTTGATTCCCATATTAGCCTTTTATTATATAGGATTATTATTTTTCTACTGTGTCTAATTAGATGGCTTTTGAAACTTTTGACCTATTCTCAATGTCTCTTAACTTTCTTTCAAGCTGCATTCTAGAAAAAATTCTGGTTCAATTTTTAATAATTAATTTACTATTAATTTTTTCCTGTTACTATTCATTGTGAACATGATTGACAAAAATAATTGCATTTTAATCAATGTAGTTTGATTATAAAACCATCAATGTGTTTTTCAATGTGTTTCCTTTATAGAACCATCCTGTGTGCATGTCCCCGATTTCTAGTTAGTAGTGGCAGCTATACAATGTATCTTCCTGTCTAACTCTCAAATAGTCAGCATCCACCTGGAGAGAGACCTTAGGGTTGCTATTGCTTATCTGAGGAAGACAAGACTTTCAAGACCTACCGCTTCCACGGCAGTGTTCAAAATGACTATTCCTGTTTTTGTTGATGTTCTTCCTCAGATTTACATATTTTGCCCACTGCTAGTCCTTCTATTAATCTTTAATAGGCTAAATCTCTGCTTTTGGGTCTGCCTTCTCAAATTTATAGAAAATATTTGGACTCCCTGAAACTATACGAGTTGCCTGTATTCTGTTTTAGACCTAAGTACTTTTTCTATAATTTTAATAAGAGTTTATACATTTTTAAAATAAATTTGATGTGGAAACAGAAAGAATGTAAGGATACATTTATCCTATGCACTTGAAAATGAGCATTTTGGTAAAATTCTTTTGGTAATAAAGTCCACCCAATTTGTTTCTAGTGATAGGAACTTTTTACATCAAATTATATCTTGTATTAGACATAATTATGAAATATATTGTCAAATATTTATGTGGTGTTTTATTTGTTAATATGTTGTTGTTGATTTTAAAGAGAGAGAGAGGAAGGAAAAATAACAGAGAGATAGAAGCATCAATAAGAGAGAAACATTGATTGGATGCCTCCTGTATACCCTCTACTGAGGATAGAGTTACCAACTCTGAGAATGTGCCCTGACTGGAAAACTACCCTATGATTTCTTGGTTTATGGGTTGATGCTCACCAGCCGGGCTGTGGGTGCTTTAAATCTAGGTATTTTGGTTTTCTCTTCCATTTAGCTGAAAAACCATGCTCATAACATGAATCAAAAACATTATGTACCAGAATGTAATTTTTGGCTGTAATAAGGCCAACTAAAGAGAAAAATAACTAAATTGCAGAAAATGTCAATATTGATTTTACTAAATGAATAGTGAATCTAAAAATATAATTTAAAGAATTATTAGCATAAAATGCAGCTTTTTATTCTTCCAAAAGCTTGTTTAAATACAGTATCAAAAAACTGCAAAATGGAATCATGCTGTCTGAAACTGAAGTCTGACAAAGACTCTGCAATCTCAGGCTGTAATGAAATATAAGATGAATAAAAAAACATTTCTTTTGCATGAGACATTGGTTTAAAATATGATCATTTTGAAAATACGTATAATTCATTTTAAAATAAGCTCTTTTGCTAAACTGATCATTTTTAATTTATAAAATTTACGTTCAATTGCCCAATATTAACATTTGCAAATGGATAATACTCAATAACAAATTAAATATATTTCTTTCTAAACTCAAAAATGTTATGCTTTATTTTGCATTATGTTGATATGTGTTCTTATGAAGGCTTAAAGACTGATTGTGGGGTATTTATGTCAACTTTCCTAAGTGATCTTAATATTCTATGCATTTTATTAAACTAGTTAGACATTAATTAGGCTGTCAAAGAAGGACTTAGAAAGAACTTTAGGCTAAGGGAAGACAGAGTTATCCAAACTGGAATTCTCTTTTTGACACTATGCCAGGAATGATAGGATATATATCTAAACCATAGGACTAGCATATAAATATACTCTTGCACTTACATTCACTAATTATGTTTGCTATGATATAATCCTGTAAATTATTGCACATACCCTATATAATAAAAGGCTAACATGCAAATTGTCTCCTCAAATGGCAGTTACACCAGGAGTTTAACCAGGAGGCAAGGATGGCTGGCCAACCATCCACAGCCCCACCGCCTGGTCAACTCCGTCCCCAACCATCCCCCCACCCCTGATTGGGGGCAGGGCCTGCTGGCCAACCTCCTGCGTCCCCTTCCCTTGATCAGCCAGGTTTGGGGAGGGCTGGTGGGATACCACCCATGCACAAATTCATCCACCAGGCCTCTAATGTAAATATACATATACTCCTAGGTTGTTAAACCCAACAGAAAGTAATTTTAATAAAAATATTGAATTATAATGCAATTATGACAAAGGGACATTTAGAAGTAAATACTCTTAGTTGGAGGAACATTGAAGAGTTTTTGGTCCTTTGCTGATCTAAATAACTACTCCAAACATCTGTGGGGCATTAGCTCCTGCCCCAGTAAAGACTACTCTCTTATGGTCAGTGGGAAGCCTGGCAGTGCCCCTTGACATGAGGTTGTGTGCCCAGCAACACCAGCTCTACCCTCCCCCACAATATGTTTTAAAAAGTAAGGATTTTGTGCCTTTCATCTCCTAAATTTGGATTTTGTGCCTTTCATCTCCCCTTGCCTAGAACAATAGTTTAGTTAATCTATCATGGCTTTTATAATATTTTTTGGCATATTAGGAGGCATTATTTAGTTCGCTATTGGCTTATTAAATTATTATAATTCCTACAGTAAGCCTGTATTAAATAAAGTACTAGTAAAATGAAAGAAAAACTGAATTATGTGATATAACGTGGTATGCTTAACCATTTTTTGAAAAATACCTAAATAGATACTTGGCTCAGGCTCTTGGAGTGTTGTCCTATACACTGACCGAAAGGCTGCAGATTCAATTCCCGGTTATAGCACATACTTAAGCTGCAAATCCAATCTCTGGTAATGGTGCATACAGAAGACATACAGATTGATGTTTTCCTCTCACAGCAATGCTTCTCTCTACCTCTCTCTCTCTAAAAATCAATTGTAAATAGCTAATTAGCTGATAGACAATTTATTTATCTTCCAGTGTAATTGTATCAAGTTATAAGTTTGCCTCAAAGTATATTCGAACTGTAATTTATCTATCACACACTTTAACGAGTGGCTAATAACCTTGAATTTGTGCTGAACTATCTATTGCTTTGTAGAGCAGGGAGTATTGAAACCCAAAAGCCTTTCTCTTTTCCTTGTGGGTATTACAACTCCAATGTCTTTCCTGTGTAGCAGCAGCAGAAAGCTCTGTTGAATTAATTAAGGCTTCTAGTTATTGCTTTCCACATGACTTCTTGAATTCAATGTTACACAAGAATAATCTTGTTTTAGTGATTATTTTCTGATTAGTAGAACCCATTGTTTTTCTCCTTCGTTTACGCTACTTATATTTCTTTTTTGTCCATCCAAGGTGTTTTGTTTTAGAAATTAATATTTCCATATCACGCAAAAGTGAAAAATGTTATATCATTTTCATGATCTCCTCCTGTTCAAATGCTATATTTGTCAGTTTAGTCCAGCCATTTAAATCTAATGTGATCACTTGTGGTTTTCTTTAAGTCACAGGCTACTAATTTCAAAATCAGAAAAACATATGTACTTAATTTTATATTTTCCAGATTCAGGATCATGTTTTTCCTGCATTTCCATGACTCATAATTTACAGTTGCACTGACCATTGTTATTGTTATGTTGTTGATTAGATCTAGATCATTATCTTTTATGATAAAGTGTTGGATGTCTTTCAGGTAGAGAAGTAAACTACTAGCAGATGACCTTGATGCTGTTGATAGGAGAGATTCATTGCAGTTCACCTTGTGTTTCAAGAACCTTCAGCTTGGTTATAGGCACTTTTTTCCTAAAGCATGACCTCTCTAGGTTTCCATGAAAGCCCCCATTGTTCAGCAAATTCTTCTAAAAGTGTCCAACTTGATTCTGTCTCCACAGCAGTTAATAAATGCTGAAATTTTAACTCAGATCTTTCAACCTTTCCGCCATTACTTTTCCCTAGAATTCTCTGTGTCCAAATCATGAGCCACTGAAGGACTGAAGAGAGTTTTATTCATATTTGGGGTTTGTTCCCTGTGGATCCTCCTTTCTTTCATTTTCAAGCTATTGTGCACTCCGAAGCCCTGGCCTATGATATTACTACCCAGGAAGACTACTAACTTCTGCTTAGCAAAGTGCTCTGTGTTAAGCAGACTAGTAAGTATCCTTATGGAAAAGCCAGTTAAACTTCAGTATCACTCTGTGGGTTTCCCTTTTCTCCAGGGTCATTTATTCTGCAATTGCACTTGGATTTGTACACTCTAGAGTGTCTTTAAAAAGTTAATTGTCATTGGGAAGGAAATTTTTCTGGTGAAAGCTACTCAGCAATACATAGATACTGGAAGGCTGTGCTAGTTGTATATATTTTTAATTGTACATATATTCCCTTTGATTACCAGAAAATTTCTAACCCAGTATGTCTACCAAAATTATTTAGGAGTATTCTTTCTCAGCCCTTAAGAATGATGTTAAAGTGTTTCTTAAATTTGTGTAGGTATATATAAAACAAAAAGTGGTATTTGTATCTCAATTTTATTATTATTTTTGTCTACTAATCAATTTGAATAATATCTTTTTACACGTTTGCTAGACATTTTGATTTGTTCTTCTAGGATTCTTTTCTTATTCATATCTGTTTTCTATTTTCTAAGGAATTGCTTGTCTTTTCCTTGTTAACTTGTGAGAGCTTTTTGGTAGTACAAAACTATGATTTTTACTATCAAAATTTGTTGCTTAATTTCTTTGCCCCTGTCTCCTACTTTCTGAGTAGTGTTACCTCCTAGAATATTTTTTTCTAGGCCTTATTATTGTCTAAATATTTATAGATAAAACGCCCACATTGATAAAAAAAAAAAACCTGTGTAGCAGACAGTTAGCCTGTTTCTTATGTCTGTCTCTATCACTTCATGGTGATTATCTTAAAGTCACAATGTCTTTTTGCTCACATTAGTAAAATTATACTTTACCATAAGTTGTTATAGTATTCAGTTTACTTATGTATATACTAGTAGGACATTCAGGGGAGTTCCTAACTCAATTCATGTTAACTATGATGATCAGTACTTTTGAACATGCTGTTATGTCTCTATGAATAGTTTTATACCTATCACCAACAAACTTATTTTTCAGTTCTTAGCATCTTCTGCTCCAGATGCCTTTTGGAATTCCTGTTATGGTTTTATTGAAGTATAAAGAACAATAAATAAAATTACAATAAGATGAGACATTTATATATGTGTTTGTATTTTTTCCTTTTGCATTTGTTTCTCAAAATAACTTCAAGTCAGAAATTCCAGTAGGAGAAAGAATGAGGAACAAGAGAGGATCCAGCATTTCTGTATTCTTGTTGGTACCACAATCATATAATAACCATTTTCTTACTTCATCTTCTTTTCCTTTAATTATTACTTTCTGTTGGTATTTACCTTCTAACAATTTGGAAGTTCTATTCACTATTTTTATACTTTAAAATGTTAATGTAGATAGTTTACATGCATACTTAAAGTAGCAAAATCTAAGTTACTTAACACTTTTAAGAGCTTAGAATATTTTAACTTCTTGTAAACACTCCTTCCCTAAATAGATACCATTTTTCTTTGGGTTTAGTACTATTATATTTCCAAAATATTAACTTAGATTTCATTATGTCTTATCTCCTATGACCTCTTGTTTATATTTAGTTTATATTTTTTGCTTACATTTTGTTTTAGGTTAACATTTATTTGTAATCAACATTTTCTGTCACTACTGCCTTCTGTCTTCCATTGTTGATGGTGAATGTAAATTATCACTCTAATCTTTGTGTTTATTATAGTCTTTTCTTTCTGATTCATGTTTTTCAATGAATTGTTAGTTCACATTCCTTAAAACATTTTTTTCCTGAGTAAATTAATTGAGTCCTGAGTGAAAGGTGTACAGCAACACAGAGAAACTTCATTCGTTTTTTTGCAGGACAACTTACAGTTCAAAAACAGTGAATGTAATTCAGGGGATAAATTCAGTGGGGTTATGCTGCTTTATAAAGAGTAAAGGTAGACATTATATATTTTCTAATTCTCTTTTTAAGACTGGCCTCTTTCAAGTTTACATACTTTAAACATGGCCAAGGTTTATACAGGGTTTTCTGCCTAGTTTTTGACAAACTTAGTTTTCTCCTTTGTTCTCTTTCTCTACTCCTCATGGGTTAAAACTGAAGCTCTGGAATACAATATATTAGCATGTTCTCTTACTAGCATCTAGGGGAAATGCTAGCATCTAGATAATGGATACTATTTCCACCACTGCCAAAAGCATTTCTCTTCTATTTTGTGAATCTGGAGGCAGCTCTGAGGATTCACTTGAGAGCCAAACTTTAATTGAAGCCAAACTCTGGGGGTGAAATGTGGGATAACGTAAGTCAAAACATTTATTTTATTTCTTTGTGAGAGAAGGAAAAACATATTTTGAAAGCAATCTAAGCTACCACATTCAGAGATAAACCAACTATAGTCAGGCTTTAGCAAATGTTATTTTTATTTTTTTATTTTTTATATATTTTATTGATTTTTTACACAGTGGAAGGGAGAGGGATAGAAAGTCAGAAACAACGATGAGAGAGAAACATCCATCAGCTGCCTCTTGCACGCCCCCTACTGGGGATGTGCCCGCAGCCAAGGTACATGCCCTTGACCAGAAATGAACCCGGGACCTTTCAATCTGTAGTCCAAGGCTCTATCCACTGAGCCAAACCGGTCTCCCCACAAATGTTATTTTTAGAATATACACTAAAACTTTGTTTCATAAAATAGCCCTTTAACATATATACACCCAATATAGGAACCCCTAAGTATATTAAAAAACAAACAAGAACACTTTTGATGGACTTTAGGGAAGAGAGCAACAGCAATACAGTTATCGTAGTGGACTGTAACATCCCATTAGCATCACTGGTTAGAGCTTCCAGACAAAAAAATCAAGAACGAAACAGTGACTTAAATGACATACTGGATCAAGCAGATTTAACTAATATTTACAGAACATTTCATTCCAAAGCAGCAGAATATACATTCTTCCAATGTGCACATAGAACATTCCCAAAGATAGGCCATATATTAGGACACAACGTAAGTCTTAACAATTTCAAGAAGATTGAACTCATTCCAAGCATCTTTTCAGATCACAATGGCATGAAACTGAAACTGGAAACCAACTAAAATGTAAAAAATTATTAACACTCAAACACATAGAGGGTAAGTAACATGTTAATAAACAATGACTGGGTTATCATGGAGATCAAGGAAGAAATATAAAATTACCTCGAAATAAATGAGCACACAACAACCCAAAATCATGGGACACAGTCCTAACAGGAACGTTCATAGCATTACAAGTCTTCCTCAAGAAGAAAGAAAAATCTCAAATAGCGATCTAACTCTACACCTAAAAGAACCAGAAAAAGAACAACAAAAAAAGCCCTAGTATGCAGAAGGAAGAAAGTGATAAAGACCAGAGAAGGATCAAATGATATAGAATCTAAAAGAAAAAAAATACAAATGATCAATGAAACCGAGTGCTGGTTATTTGGAAAAAAAAATAAACAAAATTGATGCATATTTAGTCTGCCTCTCAAGACTAAGAGAAATGACTCAAATAAATAAAATCAGAAAGGAAAGAGGCAAACAGAACAAATAGAATAACCTATGCAAAAGGACAAATTCCTAGAAGCATACAATCTTCTAAAACTGAATCAGGAAGAATAATAAAACCTGAATAGACTGAAAACAACTAATGAAATTGAAATAATAATCAAAACACTCCCAGCAAACAAAAGTCCTGGAAAAACTGGCTTCACGGGAAATTTTTACCAAACATTCAAAGAGGAACTAACATGTATTTTCCCTCCCAAAAGTTTAAGACAAGGGAAGCCATCAGAGCTTTCTTTTGAGGCCAGCATCATCCTCATTCCAATATCAGATAAATACACTTCAAAGAATAAGAACTATAGGCCAATATCCCTGATGAACATAGATGTTAGAATCCTCAATAAAATGTTACCAAACTGGATTCAGTAATACTTTAAGAAGATCATACACCAGATCTTAGCTATTGTAAATTGTGCTGCTATGAACATAAGAGTGCATATATTCTTTCTGGGATAAAGGAAGGTTAAGAAATTAACTAAAGAACATATAGATATAGTCCTTAAACATAGACAATAGTGTGGTGATGGACAAGGGAAGGATAGGGGAAGATCTGGGTAGAGTTGGGCAAAGGACAGGAAACAGTGGATATCTGCAAAAGTGTCAATGATAAAAAATGTAAATAAAAATAAAGTATAAATAAAATATAGTTTACTTATATTAATCAATATTAAAAACTACAAAAGCTTAACATTTAGAATTAAGTTATAAATTTATTAGAAATTAAAATTTAGAATTAAGTTATAAATTTATTATAAACTTATAATCAATTTATTAGAAAATTAAGAATTAAGTTATAAATTTATTAGGTCCTTTTAGACCTATAACATAACTTATATCATGTTCTTATTATACTGATTTATCTATAATCTAAGGTCATGACACATTAGAAACACCAACTGAAAGGAGTATAATAGCAGAGTCACTGGCACAAGAAATAATAGTTAAAATCAGAACAATAAATAGATAAGAATGTTATAAAACACAATAACTATATTCAATCATCATAAATTGCATGGTGTTTTATATTATCTCATTCATAAATAAAGAAAATATTGCTTGTTTTTGATGTAATATAAAATGAAAATAATGCAAGGAGGAATCAAGATGGTGGAGTAGGTAAAGGTGATACTCATTTTATCCCACAACCCGATCAAAATTACAACTAAAATATGGAACAACCATTGAACTGTGTCCAGCACAGCCAATGGTGAACCTGAGGAAGGGCAGTGAAGGATTAAAGAAAACAGACAAGAGAATATAGTTGGGGCCAGGTGGATCACTGCACCTGGATGAGGACACAGTGACACAGCCTGTAAACTGAATCTTTATTTTATAATCTGATCACACAAAGCAAAACAAAGGAGTGGTCTAGATATTTACAATGTTATTGTGAGTTTCAAATTTCCTTCTTTCCTGTTGTTGCAATTCTCTGAACTCTATCAAGCTTTGTTTTGGCAGCACTTGCTGCACTTCCCGCAGCCCACATCCCTTAACTACCTAATACTACAAAGTCAGACTATAAGGTCAAGCTTGCATACAACCATAGCATTTGGCTATAATTGTGCTGGGAGGGTTTTGACTTCCAAGCTGGGACTTGTATGTGGTTTTGCCACAAGAGATAGTGCCTTCTTGTCAGTCGGAGTCTTGATCCTGTCCAAAGACTATAACTGCTCTTCATAAACAATCGTTCAGAAATGCTTGAAATCTGGCTAAATGGAAACCCTACAACTAGAGAATTAAAAAAAAACACAATGGGACTGGTAGGAGGCAGGGAGATGTGGACAGGCTGGTCTTACACCCACATGTGGCATATTTTTAATCAGGAGGGATATCCTGGCTGAGGAGGCCTCCTATGATGAGGTCCCAGACCCATACCAGAAACTGTCTTCCTGGGGTTCCTGTGTCAGAAAGAAAAGTTCTAGTAACTTAAGGCTATAAAAACCAATGGGGATTGTGTCAGTGATACAGAGGTAGCCAGAAACCCAGGCAGTTCTTCTTAAAGGGTCAGCCTCACTCCCTCTGAGCTCTAGCACTGGGTGAAGCAACATAAAAGAATCTAGACAAATATGAAGAGGAACCAAATTGTCTGGCATCAAGGAAAGAATTATGGGTCAATGTGCTCTCAGATAAAAGTGATGGCAGAGGTCATAATTCCTCTGCTGAGACCTCCTCCTCCACAGAGCTGACTGGCAGGTGCTATATCTGATTCTCCATCAACCTGGGCCATACTGTTTTCTCTCCCTGGTGAATCCCTACAACCCCACACTACCCATTTTGCAGCCCCACCCAAACTGTTAGTAGTTGCTTTTTGTATAAATGGCCTGTCTTGGCTCAGCTTTCTGACTTTCCTAAATTCTCTCAGACAAGTAGCAGCTGGACTCAGTGCACCCCATAACTCATGATACATGTCCCCAGGCATGTTATTAGCACTAGCTTGCCAAGGTTCATAGCTTGGCCTTTCCTGAGCACCTATAAGTGTAACACAAGTAGCAGTCATTTGCAGATTGCTCTGTAGCTCATGCCAGGTGATTCCAGGGAGCACTGACTTTGAAACTTCTGGGAGGCTCCAGAGCCAGTATAGCTAGTGCCCAGCTTTAGACCATGCCAGACTACAACCCTACCACATCAACAAGTCACACAATCAAGGGTAGACTCCAAAGCCCTACTGAAGCAAGTCCTACTCCATAGGGGTGTCACTTGCACAGCAGTTCTTTTGCTGTAGTGGCAACTGGTACTCACAGAAAATTGGCATGGGGTCAATTCCTCCCAGTGGCACCAATAACAATCCAAGGCTCGGTTACAAAAGGGCAGTGCACACAGCGCACACAGGAGCATACTTAGTTGTCCAGCTCAGGTGACTGGGGATGCTGAGTCATTGGGACATATAGGACACCTTCTAGACAAGGTTTCTTTACCCATTCTAGGAGACATAGCAGCTCTACCTAATACATAGAAACAAACACACAGAAGCAGCCAAAATGGGGAGACAAAGAAATGTGTCACTCATGGAAGAAGAAGAAGAAGAAAGAAGAAGAAGAAGAAGAAGAAGAAGAAGAAGAAGAAGAAGAAGAAGAAGAAGAAGAAGAAGAAGAAGAAGAAGAAGAAGAAGGAGAAGAAGAAGAAGGAGGAGGAGGAGGAGGAGGAGGAGGAGGAGGAGGAGGAGGAGGAGGAGATATAAACAATAATATGGTAATAAATACCTATCTACCAACAATTTGATCTAAAAATCAAAATAAATAAACAGAAATCTAATGAATAAATACACTGTTCAGTAAAATAGAACTAGAGATATGGAATAGACTAATGTATCTCAAAGCAAATGGGGGGAGGGGTGAGAAGAGATTATTCAAAGAATTTGCATGTATATATGCATCACCCATGAGCACAGACAATAGGGTGGTGATGCCTGTGTGGGGAGTGGGGGGAAGCACTAGAGAAAGGCCACTGGGAGAAAAAAAGGGAGACGTTTGTAATATTCTCAATGATAAAGATTAAAAAGAAAAAAAATATATATATAAAGAAAAGTAATTGAGCATCAACCTATGAACCAAGAGGTCATGGTTCAATTCCTGGTCAGGGCACATACCAGGGTTGTGGGTGCTCCCCAGTGTGGGGCATACAGCAGGCAACCAATCAATGATTCTCATCATTGATGTTTCTGTCTCTATCTCCCTCTGCCTTCTTCACTAAAATCGATAAAAATATATTTTAAAAAATAAAATAGAAACATATGTATGTGCTTGTTATATAGCATATAGACATTGTTATTTGCTATTTTAAAAAAGGTATAATTTTAAAACATATTTTAGGCTGTAATTATATACGAGTGTTTAAGTGTTTTAAAATTCCTTCTGAACTAACACTATGAAATAAGATATTTGTTTAGAAAACCTACTTCCCTTTACTCATTCTGCTATCACAGTCAACACTTTGGACACCAGACAAGTGAGAGTTTTTCCCACATCATCCAATTCTTTGACACCAGATGTGTAGACAGATAAGTAAATAATAGGCAAATAGATAGATAATAGAATTTCTATTATATCAAACTATCTATATAATAGAAGAATATGCAAATTAGCCAGGGCACCGTAACATTATGACCAAATAGCAGGGACCTGAGGCTGCACGGTGCCTGGTTGGGGCAAGGGACCTCAGGTTGTGGACCCCACCCCACAGAGCTTGACTGAGTCCTCAGGCCATGTTCCCTGCCCCAGTGCTGGGCCAGGGGACCTCAGGATATTCCCCCACTCCCGGCAGAGCTTGACAGAGGACCTGAGGCTGTGCCCTCCACCCAGTGCTGGGCGGCAGGACCTGGAGCTGCACCCCCTGCCCGGAGAGCCTTGACAGGGGTAGGAATGGTTGGGTAAGGGTTTCACCCAATGGGGATGAGGCTAGTTGGGTCTGGGTCTCCTGCTTTTTCAAAGCACATGCAGGTGGTGAGCAGGAACTTTACTCTAGGTCTCATGACACACCAGATTCTGATAGGAGAGAGATTTTCATATACTTTTTATTATTTTTCTTTCAGCTCTGACACTTTTATTATAGAGAAAGTTCAAATAACAATATTAAAATATTTCCTCTGATTAATTCTCTTTTAATGTATATGGATTTTGTGTACAAGGTTGATAGTGATTATATAAAACTAAAAATGTAATAGTCATACAAGTACAAATATAACAATTATCTACACTAATAAAATAGAAAATGCTAATTGACCATACCTCCGCTATGCCCACAGCCAATCAGGAGTGATAAACAAATTAAGCCAACAAATATGGTGGGTAAATTTGCATATGCAGGAGGGATGGACTATACCTGAAACGCCTGTGGGGTCTAGGCTGCAATGCTGTGATAGGTAACCGGGCAGGCGTGGGGTGGTGACCAGTGCCTGATGTTATCAATTACCAGGCAGATTAGGTGGGCAGCGGTGATGCCCCTGAGGAGTCCAGATTGCAATCAGTGGCCAGGTGGGCAGTGCATGATGCCACCCATAGGGTCCAGGTCACTATTGAGTACCCAGTCAGGGGAGATGGTCAGTGTCTCTGGGGTCACTGTCTGCCCCCTGACTGCCTGTCGACACTGGGGTTGAACATTTTAATGAAAATGTGATGCCTGTGCCCTGGCCCATTGAGCCCCGTCCCTGGTGAGGAGAGGGCAGTGGGCAGTTAGCAGGCACCAGGGTTCGGAAGGGAGTGGGGGGAACCTGCAGGCATGCTACCAGGGAAGAGGTGCTGAACCATGATGACTCAGAGGGTTGGCTGATGGAGGTGCACAAAGGTGCAGATAAGGCAGCTCTTGCTGGAACTGAGCCCAAAAAGCACAACGACAGTCTAATGGACTAAATCGCCTTTCTGAAGAAGGTGCATGAAGAGGAGATCACAGAGCTGCAGGTACATATTGAGTGTGCTCAGATCTCCGTGGAGGTGGACATGTTCTCCAAATCCGACCTCTCTGCCACGCGCAGGAATATCCACATCCAGTATGAGAAGCTGGCTGCCAAGAACATGCAGAATGCCAGAGAATGGTACAAGAGCTGCTTCACCATGCCAATCAAGAGCACTGCCAAGAACACCAAGGGGTGTGTGCCACCAAGAAAGAGATGTTTGAAAGCTGCCTCCTGCTCAAGGCCAAGACCTGGAGATTAAAGCATGCAGGGGCATGAATGAAGCTCTGGGAAAGCAGCTGCAAGAGCTGGAGGATAAGCAGAACACAGACATTAGTGCTATGCAGACACAATCAAAAAATTAGAAAATGAGTCGAGAACTACAGAGAGTGAAATAGCATGATATTTAAAAGAATACCAGGACTGCCTAAATGTGAAGATAGCTTTGGACATTGACATTGTAGCTTACAGGAAACTCTTGGAAGGTAAGGAGACCCAGCTCAGTTTCACCAGCGTGGGAAGAATAGCCAGAGTTCCCAGATCTTTGGTGTATCAGCCAAGGGAGTTACAGACTAGCTCCTACTTGATGTCTGCTGGCTCCTTCCATTCTTAATACACCAGCCACATCCAGGAGGAGCATATCAAGGTGGATGAGACCAATGAGGCTGCAAAAGCCAAGGAACCTAAGGATGAACCTCCCCTTTGAAGGAGAATCTGAAGAGGAGGAGATGAAGAGAGTGGCTGATGAAGAGGAAGGATAGGCAGAGGAACAAGGTGCCACGGAAGAATTTGAGGATGCAAAGGAGGAAAAAGAAGGAGGTGAAGATGAAGGAGATGATGCCTAAGAAGCAGAGGATGAGAAGAAAAATGAAGGTGCTGGGGAGGAGCAAGCAACCAAAAAGAAAGATTGAGCCCCCCTTTCCTTAATTATTTCAGGAATAATCCTCCTGAAACCAGGTCAACCAAGTCACCAACCAAGCAGTTGAGTTCCCAATACTGAATGAATTAAGAAGTCAATATACATAACATTCTTAGGTGACTCAGGATGAACATTAAATGTTTTGCTATGACTTTTGTCCTTATACAGTGTATCTGTTTGGTTGCAGAGTGGCTTCCTGGCTTGCTGTCAGTCTGTGCCCGGTCCATGCTTATGAGTTCAGGATTTATGACAATGTGAATAATTCAGATGTTTACAACAACAACACATGAGTACATGAATTCACTGATGTTAATGTTAAACTTCATGGATAAAATAGTCTTTTGAATCTTCGGTGGTTAGAAATTAAAGACCTCAAATCATGTGCAATAAACAGCAAATAAAGTTACACTGAATGACAAAAAAATACATTACCAGGAAACATTCAAAGAACTGAGGAACTATTCTCAAATCAGGAAAGGAAGTCACAGGGTGTATATATAATTGCTATGAATACAGTATTTTCTAGCTACTTACAACATATACAATGTATATTAGATGCCTTCCTGTCACATGAAGTATGTATTCTCATAGAGTAATACTGGTACATATGTTATAGTTATGGCAGTATGTCATATCCTATCTATGTTAGTAAAAGGATAATACGCTAATTAGACCATGAGACCTTCCAGACGTCCTTCCAGACAAAGCCATGGTGGTGAGCCCAAGGCAGAGGCAGTTAGGGGTGATCAGGCCAGGAGGGGAGGACAGTTGGGGGTGATCAGGCTGGCAGAGGGAACCAGTTGGGGTCAGCAGGCAGAATAGTTAGGGGTGATCATGCAGGCAGGCAGGTGAGCAGTTAGGAGCCAGCAGTACCGGATTGTGAGGGGGTTGTCTGACTGCCACTTTATGCCTGATCCCACAGGGGTCCCAGACTGGAGAAAATGCAGGCCAGGCTGAGGGACACCCACCCCCATGCACAAATTTCTTGCACCAGGTCACTAGTAATAGTATAAAATATTTGGTATTTGTTTTTCTTAACTACCTCATGTCATTTGTTGTGGTATTCTTTAGATTTGTATGCATGTGGAATATTTAAGCTTAATGTAACTTTTGAAGCCAATGCTTACTTACATTTTTTATAAGAAAATGTTTTTAGTTTCTCTTTTGTAAATGTTATTAAACATTGTATAATCTTTTGAGAAGCATATGGACGATTATTCACTATTCTACTGTTTGTATGCATGTTGTCAACAAGAGGATAGAATATTCATATATTTCTAAAATATTATCAAACTGGAGTTAAAATAGTTTAAATAAAATAGCTGAAATAAATTTATGATATCTGAACATCATTATGTGACAGAAATAATGGCTTTGGTTAAGTTGATTTTGCAGTAACCATGATTTCTTAACAAAAGAGCACAAATACATAACCCTTTAGGTATTGCTATGAAATGTTCAATAATTTTATCTCCATAGTAAAAGTAATTTACTTAAAACTATGTTTTAATATATTTTTATTGATTTTAGAGAGGAGAGGAGAGAGAGAAAGCTAGAAATACCAGTGACGAGAGAGAATCATTGATCAGCTGTCTCTCACACACCCCTCACTGGGAACTGAGCCAGTAACCAGGGCATATGCCCTGACCTACCCCAGAATCAAACTGTGACTTCCTGGTTAACAGGTCGACGCTCAACTACTGAGCCTCGCTGGCCCAGCTGGAGAAATTTCTTAAAGTTTATCTAATAGTTTTGCCCTTCAGAGGGTTCTAACAAAGCAAACTTTTCCATTTACTAATGCCAATACTAGGTTACATCATTTAAATTTTGCTTGGGATAGATGTAGTCATTCAATAAGTTTTCAACTCACAGTTTGGTCCCTGAGCTAAATCTCTTAAAGAAAAACAAAATATTCATCTCAACTTTTAAGCTATATGTATATTACTTGCATTTTTAAAGTTACTTGTGCAACCTTATTGTTTATTTAAAAATAACCCTAGGAAAAAAACACTGCTGTCACCCAATAAATTTCAAGGGATATGGGAATGAATTAAAATGTTGACAGCAAGTCCTTTCAGTATAATTGGGGCATCAGAGGCCCACAGAATGATCACTTCCTTTCCTATGCAACATATAACTCTGACACACTATTTACAATTAAATAAATTCCTTATAGTTTGACATTTTACAACCCTGGAAAGTTACATATAATGATCAGCAAAGTGAGAAGATGAAAAGATGTTTTAAACTTTTAAAGATGTAACTAGTTTCTGTCTAGAAAACAAACCAATTCAAAAAGTGATACTTTTATTGTCCCTTAGGACATCAGCTAGATTATATCTAATTTAGCAGTTTTGTATCAGGCTTTCATCTTTGGCAATCCCCTTTGAACAGCATTATCATCCTGCCAGTCCCTTCACTGAGTTAAACAGAACTTGTGCATCTGGTATTATGCATTTGAATAAGAATTATGTATTTAACACAGGCAAAATTTTGTTTTGACACAATAAAACAGAAGATCATTTTATTATTCCCTGGAACACAGAAAAGCATAAACTTGAATCATTTAGGCTAATTTTCCAAATATTGTTAATAAAATTCATGTAGGGATCTTCATAGAGCCAAGATTTCTCACTTTCAAGCCTACATATTCAGCATCTCCAAGGAGGAGGCCTGTTATTCCATGTTTTGTTTTATGTTGTTTTGTTTTTTAATACTCACCAGAGGATATTTTTCCATTGCTTTTTAGACAGAGTGGACTGGAAGGAGAATGATAGAGCAGGAGAGGGACAGGAAGAGGGAGGGGAACAGGGAGAGGGAGGGGAACAGGGAGAGGTAGAGGGACAGGGAGAGGGACAGGGAGAGGGAGAGGGACAGGAAGAGGGAGAGGGACAGGGAGAGGGAGAGGGAGAAGGAGAGGGAGAGGGAGAGGGAGAGGGACAGGGAGAGGGACATGGAGAGGGAAAAAGAGATGGAGAAGAAGAGGGAGAGGGGGAGGAAGAGGGAGAGGGACAGGAAGAGGGAGAGGGACAGGGAGAGGGAGAGGGAGGAGAAGGAGAGGGAGAGGGAGAGGGAGAGGAAGAGGGAGAGGGACAGGGAGATGGAGAGGGACAGGGAGAGGGAGAGGGAGAAGGAGAGGGAGAGGGAGAGGGAGAGGAAGAGGGAGAGGGAGAGGGAGAGGGAGAGGGAGAGGGAGAGGGAGAGGGAGAGGGAGACATCAAAATGAGAGAGACACATTAACTGGTTGCCTCCCACACTTGCCTTAACCAGGGGAGGGCAGAACCTGCAACCAGGTAAATTGTACCCTTTACCAGGAATCAAAACTGGGACTCTTTAGTGCACAGGCTGGTCAGGGCTTGTTATTCTATATTTTTAAAGAGACTCTCAAATGAACTTATTATCAACTATCTGTTGGAACTAGAGACCCAGGAAACTGATTGCAAAACTGTTTGTAATCCACAATTACTCTAGGTTGTCAGAACTTTAGGAGCCTTTTCATTTTCTCTCTCACTTGTTTTTCTTGGATGGATAATCCTTTATGTCATAGTGAAAACAGCTAATTTTGCTAAAATATCAGCATTAAAGCTGTTTGTTGATAACAATGATTTCAGATAAAAGTAACTCATGTATTTGTAATCTCAAAGGTTTAGCACATGTGACAAAGTAACTTTGATAAATTTTATATATCCTACATATTGAAAAACTCATCAATTGCTGTAACAAAAGGCTTAAGCTATAACTGACTACCTCCAATTGTATGTTACTTAAACTATCTCACTTTTTCTATGAGGTAGTTTGCTTCTCAACTGAGATTCTCATCAGAAATAAACAAAAACTCTCAAAAAACCTTATGTTGTATTTTCTGTACATACACTAACTTGGAATTATTACAAACTTGTAAGTCAATGGTATTGGCTCTATTTGCAAAGGAGAGAACTGTAACTCAGAGGAAAAAACTAACTTGCTTAATTCACATTGCTAATAAACAATGAAGCAGGGAATTTTAGCCTTTATCTATCTCCTGAGCTCATGCTTTTACATACTTACAAATCAACTTCCTCAAAGTAATTCTTTATTAGAATCATAAAGATAGGATTTCATTGCCACAGAATTGAATCAAACATCTGGGTCTTATATGATGACAGATAGATGATATTTTAGCTACATATCATAGATAAAAGATGACATTTCAATAAAACCCTTTCTTTTTTGGAACAACTCCCAACCCACACCAAATTAGCCAACATTTGGAGCTATCTTCTCTTTATTGAGTGGAAATGTACAATAAAATAGAAAGGTTTTCAAGAATGTGGTCTGCCAATATGTCAACCTTATCCTCTTCTCAAAACTCTGCCAAATCTATTAAAATTCTTCTTCATATAGGATTTTAAGACTCTGAACTTTCTTCAAGCTTTCTTTTGAATATATTACATTAATCATATATATCTACTCTTGTGTTGAAGCTTAAAAAACACATTCTCTATTTCACATTTTCTCATAAAATGTTTTCTTCAATTTTTATCTCTACAACTTCTCTCATTATTTCATTGTACTCAATATTTTTTCTCTACATTCCCTTGTAGCTCCATCTGAAAGTTTCCTGACTTTACATTTCCTCTCTTATAACAATAACTAGTGACCCGGTGCACAAAATTTGTGCACATTAAAAGAGGATTAATTAGAGGAAATAATTTAGTATTGCTATGGTCCCTTTGTCTATAATAGAAGTGTCAAAATAAAATAAAAGTAATAAAACATATATGAAAACCTTCCTCCTGTCAGAGTCTGGGGCACACCACGGGACCCAGAGTCAAGTCCCCGTCCACCCACATGCACCTCAAAATTGCATGAGACCCAGACCCAGCCAGATTCCCCCCTCGCCAATGGACTAGATCCAGACTCAGCCAGTCCCACCCTTGTCAAGTCCTGATAGTCAGTGGGCATAGTCTCAGGTTCCCTGGCCAGGCACCAGGAGGGGTGGCATGGCCTGAGGTCCCCCACCCCAGACTTAGGTGGAAGGCATGCCTTGAGGTCCTCCATCAAGACCCACCAGGTGGGGGACACAGCCTGAGATGCCCTGTCAAGCCCCACTGGGTGGGGAGCATGGCCTGAGGTCCCCTGTCAATCCCTGCCAGGTGGAGAGGGGGGTGCAGCCTCAGGTCCCCAAGCCAAGCACCAGGAAGGTGGTGCAGCCTCAGGTCCCCCATCAAGCCCCACTGAGTGGGGGCACAGCCTGAGTTCCTCTGACCCAGCACTAGGGATGAACCTTGAGGTCCCCCATCAAACTCCACTGGGTAGGGGGCATGGACTGAGGTCCCCTGTCAAGCCCCACTAAGTGGGGGGGGTGGTCTGAGGTCCCCCCAGCCTGGTGCCGGGGAGGGGGGATGTGGCCTGAAGTCCCCTGTTAGGCCCCATCTAGTGGGGGGCATAGATTGAGTTCCGCTGGACTGGTGCTAGGGCAGGGAGAGCAGCCTGAGGTCCTCCAGCTCAACACCAGAAAGGGAAGCACACCTTGAGGTTCACTGTCAAGCCCCACGGGGTGGGGGAGGGAGTAGCCTCACGTCCCTGCTGATTGCTCATTAAGTCTCGTTATGGGAAATTGGCCTCAGCTGAGGGTGCAGTCATCTTTGAGACAGAGTGATGGTCAATTAGCATATTCCTTCTTTATTAGATAGGATTAGAATATTAAGGCAACCCTAACCCTTGTTTTATCCCCAGAAGGTTATTTTCAAATTTTTGCCCTGTCTTATACTAACAAACCTTGTTTACAGATTCTTAGAAAATTTTCAATATCTGAGCCAAAATGTATTGAAATTACTGGCTTAACTGTTGTAAATTTTATAGCCTAAATTCCTAAATTCTTAAATAATTGTATTTTCATTGACTTTACATATTTTTCCATCACTGGTTTATTAGCAATTTCAGGTGAAAGAAGACATACAAAATTACTTACTCTTAAAGACATTTTTTTCTGAACGCATGCTAATTATCTCAACAGTGAATTGCTAAATCATATATTAAAATTTGTATTATGAGTAAAATAATATATATAAAAGCCCAGTTACTGAATGGCAGAACAACCAGAATGACCAGTAGATGAGTTGCTATAATGTGCACTGATCACCAGGGGGAAGACACTCAATGCAGGAGCTGCCCCCGAGTGATCAGTGCACTCCCATAGTGGGAGTCTTGCTTGGCTGACAAGGATGAGTGGCTGCTCCCACAGCTGGTATAGGCAGATGGCAAGAGGGGACTTGACTATGAACCTCCAGGGAGGCTGTTCTGATGGCTGAGGATCCTGGAACATGGCTGTCCTGAACATCTCTGATGGTGTCACCAACCTGGCATCACACATCAGGGACATTCACCAAGTGGCTTTGGGGTGTGAAGCTGTCCTCCAGGACACTGTATACTCCTTTACCCAAGACATTACCCCAAAATATCAGCTCAGAGTAATTTCCTCATTTAGCAGACACTCAGAGGGTGGGCCCACATCTGCTCGGCTGACCGGGGTGAGCTGTACTCCGCAGGCCACGCTTCCACCAGTTCATGAATTTGTGCACTGAGCCTCTAGTAATGGAATAAATCACAGCCCTAACTGGTTTGGCTTGGTGGATAGAGTGTGGGCCTGTGGACTAAAGGGTCTCAGGTTTGATTCTGGTCAAGGGCATGTACCTTGGTTGTGGGTACATCCCCAGTAGGGGATGTGCAGAAGGCAGCTGATCAATGTTTCTCTCTCATTTTTTCTAATATTTTACAAGGAACATATTCTTATTTTAATTCTGGCTGTTCCTTTTTAAAAAAAAACTATTCTTTAACCTGTCCTTGTTTTAACTTTTCCTCACTTGTTTTATTTCATAATCTCAGTGAAAGCACTGAGATTTTTAGGGTCTTTGTTTCTGCACATAACCTGAGAAATGCAAGAAACAACATATAATTGCCACTACTTTATGCCATTTGTTACAGGCTTACCCTGAGACAAAAGAGCAACTGGGTTCACTGGTCACATAACAAATTCTTTGTTGTCTGTGCAGATAAATCTGGTTCTACCTAATAGGAGGACATGGGCACCAGAGGCCTCGGCACTTGTTAAAGTTGCCTCAATGGTTGCATATTTATAAGATGTTTTGTATCAGGGTTTGGATTTTTCTGACAATAAATTTTGTTAGAATAGTACACAAATTATATTTTAAATTTCTGGGCATCAAATATCTAGCAACCCAAATCAGATTTGTGTGTGTGTGTATTTTGTTTTGTTTTTATACATGTTGAGTAAGGGACTTCAAATGTGAACATTGTTCTTATTTTGTGCTTATCTTAGCAGCAAATCTCTAAACTTTGCCTAAAATGTGATTGTGTGACAACTTCCATATCCTTAGTTTTGAAACAATAAACCAATATAGAGATGCATGGCTAATCTGGCCCCTTCTCCCAACCTTCACCCTATTGGAAGATGCTTCAAAATATATAGGGCTGGAGCATACAGATATATATTATTCACACTCTAAGGAAGAGACTGCAGTGAAAAATGTTTTCATGAAGCAATGAATTCAAGTTTTTGTTATTTTGATAAATACTCTCAGGTGCCAATAATATATTTTCTTGTTCTTCCTGACATCTTGAATTTGAGCACTGGCTATAGCTTGCAATTGTTAACTTTTGAATTTTATCAAGGCCTGGAATCATCTGATACTCAGCAATCATGGGTGTTGTTTATAGACTAAGTATATCAAACCCTTGGCCTATGGGTTGCATAAGTTATTTATTTGGTCGGTGTTAGCTTTTGAGTTTGACTTGCTTGCTCTAGACTAAAAAAGACTAAATATATGTATTTTACCTATGCTAGATAGGAGTTTCCTGAAATCCATAAGAAGTAGCTAAATCCCTCCATGTGCCTAATAAATTCCCTAAATCCAAGTCTCTACCAACATGTAATCTAAATTGCCACTAATACATACACAAATAGCAAAGATCCATTAATAAAATATCAGGACTGGCACAATTCTTTCAATGGAAAAGTCCCTGAGCTTCAACTAATTGTTATCATGTTTATTTGCAAGCTCAGTTTTCTGGATTTCTTTAATTATCCAAAAGAAGCAGGGAATTTGGATTTCTACAACATTTAAATATTAGTAGTTGATTTATTTAAAATGGAACTAGGTTCTTTGCTAAATTAAACATAGCAAACATATCTGTGGATCAAATATAATTGATGGACTACTAAATTAAAATTTCAGAACCATCAGAAAATCCATTTAACTTCAATGAATAAACCAATGGACAAATTAATGAATGAGTTTCTCAACCAATTTGGCATGAAGAATAAGGATGACAAAGAGATATGATTCTGTAGTCAAAAGCATGGTTGGATAAAGAAAATGCCTGAGGTTACCTGAAGGGTAGCATAATATGTCACCCCAAAATATAACTGTTGAAGTTCATGACATGCCACCCCCAAATATCCCACTTCGTTATATAGTCTATTTTGAGCTTTTCAAATAAGCACTTGAAAAACAGCAAATTTACAGAGAAGCTCTCTTTGAATGAACCTTCCTTTTATCTGCCTAAACATAGATTTTCAAAACAAACATAAAGTAACAAAAACACCTCACTTATTACAAATCCCCTCCCTGGAAGTTTCATCAACCAGGGGAGAATGACTCTTGTTTCAGGCTTGGAGACCAGAAGTGACACCACATCCAAAGTTTGTCATAAACTATAACATCTTCCACCTAAAATGCTAAGGGCCCGTTTATCTTTCTAAAAATAATGTATTTTTCTCTAAAAGTATTATATCCTCACTCTCCTTTCCTGAAGAAGATGGTATTTAAGTCTGAATTCTAAGTTACCTTGGGAAGTTCCTTATTTTCCCCTGTCTATCTCTTATATATACATGAGGTACTAGTATATTTACACACACACACACACACACACACCACACACCACACTTACTTCTTTGTTTTCTCTTACTAATCTGTACTTAATTACAGGGATCTTGCTTAATGAATCAGAAGGTAGAGGAAACACAGTTTTTCCTCCATTAATACTACTCATTAGATATCTGCCTTAGGACAAATTACATATAATTTCTCCAGCTTGGATTCCTTCATCTGTAAAGTGAGAAAAATATTATATCTCATAAACTTATTTTAAAAATTAAGAAATGGCATTTGTATAAAATAAATATTCCCGCTCTAGACAAATAAGTGTTCATTAAATTTTAATTGTAAAGTAGATTTTAAAAAATTTCAGAAAGAAGAAAATTACTAAATTTGGAATGATAAAAAGTAAAAGAGGACTTTAAAATGAAATTTAGTTTTTAATTGCACCTAAACATTCTGCAGCTGCTGAGCTCAAATTTCATACAAATATTTATTATTAACATGGCTTACCTTTATAAGAGGCTAAAAATAGAAGCTAATCTTCAAGATAGCTGGGCTTTGATATTTTTATTGCCTAACATTTTCCTGTTGTCACAGTTCACTTGTTAAAAGAACTTGTAATTTACATTTCTATGCTATCTTTTTGTAGATAATTGAGAGACTGAAAATTATTAAATATTTGCAATATTTTAGCTACCACAAAAATAAATGGAGCATGAAAGAAAGAACTGTTGGAGAAAAAAATATAGATTTATCACACCTTTGTTTTCAGAGCTATGCATATTTTTTGGATTTATTTTCTTTCAGTAATATTAATTTTCTGTGAATATTAAATAATAACTTTATAGAATTCTAAAACTGTTAGTGTTAGTGAGCAATCTCAACTTTAAAGAGGCACTAATAAATCTGAAATTCTGAATGATAATTCAAAATGAATTGGTCATGCAAATTGTTTATAAAGTCAGTTTCTTCATTTGTTTTTAAATGACAAAAACAATATGAATAATATCAGAAAATTCAATACTGAAAGTTACCAGACAATAGGAAAAAAACATATTAACTTATATTTTAATTTTATATTTCTAATATGTAGCATTATTATATAGTAGAGGCCCACTGCATGAAATTTGGGCACTGAGGGAGGGGGTCTCCTCAGCCCAGCCTGTATCCTCTCCAATCTGGGACCTCTCAGGTGATGTCTGATGCCAGTTTAAGTCTGATCTTGCCTGATTGCCCCTAACCGCCTCAGCCTGTTGGCTGGTCACTCCCAACTGCGCCCTCCTCCCCATGCTGACCTGGTTGCCCCTCACTGCCCTCCTCTGCAAGCCTGGTCACCCCCAACTGCCACTCCTGCCAGCATGGTAGCCCCCAACTACCATCCTGCCAGCCTGGTCACCCTCTATTTGTTCCCTCACTGCCCTCCTCTACAAGCCTGGTCACCCCCAACTGCCACTCCTGCCAGCATGGCAGCCCCCAACTACCATCCTGCCAGCCTGGTCACCCTCTATTTGTTCCCTGGATACCCTTCACTGCCCCCTGCCAGCCTGGTCACCCCAACTGGCCTGGATACCCTTCACTGACCCTTCTGCTGCACTAGTCACCCCAACTGCCCCCCCTGCCAGCTTGGTGGCACCATGCAGCCTGCTGTTCAGTCATTTGGTTGCCCTTCATTGCCCCCGCACCGGCCTGGTCACCCCACACAGTCTGCTATTACTGTAAGAGTGTCCTGACCAATTTGCATATTACCCTTTTATTAGTATAGATTGCTACTTAGTTGCTGGACATAATTTGCTATAATTGTTGTAAGCTAAAATATGAAACTAAATTAGAATATGCATTTGTAAAAATATAGAAGTATATATAAATAAATACATTTTATTCTCACATATTGACATCATTTGCCTATATTCTTATTCTGTGACTTAAGACCTTAATAATGTTTACATTTTTAATTGTATATAGTCATTTATTATGGTATTACCATAATTTAGTTTATCGTAAATTATAAACTATTTCCTTAATCGATGCATTAAATAAGCTGGAATTTAAGATTTTTCATATATATAATTAGTTAGGGTACAGTGATTTAGGGGACAATATTAATAAAACTTTTCTGTATTTTTATATTTAAAACTAGAGGCCTGGTGCATGGGTGGGTTCCAGCTGGTCTGCCCCAATAGGGGCTGATCAGGTTTGGTTGGCAGTGGGGAACGGACACAGGAGGTTGGCTGGTTAATTGGGGCCAGGCCAGTCAGGGGGAGGGACTACAGGAAGTTGGATGCCAATCTTGTCCCCATTCCCTGATTGGGGTGCAAGGGGTCAATGGTGGGCTGGGTTGGATGGGGGTAGGGGGTCACAGGAGGTTGGGGGTGAGGTTGGGGGGGCCAATAGGGACCTAATTGGGCCAGTTGGCTGCCGCAATGCATGTCGTAGCAACCAGTTGTTCCTGTCATTCCTTAATTCTGGTGGCTTGGTTTATATATATATATAAATATCTAATTGGGGTATAATTTAGCATGGAGAATGATTTCATTTGTCAATTGACTACTAAGGGGTCATTTAAGCAGTCATGCTTCCAAAAGTTACTATAATTGGTATCTAATACTCCACATAAATACTGCTCTACACAAAATTAGCTAAAATTATGCATGCAAAAAGAAGTAGGACATTGGTGTTTTGATAAAGAAGTGGAACACTGGTATTTAGTTATTGGCTTGCATTTCACATTAATGGGTAAATTCTGGAGGGAAAAAAAAGATAAAGTAAAAGGAACAGGTTAGCAAATTCTACAAGTAACCAAACAAATATCCTGGAAGCAATTCTAGATCCCAAAACTCATTCTACTTAAGGTCATTTATCTACATTTAAAGTGCCTGACTTTATTCAATAGTGCTGTATTATAACAAATTTATCTTCCAATATACAATTTTGATTACCCTTATGTGTCTGCAAAACTCCTCAAGTTCTTCATTGTTATTGACTGTTGCGTATCTCAAACTTGAGGAATATTGTCTTTCTCTAGGCCTCACTAAGAAATCTATCTATAGATTTTTTTACACTCCATTCAAGCCTTTAAAACTTCAGAACACACTGAAATGTGTCTATATTTCACCCCCTACTCTGACCTACTCAATCATGTTGGGAGAGATGATGGAGGATCGAATAGACACTACAACAGTGAATTATAACAGGAATATGGTGACAAAAAAATGATAGCTTCAGTACTGTATATAACAGGCAAGTTTCTGATGTCCAGAAATAAAAAAGCTGATACTCAGATGCCAGTAGGAAGATCTAAGAATCAAACTAGAAAATGTATATGAGGAATATTTTCAGGAAGGAAACTAAAGTTCAAGAAAGAAAAAATACACATAGAAAACACACAAAAACATCAAAGTACCATTACAAAAGGAGGATTGGGGGGAGGAGAGCAAATCAAATAAGTGAATCAACAAAGTCTTCTGGCCATGGGATGTTCAAAATGATGTAATGTTGGTTATCACTCCTTATGTATCTGAGTTCTTCAGGCAGTTCAATGGTAGTTTAAGCATTTGTTCTATGTATTGTCTTCCCATTCCATTAATAAAACATTTTGTTGGCATAGTAAGCAAGATGCACAACATTTAATCCTCAATGAATTATTTTAAGGAAAAATTAACACCCAGAAATCTGTGACTATTTTATACACCCTAGTGAATTTACAGAAAGAGAGATTTAAAAAATCCCATTTACCTTCACACCAAAAAATAAAAATTAAGATACCTAGGAATAAACTTAACTATGGAGGTAAAAGACCTGTATTCAGAAAACTACAGGACACTGAAAAAAGAGATAGAGGAAGACATAAACAGATGCAAGAACATACCATGTTCATGGATTGGTAGAATCAACATTATTAAAATATCCATACTACTCAAAGATGCACTCCCCATTAAAATACCAATGTCATATTTCACATACCTAGAACAAACTCCCCCAAAATTGATCTGGAATAAAAAAAATACCCTGAATAGCTTCAGCAATCCTAAGAAAGAAGAACAAAGTAGGAGAAATTTCAATACCAAATATCAAGATATATTACAAAACCACTATTCTCAAAACTGCCTGGTACTGGCACAATAACAGATTTATAGACCAATGAAATAGAATAGAAAACCCAGAAATTGACCCAAACCACTATGCTCAATTAATATTTATAACAAAGAGGCAAGAGCATGCAGTGGAGTCAAGATAGTCTTTTTAATAAATGGTATATTGAAAATTGGACAGACACATGCAAAAAAATAAGTATGAGTAGGATTTTGAAAAATATATTTACCAAGTTAATAAAATATGCCTCTATTCTTATTTTTTGGAGAGTTCATATCATGATATTTTTTTCTTTGACTCTTTTTATATAATAACTAGAGGCCTGGTATATGAAATTCCTGCACGAGGGAGAGGAATGTACCTCAGCCCATCCTGCACCCTCTCTATCTGGGATGCCTCAAGGGATGTCTGCCTATTTAAATGTCAGTATGTGTTTGGGGCTATTTTTGAAGGTTATTAAAATTTGATTTAAATTATTTTATACATATGCATTTACATGTCATTTAATGATAGGGATATACTCTGAGAAATGCACTGATTTTGTTATCATGCAAACATCATAGAGTATATTTACACAATCAAAATGCTCTAGTCTACCACAAGCACTAGAGGCTCAGTGCACAAAATTTGTGCACAGTGGAGGGGGGTGTCCCTAAGCCCAGCCTGCACCCTCTCCAATCTGGGACCCCTCGAGGAATGTCCCACTGCTTGTTTAGGCCCAATCCTAATCAGACAACCCTCTCATAGTCTAGGACTGATGGCTCCCAATGGTTGCCTGCCTGCATTCCTGATTGCTCCTAACTATTTCTGCCTGCCAGCCTGATCACCCCCTAACCACTCTTCTGACAACCTGATTGATGCCTAACTGCTCCCTTGCCAGCATAATTGCCTCTAAATGCCCTCCCTTGCAGGCCTAAATTCCCTCAAACTGCCCTCCCCTGCAGCCCTCATCCCTCCCAATTTCCCTCCTCTGTAAGTCTGGTAACCTCTAACTGTTCTCCCCTGCAGGCCTGGTCCCCCACAACTTCCCTTCCCTGCAGGCCTGGTCCCATCATCTGCTCTCCCCTGCAAGTCTGGGTCCCACCCAACTGTCCTTCCATGCAGTCTCAGTTGCCCCCAACTTCCCTCCTCTTCCAGCCTGGTCACCCCTACCTGCCCTCCCGTGCTGGCCATCTTGTGGCAGCCATCTTGTGTCCACATGGGGGTAGCCATTTTGACCACAAGGGGCAGCCATCCTGTGTGTTGGAGTGACAGTCAATTTGCATATTATTCTTTTATTAGATAGGCTAACCTATTGCTCCTAAACTATACTTTTATACAGCATGTATAGTTACTATTATAATTTTAAACATATAGTTATTATGTATTTGGATCTATTAAGACTAAGGAAAATAAAAAATATTTGATTTTGTTATTTTTATTCTTTCTCTAAAGTTCTTGCTTTTTTAAGTAGATCCAAACTTCTGACCATTATGATTTTCATTCTCTGTAAAAACTTTCTTATATCATTTATTGTAGGCTATACTGGTGAAAATTAATTCTCTCTGTGTTTTTTGTTTGTTTATTTTTGAGAATACGAAAATATTTTTTTCTTTTACTTTTAAAAGATAATTTAGTTGGATATATAATTTTAGGTAGGTGAATTTTGTTTTGATTTTAACATCTGAAATATTTTGCATCATTCTCTTCCTGCTTGCGTAGTTTCTAACTCGAAGTCTATTGTAACTCTTCTTACTATTTCTCTACAGTTAAGGTATCCTCTTTCCCACAGCTTTTTTTTTTAATTTTTACATTGTTTTTGGTTTTCTGCAGTCTGAGTATGATATGCCTTGATGTAAATTTTATAGTATTTATCTTTGAAATCCCCATCTTTGTGGTTTGTTGAATAATTATTGTCGGTCATTAATTTTAGAAATATATTGGCCACTTTATGTCAAATATATCTTATGCTCATTCTCTTCTTCTTCTCCTTCTAATAATCCAATTAATTGGCTTTACCCTTTTGTAATTACTCCACAGTTAATTAATATCAACATATTTGCAATATTATTTTAAATTCCTGACTTGTTATTTTCTAAATTTATCATATCAGAGTTGGTTCCATTGTTGACTGTGCTTTTACTTGTCTAACAGCATATTTTATCATTTTGTTGTTTTTGTTTTTGAATGCTAAGCATTTTGGGGTAATAGAAACTGAGTTAAAAGGTTTTTGTTTGTTTGTTTTTGGTATGAGGTTTTATTATCATTATACTAGGATTTGGACTGTGTTTAATTTTAGATTTAGGTATGCATGTCAAAAAATGCAAATATGTTATTGTCCTTATTTTTGCCTGTTTTGTTTCTTTGGGTTACTGTAAGAACTTCTTAAGTAGATTATGTGTCTTGCAGTTGTTTCATCTGCAATTCACTGTTATTCTACTGCAACTGTTTTGATATGGTGGTAATGTGTTAGGAAAAAGAAATATTTTGTAATCTTAATAAGTCTCAGTCTGTTGTTGGGTATGTGGCTTGTGGTTATCATCTCCACAAGTGTTTCTTAGCTTTTATTTCCTTTCAGGTTAGATAGAAAGAAAATAGCCAGATAGAGTTTGATAAATGGCCTTCCCTTTGTGTAGAACAAGGCTCTGGTAAATTAATTTCCTGTAGAGAATAGCCTTTGTTATGGGAAATATTGTGAGTTTTTAAATAGTTTATTTTCCCCTCCCTTACCAGAGTCAAGTATTTAATCTCAGCCTTCATGTCAGAAAACTGAGGGCTTTCAGGAGGTAAATCCCAAAAGTGATGGATCTCCCTGTATTTGTGACCCTAGGAGTTTCTCAGTCTTACACTAGTATAAATCAGCCTCCCAGAATTGGTCAAAATTACCAATTAGATGTTCTTACTCATTAATAGTTCCAGTGACTGGTGTTCCAGGTGAGCAGATCTCAGCGTGATTCTCTCTATGTGCCTGACTCTCTAGATTCTGAGATGGTGGTTTGCCATGCAACTGTAATTGACTGAAGAATCTAAGAAAAATCATTGATTTCCAATTGTTTTATCTATTTTTTGTGTGTGTTTGAGCATAGTAATGGTAAATTCCAAGCTATTTATACATCAAAGCTGAAATTGGAAATTTAAAACAATTATGTCTTAACGGTACAATATAAAATTCAAAGATGCTGTTAGATCAATATTGTTATAATGCTGTGTATGTACATCACCCAGAATAATCTTCATTGTGCTTATTTAGAGAAAATTTAAAATGACCTTCAGAGCTTTACAATGAAGGTACCACAATGTTGCCACCCTCAACCTGTCTTTTGATATCATGATTTTAAACTAGTTATTAAAAAAACAAAATAGTCAGAAAGAGCCTTTGACAAAGCCTATTTCATGTAGAAAATCTTAGGATGTTCACTTTAGCCTAATTTGAACTTGAGTACAGGATAGAGAAAGATGCCAAGCAGGGGCCTCGTAGCTAGAGCACCCCTGTGATATTTAAGCAAGAATTTACCCGTCATGTATGTTCCACTTTTCCTCAACTACATGAATTGCCTACTTTTTTCAAAATGTCATCACTACAACTCACTTTCTCCTTAATTCAAAATGACGTGATGCCCAATTTTATCTCACTGTCTTTGGAATTTTTGTGATGTGAATTACCAATGAGCATGTATTAAGATTTGATTTTCTCCTGTTAAACCATCTCTGTTAATTTGATTATTACCTCAGCTAGGAGAGCTCAGGAGATGCAAGGTAAAGTATTATTAATTTTTCATTCTTACAACAATAAAAGTTTACTTCTTGCCCATGTTATAGGTGAGTCAGTTCTGTCTCTAACCTTAAATTTCACTATCTAAAAACCCAGGTTAAAAAAGTAGTCCCTCACTGTGACGTGGTTTGTCGTGATGTAAGAAAGAAAATATATATTATTTAAAAATATTCTGCTTGGAATCGGCCCATGTTGCTTTCATATTTTATTAATCTAACTAAGTTATAGGGGCAATGTT
Organism: Antrozous pallidus; assembly: GCA_027563665.1. Taxonomy (NCBI): domain Eukaryota; kingdom Metazoa; phylum Chordata; class Mammalia; order Chiroptera; family Vespertilionidae; genus Antrozous; species Antrozous pallidus. The sequence goes on from CM050519.1 coordinate 28,879,518, forward strand.
GTCAATGGTGTGGATAATATCTCCCACTACCATTGCTCTCACCTTTACCAAAATGTAAAACAAGAATGAAGCCAACAATTTCAGGACCAGCCTGTTTGCCACAATCATCTAACACAGGGTGAACTACATAGATGCATTAGAAGCACAGGGGCTGCTATATAGTGCCTGTATATGTTGAATATGGATTATATTAAGAAAAGTGCCCTCAGTCTTAATCAGCACTGTAAGAAATATTTTATTGCCATTTACATGTTCTCTTTACAAAGTGCTACTTGCTTAATTAACTCCACTATTATGTAACAAAAATTAGTTTACATAACAATATTAAAAGAAATTCTAGAGGGACCATTTGTTGAAATAAGTTGGTTAGCCATTACTGCAAGAACAGCTTTGTGCCTACTAATGATTGGATTTATAACTGATGCCTACTACTTTTAATGTGATACTATATTTTCCTAAATGTTTCTCAGCATAGTAGCTAGATGCAAATTAAAAAAAAAAGTTATCCTACTTTCTATTTCCTCTGTAATTTACAAATGCAATAAAAGACTAGTTTATTAATGCAAAGCACAAATATGGGCAATACTTACAGCTATATATACTCATACACAAACAGAAACATGTAACCTATTATGGCAATAAATATAAAATACAGGAGATTGTATAAAGTACAAATTTCCCTTTTTAATAGAAAATCTGTGTACTGCATTTTAGTGCTGTAACTTGTCAAGCCTTCTATCCAAATTCATGGAAGAAAACAGGACAATATGAGAATAACAACTAACAGTAATTTCAATGAGTGTGTGCATTTCAATGCAAACTCATTCAAGAAAATATAATAAATGAGTCCATGTTTCTCTAGAATAGTGCAAGCATAATCTGAACTATCCTTGATTAGAATGGATCAAATAAATTTGATGTAACATATGTATTGCTCTAACAACATATTTTTAATTCATCAGTGGGGGTAAATGTGAACTGTTAAAGATTAATAATACACATATAAAAAGAGAATTTTTTGCACAAAAATATTTTAACAACTATTTTCATGGTCTAGATTGCTAGGGAATAAAAAGAAATGCTTAACAAGATACAAGGTCAATGTAAAAAGGGTAGAGGATGAGGCTTCAGAATTGTGGGAGTGATGTATTGATAACAAATCTTTTGTCCAAAATGTAGACAGATAATAATATCCTACCCAAATTATATGGATTTATTTGTGTGGATATACAAAAGGGTTTTTTTTTATTTTTATTTCCCCCCATCATTTTAGCCTCTTTGAATATTTTAATTCATAGTTTTTAATGAAATTAATTGGTAGTTTTTAATGTGTGATAATGTATATATATTTTTTAATTGTAGTACCAGGCAATTTTATTTTTCTTTAATGAAGAATATAGATATTGGAATGAAAAATGCAGGCACTTTCTATTATCACATTTAAAACCCAACTGGATATATTTAAAGATCTATTGTCCTCAAGATTAGATCTTTGTTCTATTATCACATTTAAAACCCAACTGGATATATCTAAAGATCTATTGTTCTCAAATTTTCTCACTAGTTGCAGAAAGACAGGCTTTCTCTTAAAAGAAAACTTAAAAATATGTGATTTTAAAAGGTTTAATAGCATATAAGTCAGGTAAATGTATGAAAATGTAAACTTAATTCATAGATTTTTGCATTGAATTTATTTTGTGATGTAGAATCTTATAGCTGACCCCATCTTCGTAATGAATGCATTCACGGAATTTTTAAACCAATTCACTTTTAGACAAAAATCCTAGTGTTAAAAGAAAATAAGGAGTGGGGGGAATCCTCTTCAAGAATATTAAGGTAATTTTAATTTCAAAGTAAAAGGAAAATATCTTTCAAATAAAGTATAAACTTAATTATTGCTTTCATAATAGTTTTTATACTCATCTAAAAATAGTATAATGATAATCCAAATTATGTGTTTCATTATATTGGAGTCATTATATGAAATCATTAACTGACTTCTTGGTAAGAAATAATAAATGTAAATCATAAATAATAAATCACAATTTAAGAAAATGTAAGATTAAGTTAAAGTATATATATAGATTCTCACACAGGACATTCCTTTCTAAACATAATATTGAGAAAAATTTTAGAAAGCACATTATAATAACACAATGTTAAAGTTTAAATGACTATGACAAAAGATGGGAATAAATAAAAATATAAAATGGTATGCAAAATTACTGAAAATAGAAGTTATTGATTTTTTTCTGTTATAATATTAAGTTGAATTTTATTATAAATAATTGAAATATATATTATTCTTGATTAATATATTTTATATATGATCTTGTATTTGAGGAATTCTTAACATAGGACATTAAAATTATAAATAAACTATGTAGCAACTATTATTTACAACAATCTAAATTCTAGCTGAACAGAAGTTCTATGACTAAAGATATAAAGAAAAAGCCATATGGCTTTTTCTGGTAGGAGAGGTGGAGATATAGAAAGGGCTAGTCCCATAGCTAGGCAAAGGATAAAAGTTAGGAGGGATATCTCCACAATGAATGTAACCCCTGAGATGTGAGGGTTTCCAGCCCCACACCGGACCACCTAGTCCAAGTTTCTAGCCAGAAAGAGAAATCAGTATAACTTTGGTCTCTGAAAACCAGCAGAGACTATGGCTCAATGAGATGGAGGGCTGCTGGAATTCCAGACATTTCTTTTAAAAGGTCCTGCATGGGTTTAGATTCACTTGCTCTGAGCTCCAGGCAGCAGCTCCAAAGGTACCAGAGACACACAGAGAGGAACTGAATTGTCAGACATCAAGGCAAAAGCTGGAGAAACAACTTTTTCTCAGTCAGAAGTACAGGCAGAGACCATTGTTCCTTTGCTGAGCCCTTGCTCTACAAGTAGGCGCCATATTTGAGTCTCTATCAACCTAGATCACACAGTTCACCATGCTCAGGCAATTTCTGAGACTCTGACTCCACCCAACTTTTGGGCCATCTTAAGCAATTTTCAGTGGCTTTTCCACACAAATGATCTGTCTTGGCTCATGTTCATGATTTCCATAAAATCTCTCAAATGAGCAATATCTGTCCTTGACATGCCCCGTACCATGCCTTAAATGCCCCCAGGATTGGCACTAGCAACAGAAAGACTTGGTTTGCAGCTTGGCCTCTCTTGTACACCTCTTAGCCCAGCACAATACGCAGCTGTCTACAGATCACCTTGTAGCTCATGCCAGGATGCCCTGGAAGGGCACAGGTTTTAGCTGAGATTCTCATGTAGCTCCTAAGATATCCCAGAGCCAATCCATTGGTAGATAGCCCTAAATTATACCAAAACAGTACCCAGCAATTTTCACAAGCAATAACTTTAAAGAATGGGAAGAGCAGGCATCAGAGCTCTCTTGAAGTAAATCCTGCTCATAAGGCCAGCCTTAGTACAATTGATACCCTATAGTAGTCACAGCCAGTTCTCACAGTCTAGGGTTAAATATCTCCCATTGATATTCCAAAAGCAATCACAGCTCAACAATAACAGGAGGGTGTACACAGCCCAGATGGTGGGTACACCTGGTGTGTCCAACTCAGGGAAGGTTGTACCACTGGGACTCACAGAATACCGACTACATATAGTAAGGCTCTCTAGTTAGGAGACAGCTCTACTTAAGAGATAGAAATAAACACAGGGAAGCTGCTAAAATAAGGAGACAAAGAAACATATCCCATATGACAGAAAAGAACAAAACTCCAGGAAAGAACTAAACAAAATTAATACACACAATCTACCAGATGCACAGTTGAAAACACTGGTTATAATGATGCTCAATAAACTTAGAGGAAAAGCAGAGGAACTTAGTGAAAAGTTGAACAATAAGATAGTAAACATAAGAATATATCCAAAAGAATGAGTCAGAAATAAAGTATACATTAACAAAAATAAAAAATACATTATAGGGAATCTAGAGTGGAATAGATGAAGCAGAGGGTCAAATCAGAGATTTGAAATGTAAGAAAGCAGAAAATACCAAATCAGAGCAACAAAATGAGAAAATAATCCAGATAAATTAGAATGGTACAATTTCAAGTATACCAACTTTTGCCTCACAGAGGTACTAGAAAGAGAAGAGAGAGAGCAAGAAATTGAAAACTTATTTTAAAAAGATGTAAAACTTTCCTAATCTGGTGAGGGAAATAGACATAAAACTCCAGGAAGTGCAGAGAGCTCCAAATAAGATGAACCCAAAGACACTAACACCAAGACACATCATAATTAAGATGTCAAGGGTTAAAGACAAATAGAAAACCTTGAAAGCAACAAGACAAAAACAGTTGGTTACCTATAAGAAAGCTCCCACGAGAGTGTCAGTTGATTTTTCAACAGAAACTTTGCAGGTCAGAAGGAATTGGCAAGAATTATTCAACATGATGAAAAGCAAGGACCTACAATCAAGATTAGTCTACCTAGTAAAATGATCATTTAGAATTGCAGGATAAAGAGATTCTCAATCAAAGGACTTGTATGCATGCATATGAACATAAGGACACAAGGTGGAGGCGGCTGGGGAGAGGTCAATGGGGGACAAAGGAGACTTATGTTTTACTTTAAACAATAAAGACTTTAAATTAATTTTAAAAAAGGAAAAAGTTAAAGGAGTCCATCACCTCAAAACCAGTATTATAACAAATGTTAAGAATAATAAAAGAATAATAAAAAATTATGACTACTAAAATGGCAATGAATACATATCTATCAACAATTACTTTAAATGTAAATGGATTAATGCTTCAATTAGACATATAGAGAGACTGCAGAGGAAAAAAAAAGCACACCCATAATTGTTATATATGCTGTCTACAAGGGACTCACTTCATATCTAAAGAAGCACAAAGAAAGTAAATAGATGAAAAAGATATTCATGAAAACAAAAAAGTGAAAGTTAATATAACAATACTTACACCAGACAAGTCAACTTTAACACAAAGGCTGTATAACAAGAGACAAAGAAGGACCAAGCAATTTCACTTATAGGGATTTATCTGAAGAAACCCAAAACATTCAATAATATATATCCATTGCAGCATTATTTATAATAAAGATATGGAAGCAACCTGTGTCCACCAATAGATAAAGAAGTGGTGCATATATACAATGGAATATGAATTAGCCATAAAAAAATAATGAAATCTTGTCATCTACAATAGCATGGATAAACCTATAAGGTATTGTGCTGGGTGAAAAAGTCAGTCAAGGGAAGACAGATGTCATATGATTTCAGTTATATGTGGAATTTACAAAAACAAAATAAACAAATAAGTAGAACAGAAGCACACTCATAGATACAGAAAACACTTTGATGTTTGCCAGATGGAGAGGATATGGGGAAGAGATGAAGAAGTACAGGTTGGTAGTTTAGAATAGTCATGGGGATAAAAGTAGAGCATGGGAAATATAGTCATTAATATTGTAATAAATATGTATGGTGTAAGATGGTTATTAGACTTATTGGGGTGATCACTTAGTAAGCTATATAATTTCTGGGTTTTACACATGAAAGTAATATAATTTTGCATGTCAAATGTAATTGAAAAATAAAAAAACTATTTAAAGTTAAAAAAAGATAATTCACATAAAGCTATATGGCACCCTAAAAATGTCAGTTTGATTAAAACCAGAAATATGTTAAAAAAGTAAATCAAATTTGAAAAAGAACTTATTAACATGTATTTTTAAAAAAACAACACAAAATTTAAAACTTCTTATACCTGAGTTTGAGTTCCATTCTCAGCAATAATATTATGTAGATTAAGTTGCATTTGTGTTAAACTATGAGCAGTAGTAGCACTCAGTTCATGAGGTTGATATGATGATGACATGAGATAATATATGTGAACACCTTAGAACAAGGTCTAGCATATGTTAAGTAGTTTTAAAAAAACTAGAAAAACTAGTGATCAAACTTTTTTTGCAGCAGTGAAAATCTTGGGTAAATATGGATGCCTCTCTTTAATCTCAATCTAATAATGAAGGTAAAGCTCAGCCACTGCCAGTGACAGGAGGGAACTGTAGAAAATGTCATTGTGGGTTTTGTTGTTTTGTTTTTTTACCCTCAGGTTTATCACTATCAGATGTTTATTCTCTGTGTGCTTTTTTTTTCTCAATCATTACTTATAAATTAAAGACCTCAATAGGGGAAAAATAAAAGTAAAGCTTATTATGTGTCAACAAACAAAAATAAAGTGATCTCTGTCTTCTGAGAGACTTTTTTGTCTATAAATTAAAATTCACAACTCTTTGCCCCATATCCTTTTGGTGTTTTCAAAGTGTCTGTTGAGAAAAACAAAATGTGTAGTTGATTGGTAAGTGAATACTTTTCTTTCTTTCTTTTAGTATTAAAACTTTTCTTTAAAAATACTGGGGATATTTCCTTATGAAGTTATAAATTTCCCATCCGGGTAAATGGTAGAACAAATGCTGGAAGACTCTGACAAGATACCTTTGAGAAAATTTCTACATTGCTTCCAAGATCAAGGCAGGTGTTCTCAAAAATCCCTCTGAATGAAGCACGCTCAATTAAGGATTCCATACAGATATTAAATTTTTAAAATGATTCTGGCTGGCCTAGCTGGCATGGCTCAGAGGTTGGGCATTGACTTATGAACCAGGAGGTCATGATTTGATTCCAGGTCAGGGCGCATGCCTGAGTTGGTTGGCTGGATCCCCAGTATGGGGTGTATGGAACACAGCTGATCAGTGATTCTCTCTCCTCAGTGATGTTTCTGTCTGTCCCTTTCCTTTCCTCTCTGAAATCAATAAAAATATATTTTCAAAAGCTGAAAAAAAAAGTATGGGGAAAACTAACATACATGTTGTGTAAGTAAATGATGCAATCAATTTAATGCTTTTCTAAAAATATAGTACTCCAAAGGTTAGTAATATTCACTATAACATAATTCATCTAAAATTATATGGAAAGATAATTCATATTTTATTGACTTAATTTTAATATTTTCCTTAAAAACATTTAAAAATTTTAGTATGATTACTCTCCTATTATCCCACCACTCCGCATTAATTATTTAAAAAGAGATTAGATATAGAAGTTAATAACTACTGGACAAAACGGCCTCTGGTTCTAATGATTGCTTTAAAATAATTCATTGAATACTGCCTATAGTTTCACTACCACCAAAAATGTATTTAATGAATGATTTTTGTGTTATTAATAGCCTCTCTTCATCTTTTTCTATTTTTCTCATCCCACCCTCCTTTCAATCCCTTTTTTCTCTCTTTGTTCCTAATATGGTAAAATATGTAGTGAAGAAGGTAATATCTAATACAATTTAACACAATTCCCTAAAATAGTGGGTAACTTCATAATTGTCATTTTGCTAATATATTTTTGAACAACAAAAACTATGTATTAGTAATCTGTTCTTTCTCATGAAAAGCTAAACTCGAGTAATTTAGTCCCTAATGCATAACTGTACAGATTTTTATTATGTGGAATAATGCAAGGCTCTAAAGGGGAAAAGAAATGAAGACAGAAGCAGAGAAAATAGATGTCTAGATGTCCCTATATATGGATGAGACAAAGAAATATGAAAAGAGCAATAAAAATCCTGTGTATGGTATTTCAGTAGCAGCAGCTGTAGGAGCATAAGTAGCACTAATTTATAGATGCATTTGCTCAAAGAATACTGATGTTGTTCATCAATAATGAGTAATTATCAGAAAAATTATCATGTCACATGCAAGCACACATGGCATTATAAAGATGTTTAAAAGTCATAAAAGCACATATGTCACTATAAAGATGTTTAAATATCATTCTCCAGTAATTATCTTTATCAGATTTGATAATATTTTCAAACTCTATGCTATATGAAGAGTAGGCAGTTTATTTTTTGAAAATTTGTTAGAGGCAAAATTACTTTACTTTTACAATTTGGGAAACTGAGAATAGATACCCATTATTTTTCTTTCTTAAACTGTTCAGATGTCCAGGTAAAAAACAGACTCCAAATCACATAAAACAAAACATTCTGTTTTAAGCCAACAGACACAATCTCCAATTATTCACTTGTCAGCCATGAGCTGACAGTTAAAATACCAGAATAGATGGAACCAATCATAGGCATCATCCCTTATTCTTCCATGTTATGACTGAACTCCACTTCCACTCCTATAGTGCACAGTTTGCATTCAATAGGTAATTCTCTTTAGGTCACATGATAGGTCTTCTATTATTATTTTTCATGTCTTCTGTCAGGTTATTTTCTCCTCCAATACTTTTCAAAGGATTTGGTTGGTAATAGAAATAAATATGCTGCCACGGATACTGAGTCTTAAAAACAAGCAGTTCTTTGAGGATAATACCTCAATCAGATACTTTTCCCCCAGAGAAGCCAGAGGATCATTGCCCATTCAGATATTATATATAGAAAATGTTCATTGTTACCTATTTAAATCATGTATATAAAGGAATAAACTGTCCTATGTTCCTCACCTATATTTATCAAATATTAACAATGTCTGCTTAATCTATCATCTATCTATCTATCTATCTATCTATCTATCTATCATCTATCTATCTAAAAGCATGATATGCAAATTGACCAGGTGGCAGAATTACCAGTCAGCTATAAGGTGTACTTACCACCAGGGGGAAGATGCTCAATGCAGGAGCTGCCCCAGCCCTAAGGCTCTGATCATCTGATGGGAAACTGGGAACCAGGGGTAGGTGGCAGTGTATGCAGGGGGCACTGGGGCCCTTATCATCCCACAGGTCACTCCACATACAGAGGGTGACAGTGGCAGCTGGGAAAGATTGGCCCTGATCACAGGGCAGGCCTAGGGATCCTACCCATGCATGAATTTTGTGCTTCGGGCCTCTAGTTAATTTATAAAAACAAGTATATATTCAAAAAGACATGAAATAACATAATTTTTGAACTCCTAATAGTTTAATCCTATTAGTGGAAAATCTAGCTTCAATCACCAGATACAAATACATCCCCTACAGTAAGTTCCAGACTTGAGCCAGTTAAAAGACTAAAGTCTCTGTCATAAATAAACTGGGTTTCTTGAGTAAGAACCCTGCTGCACTGCAAACCTTCATCCCAGCTTTCTCAAAAGTGACAAACAGACATTTCCTATGGTGACTATGTATATAAAAAAGAGACATTTTGGCAATTATTTCCTTTGAACTGGTATTTCTTTCTGCACCAGTTCTATTGTGCCTATTAATATCTTATCAGATAAGTTTTTGTATATTTATTTATTTGTTTGAGTATTATTGACTACCAAAATAAAATATAACTTTCAAAAGACAATATTTTCTTGTTTGGTACTATATTTCAAGTTCTCAGAACATTGTCTTGATAGACAGTAACATATTTATTGCCTAACTGAGTAAAAGAATACAATTTTTCCCATATATCACAGAAGAGTTTTGTTGCTCATTATTATTGAGACATAAATGAGTCTAATTTAGCTGAAACAAGTATTTGAACTTTCTGTTAAATTATTTTAAATAGCAATTAATTTATAATACACTTGCACATTTATAGCACATATGTGAAAATTATATTAAAAAGACAGTCTTGCTTTTATTTATTGAATAAATGTCAATTGAGCATTTACCATATAGCTAACTTCTCTGGACATTAAAGATTCAGCAATGGGCTCCTGTTTTCATGGAATTTACATTCAAGTTACTCAACATCCCATCTAATAAAAGAATAATAAGGAAATTGACTATACATCCGATCAAGCTACACCCACAAGCCATGCCCACCAACCAATCAAGAGCTGGGGCGAAGCCAGCCATTGAGCTCACAGTCCGGGCCAGGGGGTTGGGGCTGAGGAGGCCAGCACGCACTGGCCTGGGTGAAGGCCCGGGCTGCGAGGAGAAGCGGGATCAAGGTGGCCAGGACCCGGGGGGGTGGGGTCGAGATGGCCAGGGCTGAGGGGGAAATGGGGCTGGTGTGGAGCCAGCCATTGGCCTCATTGCAGGGCGATGGCTGGGTGCCCAAGGCCTAAAGCCTAGGGCAAGGGCTTTAGACCTTGGGCAGGCTGGGGGTGAGTGGTCAGTAGGACATCTCCTGAGGACACCCAGTATGTGTGAGGGAGCAGGTTGGGTTGGGGGATCACCCACCCCCAGTGCACAATTTCGTGACCAGGCCCCTAGTAATTTATAAATAAATAAACAATTAAATATGTGTCTGATTGTGACATATGCCAGAAAAAGTTTCTATGAAAAGGAGTCATTAGGCGGATTTTTGAAGAAAGTGAGAGAGGTATCAATATGGCCATCTCATAAAAAAGTATCAGGCTGCCAAAACCGGTTTGGCTCAGACTGATAGAGCATCAGTCTGCAGACTGAAAGGTCTCAGGTTTGATTCTGGTAAAGGGCATGAACCTTGGTTGCGGGCACATCCCCAGTTGGGGGTGTGCAGGTGGCGGCTGATTAATGTCTCTCTCTCGTTGATGTTTCTGATTTTCTGTCCCTCTCCCTTCCTCTCTGTAAAAAAATCAATAAAATATATATTTTTTAAAAGTATCAGGAAAACCAAAACAAATGTCTAAAGAGCCTGAGTCAGGATCATGCCTGTTAAATTTGAGGCAGAGCAAGTCATTACAACTGAAGAAAATTATGCATAAAAGGAGTTGTTGATGTTGAGACCCATAAGGCAGACAATTTCCATCCATTTAAGGTGCTATAGACATGTGTTACCTATGGATCCTATTGAAAGTGATGCAAAGCTATTGGAACATTTGTTTTGATGGTGATGGAAGGGTGGTGATCCATTTAAAAGGACCATAATAGCTGCACTGTGGAGACTGGCTTGTGTTGGTAGAAATAGATAACAAATGGTAATGTTTAGGAGGCTGCTGCAGTTACCCAGGTGAGACATACTCATAATTTGAAAATCAACATAGTTCAGTAAGCAGTAAAAATGATAGGACTCTAGATTGATTTAGGTAGAATGCAAAGAAAGATTTATAATAAATAAAATAAGGGAAGAGAAAATTCAACGATAATTACAAGTTTTATATTCTGAGAAAGAAGGAAAAATAATTTACTAAGAAAGTGGAATTACCATTTATTTACTTCAGAAGACAGAAATACCATCCTATCTAATAAAAGAGTAACATGCAACTGTGACCATACCTTGGCTCCTGATTGGCTATGCTACCAGCCAATCAGAAGTGGGGGGTGGGGACAAGCAATGCGAGACAGGGTGGCATGTGGGACGGGAGGGGCCAACCTGCACGCCGCTTGGGATTGGAGCCACGCAGGACTGGAAGGGCCTGCTGGCAAGGGGGGGAAGGGGGCCAGCCTGCGCACTGAGCGGGACAGGAGGGGCAAGATGGGTGGGGCCGGCCAGCATGTTGGGTGGGATGGGAGTCACGCGGGACAGAAGGGGCAATATGGGTGGGACTGGCCAGCGCAACCCACAAGACAGGAGCTGCATGGAAAGGGAGGAGCGGGATGGGAGGGGCCAGCCTATGTGCCAGGCGGAACGGGAGCCACATGAAATGGGAGGAGCCAGCCAGCACGCCACATGGGACAGGAGCTGTGTGGACAGGAAGCAGTCGAGGCAGCATGTGTGGCTGCCGAGTGTGGGTGCCCCCGTGGCTGGGCAGTTGCCACTGGGGCTAAGGCCAGGGCTGGGTGGGCAGACTGGGGCAGAGCCAACCAACAGCCCCATTCTAGGGTGATGACTGGGTGTCCAAGGCTTAAAGCTTCAGCCAAGGGTGAGGAGACATCACCTGAGAGCTCCCAGTAGATGTGAGAGGGAATGTTGGGATGAGGGATCACTCATCCCCAGTGCACGAAGTTCATGCACCAGGCCCCTAGTCCTATCTAATAAAAGAGTGATATGCAAATTTGACCCTACTTTCACTATGGTACCAACCAATCAGGAGCAAGGGGCAGGGCTGAACAGAGGGATGGAACAGGCACCATGGGCCAGCCGGGACTGCCAGCGCAGCATCTGATCCCCAGGCCAGGGCCCTGCAGAGCAGCAGCAGCAGTGTGAGGGGTGGGACCGCCATGGCATGAGCGGCGGCAGCCCTGCCCCTCTCACAGCCACCACTGCTTTGCAGGGCCCCGCGGAGAGACAGAATGAGTGCCGTGGGCCAGCTGGGACCACCAGTGCAATATCCACTCCCCAGGCTGAGGCCACAGCGGTGCTTTGCTGTGGGTGCCAGGGGTCCCAGATCGCAGCCCAGCCCCAGCCCCAGCAGGTGATCCAGCCCTGCCAAGGCCCGCAGTGAAGGCTGGTCATGTGGACACTTAGCCGTGGGTGCAAGAGGTCTCTGATTGCAGCCCATTCCTAGAGGACATAGCCATAGTGGCGGGGCCAAGGCAGAAGCCTTTAGGGGTAATACGGCCAGGAGGAGAAAGCAGTTGGAAGTAATCAGTCCAGGAGGGGAGGGCAGTTAAGGCTGATCAGATTGGTGGTGGGGAGCAGTTGGGGCCGACAGGCTGGCAGAGGGGACCAGTTGGGGCAATCAGGCCAGTAAGCAGAGTGGTTAGGGGTGATCAAGGGGTCAGGCAGGTGAGCGGTTAGGAGCAGATTGCGAGGGGGTTGTCCAAGTGCCAGTTTAGGCCCGATCCCAAAGGGATCTCAGATTGGAGAGGATGAAGGCCAGACTGAGAGACAACCCCGCAACCGCTGCGTGCATGAATTTTGTGCACCAGGCCAACAGTGTTTTATAAATCTCTACGACAATGTAACATGTTAACAAAGTATATGTGCACATTGGACATTTTATTATTTAGCTTTTAATTTTTAATTACTATGGGAAGAAAAAAAGAGGAAGGGGATGGAAGAGGAAAACATAAGAATAAAGAAAATATAAATAATTGGTTAAAAAATAAATTATAAAGAACCACCATTGAGGAAAGAAAAGGAAAAGAGGGCACTCAATGAATGTTAAGGGTTAATAATAATTTTAAATAGTGTTTTTATCAAACATTATCATTGCCTTATAATGTTTTTTTTTAATTATTCTTTCAAATTTCAAAAGTTATTTTAAAGTCACTGAATTCTAGACTGAAACTAAAACATATTTTTATTGTAGAGTTTTCATATGAGGTTGTTCAATTTGAAGGGAACTACTCAAGATTATTATTTCATTGATGGCAGAGAAAGCATATTTTTGCTCAGAAGCCAAACAATATATATTAAGGGTTCAGATGTGTATGGTAATATACGGTTTGGACAGACAGCATCATTTGCCTGTTAAATAATGTGCAAAACTCAATTTCTTCAGGCTTTTATTCTAAGCACAGTAATACAACCACTAACTGTAATGGAGAAGTAATTTTTTCACTGGAGGAGCTAATGTAATTGAAAAAAAAAGATCACTATATCCCTGGCCGGGTGGATCAGTTTGTTGGAGTATTGTCCCATACATCTAAAGATTACAGGCTTGATTCCTGAGCAGGGCACATACCTAGGTGGCAGTTTAATCCCCATTCAGAATGCTTGAAGGAGCGATCCCTAGATGTTTTTCTCTCCAAGTATGGAGATTAAGTAACGTAAAATACACCAATATCAGTTTCATAGTTGTGATAAATGTATAGTAACACTAGCGGCATTTTGCATGAATTCATGCACTAGTTGAGTCTGGCCAGCCTACCCTGGTGGGTGCCAATGGAGGCCTGGCTGGCACAGGGGAGGGGATGTGGGAGGTAGGCTGGCTGGGCTGGTTGGCCACTACAGTGGGCATCATAGTGAACGGTCTTTCCAGTCGTTTCAGTCATTCTGGCATTCCAGTCGCTGGCTTTTTATATTCTAGTAGATAAGATGCTAACAACAGAGAAAACTGGGTGACGATTTAAGGGAGCCCTCTGTACTATCTTTGCTTCTTTCTAAAATAATCTAAACCTATTCTAAACTATTTACTAAAGCATACAGGTAGTAATTATAAAGATATATCCTAGGAAGTCATTGGATTTATTTATTTTTTTAATTCTCACCCAGGGATATTTTTCCAGTCATTTTTAGAGATAATGGAAGAGAGAGGGAAAGTCAGAAATATCAATGTGAGAGAAACACATTGATTGCTTTTCTCCTGCACAAGCCAGGACCAAGGCCTGGGCCAGGAAAGTGCCTGCAACAGAGGGCTGTGCCCCTGATGGGAATCGAACCCAAGATCCTTCAGTCCACAGGCCAATGTTATATCCCCTGAGCAAACTGGCTAGGGTGTCATTGCATTTTAAGGACAGAAATAATCTTATGGCTATCCAGGTAGTAGTAGGCTAACCTCAAACTTCCTCAAAAATACTTACTGCTTAAGAAGAAAGGAAAATGTTTTTAAAATTTTAGAAAAAAAATTTCAAAGTGATAGATACTATACCAAACAAGGTTATTCATCAAGTACAAAGAACAAGTTATAAGTTATACAATTGCATACAAGAAAAATACTTTTTAAATGAAATAATGTATTTAAAAATACCTAATCTATAACATTACTTATGAAAAAATCCTGTTTACTTATGAGATCAATTAGACAAATGGTGATTTAATTAATCCTTGAACTGTGAATGTAAGTATTGGCAATAAATATTGTCATTGGACCTTGCCTTTTGTTCCTTAGATCATCTCAGGTCACATGGGTCAGGTCCTCCCCCTGACCTTTCTCCCCTGATATGTAGTTAGTCACATGATAGACCACTCCTCCCTTAGAGAAGATCAAGAAGGCTGGAGCAAAGCTCCTTCTGACTTCCATGCAAGGACAGCAGATAATGGTATAGGCCCTGATAGGTCAACTCAAATAAGAAAACAGTTAATCCCCGCCAAAAGCTGAAAGGATCCCTGGTACTGACCCATCATTGGAGACCATGAAGCTGGAAAGCTTATGAATATTCAGTTGGGATCCTTTCCTTGTTACTGCTGTAATTAGTTAGTTACTAATAATAGGAAAGAAGAAAAAAAATGGCCAGACATTTTAAGCATGGCCATCCTGATAAAGCTGCCACTTTACACTTCCCAGGGGACTGGTTACCAGTCCATTCCCTGTAGATCACTGGGGGAAAGGGATCTACAAAGGGAAAAATTAGTCATGCACAGGAAAATTGGGGTGATGTGAGTCTAATGTGGAAACAAAGATAATCGGCTGGGTGGAAGAGCCACTGCAAGAGCATGAAATCTTAAAAGCTTAATATCTTCAGACAGAGAAATTCTCTCTGGTTCCTTTCTTATTCCTCTGGTTTTGTTCCTGCTTCCTTGCATTGGCCCATGTTCCTAGAAATGGCATGACCTCTGACCATGTGGACCACACATATACTGGACTATAGCTGGACTACAAGCTAAGCTGGCCTTATACTGGAATGGACTGCATTCCAACATAGAATGGACACTCTGGGCAATGACCCTAATCCCAGCTATGCTGAAGCCACAGTTGCATTTCTTTCTTGGCAGGACAGAGGGAGAGGTACATTGGGAACTCAGTGATGTAATTCTACACAAATAAATACCACTCAGTCTCCAATGCAAGTCTCAGAAAATCCCTTTTCTCATTACATCACCAGAAGCCCACTTCCATCAGCAACAGGTTGGGATATGGAGAGCTCCCAGCCATAACATCTTGACCTACAGATAGATAGCATGAAGACTGAGGACCTGGTGCAGCTCCAAGCCCGCCGGCACCTTTCCCCTAGGAACATTTTATCTGCCTCTTTCTTTCTCCTAAATTCCAAGGGCCCTTCTTTATCCTCTGTAACTTGTTTCCTGATCGTATTAACTCTTCAGATTATTTATTCTACCTCTGGGATTTTGCAAATTAACGTTCTCTTACAGTTTGAGTCTTGACTCTGAATTTTTAGTCAGAACTTAAGAACTGATGTTGCTGATCCAAGTTTCAGTCTTATTCCACTGAGCTCTAAACCTGGTACCAATTCACCACCAACACTTACTTATATAATAAAAATATATAGAAATAAAAATATCAACAGAATTTAATATTAAGATTTTGGATATTTAAATTACTAAGATTAATAATAAATTGAAAAGAACAGAAAATAAGAGATAACTCACTGTACATAATTTT
Organism: Antrozous pallidus; assembly: GCA_027563665.1. NCBI lineage: Eukaryota > Metazoa > Chordata > Mammalia > Chiroptera > Vespertilionidae > Antrozous > Antrozous pallidus. Next base: position 28,895,583 of record CM050519.1, read on the forward strand.
CTCCTCTTCAAAGCAGTGTCAATAATTTTAAATTGAAATCTATACTTTATGCTGGGTATGAACCAAAACTGCTTCTTGTAACATATTTTTAAAGCCCACCAAGATCCATGCTTTAATCAACTGTAAATTAATACTAGGCAAAGCAGTGCTACTCTTGTTGTTATTAGTTCAAGTACAGACTTTTCCCCATCTCTAAAATATGTGTGCACACATAAATTACAGAGGCAGACTTCTTGTTCTCATTGGGACAGACACCTTGAAGTGTGGACATCTGGCTAATCATTCTTGCAATCTGCCAGTTCACTTCCTTCTTCATAAACTGATCTTTTGATCTCTGTTATTCCTTCAGAGACATGTCTTTATGAGTCTATCCATCAAATGACATATCCTGGCCTTACAAATATTTTTTGACAGGCAGGCATTGACCAACCCTGGGAACCTACCTAGAATCCTGATTCTATAACTCCTCAATATATTCCTTTTGTATCTAGAAGATTTATTGTTTTAAAAAATATCTGTTCAAATACATACCAAACCTCAAATTAAAACCTGCTTTTTACTAGGCCTGAGAATATATGTGTACACATCCCATACATAGGCACATTCATTCTTATAATAAGGGCTATAGACATTAAATTTTAGCTGCTGTGTGTAGATGGATATTTTTCCTATAAGTTTCACATTAATAATCAAAACTGTACACAGTACTAATAATGTCAAGGAAAATTGTACCAGACAGAGTAAAACAGCCAAGGAAGACTTTGTTCAAGACTATTACGATAGGGGTCAACACTACTGTAATCCAGAAAGAGACTAAACTCAGTTCCACTGAAACCAAAGGAAGGCTACAAGATTTTTAAACACTGGGGAGAGCTAATGGAAAAAAACATTAGAAAGTTTGGTCAAAGTGATTAGGCTATCTGTTTGCTAATTGTTGCTTATCAGAGTGAAACTTCTACTCTCCCACAGAGACTGGGAAATAGGGACATCATCATTCTTGATGGTTACATTTCAAAAGAAATGGTTGAGAAACACATTTATGGGTTGTGAAAATAGCAAGAGGCCAAGAGAAGGTATATATCTCGAAGGGGCACAGAAATTTTACAATTAGAAGTTTTATAATGTAAAAAATTCTCAAAGCAAAGAGAAGTTAAACATTAGATAGAAAATTCAACTATTAAATTCCCATATATAAAATGTTATATTTTCAAGTGATATCAAGAGACTTATAGTTTTAATGAAATTTTTATGTGTTATTACTCTGAAAATAGAAGGCCAAAGTGAAAGGCAGCAAGAATTAATTTAAGATACAAAAGAATAGCATTTAGGAAGTACTGATTCAGGCAGAAACTCAACTGTGTTCCAATTAAAGGTGGAGGCAATGGCTTTTTATAGGAAAGGGAAGAAAAATAAGTCAAGAAAGGAATTTCTGTGGGTGCAAATAAGCTAAGTTACTCTTTGCTATACACGGTCGTGCTAATTCTAAAGAACGTCTTTAATTTTCAGTCCAGAAGTCAGCATGTCTGCTTTCCTGTTAGCTTTGCAAAGGGTTGTTTAGAATACAATGTTGCTTTAAGCCCAATTCAAAGGTCCTTTTGCCCAGTTTGAGCATTCTAAATGTTTGAGGAATAAGACATTCAAGTCAATTTCTCTCAGATGGTACTTCTGACCCATTTTTAATTGCCTAAACATATATTATTTTAGACAGTATTTAAAAAATAATGGAGTAAATGTAAGTAAATATTTCTCTTTATTTATTTATGTTTCTATGTTTGCTTAACTTTCTTTTGTTTTAAAATCTGATTTAAGAAAGTAATATTTTTTAATACTCTGGGAGGAAAATACCACAGAACATCCTATCTAATAAAAGAGTAATACGCAAACTGACTGTCCTTCCTATCAAAGCCATGCCCACAGCCACACCCACCAGCCAATCAGGAGCAAATTATACAAATAAACCCCAACCAAGATGGCTGCCACCACTGAGAGCAGGAGAGAGGCTTGGATTTCCCCGGCAATGGAGGAAGCCAAGCTTTCTGCCTCCACTCAATACTACAAAGTTTTGATTATAGAAGATACATAATCCCAACAGAAATGGCAGCAGCCACGGAGCTGGAGAGAGAAGAGGCTAGGGTTGCCTGGGCGATGGAGGAAGCCAAACTTCTGCAGACTTAGCCTAGGCCTCCACTCTAGGCTACAAAATTTCAAGTGTAGAACATAAATCCCAGATAACAGGGCCTCTGCTTGGGTTGCTGAGGGGAGTAGCTGGCCTGCAAAGCACCATAGGCCCCTTGCCCAGGCCACCCCACACCCCAAGGGAACCCCACCCTGATCCAGGATACCCTTCAGGGCAAACCAGCCGGTCTCCACCCATGCACCATGCCTCTATCCTATCTAATGAAAGAGCAATACGCAGATTGACCATCACTCCAACACACAGGGCTGCCCCATGTGGTCAAAGATCCTGCCCCCATGTGGACACAAGATGGCCACCACAAGATGACCAGCAGGGGAGGACAGTGGGAAGTTCCAGGCCTACAAGGGAGGGCAGTTATGGGCCATCAGGACAGCAGGGGAGGGCAATTGGGAGGGACAAGGCCTGCAAGGTATGGCAGTTGGGGGTGATGAATCCTGCAGGGGAGGACAGTTAGGTGTGACAAGGCTGGCAGAGGAGGGAAGCTGGGGGCAAACAGGCTGCCAGGGGAGCAGTTAGACATCAATTAGGCTGACAAGGTAGTGGTTAGGGGGTGATCAGGCTGGTAGTCAGAAGCGGTTAGGGGCAATCAGGGAGGCAGGCAGGTGAGCAGTTTCGAGCTAGCAGTCCTGGATTGTGAGAAGGATGTCTGACTGCCCGTTTAAACCCGATCCTACTGGGATCAGGCCTAAACTTTCGGGCGGTCAGACATCCCTTGAGGGATCCCAGATTGGAGAGGGTGCAGGCTGGGATTAGGAACACCTCCTTTGTGCCCCCTTCCCCGTGCATGAATTTTGTGCACCGGGCCTCTAGTATAGTATAAAAAAAGATAAATAAAAACTGTGTAGATCATTAAAATATTTTTTCAAAATGTCAAGCTATATGAACAATTTTTTTAAATCATTAACCTAAAGTTTGAGTAGAAAAAGAAAAAAAATCACAATGTTTTCTTCTGTACCTGCTTAGGAAACCTTAAATGTCAGTCAGTGTGATTACTACTGACATTGACTTTCCACTGACTTAGATTTTCCCTGAGGACATGAGTTGTTCCCATGATATGATGGGCAGTGTGACCACAATATATGTCAGACAAAGCCACATAAACATTTTGGAGTGGAAAGAGGGCCAAACAAAACATTGACCTTTCTTGGGCCATTTCAAAAACTCAGTAAGTACAGAGAATAGAGAATTTACATTCCAGGACTGTTCGTAGCTTCAGTGGCACCACAAGCCCCTCAGATTGCGGGGTAAACTCACTAAAAGTATAAAACAAACCAATTGCTAAGTTAACATAGAAGAAGAATCTTTGGATATGCATAGAGAGTGGATATTAGTAGAATCATAACATTTAAGAGCAAAAAATAGAGTTGTCTTTTGCTAATTGAAATCAGGACAAATACTATTTCAATATAGTATATCCATAAGAGGCAGGGAAAATAGTTATCTTTTTGTATCATTCGATATTCATATGGAAATGTACTTGGGGGAATGCATGGATAGACATTAAATTTATATAGCAGCAGACAGCTCTTTAAGGAAAAATGTTAAAATTCCAAGTGAAACTATTTCTCAGAAAGCAGCTCTGGTCTCACCCATACTGTTATCATAATTAACTACTTATTAAATTTAGTAATAGGAAGACAGCAAAAGAGAGGCCAGACATTACAAGCATGGACTTCTGGGTAGCTTCACCAGGAAGCTGCAACTTCACACTCCCCAGTGAACCGCCATCCATTCCCTGCAGATCACTGGGGAACAGAGTCCAACAAAGAGGGAGATGGGTGCATTCACAGTGAAGTCTGAGTGATGTAGGGAAGGTATGTGCCTGTCAGTCTAAGCTGGGAAAAAGATAATTGGCTAAGCGGATAGAGCCACTGCAAGTGTCAAAAATCCTGCAGGCTTAATTGGTTAAGCACCTGATTATAATGCCAGACAAAGAGTTATTTCCCTCTTGCCCTTTTGCCCACTCTCACTCTCTTGCTCTGGCCACCCTCCATGTGGCCTAGCCCATGGCCATTTGGACTCCACATGTGATTGTCTGCGGATGGGAACACAAGGTAACCTAGCCAGATGCTGTACTGGAGTGTGCTTTAATATGGAGTGAAAACTCTTGGCAGTGGCCTTAATTCTGGCCTTGCTGAAGACAGATTGGACTTTTTCCATGGTGAGATGGAGTGAGATGGGACCTTGGAAGACAACCTTCTTAATTTTACATCATCAATGAAGCTTTCCACAAAATCCCATTCTCCCATGAGGGCCTTGGGAAATTATTTCCCAGTGGCACTTCAAGAACTCCACTTCCACTTCCACGGTAACAGGTGGGGACACAGAGGGCATCCCTCTGGTAACAATTGTATTAAATTGAATTGTCTTCAAAACTATAGAACCCATAAACTACTCCTTGCTGGATTTAAATAAACAGAGATTTTTCATATTCTGAGAAACATTTCTTATAATATGGTACATTGGATGGGCAGATTTCAAATTCGTTCATATCCTCTAACCATCATATAAATGTTGTTTCAGTTTTCATTAATCTTATTGATTTTTGGTTTGTGACTGAGATTTTGGAATACGTTTCGCATTAAATAACTCACTTTCAAAACTCTATAGCACAGATACAAAATACATTAAACCACATTTTCAAAAAAAAAATAGAGGCTAAAAGACTCCGTAAGTCAAATAAGCTAATTTTACTTCTATCATTGCTAAATTTTATTTTCCTGGGTTGAACAACAATTGAAACGGATGAACTAAATTAAGTGTCCATTTTGTACTATTATTTTTTTCTTAACTAATCTTATTCCCTGGTGATGCATTCTCATTTGTATTGGCTAAAGAAATACTAAGTGCTCAATTCCATCCCCTACCACATTATTTTAGGGGCATATGTAATCTGAGAATGACAGGTGAAATTCACAGTACAATGTCCATTGTTCCCGTGCCTATTCTAATTCATTCTTTCTCGCTCTGTGTGTCTTGTCAGATAAACATATATATTTTAAATACTAACAAGAGTCCGCGCCTGCAAACAAGAGTTTAAATCCTAAAGTAGAATGAATAAATTTGGTAAATTATATATTCAATAAATTTGAAAACCTTTAATCAAAAATTAAACTGTATTTGTGTATAATCAATAAAATCAATTTAGAACATAATGCATCAACTAGAGGCCCAGTGCATGAAACTCATGCATGGGTGTGGTCACTAGTCCTGGCTGGCAATCGGTGAAGCAATCAGGCCCTGCTCACACCAGCCTTGGTCTGGCACCACCCACTCACCTGCTCCACCATCCCACCGCAGTCCCGCTCTCATTGGGACCCATTGGAGCTGGCAGCGCCTCCTTTGCCGCTTGCTGCCAGCACCATGTCACTGACACCTGCCATGTTCCACACCACCTCCTCGTGGTCAGTGCAAATCATAGCAAGCAGTCAAACTTCCAAACCCCCAAACAATTTGTATATTAGGCTTTTATATATATAGACTAGAGGCCCGATGCACAAAATTCATGCAAGTGTAAACCTTCCTTCCCCTGGATGCTGGCACTGGCTTCCCTCTGGCACCCAGGATCTGGGCTTTGTTCCAGCTGCTGATAGGCACCTGTGACCCAGGCTTCTCTCTGGACACCATCAGGCACCCAAAACTTGGGCTTCCCACCAACCACAAACAGGCATCCGGACCTGGCCTTCATTCCAGCTCTGGCTTGATCTGGAAGTATATCCTAAATGACATCTGATCCAATTAGCATATTACCATTTTATTATTATATGATGATATTTTAACTAATAAAGTTTACATTGCAAAAAAATGTACCAGAAGGCTGCTTCTGTAATGTTTTTGAGAAATTTGGTAAAATAAATGCTAAAATCAGTAAAAAGTTAACAAAATATCTATCAATCTTAAAAATAAAAAATATATAAATTTTTACATATATATTTCTGAAGCAATAAATACCTATCATTTCTTGAGACTAGGTCCAGTAACAGATGTGTTATATATACATTTATGAAAAAATTACTTCTTTTTGAAAGATATTAACTTTAAAGATACTATTGAAAGAGCAATGTTTAATGTAATTGGAAGTATCTCTGTTACTGTATGACAAGATAATATTGCAAAGATAGTAATTACCTTTAAATTACTCTATTAATTGAACACAACTTCAATTATAGTCTGCGCATAGGCTTATAACTCGTAGCAAGTGTATCCTAAAATCATTGTGAAGCAATGAGGGCCTTAATATAGACAAGATATTTCTGAGAGACAAAAGCATGAAGTGGGTGCCTTTATCAAATAATATATGTTACTCTAAATTTATAATAATTTCAAAATATGTTACTTAAGAGATCAAAAAATTGGATAAAATAAATAGCTCAAATAAATATCAGCATATAAATTGGAACTCTTTACATGATAGAAATAGTATTAAAAATCAGTGGGAAATGGATTAAGAACTCCATATATGGTACTAGGATATTATGAAAGAAAAAATTAAAATGAGTTCTTTACCTTATACCATAAACAAATATAAACTGCAGAGAGAAAAATGTTCTAAAAAGAAAGCAAAGTGTGAAATCTCAAATAAAATTATAAGAAACTAACATTATGATATCAAGATAAAGAAACATTACTTGAAGATATGAAATTCACAGATTTAAAATGTTAGTAAATGATTATTTACATTTATTTACAATATCTGTCTAAACATAATAACTATGATGTTGAAACAAGTAAATGCTTTTATGTATGTCTGACAAAGGAGGCATGATTTGGGGGACAAGTGGAGGAATTTGTGTCTGTTTTCTTTATTGATTTGTTTCAGTTTTGAACTGAGGAACTTGGACCTGTTTGCTGTTTAAGGTCCAGTAGATAGAATAATTTGTAAAAAAATAAATAAATAAATAAGAAAACACAAAAAGATAATTTGATGAAAATCTACAAATATCAATAATGTACATTGATTTCATCAGATATTATTTAAGCAGATACTACTATTTTCTTTTAAGAATATTAAACTTGTTATTTGAACCTTATATTTTTTAAATTATGATAGAAATGTACTAATCAATACTGAGAACTATCATTTTAATGCAAACACATCTTATGAATTCCTCTTTTGGCAGTTAATTTTTTCAGATATGTTTATGGTAAACAATAAAGATATCCAATTTTTATTCTGATGTGTCTATTTGCTTATTATTTGGGAAATAAAAATATAAGGTACTTTTATTTACTAATAAGTCTTATATTCTCTATAGACTATATTATGATTTCCATGTGCTATATAAATAGGGTTCTGGATAAAAAATTGCACAGAAATTGTCTTTACATTTAATTTTGTTATGGATTAGTCTATTTGTGGAAAATATTGTGAATGGAAAATAATTATACCTAAATTGTACATGATAACTATTAATGAGACATAGCAAATAGTGTCTTACCTTGAGCCTCCTGGAAAAGAGAGACTGAGTCAAAAATTTTCTGACAATGCTCTATTAATAAGTGCCAACCCAGACACTGAAGAGGAGGGAGAATGGAATGAGACAGAGACTACGGAGAGCAATGGCTGGAAGATGGCTTGTTGCTCATTGTTTGTGAAATAGTACTACTTGTGACAATGTCATATACACTTCTCCATAGAGGCTCCATGCAGTCAGAATATCTCCAAGAAATTCCATAGAAAAAGAAGCAAAGGGATACTATTTTTTATCTCTTTGGTCTTTTATTGATTAAATCTGCCCCCATGGGGAGTTAACTGTCCTTCATGCAAGAACGAGAGTCTCTCCATTTCTATAGGAAAGATACTGTAAATGTATGACAGTGGTGGGGACAATAATTTGATGATTTTAGAAATAGCATGATGCTCAAACCAAGAAACAAGCCAAGTGCCTAATTCTGAGGTCGGGGGAATCTAGGGGCAGGCAAGGCCAAACAAATCTGGGATAGAACAGAAATTGAGTTTGTCTGTTTGGATCCCATATGAAAACAAGATGCACCAACCTCTTTCTACAGAGGAACGGAACAAGTCTCATACTATTAATTAATGGCCAGTTGCAATTTCTTAAAATGAATTAGAGGGAATTAATAAACTAGTCTTTGTGCTCCAATGTTGCAGTTGATCCTATTTATGCTTGGTGTTTATCAGCTCCCTCTGTTACCAACCATTCTAGATTTGGTCTGTAGTTCAGCTGTTATGTATCTCTTGCCTCTAGACCTTTATCCTTCAATGACTGAGCTAATTTAATACTATATAAACTCTGATATATATACTTGTTCTCTTAACTTGAAAGCACTCAAACTATTACAGAGAGATTACGGCAATAGAAGTCTAAACTGATGATTTTCCAAAGCTTTGTTTTTCCTCTTTAATTTAGCCCTTTTTACTTTTCAATTTTGCTCTGTGAATATGTAAACATGTTTTCTATCTTGTCTGTATATGTGCACTTCCAGATTAGGTGGGACAGTTTACATTATTAAAAAGCCCTTGTTCATTATTTTTATTTCTGCCTTTGGATGTCCCAGATGACTTTCACTAATGTTTACAACCTTGACTAACTCTTTAGGCAGAAGGATAATGAAAGTCCATTAAACAGTGCAGAGCTAAGAAAATCTCACAGAAAGCAAACAATTCAGGTTCTTAAATTGTGTGAATATCAAAAGTTGATACATGGGACCATATTAGCCTTTGGATAGGAATTCAGAGTAATTGAAACAAGCTAAAAACAGTTCATTTCATATTGTGATTCATTGTTAATATACCTTAGTTTTAAACAATATTAAAGACTTACAGTTTGGGTCAAAAGTAGGATTATAGCTTTATGTGAATCACAGAGTTTATTCTTGTATTATTATTAATTAACTAGAGGCCTGTTGCATGAAGAGATTTGTGCAATAGGCCTTCCTTACTTTGGCTTCCAGTACCAGTTTTCCTCTGGCACCTGGGACACAGGCCTTTGCTCCTACCAGAGTCTGCCTTCTTCGACTTTGCTACAGACTCTGGCAGGAGTCTGCCATGTTCGCTGCAGATTGCCTTCTATGTCTTTGCTTCAGACTCCAGAATCTGCAGTTTTGTCTTGGTTGCAGCACTCTGCTCCTGTAGATCCCTTCGCACCCCGCCCTCCCTCTCATAGCAGGCATCCTGCCCAGCCTGGCCACTCTGCGCCTGGAGCATTTGGGCAGCAGCCATCTTTGGCCTTCTAATTTGCATATTCACTTTGATTGGCTGTGGGCATAGTGGAAGTATGGTCAATTTACATGTTTGTCTATTATTAGGTGAAGTTATTGTATTATTTGATGCATAAACAACTGTAAACCTATTTTGCTTTTGCTTCCAACTGTACTATCTTAAAAAGTATATGTACATAGGCTATTAACTAGGGAGCATACAGATTTTTATCCCAACACTAACTATTAGTAGCAAATTACTCTATCCACATTTAAAAGTATTTTAAATTCTATGTAATAAGCATGTATTAATCTATTAGAGAAAAAACAAATATACAATAATAAATGGCTGGATCTGCATAAAAAGTAAAAAAGGTGCACCAAAATATTTTCAACTTAATTTTCAAAATATATCTATATTTATGTAATATATAGAAACCCTGTTTTAAATGTTAAATGAGATTACCATAAAAATGACAATCTTATCTAATAAAATAGTAACATGCAAATGTGATCATACCTTGGCTCCTGATTGGCTATGCTACCAGCCAATCAGGAGCAGGGGGTGGGACTGTGGACAGGGCCAAGTGTTAGGAGCGCCGGGCCCTGGTGGTGGAGATGAAATGACCAGGCGCTGTGAGGGAAAGCGGCCACAGCAGCAGCAGTGGTGGTGGCGGTGGTGGCAGGGAGTGCCTGGGGGCCAGCCAATCAGGTGCAAGGCGGGGGGGGGGGAGGGCTGTGGCGGGAGAAGGCAGCCTTCACCACCCCTGGCCAACATGGCAGCAGAGTGTGGGTTGTCTGCACCCCCAGCAAACAAGAGGCGGGAGAGGGCTGGCCATGCACAGCAGGAGAGGGCAGACTGTCCATGCCCCTGGTGGGAGTGGCGGGAGGGGGCGGGACTGGGGTGGGAGATGGTGGTCCTGTAGTGGGAGAGGGCAGGCCATTCACATCTCCAGCATGTCCCATGGTCTGCCCTCTCTGGCCGCGGGGCAGGAGAGAAGGAGCCATGTGCAGCAGGAGAGGGCGGTCCTGTGATGGGAGAGGACGGCCTTCAGCAGGGGCCAGCTCAGTGGGAGAGGGCGGCCTTCAGCGCCTCTAGCTGGCATGGCGGGAGAGGGCAGACCTGCAGTGGGAGAGGGCAGGCTGACTGTGCCTCTGGCCAACCCAGCAGCCTGCCAAACCCCCCCGCAAGGTGGGAGAGGGCGGGCCGTGCACAGTGGGAGAGGGCAGGACTACGGCGGGAGGGGGTGGCCTTCACCACCCCTGGTGGGTGCAGCGGGAGAGGGCGGTCTTCAACGCCCCTGGCCGGCATGGTGGGAGAAGGTGGGCTGTCTGCACCCCTGGCCAACCTGGCACCCTCCCTCTCCTGCCAACTGGAGGGAGAGAACAGGCCCGGGGCAGCAAATTTGCACTATGCCAGGCAGGAAAGCCAGATCTGAAAGCCCAAGCCCCCAAGTACCTGACAGGGCTTTGTGTGCCAGGGTCTTGAGGAGTCCCCAGGATAAGCATCTCCCTAGAGGCTGTGCAGGAGAAGAAGAGGAACCTCTGGATGAGGGAGCCCCCTCTCCCCCGTGCACAAATTTTGTGCACTGGGCCTCTAGTTGATATTATAAAAAGTAATCATATAAATGAATATTCACTTGGTATTTGATTTAATGCTGAGGTTTCTATTTTAATGAAGCCATTGATTGTGAAGTAGCAAAAACTTGTATAAAATATACCTCTAACATACTTTCAGGATTTTCAGTATCAGTATATTCAACTTAGAGTAAGAAATTAAATTACATTCTTGGGACTGGCCAGTGTTGCTCAGTAGTTAAACATCAATCCATGAACCAAGAGGGTGCTGGTTGGGGCACATGCCCAGGTTTCCAGCTAGATCCCTGGTAGGTGGTGTGTAAGGGGAAGCTGGTCAATGATGTTTCTCTGTGATCAATATTTCTCTCTCTCTCTCTCTCTCTCTCTCTCTCTCTCTCTATCTCTCTCTAAAAATCAATTAAAAAATAAAAATACTTTCATGAAACATTCTGAAAAAAATTATTTTACTTTTATTCTACACACATTACTTAATGGTGGTGTTTAAATAACTTTGTTAATAATGTTTTTAAAAACTAAATTGTTTTCACAGAAAAGTACCTATGTTCACACCAATATTTTACTAGGTTTTGTAAAATTTGATTAAATAATTAGAACTGTCACAAACAAGGGAAAAACACAGTGTATCCTTTGGCAGCATTCAACTCAATTTACATAATTAGAAGTGCAAAGTGCTATGGAAAATATCTTCAAGTTCTTAGTAAACCAAAAGATTAACAGCGTTTCCACATTCCACAGAGTAAAAAAGAAAAACAACATAGATGTGTGTGTGTGTGTGTGTGTGTGTGTGTGTGTGTGTGTGTGAGAGAGAGAGAGAGAGAGAGAGAGAGAAATCAAGAGAGAGAATGGTGTGCTCTGTCAAAAAAGACCTAAAACAGAAATTAATATTTTCTCAAAAGCATAAAAGTCTGTTATTTGAATTCACTTAGTTATGAAAATGAAAATATGTAAAAATTGAAGCCTGAATATATTTTTATAATCTCTTTAAAGATTTAAGATTAAGCAAATACTATACAATTGATCATGTGTTTAAAATGCAGGATGCAGGTTTTAATTAAATTTTAAGTAATTTGAAGGATGAGACTTCACTTAAACAATTAAGGTCTACAGTAGGTGCTGAGCTTTTCCATCAGGGTTGCTGAAACAGGATTATGCTTTCTTGCTGGTTAAAAGATCACGCATGTCAATAGCTGATTAGAATAATTATGATGCTATTTTTTATGTGCTAAACTGGAACACATCCTAGATCATATTTACTATTTTGTCAAAACTATTTTTGATCACCCTAGCTGGTTTGGCTCAATGGATATATCGTCAGCCTGGGGACTGAAGGGCCTAGGTTCAATTCTAGTCAAGGGTACATTCCCTAGTTGCTGGCTTGACCCCCAGTAGGGGGCATGCAGCACAGAGCCAACAAATGATTCTCTTATTGATGTTTCTATCTCTCTCTCCTTCTCCTTTCCTGTCTGAAATCAATAAAAAAATATTTTTTTAAAAAACTATTTTGATCACTTAGGAGGATAAAATAAACCAGACTTCTCAAAAGTATGTATGTATTTAAGGATTTTCTTATTTAAAATAATTTGTACTTCTGTGTCTCATAATTTCTTGAAATATGAAGAACACATACCTAAGAACAGAGAGCTGTTCAAACATTTAATGTTATGGGCAAGAAGATGTGACTCAGAGGTCAACAGGAATGATGGCCCTGAACAACCCGCATGGCTCTACTGGAACAGAAGAGCTATTATGCTAATAGCTCTCTTGTTAGATAACACATAAGCAATGTCTCAGTTATAATAAGCATTATCCATGGTGAAAGGTAGGCAAGATCTAAAACAGATTTAACAGGGCCAACTTTCAGGAATAACTCTCACACGCTACTGTGATAAAAGGATTCAATATCTCCATTGTCTTTGTTTAGTCTCTTCTCTCTAGCAATGTTTACTTTTCCTCATTTTTTTCTTGTCCAGTTTTTACTGTTTTTTAGAGACAAGCTTTATCAAGTCATTTTCTGTTACTTTTTGTTCTTATTTAGGCACCTTGTTCCATACATAGCAAGGCCCACTTTTTGTGGCAGAATTTCTTCTTGGCCAATATTCTAGACAGGTGATGCCTTCTAGTTAATAAAATTTTATCTGCTCAATGTTTTAGTTCTTTCTGTTTCATCTTATTGCTTTCAGTTAGCTTTTAGGGATTTGTGTACATTAGAATAACACAAACTAACATTTTTAAAATGACACAAATCAAGTGAAATTCATGTGTAATATTTTATAGACTCCTTCTAATAATGTAATTAAAATATTTCTCCTAATCCAGAAATACTTTGTATGTTAAAAATATTTTTGTAGAACTTTATTAAGAATGTCTTTCTATAGTACTTTCAAATTGAGCAAATATTTGCTAAAATGAGTTGTTTTATAAAGTTCTTCCTAGAATTTAGTGATTTTTCATATTTTTGTTTTACATTATCTTTTGTTGATTTGAAAAATTTATAGTTTGAAAACTGAAGCAGGAAATTAAGCGTTTATACCATTCATGGTATTGTGTAGGAATAATTTAATATTTCATAAGATTACATATATATATGTTTTAATGTATATTCACACAACTTTTTACACATTCACAAAACATAAGCATAGTTATATAAGTTAAATAAATATATATGAAGTATATATATATATGAAATATACATATATTTCTCTTTGGTATTCACTATCTTACTTTGACAAATATGGTGATACATTTTTTCTTCTACAGTTTTCTATGATATAATAGACTTAGAGTAATAGTATATATGATTATAGTGTACAAAACAATTTCTAACAGATATGAAACAAACTGTTTCTACAATTGTTTGATTATAAAAACTGACAAGTTGGGAGTGAATTTGTTTTACTGATCAAATTGCAACAGTATTTGTATATTTTCTGTTAATATCTACAAAACCAGCAAATTTCACGCTTTGTAACCTAGTTGAACTAATCATCAAAGTAAGTAAAGCGAGACTCATAGCAACATGACACAGTTTATACTTTGAACCAAATTCTAAATGTCAGATTCAAATTAGCTACTGTTAACATCAAATATCTAATCTGTCAATTAAGAGTTAGATATATTTTCTTAAAGTTTTCATTGGGATTAAATGACTAAAATGCATAAATTCTAGCTATTAAACAATTTGATAAGTTTTGACAAATATATATATATACATATATATATATATATATATATATATATATATATATATATATCCAATAAAGATACAAGACATTTCTATTATCTCAAAAACATCTATTTGCCTTTTTTCATTTAAATGCCCCCCAAAAAAGTTAACTTTCAAAAATAAAAAGCTTTTTTTTTTTTTTTTTTACAGCAGTTTCAGGTTCATAGAAAAATTGAGTGGAAAGTAGAGAGTTCCCATATACCATATGCATACCTTTCTCCACTGTCAACATCACTCATGAGGTGATGTATTTGCTGCAATTTATGAAGCTGCATTGGCACAACATCATCACCCAAAGTTCTTAGTTCACATTAGGGTTCACTCTTAGTGTTGTATATTCTATGGGTTCGACAATTGTATTTAACATGGGTATATTCTTATTGTTGTTTTTTAATCCTAACCCAAGATATTTTTTCATTGATTTTTAAAGAGAATAGAAGAGACAGGAAAAGACAGAGAAATATCAATGAGAGAGAGACACATCTACAAATTGTCTCCTGCATGAGCCGCAAGCAGGGCACAGGCCTGGGAGGAGCCTGCAACATGCCCTTGACCAGAATCAAAACCAAGGACCTTTCGTTTTACAGGCTTACACTCTATCCACTGAGAAAACTGGCTATGGCTGGATATACCATCCTATCTAATAAAAGAGTAATATGCAAATTGACTGCACCTCTGCTGTACCCACAAGCCATGATCACCAGCCATGCCCACCAGCCAATCAGGAGAATATATCCAAATAAACCCATCCAAGATGGCTACCAGCAACAGAGAGCAGGAGGGAGGCTTGGGTTTCCCCAGCAATGGAGGAAGCCAAGCTTTCTGCCTGCCCTTGCCAGCTTAGGCCTCCCTTTAAGACTACAAAGTTTCAATTTATAGAATGCCAAAAGAAATGGCAGCAGCCACGGAGCAAGCAGAAGGATTGGCTCCACTCCAGCCTACAAAGTTTCAATTGTAGACATAAATTAATCTCAGATACCAGGGACTCTGCTTGGATCACAGGGGGGGCGTGTCCTCCCTGAAAACCACCACAGTCCCCTTTCTAAGGGACCCCACACCTCAAGGAAACCCCAACCCTGATCAGGGACACCCTTCAGGGCAAACTATCTGGCCCTACCCACGCACCAGGCCTCTAACCTATCTAATAAAATAGTAATATGCAGATTGACCATCACCCCAACACCCAAGATGGCTGCCCCCATGTGGTCAAAGATCCTGCACCCATGTGGGCACAAGATAGACACTATAAGATGGCTAGCAGGGTTGGACAGTTGGGAGGGACTAGGCAAGGGAGGGCAGTTGTGGATGATCAGGCCAGCAGGAGAGGGCAGCTAGGAGGGAGCAGGCCTACAAGGGAGGACAGTTGGGGGTGATCAAACCTGCAAGGGAGGGCAGTTAGGGGTGACCAGGCTGGCAAAGGAGGGAAGTTGGGGGTGATCAGGCCTGCAGGGAAGGGCAGTTGGTAGGGACCCAGGACTGCAGGGGAGAATAGTTGGCGGAGACCAAGCCTGCAGGGAAAGGCAGTTAAGGGTGATCAGGCCTGCAGGGAAGGGTATTAGGGGCAAAGAGCTGACAGGCGAGCAGTTAGGCATTATCAGGCTGGCAGGGGAGTGGTTAAGGGGTGATCAGGCTGACAAGAAGAAGCAGTTAGGGGCAATCAGGAAGGCAGACAGGTGAGCAGTTGTGAGCCAGCAGTCCTGGATTGTGAGAGGGATGTGACTGCCCATTTAGGCCCGATCCTAGTCCATCTTACTGGTTGATATGATATACATTGACCATCAGAGTGCAGACTCTCAACACAGGAGCTGCCTTGTCATGCACTGGCCATTCTTACAGAAACTAGAGGCCCAGTGTACAAAATTCATGCATGGGGGGGCGGTGTTCCTCAGCCAAGCCTGCACTCTCTTGCAATTCTGGACTCCTTGAGGGATGTCTGATTGCCAGATGTCTAAACTGGCAATCAGACATCCCTCTTGCAATCTGGAAACACTGGCTCCTAACCACTTGTCTGTCTACCTAATCACCCCTAACCACCTCTATCTCAGTCCCCGCTGCCACAGGTTCATCAAGAAGGACCTCCAGTATGACCTCCAGAAAGTTGTTCTGCTGTTATGTCTAATTAACATATAATGCCTTTTTATTATTACTAGGGGCCCGGTGCACAAAATTCGTGCACTGGGGGTGGGAGGTCCGTCAGCCCAACCTGCCCCCTCTCACGTACTGGGAGCCCTCAGGTGATGTCCTAATGGTGGCTCACCCCCACCCTGCCCAAGGCCGAAAGCTTCTGGCAGAGGCTTTCAGCCTTGGACAGGGCACCTCAGCCAGGGGAACCCAGCTATCTGTTGCCCTGCAATACAACTGATCTCTGGTTGTCCCTGACCCTGACCCAGCCCCTGCCCAAGCTCGCCCCAAGGCCATGGGGTGGGGTGGGTGGGAGAAGCCCATTCCCTCCCTCAGCCAAGCTGGCCCATGCCGCTGTTTTCTCCCTTCAGCAAGCCAGCCCACACCGCTGTTTTTTCCCTCCATCAAGCCGGCCCACGCCTCAGTTTTCTCCCTCCCCCAAACCGGCCCACGCCGCTGTTCCCTCCCTCAGCCAAGCCGCCCTGCTCTGCCTGTTCCCTCCTTTGGTGCAGACCCAACTGGGAGCACCGATGCTGTGCTTGCAGCCCCAGCCAGGCCTGGTCTCTCAGTGGCTGCAGCCATTTTGGTTGTGGTTCATTTGCTCCTGCTTGGCTTGTGGGCATGGCTTGTGGGCATAGTGGAGATATGGTCAATTTGCATGTTACTTTTTTATTAGATAGGATACTAGAGGCCCAGTGCACAAAATTCGTGCACTGTGAGGCGTGTCCCCTCAGTGCAGCCTGCACCCTCTCAAATCCCAGTTCCCTCTCATAATCCTAGACCACTAGTTCCTATTTGCTCACCTGCCTGCCTGCTTGATCACCTCTAACTGCCCGCCTTGCTGGCCTGGTCTCCCCTAATTGCCCCTTCCCTGCCAACCTAGTCACTTCTAACTGTCCCCACCACCAGCTTGGTCACCCTTACTTCCCCCCTCCAGACTAGTCACCCCTCATTGCCCCACTGGCAGCCTAATCTCCCCCAATTGCCCCCATTCCAGCCTACTTGCCCCACACAGCCTACTTGTTCAGTTGTTTGGTTTTCCCTCACTAATCCCCCTGCCAGCCTCATCATAGGTAGCTATATTGTGAGAGCATGAGGGGTAATTTGCATATTACTTCTTAATATATAGGATATATATCCTATGTACTAAGAAAGGAATATGCTAATTATCCATTATATTCTGAGGTGTAATGACCCACCACATAATGACCAGATCATGGATCTGTAGGAGGGTGGGGGTAGTGAACTACAAGCTACAAGCAGGTGGCAGAGAGTTACAGGAGGGTGCAGGGAAGAAGCTATGAGGGGGGTAAAGGCGGGGAGGAAAGCAGGGGGAACTATAGGAGGGCAGGCCAGTAGGTGGAGAGCTCCAGGAGGGTGGGGCAGGGGGTTGAGAGCTACCAGCAGCAGTGGACAGGTGAGCAGCTGAGGCAAGCAACAGCAAGCTACTCACATTCAGATTTGTGCACAGGGCTACTAGTCCTATCTAATAAAAGAGAAACATGCAAATGGACCATACCTTCTCTACACTACCAGCCAATAGAAGCAATATGCAAATTAATCCCCAACCAAGATGGTGGGTGGGCCCCCTCCACTCCAGCAGGCAAAGGCAGCCACTGGGCCAGCGGGGGTCCCATCGCAGCCCAGAGGCAGCAGGGAGTCTGGACCCACGCCACTAACCTGAGGCCAGGCCTTGGAAAACTTGGGGTGGCAGCAGGGGTCCCGGTGGCCACTCTAAAGGCAACAGGGAGTCCGGACCCATGCCACCCCCCAAGGCCCAGCCTCGGCAAACCTGGGGCAGCTGCTGGAGTTTCAATGGCCATCCCAGAGCCAGCAGGGGGTCCGGACCCAGGCCGCTACCCTGAGCCCCAGCCACACCACATTAAAGCTTCTTTTATTATTAGCATCTTAAATTAATGTGATACATTTATTACAATTGATGAGTCTTTATCAACACATTATTAACAAAAGTAAAATCTGCAGTTTACATTAACGTTCATTCTTTGTGTTGAACATCTTATGATCTTAACAAATTACTATTAATGTAGTATCAGACAGAACAGTTTCATTGCCCTAAAGATCACCTGTGGCCCACCTATTCATCCCTCCCTGCAGCCAGGGGGTGATCAGGCTGGCAGGCAGAAAGGGTTAGGGGCAATCAGGAAGGCAGGCAAGTAGTTGGGAGCCAGCAGTCCTGCATTGTGAGAAGGATGTCCAACTGCCCATTTAGGGGTCCCAGATTGGAGATGGTGCAGGCTGGGCTGAGGAACACCAACTCCTCATGCACGAATTTCATATGCTTGGCCTCTAGTAGATATATAAAAAGTTAAGTTGTCTCGCACATGCACGATACATATAAAGCTTTAGCTGACGCCAATCACACACGTGTGTTTCGATCTGTCATTGTCAATTATGAATTTTGTTGGCACTTCTATTATAGAGTGAATAGCAACATTAAAATATTTCTTTTACTTAATTTTCTTTCAATGTGCACAAATTTGTGCACAGAACCTCTGGTGGTATCTTATAAAAGAGTTTCACTACTCTAAAAATCCCCTCTGATCTTCATATTCATCCTGTCCTCCACTATGACCAGTGAACCACCAATCTTACTGTCGTCATAGTTTTGCCTTTCCCATCATCTCATATAGTTGGAATCATGAAAGTATATGCATACATTCACTTTTAATCTCCCACTATCGCAATGATAAACTGACACCTTTTAATTAATGACTAATTTAACCCCCATCTTGTATACACTGTCTTTAGTGAGCCTCCTTAATAGAAAGTTTTCCCTATTGAATTTGCTTTATCCCTTTTTTCCTTCAAATTATATTTCAGTCTCCTCATCTATATTTAAAGAAACTTAAATTTCTTTCATTAAAAGATATTATCAGCCCATTTGGTGTGGCTTGGTGGTTGAACACCGATCTCTGAACCAGGAAGTTATGGTTTGTTTCCCTGACAGGGCACATGCCTGGGTTGTAAGCTTGATCCCCAGAGTGGGGTGTTCAGGAGGCAGCCAATCCATGATACTTTTTCATCATTGATGTTTCTATCTCTCTCTTCCTCTTTCTTCCTCTTTCTGAAATTAATAACAAAAATATATTTTAAAAAGATAATATCACACTTAACCTCATCTATTCATCACACACTTAAGTATTTAACATTTCCCTTTGTCAAACATATATTCATATTCAATACCTCATTACCCTATACAACCTATTACTGGTCATACTTTTCCAGACACTGTGGCTTTGCTAATGACACCTGCAACTTCAGTGTTGCTAAATACAAGTTTCACTTCATGATCTCTAACTCTTTGTCTTCTCAGCTGTTTTGACAACCCACTGCATCCCCTTTACTGGAGGATCTTGCTTGATTGCTATGTATAAGAGACACCTCACTGTTGGTTTTCTTTCCATCTCCTGCATGCACACTCAGTTTTCTGTGATGGCTCCACATGACTTTTAAATGAGTCTTCTTTTTGCCTGCCATATTCTTGTTCTATTAAGTGTTAGTACAATTACCATAATTATTCAATTCTAAAATATGGGCGATATCAGTGATTCCAGAATATATATGACTATTCACCTCAAAACCATCACTAACTCAATCATAATGATTTGACATTTTAAAAATTATTTTGTGCTTTAGTGTCCATCAATCCATTTATAATTTACCATTCAACCCTGAGTGTATGTCCTACATATTTTTAAGCTGTCTACTACTTTGTATCCTCAAGTTAACGCTTTACCTCACTTATTACCTACAGTATATCTTTCTAGACTTAATTGTGTGATCATTTCTATACTTATTTTTAAAAATCATAAAACAGAATATGTCCCTCCTATGTAAAAGGGCTTTTCTTTATCAAACCATCCTCAATATCTGGTGCCTGCCCTCCTTTCCAGTCTTCTTTCTAAACTTTTTCTACTTTATTTAAGACACTTCATCAAACAATACCTTTTACTTCTTAGAATGTGATGAATTTTCCTTAAAATATAAGCCTCCCTATGATTTCCTCTGAAGAAATCTTTTTTCACTCCTCTTGTACTAAATCCACAAAATGACTATTACTCACGCCTTTGACCTGAGTTTAATAGTTACAGTTTAAATTGTAGTTGTTCCACACGAGAATAGCTTCTAAATACTGAATTTTCCTACCATACTGTGAGATCTACAAGGGCATGCACTCCATATGTTTTCTTATCTAATAAGTTTGTAATATTTGCACAGTGGCTGGTAAAAAAGAAACCCATGGACATTCACAAATTAGATATTGAATTCATTTATTAGTTAGATTCTGCAGAGATAGAAAAAGAATTAATCCTGCACAAGTGTAACTTGTACAAAAACACTTAGATGATCATCTTTTCTTAGGTTGAGAATCTAATTTAACAATTTGCTCATTTAAAATCAGTAGCCTATCATATTTCTAAGCTTTAGAGCTCTGGTCACAAAGAATAAAAAATATATTTAATAGATGTTGAAATGTCTGTCATTAATTAAGAAATACATAAAACAAAATTGTTTTTATTGACTTTTAACTCTCTTATTTTCAGAATTTTTCAAATACAGTAAACATGGTTTCTCTACTATGTACATTTATAAAAACAATACGATTTACAGAAATATCATTATTTTAGAGACTTATGTCAAGAATCATGCTAATTAATCACTGACAGGATGAAATTAAATTTTACTAAATAAAAAATATTATCCACTGAAATATTCAATTAGAAATTTAGCAGCAAATAATATACCTCTAAAGCTAGAGGTTTTTTTTCTCTCCTTTAAAAGTTGAATATT
Source organism: Antrozous pallidus (assembly GCA_027563665.1). NCBI lineage: Eukaryota > Metazoa > Chordata > Mammalia > Chiroptera > Vespertilionidae > Antrozous > Antrozous pallidus. The sequence goes on from CM050519.1 coordinate 28,916,696, forward strand.
ATTCTGTTAAATAAATATAAAGAAGAATAATTTATTTTAATGAATATAGGAAAGTTGAAGTCACTTATATGTTGAATATAAAAACTCAATGGAAACTACTACCATTAATTGTAGAAGTCTATAATATACTGACATATTCTAAATTTCTGATGTTAAAAAATATTAACATTTCCAACAATAAGAATCAACTATTTTCTCAGCAATGCCATTCACAGGGGCCTTAAGAAAGGACTTTTTCCATAAATGCATTATCTGATGAATTTTTTTAAATAAATTTGGGTCTGTATATGTGTATATATATATATTTTTTCCACATGTGAAATTAGTGACTTGGAGGAGAACATGAAGCATCTTGACTTGTAATAAAGAGAACATAAAGCATCTTCAGGGAGAAAGGTTACTTAACCTGATGATTTATACCTACCTCTTGTGCCACTTCATATGGAGGAAGGTCTGCCCATGTGCTGTTGTTATCTTCTCAAATTTCTTTCATGCCTCCTTTGTCATGACTGCATTGTTATCAACAAAAGAAATCTTTTAAAGTGAGTCATTTCCCCCTGAAGATCTCTAAGTAGTACACACATTCAACAGAGTAGTTATAATAATCTAACTTGAAGTAAAAACAACTTGGAATGGAGAAATAATATATTTTTATGAGGAGGCAGGAGGGGATAAAGCCTGTCAATATTTGCAGCATGAGCCAAAGCTATAAAGGCTATATATTCCTACGACAGAGGGCTCTCATGAATCACAAGAGGGTGTGAAGGGAAAACTATTTTCAACAACAAAAAAAATATTCTCTAAGACTGCTTTAAATTCTTTAATTTTTTTGTTGTTTTTTACAATTCAGTATATCCATTTATAAAATGAAGCTAAGGTGTTTCTTGGACATTTCAAAAGAATATTATTTCAATGTCTTCTGGACAAAAACACCAGGAATACATTTATAGATGAACAAAGGGGTTTATTACCTCCTTATTCTTCTGCAGAGAGGAAGAGCACACACTATAAGGAATGTTATAGTAAGGCACAGAAAAAAGGATTAGAAAGCACCTGTAATTGGAATTGGTCCTTTATTGGACAATTTTGGGGAAAAAGTATAGAAATGGGAGTCCATGTTAGATTGTGTGTTTTCATGTCAGAAAGCAGCAATAATTCTGTGATTGAACAGTTCAATAAATTTTATCTGTAGAAAGGGCAAATTAGAGCAAGAATAACAACGTAGTTGGTAAAAAAAAAAAAAATAGCGGTCACTCATAAGAGCCAAGTAATGGAGATGTTTGCTACTTCGTGGGTGGGTTGTACTATGACCTTGTTTTTTTCTCACTTTATTATATCTCAGAATAGTCTTGTCTCATCTTGGTATCTACAAGATTATGTAAATATAGCAAGATAATGATATGGCCTGGCTATGAGTATGGTGCCATGTTCTAACAACCCTGAGGCTGGCTGCCACATCACATCACTGCCTGAATTCCTAGATGGGAGGGGCTGCTTATTAATTCTCACAAAAAAGCAAACAAACAAGCAAAATATATAGAAAACAAAATTATATGTACATGACAAAGAAAAAGCAAAGATATTCAACATACCTATTATCTATTATGTAACTTTGTTCATTTCTACTATTGTACTTAATGCAGGACCATTATGCTAAGCATTTTTATCTGCCAGCTATTTTATATATAATATTTTCCACAGTTCTTGCTGAATATTTGATACTTAATAGCCTCTACATTAAAATTTAATGAAGAAAAATTACATGGCAGACAACATGCTGAGGGATGATATAGGGATTGTTAAAGTTATGACTGAAGCTTAACTAAGAATGGACCTAATGTTGTCATGTACAATGTACAATGGAGGATGAATGGCCTTAATGGATCATCTTATAAGTTGTCTTTTCAAGTAGCTTCAGATGTTGCATCACTTACTTCTATACTTTGGATAATTATTATTTTTAAAATATATTTTTATTGATCACAGGGAGAAAGAGAGAGGGGCGAGAGATGCAAACATCAATGATGAGAGAGAATTATTTATCAGCTGCCTCCAACACACCCCCTACTGTGGATCGAGCTCACAATCAGGACACGTGCCCTGAGGTCAACACTCAATAACTGAGCCACACCAGCTGGTCTTGGGTAGTTATTATTAAGGATTTTTAATCTGCAACTTCTCTTTATTTTTCTCTATTAATACTGAGTCCAGTGGTAAAATAAATAAATAAATAAATAAATAAATAAATAAATAAATAAATAAATTCTGTCATTCAATTGATTAAATGATTCCCTATCATTTAGAATCCTGATTGGTTAGGAAGGTCCTCAGAGTAAGGCATAGTCCTGTTTTTGTTTTTCTCAAGTCAAAGTTGGAGCAAGCCTAAATATGAGAAAAATAATATGCATAGCACTTACTGTATTTCTACAGAATATAAACCTAATCTGTGAAGGTAAGTTTTCAAGTAGTTATAAAAATGGTAATGATAGGAGAAGCTCTAATAGTTTACCTTTTCAGTATCAATAATATAAAACACTATCAAATACAAAATATATCTTTTAAGTTGCATACATCAATTATATTCCAATGATAATACTAGGGAAATATTTCCAAAAAATATATACAGATGTATGTTAAGTGAATATAAACATGGCTATATTTAATGTGCCTGGATATTAGAAGTATATCAAAATATTAAAGTGTTTGCACATATTATAAAATAAATTTGCATTTGAGGTCTGGTAACTTTATTCCAAAGATTTTCTCTCCTGTGTTTGCTCAGTGAGCTGAAAATTTCCAAAATTGTCCTAAAGATTCTTACCTTAGCCTTGAGATCATTGATTTTCTAAAGCTGTTGGCGTGGATATTTAAAGAAATTGCCTGTGCATTAAGTTTAATTTAGCTATCATTATTATTCACAAAATAATAATACTGTGAGAAAATCATGTCATTAAGAACAGCTCTTGCATTAGTATCATATTTTCTCCTCTGTTTGCTGCTAAATGTGCAATTTACCTATAGAGGGAGTGAAAAGGAAACAATGAGATAAGAATTGAGTCAACATTTATGGTTCCAATTCTCTGACCCAGGAATGCTAAAATGGGAAATTAAAAAATACTTATTATGAAATTACCATGTGCGATATATGTATTTAAATATATAGACCTTTTTTCCATGAAAAATAAACAGCAAGTGTCATAGTTTCTAATCACGTGCTAATATTAATCATAACCTAAATGTATCTTAAGTGTCATATAGGTTATTCTTAAGAACTTGTTAATGAAATTCAGTTGAGTCAAATATTGAAATTGTTTGTTTTTTTTCTAGTTTTGTACCTATTCTTTAAACTTTCAGACTAGTGTTCATGTCCTAAGCTTTTACTCATTGCTAGCCATGTTTCTGAATGTCATATATTGTTCCTGTGCAAATGTCAATTTGTTAGCTTTTAAATTATGCTTTCATATCTTATGTTCTATCTATAAAACATTGAAAAAGTTGTACAATTTAAAATTAGAGACATTTATGTGCAATCATAGCTTCACCATCTAAAAGCTATGTGGTTAACACAAGTTAACCATTCTGTGTTTCAGAAGTCTTTCTATAAATGACACAGTCCTTCACAGATTATTCATAGCATTAATGAGAGAAGGATAATATGTTAAGTATCTTAAATAGTACCTAACACAAAATAGGTACTAATTATAAATTATTTTAAATTCTCTTTCTCTTCCTTTGGATTTCAAACATAATGGCACTTTTTTTTTCCCCATCAGCTATTCATATACTTCACACCAGCTTGCCTTTTTTATATTTTTAAAATTCACACTATTTTAATTTTCCTCATCTCTACTTCAGTTTCTATGCCTCCACTCTTTCTTCTTTCCTTACCCTTTTAATCAATAAAACAGTTGAGCTATCAGACATGAAAACACTAGGCCAATATTTTGGAAGTGTTAAATGAACTAGAAATTCTTGAGATGCAGCCTGAGTTGAAAATGATAAATCAGTAAGGAAACAGAATAGTCACTATCTTGCATTGTACAGACATTCAGTGAAACAAGAAGAGATTCATTGTTGCCTTCTTTATTGGTCTTGTTATTAGCAACTTGGACAACAGAAAACTTAACTCTAAAGAAGACAATCCATTGACAGGCAAGGAACCAAAGCCATTAACTTCTTTGCATTTTTGTATCATGACACAAATATGGTGAGTTGCTTAGGTAGCAGATATTAGAAAGAACTATTGTTTAGTTAAGGATCCGATAGCAACCCAGGTTCATATCCCTCCTATCCTTCTTGTTGGTGTGATTTTACTTCTTTGTAGTCCAGGATATTTTATGAAATATATTTTCATTGTGTTAATTTAGTCATGTTTCTGTTACTTAAAATAAACCTCTTCTAAAACAGACTTATTTTTGGATAAAAATTGATAGAACTTACAGATCATATTACTGTGTCCTTTAGATGTACCCCATACATAATTTATCCAGCTGTTTTCTATCCTGCAGGATGAAATAGAATTTCAGTCTAAACAAAGTATATTAAACCCAATGAAAACTTTAATATGGAAGTTTCTGAATTCATTTGATTTTGCTAGCCACCATTAAATTTCATATAATAAACATTCAATGTGATGGAAATCTATAACTGTCATCTAAAATAAATTAGAGAACATTAGTAATTCATAAAAAATACTTTATCTAAGTCTTTATCTGATACTTTATCTTAGACTTTCCTTTATGATTTTTTCCTCCTAAATGATAATGTAGTAAGAGTGACTACTCTGCACCATATCTATTTTCAAAATATTGTAAATTAGTAAAAAGTTGACAAATAGATCAATACAAAGACACTACAATGAGCGACATTTTTATGTAAATATTTAACCCATATTTTGTATTATATATGTGCATTAATCTCATATTTGTTAATATGCTTCAAATTAAAAAAGTGAGTATTACAAATATTAAGCTATTAAACAAAATTTTAAAAATATATGATAAAAGATGACAAGAATTCATTATAAAAATACATGTAATATGACAAAAATGTTTCATATGTATCATTTATATTATATATGTAGATAATATTTTAATACAACATAAAATAATAAACTTATTAAAATCAGTGTGCTTATGTCACTATTATGATTTTAACAGATATTGCAATTATTTTTATTGTTTTAAAAAATAAACAATAATGAAAACCCACTATAACTAAAGAGTAGTAGAAAATTTATGTCTCCAAGGTAAATATAATTCTAAATTAAATTATTTAAGTTGTCTACAAAAGATCAATTTTGTCAATTAAGATGTAATAAAGTCCATAAAAATACAGAATTTTAAAAGAATATAAATGTAAACATTTTGTCTGCAAGGTAATACATACAGATATCATGGAACATAATTTTTTATTATGTTTAGTTTTAGGATTTATCCTATATAATAAAAGAGAAACATGCAAATTTGACTGTACCTTTGCTCCTGATTGGCTATGCTACCAGCCAATCAGGAGCGGGGGTGGGGCCAAGTGGCATGAGCACCGGGCCCTGGGGGTAGAGATGAAATGGCAGTGGTGGTGAGTACCCAGCCCCCGGACGCTGTGAGGGGAAGCAGCGGTAGCAGCAGCAGCGGTGGTGGTGGTGGTGTCAGGGAGCTCCCAACTCCCGGGCACTGTGAGCAGAAATGGAGGTGAGTGCCCAGCCCCCGGGCGGGTGGTTGCAGGCAGCCAGGGCTAAGCTAAGCAGGGCGATGGCTCGGTGGCCAAGGCCTAAAGCCTTGTCAGAGGCTTTAGGCCTTGAGCAGGCTGGGGGTATGCCATCAATTGGACATCCCCTGAGGGCTCCCAGTATGTGAGAGGGGGCAGGTTGAGTTGAGGGACCATCCATCCCCAGTCCATAAATTTCATGCACTGGGCCCCTAGTATATTATAATTAAGTATTTATGGGGTTTTTTTTAATATATATTTTAGTGATTTTTTACAGAGAGAAAGAGAGAGGGACAGAGAGTTAGAAACATCAATGAGAGAGAAACATGGATCAGCTTCCTCCTAAGCACCCTCTATTGGGGATGTGCCTGCAACCAAGGTACATTCCCTTGACCGAATCGAACCTGGGACCCTTCAGTTCACAGGCCGATGCTCTGTCCACTGAGCACACTGGTCAGTGCCTAAGTGTTTTGTTTTGTTTGTTTTTTTTCATTATTGTCTTTAGTGTTGGGGACTAAGGTAACCAGTTTTTTTCTTTGAGGTTATTGAGGGCTGAATTGTGCTGATCTTTTAACAGGATTTTGACACTACAATATTATTCTCACGTTCCTTATTATTTCTTACTAGCCCAGAAGTGGAAAATACAATAATATCAGATCATAGATAAAGGAATGAGACTCAGAAATCATAACCCAGTTGTATATATCAAGCTATTTATTGTCTTTTAGCCATTTCTAATATATTCTGTGTCTAAAGTCTTTGAAAAGAAACTATTGTCTTTAATCATGTGACAGCTCAATTTAATCAAACTTGCATAAAACTGTTAAATTCATGTTTCATTGTCTATTAATCTGCATGAATACACACATATAAAATTCTACATATTTCTAAATACTATTTTAGGGATTGTGGAAACAAAGTTGACTTTATGACCTTTGTTTCCAAGAATATTATTGCCCACATTGGTAGCTAACATACTCTACTGTGAATAAGGTGCATCGAATTTTAGTCCATTTATGTTCTAAGCCAAATAAAGATTGGCTTAGAAAAAAACTAATAAAGATTAATATATTAAAATGTTGATGCCTTTACTGTTGTTCTTTACATTAATGAGTTAATAAAAAGAAACAGGTTAACTTTGGGGCAGGTCAAAGAAGGATTTGTGTGGTTAAAGGCAGTTGTAAAGAATAGTGTATGCCATTCAATTCCTCCTTCATGAACGAGAGAATTATACCCCCATCCCCACTTCAGCATGGAGTTCCATGGCTAGGCAGACGTTTGCTGTCAACACTCTTATAAAATTGCCTGAGATTAAATCACATTCCCAGGGGATCTTACTCTGACTACAATTGGGCAAACCACAATTGGGCAAACTCTAAAGGGCCATATCCACTTCAGAGCTCCCCAAGGAGTATATTCTGGCCTGCACTGAAACTATATCACATCACAACTTTTTCCTTTGCACAATCCTCTTTTTTTCCCCCTTTTCTTCTACAAGTTTATCCCAAAAGAAGTTTCTAATAAACTCTCACACTCTAATCTATCTGAGAATTTGCTTCCTGGGGAATTCACTTATAAAAGATTGACATCTTAATTGAGGTATTTGGATTTAATGTAAGGATATTAGGAATTATGCATGAGATAACATAAAGTAACATTTTAGAAAGTCTGTTTATGAATGTGAACATAGCACTAATTATGATAGCACCTCAAACTTACTTTTTAAATTTGAAGTTTAACTAGAATCCAATTAAAGTAATTTTGACAGATAATATTATGGTCAATTTTATGTGTCAACTTGATTGGGAAGAAGGTGCTCAGATAGCTGGTAAAACATATTTATGGATGCATCAGTGAGTGTGCTTTCTGAAGAGAATTGGTTATGTTGAGCATATGAAATGGTAGAGTGAGTACAGATCCAGCTCACCAATTACGTGGGCATTATGTAACCGACTGAGGACTTGATAACATAGAGGACTGAGGAAAGACAAATTTTGTCTCTTTGCTTGAGCTGTATAACTCTTTTCAACTAATAACCATTTTTAGTGTATATTGTGTGACCCTTTAGTTGCAGGAAAATTACACATGATAAAAAAAATAACATAAATCATCTGATAGGCAGTTAGACATGAGCAGAGCAAGCACAATGGGTCAGGTACAAAAGGTCACCAGGGCAGAAACCCTGGAATGCCTGACAACGGGCAAAACTGGGAAAACGAGGACCTTGCCCACAGGGTAACTTTTCCTCTCTCTAGCATATCACTGATCATGTAGTTTAGAGCCCCTGACCCTTCCTCCTTAAGGATAATATCTAGGCCTCAGTTGCATTTCAGCTCCAGGCCCAGAAAAGCAGCAAAACCAGATAAGTGACACCATTGATCAATGACCCCCTGACTTAACTCTGATCAATCAGTGGAGCCCAGGACCCTGAAGGGACACACATGAAAAGCTGAGGAATACTCTACTGAGATCCTCCCCTAGGATTTACGCCTTCAGGAGAGAGAAACACTCTCAATGGAAAGGACCCAGCACAAGCTCTCCCTCAGGGGAGCACAGCTACACTTTGCCCTTCCCCCTTCCCTTCCCCATAGGCACTCATCTCCTAACCTCTAAGGGACCCCGGGATACTTACAACCAGGGGAGCAATGGTCAGTTAAGGCTCATCCCAGGCTAACCCCTTGAAACTGTCTCCAAGGCCCCCTTTTCTCTGACTTCCTAGTGAGCCAAAACAGACAGCCTAGGCTCTCATGTTTCTCCTTCTATGCTAAGCCCTTCATTGTTCCACTATCACAAGCTTTAATCAATATCCCATCTGAGTTTGTTTCTGTTGCAACCAATCAATTCTTGATTTCTTTGCTGCACTTTGTCCCTGGACTGAAATCTTTCCTTCAAGAAGACAAGCACTAAGTTCTCATTGTCTTACTGGTAACAATATATTTATATTTTACATTCATCTTCTCCCTCCCTCAGACATCAATGCTCCTGGTTTTCAGGCCTTTAAAACTTGAACTAAATTATACCTCTGGCTATCCTATCTTGGCTCTTTAGGTTGCAGACAGCAGATCTTGAGATTTCTCAGCCTCCATAATTATATGAACCAAGTTCTATAATAATTATCTTCTTAACAATATCTATATAAATGATATTGATTCTATTTTCCAGGAGAACCCTGATTAATACAGGCAGAAAAATAAATAAGATCTTAGTTCTGAAGGACTGGTTGTGTAAAAGAGAGGAATTTTTCAAGGTGTGGTTTAGAGACTTGTTGCTATGTATACACACACACACACACACACACACACACACACACACACAAACACATACACATGTGCTGTATCAAACATGCTGGGTAGTGATAAGTAAGCATGGTCTTAAATGTAATAGGCAACCAATCTGGCCATGATAAAATCTATGACAAAGGAAACTATGATTTGGAGATCAGATCAATATTTGGAAACAACTTTGAACTTTTGGTGACATCATTGATTTGATAAAATCTAACTTACCTTGAACGTCCTATATAATAAAAGCCTCATATGCTAAGTGTCCCAACATTTGACCATTTGACCAGTTGCTATGAAGTGCACTGGCCACCAGGGGGCAAACACTACAACTAATAGGTTAGTTTGCTGCTGGGATCCAGACAATCAGGACTTAGTGAGACGGGCCAGTCATGACTTGGAGCCCTCCCCTGGTCTCTTCCTGGCCCCAATCATACGCTGGTGGGGTCCCTCGGCCTGGCCTGCACCCTCTGGCAAACCAGGACATCTCAGGGGATGTTGGAGAGCCACTCCACAGGCCAGGCCGAGGGATCACACCAGTGCACAAATCCATGCACTAGGCCTGTAATCATACTATAGTATGACTGATTGTTATGTAAGCAAATTTATATTCATATTATTTAAATTACTTTGAGTCCAGTAACTGAAAAAGAGAGATGGAGCACAAGACTGGAAAGAGAGATGAAAGAAACAAGATTTTATTAAATAATATCTGGATAAGAATTTTAAGTATAACTTTTAACAACTATTAGAATTATTTAGCCAAGACCGGTTTGGCTCAGTGGTAGAGCGTCGGACTGTGGACTGAAGGGTCCCGGGTTCGATTCCGGTCGAGGGCATGTACCTTGGCTGCGGGCACATCCCCAGTAGGGGGCGTGCAAGAGGCAGCTGATCGATGTTTCTCTCTCATCGATGTTTCTGACTTTCTATCCCTCTCCTTTCTGCTCTGTAAAAAATCAATAAAATATATTAAAAAAAAAAAAGAATTATTTAGTGTATCTTTATTGAGAATTGGAAATTTGCAAAATAGTGAGTTTGGAAGGGCAACAATGAGGTGTTATTTTTTTCTTTTAATTTTTTAAATTGTAGTTTATAGCTGGAATCCAAGAACAATAATTTGAATAACAGCATCGTTGATATTTAACACAAGAAAATATAGCTGGTGGTGGGGAGATGCATGGAACAAGAGTACAATAATAAAACTGTGAATGATTTTTATAAAGGAAAATGGAGAATAGTTTAAGGAATGATATATTTAAGAAAATATAAATTCAGAACAGGACATTTAAAAAGGAACAGACCAATAGGCACATAGTGGTTGAATATCAGTGGATTAATTTAAATCATTTGTAAAAGGTTTATAAATTACAAAATAGATTACTAGCAGAATGATGAAGCAAAAGTTATAAGCCACTTGATTAAAGAATTAGCTTGTGAAAAAATATAAATATGTTTATATTGTTTTTTTGTCATCTGTAGTTTTCCTATCACTAAAGAATAACACAATGTACCTTAAAAATACTTGCTACTCACCCTAGCCAGTTTGGTTCAGTAGATAGACTGTTGGCATGTGGACTGAAGCATTACAGTTTCCATTCCAGTCAAGGGCATGTACCTGGCTTGCAGGCTCCTCCCCAGCCCAGGCCCTGGTCAGGTAACATGCAGAAGGCAACCAGTGGATGTGTTTCTCTCACATCGATATTTCTCTGTCTTTCCTTTTCTCTTCCACTCTTTTAAAAATCAATAGAAAAATATACTCTGGGTGAAGATTAAAAAGTAAACAAACTTGAAAGTCATTAGTTGATAACAGTTATTTATAGAAGAAAATAAAGTCCTAAAAAGATCAGTCTTGCTGAAAAAAAATGTATAGTATAATATTTTAGATGAAAAAGAATACAAACTTTTAGATAAACACACTTATACCCAATAGCCAATTTTAGAAATAATTTATACTTTTTAAGCTGTTTGATATAATGATTACCTCTTTTTAATGTTAATAATTATAAGTATCATATAAAGATATTATATGATAGCTTAAGTTTTTACCACTTTTCTGATACTATCTTGTTATTTCTCATGTTTAAATCCTTTCTCATTTTTATGAATTTTATTATAGCTATTAATAACTTTTACCAATGATACTTTATAGGATTTTTTATTGACTAATTCTACTAATTTCTTAAACAAACACAGACATACACACAGACATACACACACACACACACACACACACACGGGGAGGGAGAGAGGAAAGGAGTAATAAAACACATACACACATTACATTTAAGTTTG